>ML677387.1:10026140-10132922 GCA_007922305.1 Dermatemys mawii
AAAAAATTTCAGTTAGTCTTTAAGGTGCCACAGGACTCTTTGTCACTATAACTTTCTGGCAACTGTTTTATGGCTACCAATTTGAAACGTAGTCAATTAAACAAATGCAGATGGTAGCTTCCATCCTACAGTCAGAATTGTGTTGGTGGATCCAGACAGTTGCATGGGGTCCCAGTGAAGTAATGGAGCATTGCACAGAAATGTAGGTCTCCCTGCATAGATGGCAGAATTAGAACATTCTCTTTTAATAGAGTCCATTTTCCAAGCTGCATCTCAAAATCCTTTACAGGAGAGCTGAGGGAGAGAGAGAGTGTGCGTGTCTTTCACTGCCTTTGTAAATGGATAAAAAGGCTGGTACTAGACAAGGAGAAAGACAGGTGATGGGTGGAGCTGGGATGATGTGCATATTATACCAATTATATTTATCGTGGGGAAGGCTTAATTTAGTGTTTTTTCTTTTCTTGTTTCAAAAGTTTGAAAAATCTTGTCTTGCAATTAATTGGACGCTTTTTGCATAAAACATTTCCCAGCAGTGGGGATTTAGAAAAGCAGTGCCACACGCTGGCATGTCTTGCTGCATCTGCAGCTGTTTTGAACCGGTGAAAATGGGACCATTTCCTGTCACTTGAGACTAGCAAGGAGACAACAGCCTTCTAATGTGTCTGGAAGCAGACTTTGAAACTGGCAGTGCTGGGCGTTAAGCACATCCGAGCAACGCATTAGACCATTGTCTGTCTTGCTTTCCCAAGACCAGTAGATGAGTCTTAGCCCTGGCAGCGCCTACAGAGGCGTGTGGCAACTGCCTATGCAATACCATTTGAAAGATGAGAGCATTTCAGCCAGCTCTTGTTCCACCACTTAGAACTACCAGTCTCCAGTTCAAAGGAGTCCTGAAGCCGATGGTCAGTGAATGCTCATGGGGAGACTGTTGTGGTGAAAAGCCAGTGACGCTAAAATAGAAGATTAAATGGCTTGGTCTATGGATGGTCCCCAAGGGGTTGTAATAGGGATGGGAAACACTCTCTGGTTCAGAGGAACAGAAGGAAAGTCCCAGCCCTTTGATGGGGGTTGGTGCAATAGAAGTTGCAATTGGGACAGCCCATTTGGGGAAAGGTATCCTGGCAAGGACTGCTCCTTTCTTGCTGCCATTCCACACAAGAGTAGATGTCCTGGAGTTTTGTTTGGAGGAAGGAGGTTGCATTTCATCTGCATGTGTGATGTGGCTCATCATTAAGGGGGTTGATGGAGATGGCTTAAAACTGGACCCACTAATTCTCCCACCCCTTTGAGGGGATCAATGTCAAGTAACCTCCAGGTCTGCATTGCCTGTCCTGATTTTTGCTAAACCAGGAAGATGGGAGGGCCTTGTGGGTAATGCAGGGAGAACAGAGTGGCGGGGACAAGGGTTCTCTTCCTAGCTCTGCCTCCAACTTTCAGTGTAATCTACCGCAAGTAACTTTGGCCATTTGTGAAAATTTAGGTGTCCAATTTTGGCTGCCGAACTTTTTCTCCATGCCAGGAAAGTTGGGGGAGATCTGCCGCTTTCGAGAAAATCTGCTATCACGGTATTGGTTGCTAGTAGCAGTGGAGTTATTGGTGGCTCCTTCCTCTGTGATGAGGACGGGGGGGCGTTATTTTGGGTTGGGGATGCTCCTTCCCTAAAAGTGGGGCTGAAGCAGTCACTTCTGCTCCTTAGTTGACTCCTTCACAGGGATCAATGAAGGAATTATCAGGTGCAATTCTGACGACTGTTATGCAGGAAGTCAGACGAGGATCATGTTGGTCCCTTCTGGCTTTTAAAATCTATGGAGAGCTTGTAACCTGTGTAATGAGACAATCTGGGCTGGAAATCTGACCAGCCTCCCACATGGCAATACTGGCCCATTGCTGCTCAAGTACCAAACCAAGCTGTCTGCTGCCACTTCATGTGAATACATGATTTGAACAAAGCCTTTTTTCCCCTGCAATATTATTGATCAATGCTCAGACTTGTTTAAAAATCTCCCTGGGACCCAGAGCTTTTGAGAGATGTGGATTTAATTACCATGCCCAAGCTAAATGTAGGGAAACAGGAACTCAAGGGGGGCTTTGAAGTGGCGGAGATCGGATGTGCTTTCTCCGAGTGCTAATCCAAAAGCAGGATATTGGTTTTCCGTATCAGCTGTGAACGATAATTTAAAACAGCACAGGACAAAATGGAGAACAGTGTAGCAGTTAGGAGGGGCAGGGAAATTTTTGTATTCACCAATGAATTCTTGCATCCCTCTTCTCTTCCTCTGCTCTGTTTTGTCCTTACTTCTGAGACTTGATTTCACAATGTTTCATTATATGGAATCACCAGCACCGAGTGGGCTGGGCTCATCATGCTTGGTGGAAGATCCCCTTTAAAGCAGCCCCCCCTTTCTTGTGAGTGTCCTCTATCGAACGTCTCTGTGACGCGCTCTTGTGGTGGTGCTGTTTTCGTAACAAGAAAACACAGAGAAGAGTGCAGTACATCTTTGGCAAGTGCTCTCTAAATGCATGAGTCTTTGATTATTCATCAGCTTCATCCAGGCTAAGAATTTTAAGCTTTAAGCTGTTTAGTAAATTCTTCTAGTGCCACAAAGGCTTATTTTGTGAGTGGATCAAAAATGATCCACCGTGGGCCCCTTACATTTATCTGCTGCTTGCCTCTGATTTCATAAGGTTGGAAGAACCAGTCCAGACCCCGTTCAGTGGATAATCTACTTGCCCTTTTCTCAACCTGCAGTTTTGATTGCTTTCATTATGGATTCTGGGCCAAATTCAGACTTTGTGTCAACAGATGCAGCTTCTTGGTCTCCTCGACACCAGTCTGAATGGCAGGATTGCAAGTACCTACTTAAATCTAAATACAGCAGTGGTATTAGTGAGGTTTTTCTGAAGGGGCAAATGGAATTGCTCTTCTACAGAACTCTTCCCTTCCTCCAAGTTTCTAGGAGTCTAGGGAGGAGAGTGTTGGGTTGGCTCAAGGGATCAATAAATAGAGGCAAAGGGCTCTGTTCTGTAAGTCACCCACTCAGACCAGTCTAACAGTGCCCAAATGTTACTCGGGTGATGTGGTGAAATGAGATGGGGAACTTAGTCTAGTTCTCCATGGGTAAGCATCCATCATGGAGAGCAACCACCCAACTGTGACTAAAATTCACCCTCTGTTGGTAGCTGGCTGGGCCAAGGAGACTGACCATCGCTCATTCCTCCAAGAAGATTTGAAGCACCTTGGCAGGGCAGTATGGGGGGAATCTTACTCTGCTCTATGCTGCTGCATCTCTCTTGTGGCTCCAGGGAGGATTTGTCTTTGGTGCTGCCAGTCGCACACTCTGGTTTCTGTGGCCCCTCCCTCATCTGCACTACTCTAATCTTAGATCTCAAATCACAATGGATGAGTCGGTTTGTACAGTACCACACATAATGCAATCCTGATCTGTTGTTAGGACTCTTAGATGCTACAGTAATAGAAATAAAACATCATAATAAGGGCCCTGCCTGTATGGGAGAATTGATTAAAGGGAGATGCTGGGATTATTTTAAGCCATCTAAAGGATTTGGGTGTCCAGTTTCCATTAACACTAACAGGAATCTGGTATCTAAATCTCCTGGGCAGCTTTGAATATGTCTAGGAAAGCCAAGAGGGTTCTACAGAAATTGCTCTTAAAAACCTTCAATGCTTGAGAGAACACCACTATAGTTCAGAAAACCTACCTGGTGGAATTCTGTGGCAGGGATACAATTATCTATTTAAACTTAACGGGTGGTTTTGGGGGGGAAGACCCCCTCAAAGAGGTTAATGTTTCTCTAGTAAATCATTAGAACTTTACCGTATGGGTTGCGAACATGTGTGTGCTGTGTCCCTGAAACTCTGCATCATGCAAAATCTAAATCCTTCCTGAGCACAACCCTGTGAGCAGAGAATTCTCTCAGATTTGCTAATGCAGGGAGTTGAAAATGTATCTTGTTTATTCACCCCATCTAGGTCCCCCAGTGGCTGCAGCAGTCCGATCCCATTTTAATGACTGTCCTGACTCCCACAGCCAGTTCTGCTTCCACGGGACCTGCAGGTTTCTGGTGCAAGAGGAGAAGCCAGCATGTGTGTAAGTCTCTTCCCGTGGCAAAGTGTGTTTGCTTGTGTGAGCACAAGTGAAACAGAAAAGACATGATCCACTGTTCCCCAGAGCAGCAGGCCTGGGCAACTGTAGTGCCCATTGCGTTTCACTTGGGATGAAAACTGGCACATATAACTTGTTGCATTATCTTTGGAATCACACATTGCCTCTAAGGAAAGCACACAGGCTGGAATTTTCAAGAGCATTGAGTACCCACCTCCTCTGGTCCTTCGTGGCCCAAATTGAGGGCAGGGGAGGAACCTCAAACCTGGGTGCCTAAAGTTAAATAACTAAATATAGATTTAGGAGCCTAAGGGTCTGTCTGCACTGCAACTGGACACCCAGGGCTGGCCCACCCCAGCTGACTCAGACTCACAGGACTCAGACTGTGGGGCTGTTTGACAGTAGTGTAGACGTTCCAGAGCTCTGGGACCAGATGTTTACACTGCCATTCAACAGCCCTGCAGCCCACGCCCTGAGAGCCCGAGTCAGCTGGCAAGGACCAACCACAGGTTTTTAAACTGCAGCATAGACGTAACCTAAATGACTAGCCTCATCTTCAGTGGTGCCCCCGGCAGGTCCCGTGACTTGACTGAGTATTTGCAAGGGCTCCGCATTCTGAAACTCCAGCCTAGATAGATGGCTTTTGGAGGTCTGAAAACTTTGCCAAGGAGCTGCTGGCTTAGTATGTGCTCAGAGTTTTACCTTGCAGTTCTTGATCAGATACAACTTACTTTGACTTCAGTGGGAGCTTTGCCAGAGTAAGGGCTGCAAGATCAACCTGTTAGTTGGAATTTGGAGTATTGCTAACCTGTCCCATTCTTTATTCTCTGGCTAGGGGACTGAGGTGCCTAACTCCCACTGGATCAGACTGCCAAATGCCTTTTGAGAATCCCAATGACTGGATCATTGTTTCTTGGGTGCACATGGGCTTTCGTGCTTTCTTCTTTAATTCTCCTCATCTCACCTCTTTTCACAGCTGCCATTCTGGGTTTGTCGGTCCACGATGCGAACATGCGGACCTCCTTGCAGTGGTAGCTGCCAGTCAGAAGAAACAAACCATCACTGTCTTAGTGGTGGTTTCAGTGGTAGCATCCGTCGTCCTTATTGTGGCCTGTGTACTAATACAGTAAGTCTGCATTACGTCCTGTTGTGTCCCAGCTTACTACTTTACTGGGTTTCAGTGAGATTGTGTTGATTTGTCTTAGCTGAGCATAAGTATCTGCACAGACTCGAAGTCCCGTTCCACCATGCATTACAGAACCTTAGAAATATGGGACTGGAAGAGACTTCAGTAGGTCATCTAGTCCAGTCCCCTGCACTGAGACAGGACTAGGTATTCTTAGACCAGCCCTACTTAAAAACCTCCAGTGACGGCAATTCCATGACACCTCTAGGTCATTTTTTCCAGTGTTCAACCACCCTGATAGTTAAGAATATTTTCCTAATGTCTAAACTAGACCTCCCTTGTTGCAATTTAGGCCCCTGGCTTCTTGTCCTATCCTCAGTGATTAAGGAGAAAAAAAAATCACCCTCCTCTTTATAACCACCTTTTACATTCCTGAAGATTATCAGGTTCCCCCTCAGTCTTCTCTTCTCCAGATTAAAACAAACCCATTTTTTTCAGTCTTTCCTCATAGGTCCTGCTTTCTACACCTTTCATCAATTTTGTTGCTCTCCTTTGGACTGTCCTCCTCTTTCTCAAAGTGTGGCATCCCAAACTGGACACACTACTCCAGTTGAGGCCTAATCCACATGGAGTAGTGCAGAAGAATTACTACTCGTGCTTTGCTTACAACACTCCTGCTAATACAGTCCAGTCTGTATAAAGCCACCAGAAGCCTAAATTTAATTCTCTTCCAAGTGGTCTCTTCAGTTGTTTCAGAGCCATGGTTGGGAATCAGGAAAGGATGGACCCAGGTTATTTCATACACAAAATAATCTAAGCCTTGTAATGGTTGCCTACTGGAGGGATGTTTAGTGCTGGGGAAAAATTTTTCTGAAAGCTGGCTGATGTCTAAGTCTGTCTATTTAAATGGATGAACTGAAAAGGTACTTTAAAAACTAGATGTTAGGTTCTTAACTCTATACCAAAATATGGGTCAAATTCACAGGTATAAAAGGCGGGCCTGTTTACATCAATAAATGGACATTAAGGGCATTTACACTTTAACTTGTATACTACAAGACTGGAAGAAGCTGTAGGTTACATGAACTAGACTCCCTCAGAGTCCTCTCTGAACTGGACCGATGCACATAGACTGTGAAAATTGTTCTCATGGCAGCTGCTGACTCTAAACCTGACCCTGCATGGTGCTGAGCCCCTGAATACGGTTGAACTTCTGGCTTTTTTTCCAGCCAAAGTTGATGCCATGATAACATGTGAAATGAGATGAGGTTTGCTATTGTGTTGAATGCGCTAGCGAAGGGAACTGTTGCAGGGGAAATGCCAACCTCTGCACGGCACTCTTAGAGTGGGGAGAAAGCTTTCTGGTTGCAATTGTGTTACAAGAAACACTATTTGTGTGAATGCCTATTTCCGTGGATAACTGGCATTGCACAGAACAGCTCATCCCCATTGATGTGAAGTACTCTACTTCAATGTTGATCCTAAGGGCAGGTGGACAATATACTCATGTTGCAACGTGAGTATGTTGTTAAGATAACAATACTGTCTTCACTGTGTAATTTAAAGGAATAGGTAAGTGGTGTTGTGGTTGATTTCCCAACCCAAGTGGCTTGTGTTGCGAGACGTATTGCTTCACAGTCTCTCTGCATGTCCTAACTCTTCTTTCAGTTAGCGCTTAACTCTTTGTTCACGATGGGATCAAACAAACCAGTCGGTACAGCTGCAATAAGCCAGTGTGTTTGTCTTGCCATAATTGTCACTTTTCTCATGGCTGATATATATTTATAAATGCAAATAAATCTTTCAACAGCACATCAATCTGTGCTATTGACTGCTGTGAACAATTTGTTCCAAATTCATTGCGGGCTTTTATCCTCTCCTGTTGTCTGAGGTCTAAACCAGTGTTTCTGAGCACTTGAGGTTTCCTTATCTGTATTAAGGTAGCACCTAGTGGCCCCAAATGAGATGAGGATCACACTGCGGTAGGAGCTGTACAGATGCCTAGTGCCAGTCCATTTCTTACAATCTCGATAGATAAAGGGTGAGAGAGAAGTATTCTCATCACCCCCATTTCACAAATGGGAAACTGAGGCCCTGATTCAAGTGAGCATTTAAGCATGTGCTGAAAATTAAGCACATGCATATGTGCCTTCCTGAATAGGGACCAAAGACCGAATAGGTGACTTAACTAAGATCACACAGTGGCAGAGGTGGGAATTGAATCCCAATCTCCTGAGTCACAGACTGGTACCTTCATTGTCAGGCTGTCCTTCCTCTCTAGGTCACCTTTTCTGTCTAGACTAGATCCTGAAAGAGCTCATGGCCCTTTTCATAGGAGTAGGGTTTTGAGTTTCCAGTGTCTGGATCAAATTCCAGATCTCAGGTAACTAACCACATCTAAATTCATTCCTGTGCATCAATGGAGCTACGCCAGGGGTGAGTCTGTCTCATTTTGCCTCTCTCTCTTCCCCTGCTGCTTTGCAATTATTAGGCATTCCTTTGTCCTTGCATCCAGACTCTCTCATGTAGCATTGTTGGTGCTGTAGCAATGCCTGTCATTTCCCACCCCCAGCAGTGAAATAGCACTTTGGTGCTAAGCAAAGTGAATGTGCTGTGTATGACTCTTCCCCCTCTCTTAATGCTTCACAAAGGAGCTGTACAAATTAGATTTCTGCACCACCATTCTCATTTGCATAAACAGGGGCCGTGGACTTCATTCTACTCTTAGTCTGCATTGGCCTCTTCACTAAAGTCCATGGAGCTTTTTTGGGGGTAGCTGAGAGCAGAATTAAGCCCAATACGTTGTTGAGATGATTATTGCTGAACAACAAAGACATCTTCATTGTTGGGGGTTTTTTCCCCTCCTTCAATGTGCACGAGCTCTTTGCCTTGTCTCCATCCTAATACCCCTGCCCTTCATTGCATTTCAGCTGCTGGATAAGAAAACATTGTGAGTGGTGCCGAGCCTTCATCTGCAGACACGAGAAGCCCAGCGGGCTCCTGAAAGGGGGAACTTCCTGTTGCCATTCAGAGACAGGTAGGAGGAACAATTGTCATAGCAACGGCTTCCTTCCAATAGTTACGTTGGTTGGCCGCGGAGATGGAGATCCTGTTAAGGAGCTGAGTTCTGTTTAGCTGGCGTCAGTAGCAGGCAAAGTCCAAATGACCACCCGTCTATTATTTAATTTGTATCTCCATGAATGATGCATGAAGCCTGGCAGTAGCCATTATCAGAGGCTTCAAAGGAAGGTGCAAGGAGCCCTGTGTGACAGCTACCATCTTGGTCAACACACTGGGGACTAGAACCAGGGACCTTTACAGCTAAAAGCATGAGCTGCTACAGTTTTTGAGCTAAAGAATCAAGGCTGCCTAGCACAGCAACAGACTCCTATCCTCTGTGGATCAGCCACAGACGCAGACCTGTGGTGGGATTCCCTCTGAGATCTCACTTCCATTTAGCTGCATAAGAATTCAGTTTGACTACAGATTTTGTCACTCAGGTATTTTTATTTGACCTACAGCAAAGCTGTGCTGTCAATCAGATTCAAGCATAGAGGGTAGGTATATGGTGTACCATACACCCAAAGTTGCACAGAAAACCCCTGCATTTTTATATACATATCCACACAATGTTGCATTTACTGTTTTGGATTGGCTTGGTTACTTCAGAGGTACCAATCCCTGTATGGCATGTTCTAGACACATACTGTCCATGTATGACTTTTGACTTCCTCTTTACATTCCAGGCTTATTTTGTTCATTGTAAATGTTTCCCTGGGTGTTCCCCTTCATTTTAGCTAGTACAGACATTGTCTCCTTTCTTACTGACCCATTAACCTATCTTAGTTTTAGCATGGACATTCTGTTCCCAACCGCCTGTTCCATTTACTCCCTAATCTTGTCTCCCAAGAAATGAGACCTCACCCATGTCTAATGACTCCTGTCAACCTGTAACACACTTACCAGTGGGTTATATCAGCAGTAGGCAGTTACAGGAGCAGGATCAATGGTGTCCTTTTGGAGATCACCTAAAGTAACGTGAGCATCAGTACACTTCATCCTTCAGCGTCGTCTATTAGAATGGTCCTGTTTACTCCTTGGAATGCATCTGAGATCAACCTTTCATGCATTTTAAAAAATTTTTATTGCATTCCTACCTTTTTTGGGGGAGAGGCTGACTTACCCAGTAAGTTAGAACTGCTGAGCAACTTAGCTAAATTCACTTAAGAAGCAGGCATTTCCAAGATGTAGGATGATGATACCTAGCTCTTGCATAGCAATTTTCATCCGTAGATCTCCAAGCTCTTTTGCAAAGGAGGTCAGTGTCCTCTCATAGGGAAACTGAGTCAGAGGGGAAGCAACTTCCCATGGTCACCCATCAAACTAGCAGCAGAGCTGGGAGTTGAACCCAGATCCTCTGAGTCCTGTTTCTGTGCCCTAGCCACTAGGGCACACTGCCTAAGATACAGTGAAACAACTTCATCTTATATGGCAACATTAATGAAGATTTTTAATCCCCAAAGGATCAAATGGGGTGATGTAAAATGGTGTTTGAGTAACACTGAATCAGGCCCCAGTGGGTCTGGTCATGTGAGTAACCATTGCTGGCTTAGACCCCATGCTGAGAGAAATGCAAATAGTAAAGAGCATAAAGAGTGA
Source organism: Dermatemys mawii (assembly GCA_007922305.1). Classification (NCBI taxonomy): domain Eukaryota; kingdom Metazoa; phylum Chordata; order Testudines; family Dermatemydidae; genus Dermatemys; species Dermatemys mawii. The sequence goes on from ML677387.1 coordinate 10,036,050, forward strand.
GAAGTAATGAAGTCTAAGTTTTTTAAATCTTTCTTAAGTGAGGGAAGATTTCAAATGTGCAGTGGTAGCTAACCAACCTTTGAAAATCTCCCCTAAATGTGCAATTTCCCAAGACTCTTTTTTTTTACAGGCCGTCTGAGTTTATAGTAAAGCATCTTTTGAACGCTGAGTGTTTTTTTGTTTGTTTTTTTTTTTTGTTTTTTTTTTTAAATACCCTTTCAAACTATTTACAAACCATTTGGCATGCCTCATTAGGGTTACTGCATCTGCATGTCCCATTTGGGGCACTAAACAAGCATTGATTGCAAGAGATTTCCAATGACACTTGGAATAAATCACAACCTTTTTTAGCATCTCTGAAAATACAGCGGCTGTGCTTTTGGCAGTTCGCTACAACATATTCTTTGTCCGCCAAGGGGTTTTTAGACAACCCATTGCAATAAATTCAAGGTGACATATGACATACCGTCTAGGCAGGGGCCAGAGTTATTCTGGATCTTTTCCTGTTTCTCTTTCATTTTCTCTGCTCTAATTATTTATCTTGGTCAGCCAAATTATTCATTGCACTCATGAAGGAGATTGAGAATTATGTGGAAAGCATGTCACCCTCTCATTGTTAGTGTTTTGCTTTTAGATTAGTGGATCTATTTATAATGGCAGCTAAGGTGCCTTTATTTCCCCTGGATTTATACGGTGGTATCCTGTATACATCAGGTGCAGATTGTTGGAGAGGTGGTGTACTTCTCATACAGCAAAAGAGAGAGCACTTTAGACTTCCATAAAGAGACGGGGAGCCCTTATCCATTCATCAGGCACTGAAACAGCCATGTTGTTTGAATGTGAACTTTTTATGAATGAGCAAGAAGGAAAAACGAGCTATCTACTCCCTGCCCTAAATAGTCAAATTTGACTGACTGGCGAGTGATTGATTTTTTTTTTTTTTTTTTGGTTGCTCAAATTAATCAGCATGATCTTCAGAAAGTGCTGAGCATCCACCTTCTGAAAATAGGACTGTTCTTAAATGTTAAGCATCCAAAATCATAAGTTATTTAGCCTTTCAGGGTTACTGCTGTAATGGAATTTCTAATGGAGGACAGGTCCAACAGTGGCCAAGATGGTCAGGGATGCAATCCAATGCTGAGTGTCCCGAAACCTCTGACTGCCAGAAACTGGATAGGGGATGGATCATGCAAAACTTCCCTGTTTTGTTGATTCCTTCTGAAGCACCTAGCACTGGTCACTGTCAGAAAACTGGCTGCTGAGCTAGATAGACCATTGGTCTGATCCAATGTGGCCATTCTTACGACTCATTTGCCTTCTGATGCTAGACTAGAGCCAAATTATGTCCTCGTTTGCTTCCACAGAAGTAGGTTAACCCTTGTGTTTTTCATTCTGCAGTGGTCTGAAGGAGAATTGGATCTGACCAATATATTAATTGCCATGGCCAGATGGGACTGCTGCAGTATAATAAAGGAGGCCTACCCTGTTCCAGAGAAGAACATTTTTCCCTGGAAGAAAATGCTCTGGGGGGAACTAGTATCAAGCATATGCTACATTACCTTGACTCTTCATATGCATCCTGTATTATATGCTGAGCTTTCGGAACCTTGCCAAATCGAGGGCACCATCTCCATGGAACTATGCAATGTGAAGCCATGAAGAAATGAGTAGACCCATCTCAACAACCACGGAATCTTAGACTGTTTTACAAGACTTCAAACTCAGACACAAAAGAACCGCACGTGGGTCAGCTTCACATTTACGCAGATGTGACAATTTGTGTGTGTTGGGGAGTAGGTTTGACGCCAGTGATTGGAAAAAAGCGTGTACAGTTCAGGTTGGAGATAGCTTACGAGAACAGTTGGTCGGTATCTGTCCTGCTTTGAGACTTTATGGAGCGTACCTGAGGGCTGGGTCTTTGGTTCATGCATTTGTTACATATTTGACTCACCAGGAGGAGCGCTTTTCAAAAGACAGAACGCAACCCTTTCAAAGGAACATTCTATTTGTCTAACTGCGATTTTTTTTTTTTATATATATATTTTTTCCCTTTGTGCTGCTGCTGCCATTGGAATAGTCACCCTGCCAGATGACATCTGGGGCGAGGGGAATACAGGACGAGGTGGATTGGCCAGGGCTATCCTTTCCCTTTCTGATGATACTCAGTTGCTCTTCATCAGGAGACAAGTTGCAAGAGAGAAATAGCAATAGTCAAGCCAGAGTGGTGGTAGGGATAGAATATGTTCACCCCCTGAAGTCCTTTGTGTGTTAAATGCGATGGCAGAAAATATTACAAGTCATTGAGGCAGAAAACTGTGTTTGGGGGTTAAATGTCTTTGGTGTTCTGGGAAAGGTGAAAAAATGGAATATGGGGATAAGAAGCATAACAAAATGGTGGCCATTGGGGTGGTGGAAATCTAGGCATTTAGAGCTTGATCCAAAGCTTATTCAAGTCTTTCCAATATCTGTAATGGGTTTGGATGAGGCCCTTAGACATGTGGCTTTTTGCATTTCTTTATGCTCACTAGGGACTGTTCAGAAAACTTTAGGAGCTGCTATGTTATGACAGCAGGAAACCTAGGGCCCAATCGTGCAAACCCTTCCGCACGGGAATAGATGTAATTGAATAAGCTAATGGGGTCTGATTCTGATCTTCCTTACACTGGTGTAACTCCATTGGTTACTCCTAGTTTACTCTGGAGTAAGATCAGAATCAGGCCCTCTTAAGTAAATGGGACTATTCCCTGGAGTATGGATTATAACTTGTAGGTAAATGTTTGCACACCCCTAGTCTATCTTTGAGTCTGAGAAGATGAATACACACTGTACATGATGAAATTGGATAACAAACTTGACAGGCCCACCTATGAAATAGTTTTCTGAATGTTGATCTGAAGTTTCCTTCCAGATCTGTCTGGCAAAATACAGTCCTAGAGCCAAATTCACTACTATGGGCTTAAGTGAGGCATATCCCTTCACTGATATCAGTGAAGTTTCCCCTGTTTACACCCATTGGGCATTTGGCCCTAGGTTTGTCCTGATGATGAAGAGCAGAATTTCACCCTTTTGTTTAGAAGCAAAATGTTATGGGAGGAAGGCTTGCAACTTTAACCCAGTTCCATAGTAGGGAAAATAGAAACAACATTTTGTTTCCCATTTATCTGGTATAGAGAAACAATTGCTTGCCTTATTCATTTCCAAACACTTATGTAAAAGAGACCAGTCTTATGAACTTCTGGTTTCCTATAATATAACAACCTAATGACTGGCACTGGAGGAAATTTCAAAACAGATACACAAGTGATTGTTTGTTCCATAATCTTAATTGATGGAGATCAGCGTGTTATAAACCATTTGTTGGACCTTGCGCCTTGACTCGGAGTCTGGCGCAATCTTACAGTGAACCTAATTCTACACCTATGAAGTCCACTCCCATTGATTTCCTGTGGAGGCAGACTGACCCCCACCCCCAACAAGATGTGTTTTGTCAATCTCCGTCCAGGATTTTTTCCCCAGCTCGGTTTAATTCTTGAATTTTTTTTTTAAAGTGGATTTGAAACATTAATTTTAGCAATGGTGTCTGAGAGGTGGATATGGATTATTACCTATGGCAGTGAAGCAGCAGGCACTGTGTCTTGAGGGTGTGGCAGCGTGGTCTGTGGTCTGGTCAATTTCTGAGCTGTAAGTGTGAATCCATCAGTGATTCTAGGAGTCTGTCAAAGAGGAAATGCCCAACACATCTAATGTCCTGATTCTGTAAAGCAGCCCTGATCAGCAAAGCACTTAAGCCTCTGCTTAAAGTTTAAGCAAGTGCTTAAGCACTTTAATGCGTCAGGGAGTAATTGCTGAATTACCTACATTTTCTCTGATATCTTCTAAAACATCAGAGCACCCTTTCCTTTCTTGGCTCAAAACAACTGGAGAAGATACATCTGAACTGAAATGCCATGTAACTGTCCTGCAGCAACTTAATAATTCTGCTCCATCTGTGAGATCCCTTAAATCTGTCTTGTAGGGAGCGATCCTACTGGCTGTTCTTGGTTTATAAACATTTGGGGCCAAATTTCCCGCTGGCATAAGTGGCCATAAATTCTACTGATACCTGTGGGGCTCTGACCATTTGTCGGTGGCAAATTCAGCCCTTAATGTTGAAGCGTTATTGCTGATGGCCATAATTTTACAAGGGCTGTATAAATAGCTTAGCCCTGCTTTTAAGAACACAGGTTCTAGCGTAGGACTCCCAAGAAAAGATCGACCAAATTTTTAGTGCCCTTTTTCACCTTAGAACATGCAGCATGTTCCAGCCATGAGGAGCGGGGACTAGTTTTTAGCATGCTTTTTAAATAATTGTGTTCAAATGTCTTATGGACACTGTGCATTTAGGGCCCAATTCCACAAGGGGCCAAGTACCTTATGTTGCCTCTAACCAGCTCTCAGCACCCTGCAGGATAGTGCTTTTTCTCCCTCTTTTTCGCTTTTTATATGGGAGTAAGACTAAAGAACTAATTTCTTGTAGCCTAAATTATTTAGGCTTCTCTTCATGCCTTGATGCACCTGCCCATTGGGGCTGTTAGGCTTTATTTCACAAGCCTTGTTCCTTTCATAGGACCTGACCTTGTGGCCCATACCAACATGTGTGAGTAGAGGGATGGGTCTCGTGACTAAGGGTTGAGCCTATAGTTCTCTTACTGCCCCACCTTGTCTTCAGACCTTCTTGGGAAGTTCTTTCTCCGGAAGATGTATTGCCATTAGCACTGAATGCACCCCAAGACATTCATAGGAATTCATTCATTCAAAAGCCTGGGTCAGATTGCATTGTGGATGAAGTTCTGATGCTCTTCACCCATCTCTAATGGTGGTATGGTTTTAAGCTGGACTGCTGCTTTAAATCCCAGCTCAGATGTTTTGCATGTTAAGATGGCACTAACACACAGGTATCTGATATTCAACTAGGGGCAGCTCTGTCACTCCATATTACCCGGAAATGAGTTGATAGACCAAAAGCTCACACATGCCTCCTGAGTTGACCCACTAATGGAAACATTCATACAGCCACTAATTCGACCTTTAAAACGAGAGATCGAGCCTCAGCTAGTGTGAATGAACCGATTTCTATTCACTTAAATGGAACAATGCCAATTTACACCAGCTGAGGATCTAGCCTAGGTTTTCAGACACTTTCAGCACCAAATCCTTGCCCCTCCCCACATTGCACCCTACTAAAGAGCAATTTGAAAGGGCCATGTGTATATTCTATCTCATAATCCATTCCATAATCTGCTCCTTGCAATTATTTGACGTTCCAAGATCTGTTTTTTAAAATACCTAAATATTTGACTCAGTGGGATTGGAAAGGACAGGGGAGAAAAAAAAGTCCATGTGACAATGGGTTTTTGGTTCACAATTTAAAACAAAGATCTGAATTCATCTCTCCTTTCCCCACAATGGCTTTTCCATGCACACAAGTATAGACAGTCTATCCTGTGCCATGTTGCAGGCTTCCAATTAATGGAAACTGTCACAGGATAAGAGATTTAAAATTGTGCTTGTTACTCAGCTTTTTCTTTACTGGTAAAGCTGCAATGCAAGAAGAGGAAGAGCTAGGAGCTGAAATAAATTGGGGACTTTTGACGGTAGGAAAACAAAAAGCTGCGGGCTGAATCCTTGCTGTCACTGAAATCTATGGAAGTTTTGCAGTTGACTTCGTTGGTGCAGGAATTCGGCACTGTGGTTCTAAGGCAACTGAGAGCTGTGCCACAAAAGGGTCTAGGTTTCATCTCTGTTGGAAAGATGACTTCTGGTGACTCAGCACATGAAGTTCTGGCCCCATTGTTTTGCCATCGACCTCCATGTAGCCAAGATCTTACCCTGAGAGTTTAAGTACAAAAGAAGAAAGCATGGCTTAGACTGCGCTGTTAGACTGGTGTGAGTTCAGAGTAACTCCAGTCAGGGAGGAGACTTCTAAAAGCAATGGGGTTAATCCAGATTTAACAGCAAAATTAGGGTCTAGCTAATTTAACTACAGCAAAAAACATCTCATTGGAGCTGGCACTGCAAGATCAATAAATGTGATTGTTGGAGGTGGGAAGGATTTTTGAAGTCCCAAGGATAGATAGGTGCTCAATTTCCACAGAAAGTCAGTGAGAGTTGGGCACCCAACTTCCACATGTGCCTTTTGAAAATCACCCCACTTTCTTTTTGGAACCCATCATGTGTGCTGTTTTACCCAGTGTTCCTGATGTTCTGACAGGTGGCCTGAAATGTGTAACTCATGGTTTTTTTTCCCCCCTCCAATTTTGGATACTTTTACCAAAAAATCCACTGTGAGCATGCTGTTTGGTTTTTAAAATCTCATATTTATTCACTCTTGAAATTTTATGGCGCTAGGACAGAAATACCACCTCATTGCAGGGACCATGCTCGTCTGAGACGGATAATCTTTATTAATAATAAAATCAGCTTTAATTCTAGGAACCTTCCTCCAGCTGGTACTCTAACCGCCAGTTGAATTGTTAACCTTTTTTAGTCTCTCTCTAAGTTTATTATAAATAACCAACCTGAAGCTTTTTTTAGTCATGGTTACTCTATCATCTGTATATGTTGCACTGAAAAAGTTAATATTTAATGTTTTAATTTATTTTGTGTGGTTAAATTAATTTTGATTTCTGTACTATGTTGTGATTGGCTGGCTGTTTTCTCTTTCATACCTGAATTCTAGTTAGAGTGATAAAGTACACTTTTTTTTCAGATTTTTTTGGTTTCATTTTTATTGCTTTGAAGAGAATTCTGGCAGCCTGGGGCTTCCTTGAAACTGAATATTCTTTGATCCTAGAATGAATGGATTGTTTTCTGTGGTGTGAATATATTAAAATATGTTGTGAAGGATTATTAGACAAGAGATTATTAGACAATAGATTCTAATCTATTATTAGATTATCAAGGCAATCAGAAATGCTAAAGCTCTTTAGCAGCTAGTCTGTCCAATGGTTCTCAATCTCTTCCTTGCTCTTAACTAAACTTTACATCAGTAAAAATAGTCAAGCTCCCCTCTAGCCATATAGGAAGTGAATAGCTCCAGAATTTCTCTTGATCGCATCCTGGACATTGTGAGCCCTTAGTCTAGTCTTCACACCTGGATACCACAAGATTGTTCTCTACACTATATTCCTCGGTCCATCTGTTCATTTCAGTTTGAAATGACCCAATGTTGTTTTGCCATTTTTCTCCAAGACAGTAGTCTACAATATAAGAGCTCCATCCTACAAGCACTACTGGTCATAGCTCTTTATACTATGAGTTTTTTTAGGAGTCAATAAAACCATTCCATGGGTTAAATTCAACCATAGAAGTACTTTTTCCATTTAAAAAACCAAAACTCAAATCAAAGCTCTTCACAACCTTACTTGAAAATAGTTGATTTTTTTTCAAAGACCTAAAAACCTTTTAAATGTGAAAAATGTTGACTAGCTCTAATAAAATAAATTATAATCCAGCAAAGTGGAAGTTTGGCTCAGTAGCTGCCCAAGCTGGTGGTCCTTTTTGGACACCAGTCCATGTTTAAAGGCAAGCCTAGCCGCTAAAGCTCTGAATAAGGGCTGTGTTTCAATTCCAGATTTCGGTGAAGTTTGGAGATGGGCTTTATTAGAGCCAGTTTGTGAAGGTCGGTGCGATCTCTGGGAAGATCAGTAAAGCACTATTCAAACACTAAGGGTTTTTATTCAGACCCCTTCTCAGACTATGACTGATGGAGAAGAAAACATGGATGCAGATAGTTGTATGTAATTATAGGATCATTGTGAATGATAGTAGGGTAGGAGGGCAATCAAAAGTTGATCAGTTGCTGGCTTAAATTCAGTGTAATGCCACAGCGGTGGCACACCTGCACTGCTACCAGTGAGTGTGCCCCATGGGTCCCACGCTGTACCCCTTCACAGAGCATATGAGTTCGTTACAGCTCCCAGGTCAAGAGAGCTTTAGCTATTTAGCCTAACGTGTAGCGGTTTATGCTTTTAGCTCTGGAGGGGCCTAATTCAGTCCCTTCTGGATCAGCACATCATAGCTGCACTGTATCTGAGTGCAGAACTTAGTGCACAGAGTACAGGCCCCACTCACCTCCAAAGGTCTGTCTATACTCTACACTAAGTCTGGGCTCTGACTCAGTTTTTAGCCCAAGCCCCCCTTCCACCCAGCGGGCTTCTTCAGTATTACTAAGCATGCTCTGAACAAGCCAAGCAGCAAATCTGGCGTGGGGTGGGGCTGCACATGGGTGAGAAGGGCTATAACACACATGAGCAGGCTGAACAAGTGATCATGGCCAATGTCATGCTAGTTCTACACGGTCTGGGGGATGGGGTGGGTTTGGTTAGGAGGCGATTGGCTACAGAAAAGTGAAGCTGTGCGGGCACTGCAGGGAAGCAAGTGACGGGGGAAAGGGCAGGAGAGCAGGGAGTGAGGGGCAAGAGTGGAGCGGAGCTGAAGTGAAAAGAATGGGAGGGAGATGGTTGGAGCAAGCAGCACAGCAAACGTCTGGTCAAATTTGTAGCGAAGTCTCTAAATGTCCAAAGACATTGGCTGCCCCTTTTTGGAGTCTCGGGCTGGGTCTTCCCCACTGTCATTTTTCCTTCTGGGTTCTGCCTGCGACTAGTGCGGAAAACAATCCCTAGAGGGGCGGGTTAGCCTCTAAGGTGCCACAAGGACTCCTCGTTCTTATTGCATCATTTGTACTTTACAATGCTGATCTAGTGTCCTAATGTAGACAAGCCCTTATGTCTTTCAGTCACAGGTTAACCCAGGATGGCAAATGAAATAAGGCCAGCCATGACACTTAGATCTAGCCTGGGGGCAGGTTTGTAGCTGGGGTTTTCAATTGGCCCCATCGTTAAAACAGAGACTAGAAAACAGCCTGATTTCTCACAACAGTGACTTTTTCTCATGTGGCAAAGCCAGCACGTGGCTCCCAGGAATGCTGTTCAATCCTGCTGCCCGTGACCAGGGTCCTTTCCAGCAGCGCAGTGGGACAGAAGCTACAGTGGGGGTGAGTTTGGGTTTTGTTTTTTTGTTTGTGTTTTTTTTTTAGAAAAAGAGAAATTGGTAACAAGCTGTCCCTCTGCAGGATTACAGATCAGATCTTCCCAGCCACGGGGGAGGCCTCTGACAGCAGAATCTCTCTTTGTTGCAAACAGTATCACAATTGTTCCCAACATTCAGACTCCTGGCTGCTCCTGCTGATACAGCTCATGGAAACTGGACACAAACAAAGCAGGATAAAGATTAGCTGCTGCTGCTGCTCCGCTGTTGCTCCTCCTTAGTTAGTGTGGGCCTGAAAGAACCTGAGACAGGCCAGAGAATCACACCAGCCCTGGGGCGAGGCAGGTGTATGTGGTCGGTGACTCCCCACTGAGTTACATCACTGCATACAACCTAGTTTGTGCCTTTTCCCATGGGAACCGGGGGATTTTTTTTTAACCAGTGGGTGCAGGATTGAGCCCTGCTTTGGCAATGGCACTTTAGCCCATGCTGTTGAGTAGATGGCTAGTGCTAAGCGTGCAAGCAGCCCCCTGCCCCCTGAAGTTAATGGGAGTGCTCAGGACACTTGTTTATGTACCTGATTGACTCTCACGGCCTAAGGTGGTGAAGTGCTGAGTGTGCGTTAGCCCCCAGTTTTCTCCCCCCCCCCCCCCGATAAAGCCCTAATTAAGTTCACCATTTTTAAAACAAAAAATCTAAATTCCTGGCCAAACCACCAGCCTGGCTCCCTTTTATAGTCCCATCAATAAGCTCATTGGAGATAGACAGAGCCTCCTAATCAGTAGCAAGAGATTCCTGCACCCAGCTCAGAGCTTGGCAGCCTTGTTAATCCCCCTCCCCGGGGAAGGTTGCCCTACTTTCTTTTTGCGCGCATTATCAGTCAATAATTTGCATTATGGCTAAAGTGCCAGTGAATAGAGCCGGTGGGCAGGGTCCTAGGGTCGGTTAAATCACAAGAGTGCTCGTTAGCATTGACGAGATGAGAAAAGCCACTGAAGCAGAATTACATTGGTTCCCCCTACTGTCGCTTGGCATTCTGTTGCCATGGGATATCCAATAGCATCCATATTAAACATACAGAGTTGTCTTTCCCTTTGAACTCTAAAGGAGGCAGTGGGGGGCGGGTAAGAAAAAGCAACTTTTTACTGGGCCGGGCGAGAGGCTAACAATGGAGGAACAGCTGCAGCCGCATCGACAACTGGAGAGCGACTAGGCGGGCATTTTGAATTGGGTTAATTCTCTGCTTAGTAAGGCCCCGGCCATGCTACTGGCTGTCAGAGGAGAAGGAGGGGGTGAGGTTTACAGAGCCAGGGCGCAGAAAAAGATAGGAACCAGTATGGATTCTGGTTTGTATAGGAAAATCTAGAAGAGCTGCAGGAAAGCTACTCTGGATTTAACCCAGTGTAACTGAGCAAGAATGGGAAAAGGGATGATCCAGTGGTTAGGGCTATAGACAGAGTCCTGGGTTCAAATTTCAGTTCTGCCTCAGGCTCCCTGTTTGACCTCGGACAAGTCACTTGGGGTAACATCTATACCACAGTCAGAAAACCTGTGGCCCCCAGACTCAGATTTACCTGGGCTCAGGCTGGGGGGCTAAAATGAGTAGCCTAGAGGTTCAGGTTGGAGCCTGCTCAGACTCACCCCCTACTCATGGGATCTCGGAGCTGGGCACCAGTCCAAGCCCGAACATCTACACTGCAGCTTCTAGCCCCACAAACCCACGTCAGCTGACTTGGGCCAGCTGCAGCTATGCTGTCTTTTATTGCACTGTAGACGTACCCATGGTCTCTCTCTGGGCCTCTATTCCCCACCTGTAAAGGGGGTGTTGGCAGGGTCACCGGATACTGTGGTAATGGGGGCCACGTATGTACCTAAGATAAGATAGGGAGTAGGATGGGCTGTTTGAACTGCTGTATTAAAGTGGATTGAGCTGAATCATCACGAACAAGTCCAGGCAAAGCTCCTATTTGTGTTACAGGTGACTAGAGGGTGCAGGTTCCAGTGGGGCTGGAAGCCAGGGCCTGCTCTTGCTCCCATTGGCAAAGCTTTCGGGACAGGGCATGGGCTGAGGAGTTTACAATCTAAACAGCCGTGTTAAAGGGTGGAAGGGGAAACAGAGGAGAAATGAGCAAAGGAGGTTAGTAGCAGAGCTGGGGAAAATAATAATACCACCTGCCTCTTTGAAGCTCCTTTCAGCAATAGCTCTCAAAGGAGATCAGAATCATCACCCCCATTTTACAGATGGGCAAACTGGCAGAAAGCATCATGGTAACTTATCCAAGGTCACTCAGTAGCCTATTGTTGTAGCCTGCTGGCTGGGAGAAGGGAATGGAAACCAACTCTGCAGAGAGGCCCTCCTTTCTACTTCTCCCTGGGTTTATCAGGCTTCAGAGCAGGGCCAGTCCAATATAGAATTAAGACCCTTGTAGGTTAACGTGGCCAGTATGTGACCACCTCCTTCCCCCACACCACCACTGCTGTCACCGTGCCAAGTCTGGGTGCATCACGCAGGGACAACATCTTTTGTGGTCAAGATGAGCCTTGACCCGAGGGTCCCCCACCCGGAACTGAAATCTGGAGCCAACTTGTGTCTCGTCAGCCCATTCCTAATCAAAAGGCATCTGTGGCCGGAGGTGGGCAGCGAGAGCCATAGCAAGCAATGGAGCAGAATCAGTGGTGTGGCCTCCCAAGGAGCTTCCTTATGTTTGTTTTAAACCTGCTGCCTATTCAGTTCATTGGGTGACCCCCCTGGTTCTTGTGTTACATGAAGGGTATCCTAAAAGGCCTCTAATCCCAAACTATTGAATTGTGATCAGCCATCCAAAGCTGCAATGAGCCAAAGAGGATGAAGCAATTTGTTTTTTCCTTCAAATTTTGCAAAGGATGTGGGTTTGCCACTTCCAGCTGCTTATGTGACTAATGACCAGGGATTGTTGTAGGTGTGATCAAAGAGATACATTCCTAATCTGTTTCGTGAGTCACTTTGATCTCAGGGTGTACTTGGGAAACCTGTGAAAAAGTCATAAACGAGAGGGGAGGGGGAAATTGTGTTGATGCTGCATTCATTTTTGACTTGTCACTGGGAAATGAGACTCTGGATACACCTTTCTAAAGTATCGGTCGCTCTTGATGCCAGCCACAGGGGGTTATGAGAGAGGCAGCGTGATTCAGCGGCTGGGATGCTAGACTTGGTGGTGGGGGTTAGAAGAGGTTTGTTTCTGGCTCTGCCACTGATTCACTGTGTGGATTTGTGCAAGTCACTTTGCCTTGCTGTGCCTCAGTTTCCTCATCTGTAAACTGGAGATAATAACACTGCCCCACCACGCTAAAGCACTGTGAATAAAAAATGCTGACTAAGGGATAAGTAGCCATGCTGTGATGACCTGTGATTGCTACCTGACAGTTTCTGTCAGTCCGAAAGCACCTCCTAGAAGACTCAAGGCTACATCAACATTGCAGCCAGGGGTCCAAAGGGCAGCTCATGTAGACGTACTTGCACTAGCTCTCTAAAAAGAGCAGCCAGGATGCCACAATGCAGGCCTCAGCGTGGACTGTACAAGCAAGTAGGTACCCCGGGGGGTCAGGCTGGAGTATCCCTTTTGGCTTGGAGTCGGTGGGAGCTGCGGGCTCCGGGCCCCTCTGAAATTCAGGGCCTGAGCTTGCGTACTTTGCCTTTCAGACGCAGAGCAATGGTGCACAGACTGTGTTACACAATCCGTGCAGTCCCCGGGGTGCTGTCTGGACTCTTGTTTGTTCTTAGCAGGAGGCGAAGGAAGGGCAGCACCTCTGAATTCTTTGTTCCATGTATTAATTGTTCCCTGGGCAATGATTCAGTGGGGAGGGCAGGATGTGAGAGAAATGTAAGCTATGTGCAGAGCAACTTCCCTCTTAGGACCATTCCCAGTGAAACTCTGCCTGCAGCTTCACTAAGGGACATGGTCCAGATCCAGAAAGGTCTTTAGGTGCCTAATTCCCATGGGTTTCAAAGGGAATTAGGGGCCTAAATACCTTTTGAGGATCTGAGCCCACAGCTCCGGGCCCTGGGGGAAGAGAGTGAGAGCTGGGAGTACGGCTGAGTGAACTGCATTGATCTAGGTTCCTGAAATTCATAGAATATCAGGTTTGGAAGAGACCTCAGGGGGTATCTAGTCCAACCCCCTGCTCAAGGCATGGCCAATCCCCAACGAAATCATCCCAGCCAGGGCTTTGTCAAGCCAGGCCTTAAAAACTCCTAAGAAAGGAGATTCCACCACCTCCCTAGGGAACCCGTTCCAGTGCTCCACCACCCTCCTAGTGAAATAGTGCTTCCTAATATCCAACCTAGACCTCCCCCACTGCAACTTGAGACCATTCCTCCTTGTTCTGTCATCTGCCGCCACCACCACTGAGAACAGCCGAGCTCCTTCCTCTTTGGAACCTCCCCCGCTTCAGGTAGCTGAAGGCTGCTGTCAAATTGATGGTGGTTGGTGGGCTCGGCTAGAACACTCTGAGTCCAGTGACTTTGAAGCTTTTCAGGACCTTTCTGACAGCTCTGGCTGAGACCTGGTCCATGGGAATCACAGTGAGACCCCTCCAGTCAACCTTCCACAGTTCAACTGCTTCAGAGCTTTCCTGACGCAAGGCCTCTGTGGTTCCCTATCTGTAAAATGGGGATAATCATCCTCTGCCTTCTCTGTTTAGATTGTAAACCCTCCAGGGCAGGGACTGTCTCTTAATATGTACATGTGCAGCACCTAGCACAGTGGGGGTCCCAGTCCTGGTTAGGGCCCCTTACTGCTACTGTACAACAAAGACTAGCAAGTCACTACTTGTCGGATGCGGCCAGGAGCCAGCAGACTACGCATCTTCATACCCCTGTGCCACCCACGTGCACGTTTGGGGGGAGAGTTAATCATAAAAGAAAGATCAATTGCAGGTAGATGACCGTTGTGCATTCTCTGTGATGTTTACATTGGAAGACCAATAAAAACAGAGCTAGCAACAGGCAAATCTCTCTGATCTCTCCCGGGAGCAATAAAACCGGAGCCTATAACTATGTTTACGGAGAACAGTAACAGGATAATAAAGAAGTTATTATTTAACACCTATGTTACACTAGCACTTAAACTACACTTACACTAGCACTTAAAGCCACAACCAGGCGGACTCCTCTGCCGCCCTGCACTCCCGCCCCGGGCCGCCCCCCCGCCCCGTGTGCTAAATATCTAAGAAATGAAACAAAACGTTTCAATTGGCTCCAAATGATTTTTCCTCCCTGGCTTTCATTGCGAGAAAGGACATTTCAAAATTTTTGTTTGTCTGTTTTTCGTTCTGTCTTGGAATGAAAAAAAAAATTCAAAATTGTGGAATTTCTCATGGCATGGAAAAACCAGTTCCTGACCAGCCTTAACACCTGCCTCAAAGAGCTTAAAGTCTGTAAAGACAAGATGTAACAGGTGAATGAGACAAACAAATGGGTCAGGGGGAGAGCAGGGGAAACCAGATCAACCAACTAATAGAGGATGCATAAATCTTAACCAGTCCATAGCAGTGATTGCAAGGAAAACTTGTAGAGCTGCATGCTGTCTCATAGAAATCAATGGCAAAACTCCCATTGATTTCAATGTGGCCAGGCTTTCACACAGAACCTCTCCCACAATGCTTTGCAGTGGGTGCCCCCATGTGGCCTACTCTCTCTCTGTCATAGGTGTCTTGAACTGGGAGATCTCTGCTCTGAGTGGGTTTTAAAGTTACGCTTCCTCTTGCTAAATCAGCAGTGACATATTAAACATGTTAGGTACCGAAGTTCTTGGGAAATGCTACCCTTAGTAAGTTTGCAAAACTCACTCCCGTTCAGATCCCGAGAAAATACCACACAGTTTCAGTCTTGATACTGGAATGAAGGGTGGAACGATTCGTACCATTTCCCTGGTCTTATCGTAGCAAGATTTCTCACAAGGGAGAGGTTATTTTAAGCCATCTTCTGCTTCAGTACTATGTTTTCCCTTTTAGGAAAGATGAACCACATGTCTAGTTTCAATTTGAATAATACTTAGCTCTTATATAGCACTTCACCCAGTGGCCTCAATGTTCATTCCAAAGAAGGTAAATAGTAATATCCTCATTTTACAGAGGGGAAAACTGAGGCACAAAGTGGGGCAGTGATTTGCTCAAGGTCACCCAGCAGGCCAGTGACAGCCAGAAATAGAACCCAGGTCTCCAGTCCAGTGCTCTATCTACTAGGTGCCGCTGCCGCCCCTGAATGACACCCTCTGCAAGCACGTGGCTTGGAGCTGGAGTCGGGAATTACCCCCAGCAGAAGCACGGGAGTTAAAAGGGAGACAATACATGGTTTTAAATGTTGACTGCTTCTCTGAGCAAGGGGCCAGGCCATCCCCACATGCCAGCAGAGCAGGCTAAGGAGAGAAAAGGCAGATTTCTACCTACCAAGCATGGGAAAGGAGAACAGCTGGGTTATTAAAGAACTTCTGGGCTTCCTGACCCCAAAAGACTTCCATGTGGGCAGAACGCTACTATCTCTCTCTAAGCACGTCACTTCATTGACAGACTCTCTGTATAGATGGACTGTGACACCGATAAGGTGTCTTACCTGACACAGCCTTAGATCTGGGATAAGGACCAAGGCCAGTCTTGCTCCCCTTTAAAGTCGATCGATATTTTTTGCCTCTGACTTTAGTGGCTGTGGACCTGGGGTGACCAGCTTCGTATTCAGCACTTTCCGTCCATCAGCCTCACAGCCCTTTACAGAGGCAAGTTAATGACCGATTAACCTGAGCTTGCCTGAGGCTTCATGAGAAGGTGGGATTTGAATCCAGCCCTCTTGAGTCCCCTAAACAGTGAACAACACTGCCTCTCTCCATCTCGAGCCCCTGAAAAAGCGGGGAATACAAAGTTTTCTTTGTACGTTCTATATACAGGAAAACTATTTCTTTAGGAAGTTGTAACAGGGTCACAAATCATGGCTGTGTAAACGCGTTAATCATTACGACACTGAATTGATCTGTTTGTTTAGAGAAGCATTATGCAGTAACAGAGTCATTAGTCTTTCTATTTAGCAGGGTGTTACAGACAGGGGCTCTTTACATTACCCAGCTCAGGCTGCTTCTAGTGACTGTAATAATGTGAGTGAAACTACTGACTCTCCTCAGAGCTATCAGATCAGGCATGTCTATCAAACATTAACATTACAAATAGATATTTTTTTAATTGGCTCAGACTTTGGCGCTCATTCCATCTATCTAGGATATTTCTAGGGTCCCCATTTCCATTATATCTGAGCCCTTCGGGATCTTTAACACATTTGCCCTCACGCAGCCCTGGGAGGGAAAGCGGGGCTGTTATCCCCATTTTACAGAGGGGGACCTGAGGCACAGCGAGGCTGAGTGACTTGCCCAAGGTCACGCAGGAAGTCTGTGGCAGAACAGAGAAGCGAAACCACAGCTCCCAAGTCATAGGCTAGAGCTATGGAACCACCACCCTTTTTGTAAGGCCCTTTTTGGTCCTGCCCCAAATTGAATTCGAACGGCAAAGGATCCGACGCAGCAGCAGCTGCCACCCAGTTACACAGAGATGGGAAGGCTGCTGAAGCACCGGGCGTCTTTAAAAACAATTAACGAGAGGAGTGGGGGAGGAGAAACCGTTAACCTTGCTCTTTGCGAGTTTCTTTCCGGGCTCAGGATGTTGGGCGAGAGGAAGCTGGCAAGCCAATAGCCTGATCTTGTTTATAGTTGCGCTGGAACCCAAGTCACATACCTCTCGGTTAATAAATGCGTTCGTTAAGCTTTGCAGTATCTATTTGTTAAGCCTGGTTGTTGGCACCGCCTGCTTGTGAATTCCTTTTTCTTGCCCGGCAGTGCTCTTTGCCGCTGCGTCTCGCTGCTAACCGAGGATGGTCTTAGGCCTAAGTAACTTGCTCTTAGGAGGCAGCGTGGCCTGGTGACTACAGTACTGGACTAGGCCTTAGGGGATCTGGGTTCTACTGCTGGCTCTGACATGCGCCTAGACAAGTATCTTGTGACTCAGTTTTCCCAGCTGTAAAATGGCGATAATGACCCTGATTTACTTTGTAAAGCACTTGGCGCTCTAGGGATTATAAACGCTAGGAACTGTTATTTGGGGTCCCTGTGCAGTGAGGCTGCTACATCTAGGCCTCCCTCTGCAGAGCAGCCTGGAGGTCTGTTCCCATCCCACTCTGGTAGCCTAGAGAACTACAGACCACAGGTCCATCCAACATATTTCCTCCGCTTTATGTATTTCCCTAACTTTCTCCATCAGACCCTTGCAGAGGAGCTGGTGAGGCCTAATTCTTCTTGGGTCCTGGCTGCCAGGAACAAACAGGAGCCAGGGCATTCTGTACCCAGATTAGCTGTCTGTGTTAAACCACAGTCCCTTGTTGAATCCAGACAGATTTAGGTTGCTAGATCATTGGAGGCATTGTTAGGGGACCAAAGGTGTTGGCTTATTTCACAGCTGGCCCCCCTCGAAGGTGATATGGGAGTGTGACAAGGGGGAACCTCCCTCTTAGCTCATCAACAAGCTGAAACTGCTGTGTCACCGTTGGCTTCGGTTCCTGAAACTGCCGGGACTCTCCCATTTGATGCCAAAGGGCACCATCTATTAGCCAGGCATAACAGCACGAGAGGTGATGGCAGGACGCATAGCGTGGCAAGGAAGTGTATAACCGGGAATCATGCGCGATTTTGAATTGTCGGGCAGTTTGGATCAAGAAGGGAAATGGAAACCCTTCTGCTAACGGAGAACCGGGCAAAGGATAGGCTAGATCCTGCTTCTGAGAGGCAACAGCCTGTCTCGGCTGTGGCTGGGCCTGCGCGGAGCTGATTTTATGAGGTGCATACCAGGTGATTGGCACGCCTGTCGCCAGGCAGGGCCAGAACAAGCCTTAGTGTTTGAAAATTCTGCTGTCCCTTTAATAATTAACTCCCCCTCATCCTCATCGTACATAGAGCACATGTGAATGGCCATGGAAAAGGTCCAGCGCGCCTTATCTGGCAGGGCTCATGTGGGCAAAACTCCCTTTGTCTTCTGTGTGTGTGTCGTCTCATTACAAGCCTTAGCGTCAGGATGGGTCAATTGCACTTTGCTTCTGTGGCATCTGTAATCAGAGTTCCTTAGTTGTCTGGCCTGCGTTTGCAGGTCTGACTAGGTGCTCAGATTCTGGTCTGAATAGCTACAAACGATCCCTCTGAATTAATGGGGCTTCCCATTTGGCCAGCGCCAAACTCTACAATGATGCAACAAGAGAGTTTGGGTACACCTTTCTCTGGTCACCTTTCGTGCCTCTGCGTCCCATTCTCCTCCCACTCTGCCATTTTGATGCAGCCTGAGATATTGAAGACGGAGTAAGGATTGCTGAGTTCTCTTCCTGGTTCAGGGAGACAGTGTGCTCTAATGGTCACAGCGGCAGAGTAGGGTTTGGGAAGGGAGAACTGTATAATTTTCCAAGCAGCGGAATAAGAATTCCAGGGTTCTAGTCCCAGTTCTACCCCTCACTTCAGAGATCATCTTCGGCCCATCACTTCAGTTTCTGTGGGAAACAGGGGTGATGAAACCCACCTGTAAGTTACTTGGAGAAAAGGCCTATGGCCAACTTATTGTTTATATCCTTAGTGTAAAAAAATCTTCACGGCAGCTTGAGAGAGAGAAAAAAAATTATTATCAAAGGATGAATGACATAGCAGGGCTATTTCTCCTAGGCCAGCATTATCCACATAGCTCAGCATAATAAAACAGAGATGTGCCGCAGATATTAAGGCAATAAAAATAACACCAGCGCTATGAAGAATGCCCATTTTTCTAAAAATAGTAAGCGAAGGGGGGAAAGCAGGTCAGATCCTAGGCCTTGCAGAGAGTCAAGATAATGGAAAGAGGAAGAATGTGTGTTGTTCGAATCAACAGATACTTGGGAATGTGCCAGGGGCACCATAAAGTGGAAACAGCAATCTAGGCAATTCAGACCTAGACCAGCGGCTCCCAAACTGTGGGACTCAAGGTTGTGCCATCAGGCCTGGGATCATGAGCCCAACTGAACAGACGTACCAAATCCAAACACATCTGGACCCATGCTATCAAATGTCGACCTCGCGTGCACCGAAATATTCAGTACGTAAAACTGCAAATAAAACTCCCGAGAGAAAGCCCAAACGAAGTCCAAGATCACCTGACCCTCTTCCCTCCTGTGTGAGATTAATATAACAAGAAACACTTTGTGTGCGTGTGACATTCGTCTCCTGAAATTAATCTAGACAAAATGACGCACGTTGACTCTTAGAATAGTGACCTGTCATTACGACGGAGAAGCATCAGGCACACCTCAGTTGGTGCCAAATTGGGCTTTGCCCTTCCAACAGCAAATACACCACCCGTTTTGGGGAGCACAGTTTGCTAAGCAAAATAATCTGTGATCGGGTGGCTTCATTAGACCCAGACCTTGCTATCATGTATATTAGACGTGTGCATCCCAGTTGTTGCAACAGCTGCACCAGAGAAAGGGGTATGCTGGTCCAAATGCTGTGGGGAAGAAAACTGGAGTCAGGCTAAAGCAAGCTGGCTGCAGAACTAGTGTAGATTGGGGTCACAAGGTAAGATTAGGAATCAGGACTCCTGGGTTCTATTCCTGATGCTGCTATTCTGATGGGAGGCTGGGGGCAAACATCCTAATTACAGATGGCCCAAAACAATGAATTGGAATCTCTACCCTTTCAGGAGCATTCAGATTTGAAAGCCAGATCATCAGCTTGAATAAACCGATGTAGCGCTACTGAAATCAGTGACCCGTGCTAATTTACACCATTGGAGGATTTGGCACTCTATCTTTGCCTGTACAGTTTTAATTCAAAACCAGAAGGAGCCTGTTTTCTAGTTCTGACTTGGCTAGCAAGTGAAATCATTCCACGGTAGCCGTATTGCCACATTTTCAGCCAAATCTGGCCACTAGAACTGCTGATCTCACACGATTTTAACCAGCCCCAGTGCCAGAAATCTCATAAGATTTTCTAAATTTGTGAGACCCCCACCATTTGGGTCCAAAATCTTGTCAGCTGTTCATGTAAGACTGACCCTGTGTGGCTTGTGGGATTGATCTTCTCTCTGGGGTAGGGATTATCATTTTGTTCTGTGTTTATACAGCCCCTAGCACATTGATTCCTGGTCCAGGACTGGGGCTCTTGGGCACTAGCTCAATACAAATGATAAAAAATAATTTATGAAAAAAATAGCTACGTATAACTTGGCTGAGATAGAACTAAGAGAGGTGGATGGAAATGTACTCTAAGCCAAGAGAAGGACGATTATGAGTAGGACAAGAGAGTATAAGTAAGAGCAATGGAATAAAATTAAGAAAAGTAGAATGTTGATTAGATAGCATGGAAAATGCTATGGCAAATACTAGCTTGTGGGAAGGGGTGGAAAGACAATCCTTGATCCTCTTAAAGTGGACTGCATAATGTCAGGAGCAATCCCGAGAGATGGACAGGGAAGGCCAACTTCATCGATGATATATAGCATATGACACATTTCATCCCCAGGTTTCAACACACTTTACCCTGAAGGACAGGTATTATTATGCCCATTTTATTGATGGGAAAGCTGAGATGCCCACAGTTACACAACAGGTCATCGACAGAGCCAAGAATGGAACCCAGGTCTTCTGACACCCACTCTAGTTGTCCTGTTTGCTGGGCCCGTTGCTTTATTGAGTTAATTCTGGGTGCACTAAAGAAAATACAGAGAGGATTTTGAGGGTCTGTTTCCCCCAATGCCAGCTTGTGGCTGCTATACAGAGGCTTCCACTCCCCAAATCCATCTCCTTGATCCTGCTGCCACTCGCGGCAGATGGTGTGTAGGTGACTAAGCGGATATTGAGCTCACTGTGCTGTCTTACGGAGGATCTTGGAGACAATGTGCCGTATTAATGGTTGGAGAGCAACGCCGCCAGATTACACAGCAGCTACTGATTCTCTTATCTGCTTACAGGGAATTGTTCCCCCCTTAAACCAATTGATGCGCTCAGACATTCTCTGTGCAGCAGATGGGTTAACCGTTAGGAAGGCAGCGTGTCTACCTTAAATACCATACAATAGAGGATCACCCAGTGTAAAGTCCTGACCTCTTAGCTGTGGCCGCATGGGCTCCTCCCGTTTATCCTGCCTCGAAAATCAAACGGCTGCCCAAGTAACTGAAGGACGAAGGAAGCTCAGTGTGGTCAGATGCCCGGGGACTTGTACACTTCAATGCTCGGCTGTATAAGAGCATCAGTGTGCACTGGGAACCGCACCAGGCAAGCAGATTAAAAAATATATATACGAGTCACTAGAAAAGCTGTGGGGTTGGTAATGAAATATGGTGCCTTTCATCTCTACATCGTACTGTCTGAATTAGGCCTGGGTCAGGGCTGACCAAAAGGCCTCACCATTTCCTGGCCCCTCTGGGGCCTTGTGTGGAATTTTTTGGAGAGCCTTGGTTCATTTCCTAGGGCGACACGTGTCCATGACCCAAATTTCCAGCCTCTCAGACTGTGCTAATCAGCTTCCCTTGTTGACAGCCTACCTGGAAAGATGAAGGACCCAATGGACAATGATTCTGACCTATCCCAGTGGGGATTCCTGCAAAGAAAACTTAATGGTGGTGCTGGTACCTGCTGCATCCTTTTCTATGAGTAGACAGGAGAGTTGGGCTTTCAACCTAGCACCTTTCCTTGAGAGACCTAAATCATTCTGAGGCATGTCTTCCAGGGAACAGGGCAGCAAATCAGCAAAGCACACAAGCACACAGCTATCTTTAGCTGCAGGCGTAGCCTAGTTGAAGTATGCTCAAAAATAAACACTTGCTTAAGAATCTCGCGGAATCAGGGCCTAAACCAGTCACCTTGGGGAGTGATGCTTCGTCAGAAGATGGGTCTGTATTTCAGGCGTTCCCGGTGTCTGCAGAGTGTGAGCGAGGCTTGAGAGGGACGATAGGAAAATGCCCTGGGTGTGCTGTTCACTTCTGGATTCGCAACAGCGCTTAGCAATGTTCCTGATTCTGCAATGAAGCCTGCAAGACTCCATGGGATCGGGCTCTTTGCTGCTGTTGTTACTGTCGTTATCTGATGTCCTAATCGGCAGAATCCTGTAGAAATTAAAACCACCTGGAAGGGAGGGACTGCCAGATCTCACTGGCCTCTCTTAAAAGGGAAATTCATCACACTGACAGCACGGTGCTTGATTAAGATGTCCCTTTGTACTTAGAATAACCGCATGATGGCTGCGGAGAGGAAGAAATTGCATACCCAGGTTCTTAAGTGACATGAACATCTCCACTTAGTAGACCCCACTTACCCAGTCCAGGGACATGGATTGGTTCTGCTTGCGGCTCTGTAGCTGCCTGCTTGTTGCACTGTTACTACGCCGGAGAGCTTCAGGATAAACGGGTGCCCCCTAATCCTTTCTATTGGGACTGGTGGAAAAATGAATTTTCACCAAGATTTTTTCCCTAAGTGTAGGGGGAGTGGGGGTTTGTCTGTCTCTTTAAAGGCCTGGGGCCAGTCAGCCCTGTTTGATTATCAGACCCAGCTGGGAAGGGGCCTGCTGATCCCTATGAAAGGGCTGAGACAGTAGAAGGAGCCTGGGTCCCGTGGCTGACCCTGGAGAAGAGAAAGAGGGGAGCTGAGTAATTGGGATCCTGGCAGCTTGAGCTGTGAGGTTGGTTGTGGTTTGCAAGTGCTGTTTGAATCGCTCTGGAAGAAGCGCTTGAAAGACTCTTGCTGTGCTGAGGAGATAGGCCAGCACCTCACCCCTCTGCGAGGTGACTTCTTCCCTCCAAAGGGAAGGATGCCCGGGTCGGACAACCTGCTATGGCCAGAGCCCCACAAGACCTGCTATGCCCAGTGCCTCCCCAGATCCCCTCCACAAATGCACAGAACCCTGCCCAGTGCATCCCTTCCTACAGCCCCACAACTGCCCAGCACCCCATACAAAATCCCCAATCCCTCGTGCCCCAACACACACAGATCTTCCCAGCCCCCTCAGAGATCCCCTCCCAGCCCCACTCACCAGCCCTGCTGGGAGGTGACTGTGTTTGCTGGGCTGAGCCAGCCAGGGCTAGTCCCGGAGCCAGGAATCTCTCTAGCCCTCGGGAGTGGGGCGATCAGCCAGGCCAGGGCCTGCCCCAGCCAGGCTCCTTCAAGACACACTTGCCTGGAGAGGCTCAGCCAAGCTCCCCACTGTCTCACCCCTCCCCGCAACTGGCCCAGACTGGCCAGGCTTCTGCACCAGTCCCAGGAGGCTCAGCTCCAGAGAGACAGGCGGGCCCCACATTTGGTGGGAAGCAGAGACTGCCTGGAGCCAGAGGCTCACTGGGGTCCCACCCCAGTGCAAGTGGAGCAGGCCGGGGCCCCCTTCTGAGCACGGGCCTGGCTCCATGGTGCCACCGGCGCCTTTTTGAACCCGGGACGGCTTGCCAGACTCCCCAAACTCTGCTGCAGACTCCCTGTCTTGCTTTGGGCAAACCATTTAATCTCTCTGTGCCTCCGTGTACCCCAGCTGTAAAATGGGGATGATAATCCTTCCTTTCTCCCACCCTGCTCCTTGGGGCAGAGAAGGCCCTGCTAGGTGTTTGTACAACGCTTGGCACAATAGGGCTCTGTAGCTGTGGCCTGTAGCTGCTACCGGGGTACAGATGGTAATGGTGTAGGTTCCTCCACGACATCCCAAGCTCAGTTTGTTTTTTGTTTTCTCCTGCACTGTTTAAAGCCTTCCCTGCTTCAGGGCTCCACTGGAAGCCAAGTGGTTAATGCTGTGATGGTTCCCTAATCCCACTGGATAAATATCTTCCTTGGGGTACAAATTCCCCCCTTCTCCCTATGTCGAGAAGAATGATTTACTAACAGAGGCTGGGCCTGGTTGTTTCCTTAATGCCCAAGTGTTTCCAAGACTTACTCCTCACAGATGTCTGTCCGGGATGTGGGTGTGAGCTTAGATATGCGCTTGCACAGAACACTAAACACTAAACCGTTAGCCCTGCTAGATTTCAATCTGGGGCTTGCAGGAAACAAGCCTCGTGGCTTCTGGAAAAGCAGTTTGTGCCCCAGTGTCATAAATCTCTTTTGCGCACATACCTTTTCCCTGACTTTAATGTCACTTGGAGCAAAATAAGCACGTTGCCCAGCCAGATCTCTTTGCTGCCCTCACTGGCTTTACCGGGGGTTTATTGCTTTTTGGAGAATTTCTGTGATCCTTGGTATAAAAAAAGAAAGGCAAATGTTTGCTACATTTACAGACACTGGCCTGGAAATTGAGATACGGTGTTATTCAGTGATCTGAGTAAGAAACCTGGGTGTTAGGAAGTAGGTGGCCTAGTGTGACCTTGGACAGGTGACTTAGATAAGCAAACAAAATCCCGCTCTGTGCTTCAGTTTGCCCTCTGGGAAATGGGGACAATGAAACCTGCCTAAAAGGGGTATTGTGAACATTAGTCTCTAGTGCTTTAACCCTTTGGAGACTATCGGTCAAATTCTCCACTGTTGCAAATGAGTAAAACGTTGTGGAAGTCAATGTAGACATGTGTGTTTCCACAAGCTGAGAAGTTGGGCTTGTAACTCCTCGGACGTGTTTGTCTAACAGTCTGGAAAATACCAATGTATAGATCTGGTCAAAACATGTTTTTCCTTGAGGGGGGAGGGAAATTGCAGTTTCATTGAAATCAAAATGTTTGGGTAGGGGGGAAGTTAACTAAACATTTTAAAACAAAGCACAGTGTTTCTTTTGTTGTACTTTTGAAAACCAAAACCAACCTATCATTTCAATTTGATATTAAACAAAACACATTTTTGTGTTAAAACAAACAACAAAAATCAAAATATTCATTGAAATTGTTTGTCAGTATTTTTCACAAATATAACATGAGATTTTTTGTGGCTTATTGACAGAAGCCATAATCATATAGCAGGGCTATGGTTATTAATGACTGACACATACCTTTTACATAGCTCTTAAATTGCAGATTTGGGGCCTGATTTTTTTCCCGCCGCCCCCTGCCCCCACAGGGTGCTGAACACCTCTGGAAACTGGATGAGTAACTGTTTTATGCTGCGCCTATCCCACTGCCAGTGCTCAATGCTGTAAAAATAGACTCTAACCTCTTCTCTTGGAGTTTACTAACATTACTGTGTCCCCCTGAATAAAATCCTACTTGCTAATGGCTTGGAAGACAATCCCATCTCCCCAAAAAGCATAATTTCCATTTTTGCAACAACAACAAATCCCAGCACATGAAATTGTTCAATTTTCAGATTTTCATTTTATTGACAAACTCAACAAAAAAAGTGCCAATTTTTTGAATGATTTTCTCCACTGAAAAACATTTTTCAATCAGATTTACTGGCCACTTGTGTATAAAGAACACGAGGCAAAGAACTAAAGGTTCGGTTTTACAAACACTGGACCATGTGAGTAACTATAGTGCACTCGGCTGCTTCACTGGAATAAAGTTACTCGTGTGCTTAAAGTATTTGCAGGATCAGATCCTTGGAATTTACGTGACTGTATCTGGAATTTATTTCTCACTTGTAAGAAGACACCAGAGTAAATATAAGGAGAAACCCTTTTGTCAGACTAAAGCCCTGAATGGAGATATTTTCCTGTCCTGCACGCAACAAAGCAGAGCACAAGAGATGCATAAATGGATAAATGGATGGCAGCCTAGTGACCCTAACATATGGAGCCTGCATTAAACCTTGGAGCATGTATGAGTGGGCCCGCCCTCCAGCCAGCCAAAACCTGCTTTTGTCCTTAGCCAGAGGCACAGACACAGGAAAGCACCAGGCCCATGTGCTTAAAGATTAGAACTTGCATGGAGTCTCCCTCGAAAATGAAGCAGATCCAGCCCCGTTCCCTGTGGTTTCACGGGGTCTTATATAGGCGCCTATTACCACCCACCCCCACCCTGATTTTTCACCCTTGCTGACTGGTCACCCTACTGATGCTTCAGAGGAAGTATCTTGCAGATTGCCCTAAAGTTTATAGTCAACTGTCCATTGCTGAATATGGGAATAGAGCATATTCCTTCCTGCCCCCTGCAGTGGTCAGCTGAATCCCTGAAGCATGAGTTGGTTAACCCTGCCAGAGCTCACCCGAACTAGACAGAAGAGCAGGAATCAGGTGGTGGGGTGAGAAGGGCAGGCCTATTATTTCATGTATTTCCTTGGGGTCAGTGCAGGATTTTTCCTTACTGTACCCTGTGTTGATCCTGATGGAATATAAGAGCAACAGCCCATCTTGTCTGCAGTCCTTTCTGAACTCTAACCCCCCCGGTTCGTACGTTCAGTGGAGAGTCCTGTGTGCTTGGGAGAAACCTCTTCCTGACCACAAGCAGTGATCAGTGTCCACTCGGGATTAGGAGCCCTGTGGCATTTGGATCCTAGCTAGGATCGGAGCAGCTCCCGTAACCGTTGGTGGTGGTCTCCTGCCCGTGTGCATGTGCCCAGAGCAGTAACCTGGCTCTGTGTGGCTGTCCTCCTGTCTAACCTGAGAAATTAGCATTTCCGCTGCAGACTGGATCGCTGTGCCAAAGGCAACTTGTCTGCCTTTCATGGCGCCCGGGAGACAACCGGCTTGTCTTGCATCCGGCCCCACACCATTCATTCGCTCACTTTCCAGCAGACTGTGCTGAGTGCTCTGGGAGGTGGCGGGGAGCTGATCTCTCCCAGTAGCAATGACGCACAATGGAAAAGCAAAAGCCCTGGGAATGCGATTGCTTTGATTAAAAACTGAACTACAGGCTCTGTTTGCCCAAGGCACTACTCGGTGCCATTTTAACTCCATTGAAACCAGCTTAGTGACAGCTGGATGCCATTGTTTTCAGGGGAGTCACCCTGGTATAAAACTGGTGTAAATCGGTGGTGAATCAGGCCCATGGTTTTGTTTTATTTTGAATAATACCCTGATAAAAAGCATCTAGGGGATAGAGAGTTGGACTGGGACTCAGGAGAGCTATGTTCAGTTCCTGGCTCTGCTACAAGTCATTTCACTTTTCTGTGCCTCCATTTTCCCATCTGTGAAATGGGGGTGGTAGTGCCTGGAGAGCTGTGTATGAAAAGCACTAGGTATGATTTGTGTGTGAAGCAAAATAACTAAACCCACCGTTGGGGGGTTTCTTGCTCGGAGTGAGAGGTTTTCCCTCAGCTGTGCTGCACTCATCCGCAAAAATGAATTGGCTGCCATATGTTAGCACAGGGTGAGGTCAATGACTGGAAGGATAGAATCATGGGAAAAGAAGAGATGGGAAAAGGGATGGGACCTAGTGTTTTGGCTGAGAGAGAATCATGGAGCCAGATTCTGAGTTCAGCCCTGTTGCTATAAATGCAGAGCAACTCCCCTTAAGTCTTTTTACTAGTGTAAACGTGGTAGGCCAGGAGCCTTGACTTGTTCTTAACATTACCAATCGCTTTTCCCAAGAGCTGGAGTGTTAACTCTGATGTGTAAGGATATGTCTGCTCTGAAGATCAGAGATGTGACTGTAGCACATGTGGACACTCCAGCTAGCTAGATCAAAGCTAGCGTGGGCATAACACCTGGGACCTACCCGGAGTAAGTATCTGAGCGACAATCCTGTGCTACCACATCTTTGTTGTTGTTGCTGTTCAAGCTAGCGCAGGTGTATCTGCATGTGCTGCCGCCACGCCTCCCGATCGCAGTGTAGACGTACCCAAAGCAATGTCGAGCCTGGTTTCCTCCTGGCCTTTTCTCTCAGGAACCCCTGATGCACGTGCAACGTGCTACCAGAACAGGTGTCAGTTTACACTTACTTTGGAGGAAAAGGTGCCTAAATCGGGGACCTCGTCTGCCAGTGTGTCCCTAACGGTTCAGACACGGTTTTGCTGCTGCCCCATTAACCCGCCAGTCAACATTTTACCCATCTCCACAGCGAAAGGCAAATCATCTTCACACAATGGGCTGTATTGTTTTTTCCCTTCTTCACCCCCCGCCTCTCGCAAGCTGTATTTAATCCAACAGGATCTAGTGTGGCGGGATTGGTCATCTGCCAGCTAATATGCTCTCTCAAGAGGCAGCCTGCTTTTTGCGTCCCAGCTCTCCAGTGTAATGGGGAGCGGGGCGGTGGGGGAGAGAAACGGTAGGTCTGTGTTTCAGTCTGATTGAACAAAAGACTTTGTGTTGTACCTTTGCCACGCGGTTTGACAGTGGAGCGAGGCTGTTGGCTATGGCACTGCCACATGCAGGTTGCTGCTTCTCGGTGGGAATTGTTAATTCTGTAGGCAAGCCTGTGACAACAGTTTATATGGGGGTGGGGGGAACCTGGGGAGGGGAGACTGTCCATTTGAGGAGCCTAATATCCCTTCCCCTATTTAAGATTCCATGGGATTGTTGGTAGATGGGCGTTTTAAGCCTTGCATTGAATCAGAGAACAAGCAGGGGTGGCAGAGGCTGGGATAGGCACACTCCAGGTGGCTTTTTCAAGGAAACCGGGTTGCTTCCAGGGGACCCTGCACAGAATCAGGATCCCTTCCCCGGTGCTGTGTGGAGAGAGGGAGAGCCCGGGATGTTGGTTATTGCAGAGGCTGTGAGCCGGGTGACTAATTGGGTAGCCTTCTCCTGCTTTGTCAGTGTGCTGTCGCCTGCTTTGTGCCCGGGAGCCTGTAGAAATGGGAGCCTTTTCTCCGGGAGCCAACCTGCTGCAGCTCAGCTGTTTCTCTAAGACCCTGCAGATGGGGAGGATTAGAAGGCCTCATGGGAGTTAACTTGAAGTATTATGTAGAAGGGCCAGAGGGGAACCCATTCATTGCATATACATGCGCACAATGCGGGACACAGAAATATGCTTCTCAGGCAGTGGAGCTTGGAGATCCCAGCGGGAGATCAAACCCACATTTATCACCCCCACTGCCTCTTGGGGCTGTCACCATGTCCCCGCCGCCAGTTTAATTTGACAAAGGGAAACTTATTGAAAGCCGCAAGATGGCCTAATGGGATTATTCTATGAAGCTGATGTTCAGTGTTAGGGTGACCAGAGAGCAAGTGTGGAAAAATCGGGATGCGGTGGGGGCTAATAGGTGCCTATGTAAGAAAAAGGTCCCAAAATCAGGACTGTCCCTATAAAATCAGGACATCTGGTCACTCTATTCAGTGTAGCCTGTGGCATGTGGTACCTTTGAGATCTGATTCTCTGCCATACGGCCCGGTTTCAAGAAAGCACTTAAGTGTATGCCGGACCTCCATGGAACCAATGCACATGCTAACAGTTAAGCTTCAAGATTTAAACACCTGCTAAAAGTGAAGTACCCTTTCCTTTTTTTTTTTTAAGGTCCCCTTCAGGTGTCTTTCCACTGAAGTCAATGGGACCTGGTGTTTATCAGTGAACTTTCCTCCATCCATAATATATTTACAGGCCTTTTCTTAATTCATACTGAACCCTTTGCGGGTAGCCTCTGATCTTTCAGTCCAGTTTTACATTGGCCTGTTTCCAGAGTCTTCAATGCACTTCTCATGCCCACCAGTGCAAGTGAGAGCAAGCAAGGTTATTTTTTTGGCCTAATTCCACCCTCTGCTGTGAATATGCATCTCCTAGCTAGGTCAAAGGGAAGAAGGTGTAGGAGTAACCTCACCTGTTAGGCAGGGATTTCAAAGGAGCCTAAGGTGAGTCATGTGCCCAACTCCCTTAGACTCCTTTGGAAAGCTCAGTGTAAGTCTTTAAAGAAGATAGCTTTGAGGTTGGAATATCCCTGGTGTAATGCAGGTCTTTAGAATACTTTACAGTGGCTGTGGGATTGATCCACAGGAGACATGATAACTTGACATGATAACTTGACGTGATGACTTGATGGCTTCAGGGGTGCACCTGAAGGACCTCTCTTGGTGGGGAATGAACCTGTTAGATGCTCTGCCACCAAACAAGAGTGGTTGGAGACTAGGGTGGCCAGGTGTCTGGTTTTCAACCAGAGAGTCCAGTCAGAAAGGGGACCTGATGGTGCCCAGTCAAATCTATTGACCAGACACCCAAAGTTCGGTTACAGCGGGCAAGGGAGGCGGGGAGGCACTACCTGCAGGTGAGTCCCTCCGGACTCACGCAGGGAGGAGGGGAGGGGAGAAAAGCAGTGAATGACAAAAGGAGCGGGAAAGGAGAGTGAACGGGGGGTGGGGCCTATGGGGAAGGGGGGGGGTGGATTCTTGGGGGAAGGAGCAGGTTCTTAGGGGAAGGGGAGGGGCCGGGGCAGATCCTTGGGGGAAGGGACAAGTCCTTCAGTGGAAGGGGAGGTTCCAGCACTTCTGCTGGAGTGTCCAGTTTTTAAATGTTATAAAGTTGGCCACCCTATTTGGGACAGGCCTCCGTGGTGGATTGCCTGAATGGCACACATGCTGCTATTCTAGTGCCCTCTGAGATGCACTGGTCTAGGTGGATGACTACTTAGCCTAGAAGTAAGGCTGTTCTCGAGAGGATGAAAGGCTGGTTTGACTCTGTAGTGTCAGAGTGTTGAGGAGTCTCTGGCCACAAAGCCGAAAAATTTAGACTCCAGTCACGGTGCACAAAAGGGACTGAGGGGCCCTGCCGGGAGAGAGGTAGCGAATTATCATATGCCCAGGAGATGCAGCCTAGTCTGATGGTAAAAACTGGAGTTAATTGGAGGCTGAAAGGGTAAGAAGGAGAAAACGGAAAGTCATGTTAAATGGCTGAAGGGATGCAGGAGACTGTTTTGCAGCTGGATACAGAGATCTATTAAAATTTTAAGAGAAACATTAAAGCAATGACTAAAAATAAGAAATTTCCTAGAGGTTGTGTCTTTGTCTGGAGCCGTCTGCAGAAAAGCAGTGGAGGCACTGTGCGAGGCGCTGGTAAATCCTGAGTTCTAATCCCAACTCTGGGAATGACTCTCCGTGTCACCTCTGGATTGCAGCCTCCCCCTCTGTAAAATGGAGATGATCCCGATTTGGTATGAGAATTAGTTAGTCTGTGTCCACTGGTATGAGCGTGTAGGGTATGATCACAGAATCATAGACTATCAGGGTTGGAAAAAACCTCAGAAGTTCATCTAGTCCAACCCCCTGCTCAAAGCAGGACCAATCACCAACTAAATCTTTCCAGCCAGGGCTTTGTCCATCCTTTAAGGATGGAGATTCCACCACCTCCCTACGTAACCCATTCCAGTGCTTCACCACCCTCTTAGTGAAAAAGTTTTTCCTAATATCCAACCTAGACCTCCCCCACTGCAACTTGAGACCATTGTTCCTTGTTCTGTCAACAGCCGCTCCATCAGTGCCAAGTGGCTTGGAGGAAGGCAGCTCTTGTGTTTGAGTCGCTGCCTCGGGGTGCAGGTGATCTGGGTCTGGTTCCCAACTCTGCCACAGACTTCCCTATCCCCTTGGGCAGTGACCTCATCGGTCTGTGTTCTCTGTATCTGCCACAGGGACCATAGACCCATGGCCGTGTCAATTTAGGTAAGTTCTCTGGGGCAGAGGCTGTCTGTGATGCAGCCAGCTCCAGATCTTGATGGGGGCCTCTTGCCTCTGCCATTCTTCTGGTGTAAAATGCTGCCAGCGCTTTGCTCAGGTGCAAATGGTCACACAAGGGAGAAGGCGGCGGAGAACCAGGCCCACGGGCACTATAGAAGCAGTAACCATGGTTCCCATCCATTGTTAGGAAAGACAGGAGGGGAGGAAAGGCGTGCTGTCCATTTTCTGTGATCTCAGGGGGCAGGATTTGGCAGTCCCACCTCTCTGTGATCCAGTGGTGGGACACGCCAACCTTAAACCCAAGTCTCTGTTGTAGGTTCATAGTAGGTGTTGTGGAATCGCTGCTGAAGCAATTACGTGACAGTGCAATCGATTGACATTGGCCTTGGGGGAATCAGTTTTCTGTCTCCTGCCAGGTGACCTCCTCTTGTCGCTCTGCAGCCCATGTTCTCTTGTGGCCCCGATGTTATTTCCTTTTCAGTATTCTGCGTGCCGATTGGTTTAAGCCGTTGCTGCCCTTTCTGGCCGCTGTGGCCTAGCAAAACGAAACGGTGCCTATCAGGGAGACGGGGGTGGCGTGTAAAAAGTCAGCATTGTGCAGTTCTCCGAGTGAGTCACCGAATATGCCAAGCCCGGCCATTCTGCTCTCTTCAGCGGGGTGGGAAAAGGTTGTCAAAGCTGCCATATAAATCCGGAATGACAATGCAAACAGCAGCTAGGATAAGAAATACAATTAGCCACTTTATTCTTAATGTGCCATTAATCACTGCTGAAGAATGGCGGTGGGCAGACTGGCCGACTCCACTCAGCATCATGAAACAGAACTGCCCTCCTTTGAAAAGAGTTCAGATCATGCATTTTCTCCATGGAATCCACAGTACATGCTCATGATCAACCACCCCATCAACCTCTCTAAGGCCTGGTCTATACACAGTTGTACCAGTTTAACCCAAGGAGTGATATTGAATTGATTTAGTTAAACCAGTGCAAAAGACCTTGTGGACACTCTTTCTTTGGTTTCAACCAGATTTAATTCAGTTTCATTTCTGAGCTTGTCTACATTATGCGATGCGCACTATGGGGTGTGAATTTTAATGCACACCGATGTGTTACACAATCACTGGCCTGTATAGACCTTACTGACATACACTAGAAGTTTCCAGTGTGCTTTAATGTAATACAATAGTCATTAAAGTGCCCTAGGGAACTTTTAATGGATGCCAGCAGGATCTAAATGGGTCAGCTGCCATGCATTTAGAATTCACACCCAGTGTTGCACTGCATAGACAAGCACTAAGTTACTTAAGAACAGGTTTAAACTAACCCAAAACAAACCCCTCTTAAACTCTGAAATAGGAGCATCCGCACAGGGTTGAATTAAAACCAGTGCAAGTTTCTGTATAGAGAAGACCGAAAGGTGTGATGTTAATTTTGTTCCTTAGTTTATTTTGTGTGTGGACAGTCTTTTATAGGGCAAGTGTAAACTGATTCTATTGGTCTAACATGCTAAAGCAATAAAAGCCAGGTTTTAACTGAGGCGTGTCCCCCCACAAAGTTGCGCGAGTTGAACTAAATCAGGTTAACATTAAGTTGGTAATTAAACAAGTGCAACTTTAATTGCCCCACTGATGTATCTCCAAATGAAGCCAGACTTAAACCAGCTGGAGCTTTTCGATTGCTCATCTGTAGCAGGTACCCTCCACAGAGCAGAGAATGGTTGATCGTGACAATAATGGAGCCTGATTCACCTTTTCACTGATGCTGGGAATCGGGAGCAGGGTCACTGCCTTCAACAGCATCCTAATGGTGTAATTGAGGGGAGAATCAGACCCCCCGAGCGGATTCCACAGAGACGCAGATCTGTCTGCATGCACACAGAGTGAACATTTTTGTAATCTTCCTCTGCCTGTTTATTGCAAAGAGGTGGAAAAAATACCCTGATGTCTGGCAGGTATCAGGAGGCCAGTGGCTGGCTCTGTTTGGCATGTTTTGCCTTGGTTTGTACATGTTTTGTGAGGATCGTTTGCTTTTTAAAAAAACATGTTTCTGTTTGATTAACAAACATCTAATCCCGAGAATCAAGTGACATTATTTTTCCATGATTCACAGGAAAGGCTTCGACTGGCTGCCTTAAGATGCTGAAGTAGCCAAGCCCAGAGACCTGAGCAACCAGAAGGTAAGACACAAGGAAGTATTCAGTTCTATGGAAATGTCTGAATTTTGTTTCCGAAGGACTGTTTGAACCTAACCAATCTTTAATACTTGCCTGGGGTGGTGGTGGCGGGAACAGTCTTTCAGTGTCTTCTTCAGACTCTATGGGGCAGTGTTTGGGGATGGTAAGCGCCAATCTTCACATGGTGTAAATCAATGTAGCTCCATTGAGCAATGCCAACATGTACCAGTTAAGATTCTGGCCCCTGCATTTTCCAGTCGTAGCACCAAGGCAATTGTACATGATTTGTACAGTTAATTGAATGTGGTGTCGCAGTTAATGGGTTATGATGTTAAACCCCAGAATCCTCTCATTCCATGGGACTGAGTTGGCTCGAGAGGTTGCTAATAGCATGTGGAGCCTGTCACCTTGAGGTCACAGGCTCGCATGTAACCTTGGCTGGTGGTGACCACAAGTGGTTATCATCGGAGTGTTGTTCTGTGCTGGGAACCGAGCTGGCCGCTGCTGCGTGTTTCTCAATGGAGGTGCCCCCATCTCCAGTAAAAGCACCATGACCAATCAGCAGGCTTGTTGGCAGTTTCAGAAGAGAAGCCAAGCCAGAGGATTGGCTCTCTGTTTAGAGGGAGCCCTATAAAGACTCACATGGGCTCCCATTGACTGTCCTTCATCCTGACTGTCCTCGGCGCAAACGTGTGACAAAAGGCAGAGCAGCTTGCAGAAAAGGACTTAGGGGTTACAGTGGACGAGAAGCTGGATATGAGTCAACAGTGTGCCCTTGTTGCCAACAAGGCTAACAGCATTTTGGGCTATATAAGTAGGGGCATTTCCAGCAGATCAAGGGATGTTATCATTCCCCTCTATTCGGCATTGTTGAGACATCATTTGAAGTGTTGTGTCCAGTTTTGGGCCCCACACTACGAGAAGGATGTGAAAAAATTGTAAAGAGTCCAGAGGAAGGCAACAAAAATGACTAGGGGGCTGGAGCACATGACTTACGAGGAGAGGCTGAGGGAACTGGGATTGTTTAGTCTGCAGAAGAAAAGAATAAGGCAGGATTTGATAGCTGCTTTCAACTACCTGAAGGGGGTTCCAAAGAGGATGGATCTAGACTGTTCTCAGTGGTACCAGGCGACAGAACAAGGAGTAATGGTCTCAAGTTGCAGTGGGGAAGGTTTAGGTTGGATATAAGGAAAAACTTTTTCCCTAGAAGGGTAGTGAAGCACTGGAATGGGTTACCTAGGGAGGTGGTGGAATCTCCTTCCTTAGTGGTTTTTAAGGTCAGGCTTGACAAAGCCCTGGCTGGGATGATTTAGTTGGGGATTGGTCCTGCTTTGAGCAGGGGGTTGGACTAGATCCCTCCTGAGGGCCCTTCCAACCCTGATATTCTATGATTCTATGAAACTCAGTGCCTTCAATTCTCTTTAAGGGGGTCAGGGAAGGAAATTCAAAGGACTAGGTTGTCCCTTAAACCCCTATGAGGGGTTTCCTCTAACGGTCCTGTGGGGTGTGGGGGAGAAGGGCAGTATTAGATTCTCAACCAGGGTGTCCCAAATACGGATCAATGGGTCATGCAACCTCCGCCCCCCACTCCCCTTTTCCAGTATTGCTAGGCAGTGGCTGCCTGGGACATGTGCCCCTGGATGTGGAACAGGCTGAAAACCGCTGCTTACCTCCTTTATAGATACCATTCAAGCTCATGGTCTCAGCCCACGGAGGGGATATAGACGGAAGCTCGTGATTTCTGCTGCTGTCTCGTATTGTCAAGAAGGAAGCAGAGTGGCCTCATTCTGTATGAGTAATATCTGAGTTAGGCTTACGGGGATTGTGTGCGAGCGAGGTATATGCCACCGCGCCTGTTCGGACAGGTGAACGACCGCGGGCGGTACAAGATGTTGGAATGCATAGCATGTGCCTGGTGCCGAAAGGGAAAACAAGCCAAGTGCGTCTTGCATGGGGAAAGATGGGGTGGTGGGAAAAGGCTTGAGAATTTCCTTGCGGGCTGTCCCACTCGCAGTTGAGATTCATTCTCTCTCTCTCATGTCCCACTCACAGCATTGCTGTGCACAAAAACGTTCTAGGAATCAAATGCACAACAAATGGATGTGTGGTCTAGTGGTTAGAGCCACAGACTGTGTCGTCAGGATTCCTGGGTTCTGTTCTTGGTCCTGCTGGCGACTCGCTGTGTGATCTTGTGCAGATCTCTTGGGGTACGTCTACACAAGGATAAAAGACCTACTACGCGGACTGGCCCGGGTCAGCTGACTTGGGCTTGTGGGGTTCAAAAATTGCTGTGTAGACATTCAGGCTTCAGCTCTGGGACCCTCCCTCCTCATAAGTCCCAGAGATCTGGCTCTGGCCTGAGCCCAAACATCAGCCCTGCAAGCCCACGTCAACTGACTTGGGCCACCCACGGGTTTTTATCCCTGTGTGGACACATTCTTAGAATACCCCCATTCACTACAGTGGGGTCAAGATTTCAGCCACACTTGCAAAATGGGGGAGATAATACAGCACACAGGTTAGCAGAGAGGACAGTTTTGGAATTCAAGTTACTACTTTAAGGGTAGGGTGGGGATGATTTTCGGGCACTCCTAGAGGGCTCTGTGAGGAAGTATCTGGTCTGCAACCAGCCTATAGTAAAGTGGGCTGAACTGTGCCTCTCTGTTTAAGAGAGCAGCCTGCTTTTCTCTTGTTCTTGTTTTGATTACTATATGGTCTTGTTCTGGGTTGTAAGATAAAGTAGTGTCACATTGCAACCTTCCAGCAAGAGTATTTGATGGTTTTTATCTAAGTTCTCTGTGTGTGATGTGTGAGTGGCTAATTATTAGAATGATTATATTAGCACCTTATATTAGTACCATAACAACTAATACTTAAGAATGCAATAATAGGGGGGTATCATGGTCTAATTCATGAATGTGTATAAAGCGCTTTGAGATCCTCAGATGAAAGATATCCTAGAAGTAGAAAGTATTTACTGTTTGTTTAAATCCAAGACTCTCCTGTACAATCTGGGGAGAAATTAATAACATCTACAGTAATATAAGAATAATTATACTGATAACATGCAGCTAGCTGTGAATATTAGTAAATGATTGTCAAGCATTTCTGGACTAAAATGGTCTTTTTAATTAAAAAAACTTGTTTTCAAAATATTTCACTTTTTTCAGCAAAAATTAGGAAAAAAAATCAGCTTTTCGTCCTTTTTTTCAAATTATTTTAATTCCCCTCCCTGTGCATCCCCCCCCACACTCACACCCATTGGAAAGCAAGTAGGAGAAAGAAAAAAATAGAAGTTGTAGCATGGGAAAGGAAACTCTTGTGGATTCAAAAAGCCAAATGTCTTTGGGGTGGGTAGGTTTTGGGGTGGGTGTTACTAAAAATTCCCCAAACTTTCCTGAGAATTTGAAATGTTTTAAAATTTCTTATTAAAATTGACATTTTTTCAGACAATTCTTCTTTGTCTGCAGTCCTTAGATGTGTGCATAGAACTGACATTGAAGTCAATGGAAGATACACTCATGTTTGCCATCTTCAAAGCTCTGTACACATTGATTAATACTCACAGCCATCTTGTAAAGATGGGGGCAGCATCCCCATTTTACGTACATAGAAACTGAAGCTGAGAGTTTAAGTGATTTGCCCAAGGCTAAAGAGAGAATCAGTATCTGAGCTGGGATCAGCGCTCCCAGCTCCTAGCCCTGTGCTCACCTCACACCATCCCTTTTATTGCTTTGTACAGCACCTTCTTCTGGATTAAACATCATGTGCAGCCCAGTGTAATAGGCCATTTTAATTCGCGAGGGCATGTCTATGAGCAACCGACATGCAAGTGGCTAATTATTAGCATGATTATTAATAATTTACAGAATTCCCTTGTATCCTGGACATTTATAATCACCGGCTCCAGTAAAAGGATCAAGAATGCTTCTTGGAAACAGTCAAACCAGGCAGATCTAACTTTCAGGCAGCTAGTTCTGTAGCCTGGACTGAAAACGGGGGACGATGCTGCCAAGGTGAACATCCCTCCGTAGTGGGCAGCTGTCCTTGGGACTACACGAAGAATTCTGCCCCCACTCCAGGTATCGCTAGTTGCAATTCCCTGGCCTGCATTTCACAGATCATAGTGATCCCATCTGACCTTAAAACTGACACAACTGTTGACAAACTCAATAACAAATTGAGTTAACTAATCATACCTATCAAAACCAACCTATAGTCTCCTTCCCTCCTCTCCTCTCTTCTTCTACCACTGGCTTTTCCTTTCCTTTTTGTCTTGTTGCTGTACAATCTCTCAAGGGTGTTCCATGGTGTGCATCTCTATAGTATCTAAGCACTGGGTCCAATTTGCCGCTGTCCAGTGCTGTGCGTAATCACTTCAGACTCTCCCTAAAGCCCACTGAAGTCAGAATGGGAGCAGCATTGACGCTAATGGGCTTTGGATCAGGCATTCATCAGTACAGCTTACCCCAGTGGCAAATCGCCTGCTTTAGTAGCATTTGTGCGCCTCTGCTTTATGCTGGTGAAGAAATGACTATACACGGTGCAAGCAGGTCTATTGGTGGTGGAAGTACCTATTCTACTGCAGCCCTTTGTCTGGAACGAGCCCTCAGGTATATTTCCACCTGACACGCAATCACAGATGGAAACGTCTCTCTTCAGCCTTGATTATATTTCTTACTTTCTCTCTCTGTCTCTGCTATTCACTGCTAATCTCTGTAATTCTAGTATTTACCTCTGCAAAGAGTTAAGGGGTAAAATTAGCCTGAAAGCTGCTGTAAAGTTGAATTGCAGTGTCCCATTTCATGTTTGTTTGTGCCGTGATCAGGGATCTATATTTTATACCCTAGAAACACACCCGTACAGACACTGCGTGAGCCATAATACTCTGTGTATTGTTTACTTTCAAATGTGAGGGTGGTTCCAATCGGATACTCACATCATCATTCAAACCGATCGAGAGACCAGCCTAAAACTACACACACGCACACACACACACACACACACACTTTCATTTGTAGTGTGGCATTTGTCATTATATCATGCAGAGGAAAGTTTTTTTTCTCTGCCAACTGTGCTGCAGGTACCTCTGGCCCATTTTGCTCTCAGTCTTTCTATGGAATGTCTGTTGACTTCTAGAAGTGACAGAGTCCTGTGGCACCTTAAAGACTAACTACAGTATTGAAGCATAAGCTTTCGTGGGCTAATACCCACTTCATCAGATGCATGCAGTGTAAGTAATACCCACTTCCACTGCATGCATCCGACGAAGTGGGTATTAGCCCATGAAAGCTTATGCTTCAATACTGTAGTTAGTCTTTAAGGTGCCACAGGACTCTTTGTCACTTCTGCAGTTCCAGACTAACACGGCTACCCCTCTGACTATTGACTTCTAGTGATTTCTTGGTGGAGAAGACAGCGTAAGCCAGCTGGTTTCCTCTTGTGTTCCCCCTCATGGCTTAGGGTCACACTATAGGCAACCTACTTCAATTTCCCTTCATTGACTGTTCAAACACACTTCAGACTTTCTTGATCAAAAAATACCCCTCCTGGGGCACTGGATTTATTACTATTAAAAAGTCCATTCATGAGTCCACATGACACAAGGTTTCTGTTCCTCTTCCCTGCCTGGAGAGCTTTGCTCTGTCTCGGAAGCCTCTGCCATGGCTTCCTGAGCTTCTGCTCTTTTTATACTGAAATCACCTGAAGTCTCTCAGGTGGGGCTCATCCCATCGTCATGGTTGGCTTAAGCCCAGATTCTGCATTCCATGGGGCAAGCCACACTGAGAAATCTCCCCTTCCCCTTAAACTGTCTGATCCCAGGGTCAAAGACGACATAGGCTTTATGCTGCCTCTCTGCAGGAGAGGGTAAACTTCATTCAAATGTTCACTAACTTCCCAGAAGGGAATGTGGTGTTTTTTTCCCACTCCCTCTGTATCTCTATATTTCTCCATAGGCATTTCACTGAGATGACATTAGCTCTAAATTTTCCTGACTGTGTAGTCCAAGGGTACAATGTTTTAGTCACCTTCTAAGCATTATTTTTAGTCGCTCTTGTAGTCATAATGTTGTGGTTTTGTTTTAACCAGTGTATTTTCTGTTCCCTCCAGAGGTTGTGTAAGGCACAAATCTGCCACTACAGATATTATGATCTAGTTGTTAGTGGCCTTGGAGTTACAGTTTCTGGGCTCTACTCTCGGCTGTGTGGTAGACTCCTGACACTGGACCAAGTCATAGTCTCTTAGAGTGGGATTTTTAAAGAGATCTAAAGGGAAGTAGGTGCCCGAATCCCCTTGATTTTTTTTCAGAAAGTTGCTTGCCCAATTCCCTAAGACCCTCTAG
Organism: Dermatemys mawii; assembly: GCA_007922305.1. Lineage (NCBI taxonomy): Eukaryota > Metazoa > Chordata > Testudines > Dermatemydidae > Dermatemys > Dermatemys mawii. The sequence continues at coordinate 10,076,050 of ML677387.1, forward strand.
AAAATTCCAGATTTTGTGCTCGAAACATGTCTGTAAAATCTGCTTGCCAGCTCCACTGAGGGTCTTGAATTGATTAGTGTCTCAGTAGTGCTTTGAAATTCTCTGATGAATGATGCAAAGTGTCATGATTTTCCCCCTTTGCAGGTCCTTATTAAGGGCTCTTACAAAGTGAAGGATACATGATATACCGTTTCAATAAACTCAAATTAACCTCCCCCACATCTGAGCTTTTGGGGCACTTGGAATTCATAGCTACATAGATTTCAAAGCTAGAAGGAACCATTGTGGTCATCTAATCTGATCTCCTGTATGGCCAAGGCCACAGAATTCCCCCAAAATAATTCCTAGAGTGGATCTGGATGTAAAAGTCCCCAAAGATGGAGAATCCACCATAACCCTTGATAAATTTTTCCAGTGGTTAATCACCCTCACTGTTAATTCAAACTTGGATCCAGATCTGCATTTTGCAGCTGAACCAAAACCCCAGATCACAAATCCCCTGAAATTCTGAGAAATTGATTGTCTCGAACCTTGATCCAAATCAGAGTTGTTTTTCTCTGCCGATCCCTATAATAGGTCTAATCAGAATTCTAAACTAGAGTGTGGTGGGAAACAGATTTTTTTTTTCATGGAAAATTCTGCAGTTTTGAATTTTTTTTTTCAGTCTTGAACAGGATGAAAAACAAACAAAAAAACCCCAAAACTTGAAACTACCCATGAAATGAAACTAACAAAAAAATCATCTTGGGGTGATTGAAATGTTTCATTTTGACAAAACTGAAATGCTTTGTTCCAATTTCAATCTTTAACTTTTTTAAATATAAAAAAAACACATCACTTCATTCTGAAATTTTTTAAAAAATCAAAATGTTCCACTTTTTCTAGATGAAGCTTTGTCAAAATGACACACTTCTAAAAATTTAAACAAAAATGAGATTTTTTTTTAACCAAAAAAGGGAAGTTTTCCCCAAAACTTCTACCCAGCTCTATCCTAGACCAAATTCAATTAACTTTAAGGCATAATCCAGATATTTTAGGTTCAAATTTATTTAGATTGTAATCTCTGTGAGTCAGAGGGGCCTCCTCCCAGTTCTGGCTTTCAGATTCTACTGCAATATAAACATTTAATAATAATAGATTTAAATGTCGTGTCTTGAGCCCTGTGGATCTCATATTGAAACTGGCTAATGGAATCGCTGGAATGGGTTACCTAGGGAGGTGGTGGAATCTCCTTCCTTAGAGGTTTTAAGGTCAGGTTTGACAAAGTCCTGGCTGGGATAATTTAGTTGGGGATTGGTCCTGCTTTGAGCAGGGAGTTGAATTAGATGACCTTCTGAGGTCCCTTCCAAGCCTGATATTCTACAAATCCTTAGTAGAACTTTCTAACATTCAGAGCAACAAGTAGGAAAGGAGTAATTCTTTCTTAAGCACTGTATAGGGATGAATTAAAGCATCCAGTTAATTGCTTCTGCTATAATTTATGACCCAAAATAGTTTATTTAAGGCAATATTTTTAAAAAATCTCGGTGCAGCTTATGCACAAAAATATACAGCAAATTCTCCTAGACACAGCCATTAAAATGTACACAGTGGTTTAACTTCCATCAGCTGATGAATTAGACACTTCTACCTAATTTAAGTACTTATGGCTTTTATTGCCAGAGTATCTGAGTGCCTCACCCTTTTTCATGTATTTATACCTCACAGAGGCAGGGCAGTGCATTTTACTTATGGGAAACTGAATCACAGCCCGATCTAGTGCCTGGCCCCAGGTCACACAGACTGTGTGAACCCAGAAATAGAATCCATCTCTCCTGAGACTTAACCACTGGGCCTGTCTTCCACCTCATGCTTTTATTGGCAGCATCAGAGGAGGGCAATACTGAGTATAAACCAAGGTGGCTGGAGCTTGTGGTGCTCTAATTACCGAAGAGGGAAATAAGTTGACCTCACATTAGTCAAACAGGAACCAAAACTGCCTGCACTGTGGGGACTGGAAAAGCAAGAGCGGATATAGTTTAGAATGGCTTCTGATGCACCGTACGGATCTAGATCTGAGTCAGAATTTCAAACACCCTGAAGTAAATTCCACTAGGCGTCTAACTACCTTTGTAAATCTGGCAGCTGATGCTAGAACAGCAGGAGGGGTTCTAGAAAATCCCGCTAGGCATCTTTAGGTGCCCAAATCCCTTTGTAAATCTGAATGTATTGTGCTAGGTTCTGTGCAAACAAGTAGAAGTTCCTGACCCAGAAAGCTCCTCATCTAGCATGATGTGGGATTTAGTGGGTGTTTAGATCCTGGATTTTGATCCTGACCTATGTCTAGAAGAACTGAATCCCAGTGTTAATTCTGTCCTTACACTATGATATATATAGGACAAGGAAATGATTGAAGTATGCATTGATGAGGGTTCTGAGCATTTCAGGGTATGGGATAAGGAAAGATTAGTAGGACTAACATATAGGGGACCAAGCAATAGCAGTATAAGGCCACATCCTGCTCTCTAAGGTCCAAAGAAAGCAAGGAGACCCCCCCCCCCACAATCCCCATGAACAGACTGTCCCCTCTGTGCATAGCTCTAAAGGCACAATCTGGACTAGAATTTATATGAAAGGCACTGGACAAAATAGTGTGACTTGTATGGAATCCTCCAATGAATATGGTCACTAATCACTTGACCATCTACTTAAAGTGATTGGAATCAAATCCCTTGGGTTAATTAAAAATAATCTTCCCTGTAATATCTGTCAATGAATTTCCTAGACTCTTTGGAACACAGTTGACATTAAAGTCAAAATGCTGAGATGGAAAAGAGTCTAAAGAAGTCCCAGGATTAAAAGTGACTACAAGTAAATGTGAGAGACAAGGTGGGTAAGGTAATATCTTTTATTGGGCCAATTTCTGTTGGCAAAAGAGACAAGCTTTTGAGCTACACAGAGCTTTTCCTCAGGTCTGGGAAAGATACTAAGTACAGCTAAATACAAGGTCGAACAGATAGTTTAACAAAAGTAGTTAGAGCATGCACTAAATGGTACCAACTAATGATGATAAACTATCTTTGGATCTTGTATTTAGCTGTGATGCTGTTAGTACCTTTCCCAAACCAGAAGAAGAGCTCTGTGTAGCTCGAAAGCTTGGCTCTTTTACCACTAGCAGTTAGTTCAGTAAAACATATTACTTCACCCACCTACTCTTTCTCAAATCCTAGGTCCAACACAGGTACAACAACATTGCAAATGGATACTCCAAGTCACTGTGTCCACAACTCACATATACAGGGCCTGATATTCATAGATCTTAAGCCTAGAAAGGACCATTATGATCTCCCTAGTCTAACCTCTTGCATTCCCTGTGCCAGAGCATTTCCCTCAGTGACTCCTGCATCTACGCTGTATCTTGTGGCCGAGCGGCAGCATATTTTGTTAGAAAGACACCCCGTTTTCAGAAGCACCGAGCACCCAGGCAAAGCCCAGGGGAACTGCTCAGCTTCTTCGGAAAGCTGGGCCTATAAGCTCCATCTTGTGGTATGGAAGTTGTGCTGTACACCCAGGGGGCTGTCTGGATCTAAAATCCGTCATGTATTTTAATCCATGTGACAGGCATGTACTGAATTGATGTATTGGAATTATTGGTACTGTTAGAATAACGAAACCATCTAGTTCTTGTATAGAGCATTTCATCAGCTGGTGTCAAATGGCTTTACAAAGAGGGGAAAGGGTCAGTACTGTTATCCTTGTATCATCCAGGGTCACCCAGCAGGCCAGATCTGGGCCTAGAAGCAGAATTGTCTGGAATCTGAGTCCTGTATGCTCTCCTTAGGTCACCTTGCCTAGTAGGTATGGGGTGTCACTCTCACATGCTCAAAGAAACTCTCCTTTTATCTCTGTGGATTAGCAGCAGCTCTGGGAGGGTGAAATTCACCAGCAAAGAGGGCCAACACAAAGGACTGGGCACTAATTAAGTTTTCAAAATAGGGCTGAGGGGGGACTTAACTGATGCATCGTCTCTGTGCTGCCCGCTCTTCACAGGCACAAATTTGACACTTAGTGCCTGAACTGTAACGATGCCGATTGTCCTACTGAATGCTCATCCCTTTCCATTCGAGCAGCTCGGTGCTTTACTATCACTATGGGCCTGCAATCAGTGGAATTCTTACACCCCAAAGCACTACTCTGGGTAAGTAAGGGTGCCTCTGTCCAACTGTAATAAAACTAAAGAGCTGCTGGTTTTTCCTACTTGTCCCTGGCGCTGGGCGTGGCCAATCTTGCCAGCTGTTTTTAACGGCAGCGCTGACGGTGCATCCTATGCATTGAGGACTGAAGCTACTTTTAGATAATAAAGCATCAAGCTCCGGATTGATGTGAGGATTATGACCAGACCCTAGAGGAACAGCATGTCTGGTGCTTACTTACTTCCACTTTCATGGAGGCCCTTTATGAGTATGTACACGGTCCGTAATGGCAAATTATTTGTATGCAAATTATATGCAATGTAATACCTACAGAGAGAGAGAGAGAGAGAGAGAGAGAGAGAGAGAGCTTGCTTTACACAAACATGAAGCCCTGCAGTTAAATCTGTATTATTTTCCTTGTAATGTGCATGTATCTTTCTGGAGCTGAATATGGTAAGCTTTGTAATAATCCTGTATGTGTGAGGAAAGGAGCAGTGAGGAAGCATGTAATTTAAAAGTTCCATGCCCACAAGCCCAGCTGGTTCCACGCTCTGGTAACGTGACTTGGAACTAGTTTTCCCACAAGCGGTAAGAAGGGTACATGGCAGAACTCTTATTAAATAACTGATCCGTTTTTTTCCCCAAAGGCTGTTGTAAAATCCTCCTTTATTTGTCTTGCAGCAGGACCTAGAGGGTCCAAACAAATTCAGGGCCCTATTGTGCTAGGTGCAGTACAAACTTGAAGCATTTACCATCTAAATAGATGAGTCAGACAAAGGGAGGGGAGTTATTGCTCTCATTTTACAGATGGGGAGTTGGGTCACCATGAGTTAGGGTCTCAATTCTCATACCACTAGCCCACATCCGAAGGATCCTACTTTAATCTGCCTCTAATCCACTTGCTTTACCAATCTATATCACAGCTATAGGATTTACCTCCCAAGACAGTGATGTGAGACTTAAATCATTCATAGCTTGGACATACCTGGAGAGCCTCAAATGAAAGGTACTCTAAGAAGTGGAAAAACAAGGTGTTGCTGGCTAGTGTGAATGAGAACCACTGCCATCTATTGGATGGCATCAGAATTGATTGTCTGTGTCATAGGTCCTATAATGCTAATATGCAATGGAGATTATCCTTTAGCTGAAGCAAGTCGTTTTCAATCTGTGCTCTGCAGACCCCTGGGGATTTGCAGACTATGTCTAAGATTTCCAAAGGGGTCTGTACCTGAAAAATTGTCAGGGGTCTGCAAATGAAAAAAAAGGGTTGAAACTCCCCTGGCTTAAGCCACAGGGCCTTGTGGCTTAGGAGCAGGAAGGGATAGGCATTGTCCCCTTTGCTCTGTGAAGTTCTGTGTTGTCATACTGTGCAGCACAGTGACAAATGTGAAGCTGTTAGCACGAAGCCGCAGTGGATTTGTTAGAGAACTCTGGTACCTAAACTGGATAGTTGATCAGAGCTGTGCAGAGCTGTTAATAATATAATGCTTTGTATCCAAGCCCCCATGACTGCAGTCCGAACCAGAGCCTCTGAGCTGCCCTATCTCCTGCTGTTCAAAATGCTCATGCACAGTGACAGCTAATGCCGCGAGGGTTCGTGCACACACGCACATAGCTGCTTTGAGGGCACAAGTGGCCCCTAGCGATAGTGCAAAGCCAAAGGGCATGTGCTCACGAGTGCAAACAGGCCTGTTGCCTAGAGATTGCTTTTGCACGCATTCCTTCCATCACTCGGGGAAGTCTGTCCGGTCAAACCGGATCAAGAGAGGCCACGCTTCCCTCGCGCAGGCACAAACAGTAATTTGCAGGCTGTTTTAATGGGCCCTCAGCACAGAGGAGGGTCAGATAGCAGCAAGATTAATGCCCTTTCCTGATCGCCCTGATATTAGAGACAACTCTGGATCTCAAATTGGACAAACCTCTCCTCCCCGCCCCAACTTTATGGGGATTGAGACGCCCAGTGATGATATCCAGATGTGAATTTCACGTATCTCAGCAGCAGCTGAACCGAAATTCCTGGTTCCAAGCAGCCCTGGGCTTGGAGTAGGTTTGGATCTGAATACTCAGGTGGCATCTGAACACCTCAGACTTCAGGGAGATTTGTAGGTGGATCCGAACTGTGCTGCTCACCACAGTCACGGAGCACTTCTCCCTGACTGCAGAAGTAGAACTTGGATCCTCCTGCCTTGAAATCACAAGGTGAGAGAGCTAAAGGAGAATCTCCATTTTCTATCTGCACTATAGGGGGTGTGTGACACACCGCTGGGCAGTTCTGATTGTTCCTAGTGGAGAACAATAAGGTGCATGCACTTCAACAAAGTCACTGCAGTACTTAGCTTTTAAATATATTATAAAGCACTGTATGACAGACAGCAATGCAACATTGTATTTGGTGGCATGAATGCACAGACGTGTGATACCACATAAGTGTTGTGCCTAGATAAGTAGGATAATTTCATGGCTAGACTGCTGGACCAGGGCTCAGGAGACTTTGGTTCAGGTCCCTCTTTCAGCCATAGCTTTCCTCTGGGATCTCAGGCAAGTCATTTAATCTCTCTGAGCCTCAGTTCCCCACCTGTAAAATGGGGCTAGGACTTTGGTATCTCACGTTGTGGTATCCATTTGGTATCCATTCATTGTCATGAGACATGGACATACTGCTGGCATGGGGGTCATATAAATACCTAGCTATATGTGATGAAAGCCAATCTGAGAGCTTATAAATTCTGTTCAGTCCTTATAGTCCAACCAGCGTCCAGCAAAAAATACACATTTTGCAGGCAGCCGTGTTAATGTAATAAACCCCATCTTGACACAAGAGCTGTTCTGTTCCCTATATCCTTTTTAAGAGAATGATCCTTCCGTGCTAAGCTATCATCTGCAATAACGGTGGGTATGTCTTGCTAGAAATACTACGCTCCTGTAGCTATAGTAAATCCACCTTCCCGAGAGGCAGAAGCCAGGTCGGCATAGCTGTGTCTCTCCAGAAGGGAGGTGTGCGTTTTTAACATCCCTTTGCACCGAATGTAGCTAGGTCGATGTAAGCCTTGGGTGTAGATGAGGCCCGAGCTTCCCTCATAAAACAAGAGGGCTCCATCTGATAGCAGGGAACCTGTGTGGTCTGGAGGAGTCCAGCGTTTGTGTAAAGTGGAAGGACGTTGGTCAGATACTTATTTCTGACGTAAAAATTCCTACCGCGTGGTGAAGTGCTCTGTAGTGACGTCCCGGCTCTGATGAATGCTGGGCTCCGTGATGTAAAAACATGGGGCATGTCTAAGTGAGTCAGCACACTCTCTTTTTGTGCAGGTCGATTTTCAGAAGAGCTCGTGGATGTGTTTTCAAGTGCTCCGCATCCACAATTGGGGTGGGATTTTCCAAAGACCTCTGCTTCCAGGCAGGCACCATTCCCCAGGCTGTACAATGGGTATAAAAGTTATCTGTGTCTCAGGAGGGTTAGCTCATTAACATCTGCCAACTGCTGTGAAATATTTGGCCAGCTTTTCCAAAGAGCCCAGCGCTCATGATGCTGGAAGTCCAGTCATTTATTTGGCTGCCTAAGTGGAAGCTAAGACAGGAACAGTAGAAGCTCCCTAAAAATGTGGGGGGACACCAGTGCCCAAACTGTGGCCATGCCCATTCCCCCAAAGCCCCACCCCTGCACCGCCTCTTTCTCCAAGACCTCGCCCCCCACTTGCTCCTCTCTGCCCCTTCTCCCGCCATTGCTTGCCCTTATGGATAGTAAAAGTGATGAGAATTGGGCATTACACTATATAGCACAATGTGACTGATAAATCATCCATTTGGAGGGAGTTAATCTTTCATTGTGTACCTGTTCAGTGCACCATGCTGTGGTGTATTGACTGTGTTGGATTTGCAAGTGATCACTTTAGTGTGTGAGGGGGGAGAGGAGGCGGGGTGCCCGGTGCTACTTGCAAGCTTCAGGGCTCTGTGGAAAAGCATCTGGAGATGGCCTATAGTAAGGAAGGGGGAGTTGTGCCTCTGTGTTTAGGGAACAGCCTGCTTTGTCTCTCTCTGGTTTTGGTTACTGTGTTTTTATTGTTCTTAGGAATGAAGTCGTGTTATGTTGCAAGCTTCCAGCACAAATATCTGTGTTCCCATCTGACTTCTCTGTGTGTATATAACACAACCGTTTGTTTTAAATGCACTGGAGGCCAGTGTAGGAAGGCAGGGAAAGCTGCTTCTTTGTATTTGGAGCCAAGTGCCAGGTGGTGGTGATGCTGTCTCTCTTGAAACACGGTAGGTGAGACCTGAACTGCCCACCCTGAAGACTCTCTGCTGTATTTCCAGTCAGGTTCTCTCCATCCTTATTGCAGAAGGGATGACCCTCTCATCCACTCCAATGGAACTGGAGATTGGGGCAGGCTAGTAAAAGCCATTGGCTGGGCTTTTCAAACCAGCTCATGGGAGTTGGATACCACGGGGCACCTGACTCCCTTATTTTTTTTTAACCCCCATCCACCAAAGCAAACCTCTACAGCTCCTGATTTTTGCCACTTGTAACACTGAGTATCTTACTGAGTCGTTCCAATGAAACCAATTGCACTCCAGGCCCTACTCGGTGTAACAGTGGCAGGATAGAGTCGTTAATGAAGGCTCTTGAAGTGCTCATTCAGTTCTACTCCCTCTTTGATTTATCTTGTCCTCTCGACATGCCCTCAAGTATTCCCTTCACCATCAAGAGCCTGTGGTTTTGGGTAGTTGGTTGTCTCTTCCTCTAACCCAGGATGTTTACTCCAAACACACACATGGGCTGAGCCAGGAGGAACATTAAAGACCAGTGACCAACATCAGTTGCTCGTAGAGGAACATCCGTGCTCCTTTGTCTGCCTCCTGCCTGTTTAGGAACTTGAAAGCATATCCTCATCCTCCTTGGCCCGGGGCAAGTCGTCCCAGGAACTAAGGAGTTACTTGAAAGAGCTTGTTTCATCTCAGGTGCCAGATCAGTTCCAGAAACTTGGCCCAAGGAGAGATCTTGGCACAGCTGTGGAAAAGAACCTGTATAACCGACTTCTGATTCAGTTCCCTGCAACATGCCTCACTCCGAGCACTATGAGGGACAAGTTCAGAATGGCGTCTATCCGTAGTAGCAGGGAGTCTGCCTGAATGATTAAAGCATCCATCTCTCTAAAAGGGTTTTTAACCTGGCATACATAAGCGCTAATGATCAGTTCTGATTACACATTGAACCACCGCTACAATGTATCCACCAGCTCGTCGTTCAGCACTGGGGTGAAGGGAAATTTTTGCCAAGAATAGCAGGGAAAACCCTGACCCTTCCAAAGTGAGAGTGGGCTCCCAGCTCCCCAGAAAGCAAGAGAGATCCTTATATTTTTAAGATCTCACCTGAAGGGCCCACCCCCTCCCAGGGAGGATGGACTTGTGATTGGGCCTGGAACTCAGAAGACGCAGGGTCTGTTCCTGGCTCTGACACGGGCCTCCAGTATGACACGGGGCATGTTGCTGCTCTCCTCAGTTGCCCATCTGTAAAATGGGGATAACGATACTTCCCTATCTCATTGGGGTGGGGTGGGGGGGTTGTAGGGATAAATTCATCCTTTGTAAGGTGCTCTGATGTTACAGTGATGGGGCCATAAAAGTACCAGAGAGCAAATTAAGCTCCAGGGGGTTTACATCTTCCTCAAATGCAGCTGTGGCTTGTTGCCTGACCCTTTGGAAGGATGGTAATGCTTGGATTGATGGCCAATTGATCTGACTGTGATAAAGATGTCCTCACTTCACTGAATCAGGCCACGCAGAACTAGCACTATGGAGTTCAATATCTTGTGGGGTGTCTCGGGGTGGATGACAAGGTCACTCATGCCAAGGGCAAAGGAAACCCTTAGATGTCTTTATTAAACTAATGGGTAAAGCTAGAAAAGATCCAAGCCACGTAACAAGATCGAGAGAATACAGGATCGGGGTTATTGGTGGGATCGTTCTATGCATAGGCTCTGAGAATTGCATTCTCATACCCTTCATTGAGGACTGGGTGGTAAGAGACAAAAGGACCAGCCCTGTCTCTGGCAGGACACAGTGGCTGAGGACACACTGTTCCTCAGTGAGTCAAAGTAGTAGAAGAGCGGACGGCAATAGAAGAAGCCCAGGAAAGGACAAGCCGTGGACTACGTGGTGACGGCCCTTTTATAGGGCCTGAGCATCGTCTGCTCGTGTGTGGGTCCTCCATGCCCAAATTTCACTGACGTAATACACAGCTGCACTTATTCTGTGAGTTAACAGATTGATACATGTGGCTGGCGCTTCAGCTCACAATCATACTGTCACTCCTTGCTCAAGGGGATTGGTGGTTCTTACTTCCATGTTCCTTGCGCTCGCTCTGACTGGAGCATTCTGACTTGTACTATTGAGCAAGGTCTCCTTAGTTCCCAACATCTAAAGGTAACTGGTGGGCTATTAATCTATGCCAAGGGTTGCAGCCTACTTCACCACACTATGCTTCAGCCAATGTCTTACAGGATCCGGGCCAGCAAGTTTCTTGCATTACGGCTGACTATAATGAAAACAGCTACTATAATAAAGGCAATTATATAGGCAAGCTTGCCCTGTGGGCTGCCTCTGCTAGGGTTTGAACCCGTGGAGGCAGGGAATCCAAGAGGGTTAAAAACAGATGCCAGAAACAAGTGGCTATGCAAAAAAAACTGATGCAAAAGTTCCCCTTTGCAGATAATTAGCAGAGTCTGGTTTCAGACAGCTCTTTGCACCTCAGATGGCCAGAATCTCTCTCCAGCTATGGGCTAGGAAGTAAATACACAGCTGGTGAGATGTATTTCATGCACAACCCTCTTGGGACTAGTAAATATTTTTTTTCTGGATTTCTTAGAAATAACAGGGGTGGAAATGAAATCCAGCCTCGTCCCTCCTAGTTTATGGGTTGCTCCAGGGGCCACCCTGTTAATTTAGCACCAAGAGCACTGGTTACAAGAGGGGGAAAGGTGTTATTAGCTGTTCTTTCATTAACTCCATGCCGAGGGCCCACTGCCTTCACCTCAATTGACCTATGAAAGGTAGCACTGCAAATAGCTAGAGGGGGAAAGGACTTCTGCTGTACAACCGGACCACCTTTTCCCCCCCACCCCGCAAATTCATTTTTTTGCCATAAAAGGCAGAGTCAGGTTGATGGGAACAATTTGCAGATTTCAGGCTGGTTTGGGTGAATAACAAAAATCTGGACTGGTCAAAGGATCAGACTTGGTTTTAGGTTTCAGAACTTGACTCTGCTTTATAAAGTCATGATCTGAAAACAGAACAGTTGGGTTGACCCTAACCAGAGCCAAAAAATCATAAGTGTTCTTAGCCCGCCAGCACAGCCAGCTGCACCATTTTGGGGTGAGCACGCTTACCAGGGTCCTGGCTCATCTGTTGATTCCAGCACTCAGTCACAGTAACCCTAATCCCCGCCCTGGATAACTAGTCCACAGAACGTCATATACCGGTCTTACCTCCTGTGAGCCGGGAAGGAGCCCCAGGGTGCAAAGGAGAAACATTTATGCCCTTCTGCCCCTCCTTTATCTCTTCCCAGCCTCGTGTGTGTCCTGATTCATTGGACTGCATCACTGGGGGACAGAACGCTGCCCAGGTTCCAGAAAGACTAACAACTGCGTTTGTTCTCTCACTTCACCGGGGTTGAGGACAGGAGTGTGGCTAGACAGAAAATATAGGCCACAGATGAATTTCACTCTCCCATTGCCTTCTAATAAAGACCATGGAGCTCTCTGTGCCAGCTTTATTTGCATTCTGCCAGCCCGTGCCCTTTCATTGTGAGCCCCTCAGGGTAGAACCTTGTTTAGCACAGCTCACCTAGTACAAAGGGCAGCTCTACGTAAATAAATAACAGTGCAGGATCCAGTTATCCAGAGTTAGTGTTTTTAGTTCCTCCTTTTTTAACTGTAATTTACTTGCATCCAAACTGCTAAATATTGTGAAATCAACGTTTACTGCAAATCTCTATTTCCTGAGCATCCCGGACATTGTGTGAAGAAATCCTGCCCACACGGGGATTTGTGTTTCCTGCTCCAATAGTCAATGCTGTGCCCTATGCTTAGTCAAGAATTGTCCATTCCCCAACTGACCTAAATCTATTTCATTTCCTTATTTATTAATCGCCCTTGTATCCGCCGTGGCGACATGTGGGGCCTGAATCTTCACTGTGTTGTGCTATCATTTATGGAACACAGTGGCACTGCAACTGCCAGACTGGATCAGAGCATTGACCCATCAATGACTGATTGTGCCATGCCGCATGTAGGAGAGATTCCTTCCTGATCCCCTGTTGTGATCAGCTGACACCCTGATGCATGAGGTTTCTTCTCCCTATCCATCGCTGCAGATACTGTTGTTGGTCTTAAAATCATCCAGCCACGTTGTTTCTTTCTAGGAGTGAAGCTGTACAGTTTCAGCATGGAAGATAGGAATTGCCAGCCTGGACCAAACCCAAGAGCCATCTAGTACAGTATCCTGTAAGACAGTGGCAGTAACAGATGCTTCAACAAGATGTAAGAATCTCACCTAGCATCCATGAGATAATCTTCCCCAGCCCGCCAACATTAGAGCTCATCCTGATCTCTAATAGTTTCTAGTTAATTATGATAGCTCTGGGTATTCTTGTTATCCATAGAGATTTCCAGTCCCTTTCTGAATTGTGTTAAATTATTGGCACCCGGTGACTTCCAGTGGCAGTGACTTCTATGGTCTAATTATGCCATTCATTTTCAAAGGTGCTGAATACCTGCAACTCCCCTTGATCTGGATGGGAATTATGGGTGTTCAGCACCAATGAAAAGCAGGCTGTTTACACCTGTGTAAAGTGGGGTGTCAAATGCTAACGAATCAGAGCGTGATTATGCACCAGTGGAGGTATTTTGTGGCCCATTAAAGATTGTAAGGTGCTCGGTAACAGGGGTGGTATAAGTACCTCAGATTTCTATCCCCATCATAGCTCCGTCCCTTTCCTGTCTGCTTTGCAATAGGGCTTTTTAACTGCTTCCTCAGACAGGATGCAGAGTTGCTACATACGTATCACAGAGGTTATACAGAAAGTTCACTTAAGCAGAGCAAAGAGGCAGAGCTGGAAGCAATGGCTGAGTGTTCTAGAAACAATGGCTCAGGTGTAAAAGCAGAATCCCTGGGGCTGCAGGTTCAGATCCTACTACTTAGCTTTCTTCAGCTTTCTAGGGTAGGTGACTAAGGCAAACAGCATGGAATTCACTTTATTGTTTGTCTTTTGTGGCTCCTATAGATTCCAGGCTGGTCGGGGCCTGTTGTGCTAGATACTGTACAAACAGATCATAAAAAGAGTCCGCGCCCCAAATTGTTTACAGTCTTAAGGACATGATGCAGGAGGTGGGTGAAAGAAATACTTGGAGATCAATAATTATTGAGAAGCTATGGTCTCAAGTTGCAGTGGTGGAGGTCTAAGTTGGATATTAGGAAACAGTATTTCACTAGGAGGGTGGTGCAGCACTGGAATGGGTTACCTAGGGAGGGGGTGGAATCTCCTTCCTTAGAGGTTTCTAAGGCCCAGCTTGTTAAAGCCCTGGCTGGGATGATTTAGTTGGGGTTGGTCCTGCTTTGAGCAGGGGGTTGGACTAGATACCTCCTGAGGTCCCTTCCAACCTAATCTTCTGTGAATCTATGAACAGTAACGTGAACTTGTTTTGCGTAGGCTAGCTCCATGCTTTTGTGTGTTAGTTACATTTCATTTACATCAGTGGCAGGGTCTTTTACAGGGGACCTTAAATATCAAGGTCCTGTCTGCTCCGCCTCAGTCAGTGCATGTGACGTGGCCTCATTTCATAAGCACAAGGCTTTGACCTGGTGCCTTTGCCAGAAATTTCCCCTCCCTCGCTGTGTTGTTCCACAGGTCAGTTTCTACCCTTCACCCCAGAGGAGGCTACGTTCAGGTAGCATTGCATGTGTGTGTAGTTTGTAATATGCGTTGCAGGCTTTCTGGATGAAAGGCCATGTCGAAATGCGGAATATGATCGGCGGAGTTGTGGGGGTAGATTCTCACGCCAATCTGCACAGCATTTTTCAAAAATATGGCCACTTATTTTGGTGTCTACATGGGAGCAGAGCTCTTGCAAATCTGCCCTGCCCAGGGTGTCGTTCCTAAAAGAAAACCGCTCGACTGCATATTGTCACCGTAAACTAAGCTGAGAATCTGAGGCAGGAGGAATGAGGATCCCTGGGCAGCCACTGTGCAGCTGTGCCGAAACTTTACCCTGTCCCTTTAACAAGCTCCAGGACTCCGAGTAGGAGTGAGAAACTCGGCTGGACTTGCACTCCCACTTCACCGAGAAGGGAAGAAGATATTTTTTGCTATGTCACACATTCTCCAGATTTTTCCATGGCTTTCTCATTGCAGTAGCTTTGAATTCTTCACTTTAGCCTCTGTTATCCACAGCCCCGTTCCCACAAACCTCTGGTGTTCTGAAACTGACAGAAAACACCCCCTGTTGTCCATCAGTTCCATTGTGACAGCTTTTGATTCTCCTGAATTATTCTGCTTCCCTGGTGGTGTTTGGATAGTTGGTTTCACACACTGTGTAAACAGGATGAGGGTGTGATGATGCAGGTGAACCATGCAAGTAGGAATTAGCTTAGCTACTCATCATAACCGGGGGATGCATGAATGGAATGAATCCTGTCCCCAGCAATCAGCCCAGGCGCTGTGGATCTTAGTAGCATCAAAGTAGGGAAGGGATCCAACCAGTGCAGCCTTATGCTTGGAGTAGCTTCCACGACCCCTCTGCAGGGGATGGTAGCCAAGGCAGATCCAAAATGCGGCTGGGTAGCCAAGCGCTTTGCACCTTGCACGGGTTTCTAAAATCTTGCTCCCTTGATCTGCTGTATCTCAGCAGTCCTCCTGCTGACGGTGTCTTCTGCAGCAGGGTCAGATAGGAAGTAATAGTTTAATGGATCTAATGCCAGTGATTTCTAGGTCCCTCGGATTCTGCTGTCCTTTCCAGCCCTGTAACTCTGCCAACTTCAAAGGAGTTAGTCCAGATTGACAACAATGTGACTGAAATTGGAACCGGGTTCGCAAGTGCTTAAAACAGCCACTCAAGTCCCGTGAAATCCAAGCGAACTGTCAACTTGTGGAATTCGCTGCTGCATGAGGTCATTGATACAAATACTAGGGCTGTGTTTTTAAAGGGCCGGATAATGTTATGGCCACTAATAACTCAGGGCTTGAGCCTGACAGGTGCTGACCACCCCCTACCCCACCAAAGTGAACAGAGCTACCCAGGAATTGCCCCGGCGTAACTGAGAACAGAAGTTGGCCAAGATCCCCTATCTGAGAGCTTTGGAGCCAACCTTGGCACTCAGTTGCAGGGATATGAAGGAATAAGTGTGGTTCCTCCAGACTGACTTCAGTGGAACATACAGCAGAATCCAGCCTGTGCCTCCCTATGTTTCGACATGTTTACATGCTTTTCAGAGTCGGCTTTCAACATCCTTGTTCAGCTCTTGGAATACAATGGGAAACTCAAGCAGGCCTTTGGATGCCTCTTGGAGCTGCATCCGGATAATGTTATGGCCACTTATAACCCAGGGCCTGACCTCTTGAAATCAGACCTGTCATATTTGGGGCCTGATTCATCCCTAGTTTAAGCTGCCATTGTTTCAAACCCCGCTTACGATCTCAAATTCCCCCCCGACACACACACATTTCAGAGCCCTTGGTGGTGCTTCGGTCTCTCTTTGGCTCTGCCGGTGGCATGCAACTGTTGAGTTTCCTGAAGACTGAAACGCTTTACGGTGGAGCCGCTCTGCTACGACAGCGTGGGAGCTTAGCAGAGAGGCTACAACCCCTCTGCAAGGGGCAATAGCTGATGCAAATCCAAATTGCTGTTGGGCATCTAGCACTTTTCCTCTTGGCGTGGGCTTCCAAAATCTTGCTTTCCCCTCTTGATCGGCTGAACCTCGGCTGAAGTTACTGGGCTCAGTATAAGGGTGTTCCGGTGAAATGTTTGGCCTGTGCTATTCCGGAGGTCCAGTTAGATAGTTCAGTGGTTTCTCCTGGCTTAAATGCTATGAAGCTGTGAAAATCAATCGTGTGCTCCGTGCGTGTAACAGGAGGAAAGCCCTGATGAATCCAGCCGTGTGTATATTGCTTGGCTGTGCTGCCATCTTCCCATCCTGCTGCTTGGCCATTGCCACATTGTGTGGTTCCCACTGGCCTGCCACGGCTCAGCATGACGAGGCTCGGTCTTTGCCTGCCGTGGGCATCTCTGGGTCCCGTCGTCCTGCCCACAAAGCCCCCTCGTGTGATGCTGTGACCCATTCGGATGCAACACGAAGGACGCCGGGTCTCAGAGTCGTCAACTCCAGGTGATGGCTCATGGATCCCGATGAAGTTTTGGACCCCCAGACTTTGGGATCTCTCTGGTAAAATGGGGACCATCCCATGGGTGCTGAGTTGCAGGGGAGGCACCTCTCTCAGGAGTTGCACTAGTGCCAGCATTATGCACGGGTCATTGCTCAGAGCAGGAGCCAAGCCCATCCCAGTCCCCAGCGTAGGGTGCAAAGAAGGTGCAGCAGCGAACCCCACGGCTTTTCTCTGTTTCACAGGTCCCATGAGGAACAGAGTTCACGTTAGAGGAATCCTCCAGCTGGTGGGACTTACACCAGGGCCTTGATCAGCCCGCAAATGTAGGAAACCCAAAGGGAGCTGAGAGTCAATTCCTTTCCCATCCCTGCTCCGAGCACAGAAATGAGGGGGGAAAAAAGAGATTCAGGCCCAATAGCTCTGCAAAAGCCTTGTTCTGAAACAGGGCCTCTCTGGCTGTCGTCCTGAACCCTCCTCTAAACTCGGCTCCACAGAGATACTGAGTCTAGCAGGGGCTCACACTTCCCTAACCTGCTGTAGCAGGCCGGGAGCTGGGACGGCACGGTGTGGGCCGTCGAAGGGATGGGGGGCCATGCACAAGGAATTTTTAGCAGCTGAGGAGTGCATGCAGCCCGAGCCCAGCGTCCCTGCCCGAGCTATGCCTGGCATCTGGAAGTCAGCATTCTGCTGGCTTTATTGACATTTGAAAGCCTACCTCCCCCTTCACTTCAGCCTCTGGGCCAAACACAGCCAGGGGAAACCCAAGCGGACGTCTGCCAGTGAAGTCATTCTTTGCACAGAGGCTAGGAATGCAGCTCAGTAATTGTGGAGGGTGAACTCATGAGAAAGGCGCGTGTTCAAAACCCCATCCCTTCAGCAGCGGCATGGGTTTGCAATGAACAGAAAGCCAAGCTCTTTCTTCCACTGGTGTAAACTAGGTGCGGCTCAATGGGGCTGCAGGTGCAAATGAGATGAGAATCAGACCCATGTGTTACTTTTCTAGAGGGCCAGATTCTACACACCCCTTGGTGTAAATCCAGAGTAGCTCCATCTAAGGGTGTGTCTACATTGTAATCAGAGGTGTGACTCCAGCTTTGATCTAGATCAAGTAAAAACAGCTGTGAAGTTGCAGCAGCATAGGCTAACTGTTTGAGTACAGACCTCAGGTCCTAAGCGATCTTGTTCAGCTCATGCTATTGGTGCCCAAACTAGCTCGACCAAAGCTAGTCTACACATGCTGAGGTCTCACTTCTGATTGCAGTGTGGACGTACCCTCCATTATTGGAATTAGTTACACTAGGTCAGATGGATGCAGCGGGGATCAGAATCAGGCCCAGAGCCAACTTCATGACCCTGGATTGCTTCTCCACTGCCTTGCGCCTTGTGTTGTCATTCACGCTGGAGCCAGGTTGCTGCCCGTTGCTCTCGTTCAGATTGGGTAGCAGAATGTACTCACTGGCCAAATTCTCAAGGCTGCTGCGTGCTGCAAAGCAGAAGTCAGCCGGAGGGGAGAATCCCGCCTGACGTGTGGGGCGCTGGAGAATTGGGCCCAGCGCCATGTGTCTTAGAGGTCAGCCAGAGCTGGGACGTTAGGCTCTGGGTTCTGCTCCAAACCCACACGCTCTGTGATCACAAAGGTCCCTCGGAAAAATGCCCCTAGATGAGATCAAAATGCTTTCACCAGACGCCACGAACTTGCTGAATGCCCTGGGGAGAGAATAACCTTGGCACGGGACATGGGTAGCCCCGGGCTGCCCCATGCATCTTCCAGGGCTGTGTCATGCCTTCCTAGGGATTAACTCACACATTCTGGGTTTCCTTTTGATTCCTGCCTCCTCCGCCAATCAGCCTCTGCTCTGCTACCACCCACCCTGACCTTAATGAGTTTGCCAGGAGGCAGCGGGAGAAGTTGCTTGTCCTCTGCCTTTCAGCTGAAAGCTCCTTTTATTGACTGAGCAGGAAAGGGCAATACAAGAATGATGTCATTAAATAATGGGCTGGATGGGACGGATTTGCTACCGGTGCTGAGGCCAGCACAGTGGAAACTGTAAGGATATGTCTTGGGGTGACCAGATGTCCTGATTTTATAGGGACAGTCCTGATTTTTCTTATATAGGCTTCTATTACCCCCCATCCCCTGTTGTGATTTCTGACACTTGCAGTCTGGTCACTGTACTCTGACACTGAGTCTCAGCATCCAGGCTCGCATGACTCCGGCTGCAGAGCTGAAAACAAGCCATGCAGGCGTTCGGGCTTAGGGACTCTCCCCCACGCAGGCTCTCCGAGCCCAAACATCTACACTGCAATTTTATACCCCAAGCCCGAGTCAGCTGACCTGGGCCAGCCACGGCCACGCTGGGGGTCTTTCATTGCCCCTGCTAGATGCTGGGTTGTGGGGGTGCAGTTCCACTCTGGTCCCCTGCAGCTCCAGATAGATCATTCTAAATCAGGCCTGCGTTTTGCTAAGGTTGGGCCCGATCCTGCAAACACAGCCTCATGGGTCTGGGGCCTGATCCTCAGCTAGTATAGATCAGTATAGCTCCATTGACTCCAGTGATTTACTCCCGCTGATCCTGTTAGCCCTGGCTTGGGCTTTGTGCCTTCTGTCCTACAGCCCCTTGCTGCCTGGAACTTCCTCTCAGACCCTAGGAACCGGGAACTCTCCTTTTCCTCCATTAAACCCATGCCAGCCAGTGAGCTTTCTCGTCCTCCCGCGCGAGGGGAACAATCATCCCTGTGCAGAGGGCCAGTGCAAAGGTCTATGCGTCACTCCAGTGGTGTACAGCCCTCCCGCTGGCCCACCACACAGTTGTCTGCATCTTCCCATACGCATCCATCTAATCTATCGAATTTGCACTGCACTCATCACTGTGTTATCACTGCAGTCATCACTGCGACTTCTAATCTATCGAATTTGCGCTGCACTCATCACTGTGTTATCACTGCAGTCATCACTGCACCTTCTAATCTATCGAATTTGCACTGCACTCATCACTGTGTTATCTATGCACCTCTCAGCTGTTCCCCTGTGCGCTGCACAGTATATCCCAGCCCACGTCTTCTCCTTGCAGTGCTCGGTGTTGAAGTGGGCGAATTTGACTAGACCTGGGGAAGCGCCCTCAGCGAAAGGCCCTATGCTCTTTCGTTCTCTTCTTCCTCCTTTCCAATCTGCTGCTGTCTGAGACCACCACCAAGCCGCATCCCCCGGGATTAACCCCCAGGATTAGCACGCCCCAAGGGGGTCGTGGTGGTGTGAACAGTGTGATGGAATGGTTCCAGCCTCTTCCCATGTAAGGCCAAGGCCGCTGGGGCACAAGGAGCCGCAGACAGAGTAGATTTGCAGGATGCTAATGGGGCCACCTCACTGCACTAAATTTAGGCATGGTAGCTACTGTCTATATGATCAGAATGAAATGCCAGCATGTAACCAGAGCTGTACCATTCAAGGACCACTCCTACCCTGATCAGATAAACATTCAGCTCCGCTTTTCCCTGTCGGAGGCTTGTTGCGGCTGTCAGCAGCCAACGTGACCCTCTCTCATTCTTTGAAAGGTATTCTGCAGACTGTCTACAGCCAGATCTGGCTGGGCTCTATTTCCAGCAGCGTGTGGAATATGTGTCTCCCTTGTGGTTTCATAGCAGGCAACTCTCTGGCGGTTGCAATATCGTATTCGCATGGGCCCTCGGTAATTGCTCTCACTGACTTGCACCCAACTAACTAGATGCCCCAGCAAAAGTTATTTTGGTGACAGACCTCATCCCTGTTTTTCCCTCTTCTTTTTTTCTCTTCTCCTCCCTGGCCCCTATGGTTTGCTTTTCTTTCGAGGGGTGTTACTTTTTCTTTGTTGCTTTTCATGCAAGATGTTTTTATTATTCACTGTATTGTGAAGTTTCAAATCCCCCCTCTGCAGAAAGCTGGCACCGGTTAAACCCAGGCACAAGGGCTTCAGGGGTGCACAAGCCTTGTGCTGTCTCCCTGCATAGGGATTAATTTAATGCCTATGGGAATTAGGCACCTAAATATCTTGCCTTAGAGTGCCTAAGATGAAGGATAGATTATTATACCCATTTTTCAGATGGGAACTGAGATATGGAGAGATGAATAGCCAAGGAGGTCTATGGGAACGTCTACACTGCAGAAACAACAAACCTTGTATCCGTGAGTCTCTGAGCCCGGCTCAACTGACTCAGGCTCACAGGGATCACGTTATGGGGCTGAAAATAGCAGTGTAGATGTTTGGGCTTGGGGCGTAGGCTCTGACCCTTTCCCCCTGCTGTGTTTGCCCCATAGTGCAAGCCCCGTCGGCCAACCCCTCCTGAGTCCCGAGACCATCCTTCCGGTCTGGACTTCAGTGGAGTGATGCCCTAATTACACCAGTGTAACTGAGAGCCAGATTTGATCCTGGTACATTTTATCATTGTTTCCGATATTCGTTTTGGACCCGATCCTTTTCCCTTTGCCTGCTACACTTTGAATTGTGCTTTACTCCATGTGTGGGACATTTCCTGATTGGAAGCATGTCCCAAACCCTCACTTTGTACTTTCCAAGGCAGAAATCTCATTTCCCAGCACATTTTTGGCTTCTGTAAAAATAATAATCAGAGGCTGTGCTCTTAATTCTGATTTCATTGACCTAGGTGTAAATGGGGAGTGACTCTGGAAATCAAAGTACTTAATCCTCCCGCGGGCATGGAGGGAGGGACAGGGCCTCTGGGGAGTCCCATCCAGCCCTGATTCTATAGTTGCCTCACACCAGGGTGAGAGAAGCCGGCGTGCTGAGAGAATTTCTCCAGAGTTGGCCCTGGGATATTCAAAGGAGCATCCAGAGTCAGGTGCCCAATTCCCAGTGGCCCCTTTGATGGTCCCAGCCTAAAACGTAATAGAATCCCACTGAAGAAAAGAGTAGGGGTCAAACACTGGTCCAGCAAGGGGACAAGCATCTTTCCTCCCCTTAAAGTTGGTGGGAGAGGTGAGATCCTCAAAGGTATTTAGGTTCCTAATGTCAGTGGAAGTTGCCTCTCGTCCATTGAAGTTAGGAGCTTAAATATCTTGAGGATCCAAGTCTCAGAACCTTGCACAGCATTGATCCCTGAAACTGAAATGTGTTGGTACCCAGCATCCTCTTGGGCAGGGGCCATTAACAGTACAGTCTACTTCAGCTTAATGGAGATTTTGCCCTGACAGCCTCATTAAGGCCAAGTCGCTGTATTGTAGGATTTGTTTTGTCCAGAGGCCTGGAAGCAACAACCCCCTTTGCAAATTCTCCCTTGCCAGAATGTCACCACGCTCCATTGCTATATTGACACTCCATTAGGCCCGACAAATTACGGGCAGCCTTATCGTCTCTGTGCTGTGGGAAAGGCCCTAATTGAGTCTCGAGGTCCTGCCCCCCGTTGAAATCGAAGCCATGTTTTTGCAAGGGGGGAGTTATTGATGCCAAAAACCTGTAGACGCTCTGGGCCAGCCCAAGCGCAAAGAAGCTGGGTTCACTTGAAACTGCCCCCCGGGGAGGCAGGAGATTGCTCAGCAGTGAATGTGTAATGGGAGTGAATGTCTAATACAACGGCTCACTGTAGAGAGAAAAGCCAGGTGCATTTCAGTCTAGATCCAGGGTTAGAGTCTAAAATTTCCCCGGAGTTTGGGGGTGGGCTAGATGCGCTGGGCTAGGGTCCCTGTTGTGCTAGTTACAGCTGGGAAGAGTTAGTTGGAGTCACATGGAGCTACATTGATTTACATGAGCTGGGGATGTGGTTCTATCTACAGGAGCATCGAGGGGATCCAAATGTATGGAAGGTGGGGGTTGTCTTAAAATCCAGTTACAGCCTCTGCATAGCAGTGTCCACCCCTCTCAGATCCCCCCCAGCCTCACCCAGTGGGTGCTAACAACCCTCAGACAGTTGGTGCTTTTTCTTCAAGTCCCACCTCCTGGAGTCATGTGACTATGTGATAATCTCAGCTTTCATTTAAAAAAAAAAATCTCTAGCCCTCATGGCTGCAAAAGAAAACTGGAAAACATGCACCTTAAAGGCTCATAACCCAGAAGGCAAATAAAAAAGACACACTCCTCCCCCCCCATTTTTTTAAACCCCTCATGATTTTTAAGCCAGCCTTGTGATTTTTTTTATTTTGCAGGACATAGCTTCTGAATTTTGAGATTGGCAATACTACCCATTTGCTGTGGGAGAGGAGATGCCCACTGCAACACTTCAGGCCTTTATGGCTCAGAGAAGCCCATCTCTGCTAAGCCCTCCCGCCACGCCCACTGCCCATCCCCCACCGCCACGTGAGCTTGACCTCAGTTCTGCACCGAGGTTCCTGGATATTTCAGTACTCCAGCACAACAAATGGCAAACTCTCCAGCAACTTCAGCTATGTTACACTTCCTGGCTCTGCTACTGGCCTGTTGGTGACCTTGGGTAAGTCATTTCATCCCTCCATGCTTCAGTTTCCCATTTGTAAAGTGGGGCTAATGATACTGATTCCTTGGTAAAGTGCTTTGAGATCTGCTGGTGAAGAGCACCATATAAGAGCTAGGGATTGTTACAAACCGGGGTGGTTTTATTGAATTAAATAGGACTGTAAAGAATACAGTTTGTGCAGTGCTCCTTGTATTATTTAATTTGATATTAAATTGAATCCATCCTTAAATTCTTCCTTCTTGAGGCGGTATATAAATTAGCACTGAAAACGTAACCACCTTGCCGAAGTTACCGTGAAGTGTAGGAGGGAGAGATGAAAGCTCTCGCAGCTGGGTGGAGGCAGCTTTTAGCAACTTGGATTGTGCGTGAGACAGTCTGGGATTAGTATGGTAATCACACAAACTGGATGTTTTTGCTAAAATGATCGGCAATGAAATAGTTAATAAAGTTGACATTGAAATGTTCAGCAGTAGGTTTCAAAGTTTAACCCCCCATTAGAATGAGTGAGACTGTTACA
This sequence comes from Dermatemys mawii, assembly GCA_007922305.1. Lineage (NCBI taxonomy): Eukaryota > Metazoa > Chordata > Testudines > Dermatemydidae > Dermatemys > Dermatemys mawii. Next base: position 10,099,529 of record ML677387.1, read on the forward strand.
CGCCTCCTCCAGGACTATAATTTCAGGCTGTCTGACAGCGATTTGCACTAAATTTATAACTGGAAGATTTTCCTTGCAGTCGTAAGAGCTAGGAACTTAAAGTCAGATTCTCTGCTGGAGTCACTTGGTGTGACACCATTGAAGTCAATGAAACCAGTTTACAATGGCAGGTAATTTGGCCTCTAATTTTCACATGAAAGCTTACGTTCTGGGATACACTTCTGCACATGCGGCAGAATCATCATGGGGACGGGTCCCTGTATATATGCTTCTGATCTGTTGGAGGGTGGCCTGTTTATCTGCAGAATGGACATCACCCATGTGCAGTGAGAGCCAGCTGTATTTTATCACGTCAGCTGTGAACCAGTCATGAGCTGGACAGGCCACTAATAGGGGCAGAGTAAAGGTTATTCAGTCTTTTGCCTGTCTGCAAAATGGCAAATAAAGGTGCTAGATTGTGGTGCTGGAGTTGTATTTAGGAGGACACCTAATCTGCAAGGACTGACCTTACACCCACAAAACCCATTTCATATGGGCCACCCAACCCTGCTTCCTTTGTGGAATTTTTGATCATATCTTGCACTTCTAAAGCACCTTGCAGCTGAACCTCTCATAGATCTTTACAGACATTAATTAGCTAGGCCTCATGACACCCCTGGGAATATGCATTGTCCCTGTTTTTGCAGATGGGGAGATGGAAGCACAAAGATGCCTCTAGGACTGACCTGAGGAGTGATTGATTGCTCCATGTTAAAGAAATAGAAGCCCCTTCGCTTGAATAATTCAAAAGAGGAGTAGATTAAGCATTTGGGAATATACTGCAGGTTACGGCCCGGTGCATTATGGATCAGGGATGGCCTGGGTGACTTTAGCAGGCCATTTCCATATCCAATTTCTGCAACTTTATGATGTTAACCTCTTAAATGTCAAGATATGTCGCAGCTTCTTGAAGGCAAAAGGCATAGCAAACGGTGCTAGGGTGGTTTTGGTACGATGCAGCTAGTAACATATTCTACAGCAAAACTACTAATATGGCCAAGTTCTGGTAGACCAAGCATGCTCTGCTTGGCTTCCACAGCTTCTGGGTAACGTCACGGGGAGTTCGGCTCCAGGCAGATCCAGGATGAACTGCAGAAACCACATTACTGGAACCTGTGGGACATGCCTTGGAGGCACTGGAGCAGACAGGAAGCGTGTACGATGCATGCCCAGTTTGCAGCTAGCCTGTAGGTCACTCGGGCTGGAATTTTGCATAGGCATCTGCTGCAAAGAGGCATTTCAAGCTTGAGGACATGGGTTGGAGGAGGAAGTAGGAGTAAGAGTGGTTACGTGGTTAGGATTTGGTTAGGCAGCAGAGTGCTGTTGGTCACGGGGAATAGCAGCGTGCTGGCCACTTTTAATGCTGTGTATTTATTTAAGTGGGTGTCCAGCAGGCTGTGGTTACGTTGGGGTTGTGGGTTTTTTTGTCTTACATGGAATTACTGTGATGAAATACTTGTTACTTAGCAGTTTTCTAACCTCATGCCTTTCCGGGGAAACAGCTGATATGGGTTCAGGTTGGGAGGCAGAGCTGGGTAGATACTTCAAACCCCATTTCTGTGACTGTTTGCTCATATTTTTTTTAAAAAATCACCTTGTTTGGAGATGTTTGGATGAATTGTCGGTGCCTGAAATTCACCCTCTGTGCAGAGGACAAGCGCAAGGTCTGTGTGTTACTCAAGACCCTTGGCCTGAAGGGTTAGGTGGGACTTCAGCGAGGGACAGACATCCTGTTATGCAAAGTGGATTTCACTCTCCATGAATATTTTAGTGACTGAACGCGCTGGCAGGAATGGCTGGTGGAACCTGCTAAATTTTAAGCAAATATTAAAAGGTTTTCACTGAATATGCTCAGATTTATGCTCATCCAGCCAGGGATTGGAATGGTACCAGTGCCAGGAGATCTGTGTCCCCCATCAGAACCCAACCAGCTTGGGTTGAACTTTGGATATCTAGCACTTGCAACGGACTGTTAAGAATAAGCTGCAAACCGAGAATCTGTTATCAAAATTACTCACTATAGATCACTGGGCATTTGGCTTAACTATGCAGCCCCCTGAGAGGATAATGTGCACATCTAGAGAGTCATGAAGGAGGTTTCTAAAGATGTTACTCTGTTTGCCTTGTGTTGCATCGTTCACCTTCTCGGCAGGATGGCTGATATCTTGATTTAGTTGGGGGTTGGTCCTGCCCATTGTTTCAAACTTCTGATCTCTCCCCAGGGCCCACCTTCCTCTGCGGCGTGAGATGTGGGTCTCTTGCCGGGATTATCTGAGTGTCTCTCACTTAAAGATTTCAGCACTGTTGCAGGGGCCTTGGGCACCGGTGCCCCTCAGTCCCTCCTGTTCTCTGCCTATGGGACATGGCAGTTTATTCTGCTGAGGGGTGCGATGCGTCGATGTAATTTCGGTGATTGGGTTAGTGTGCGGGTGCTGGGTGGTGCTTGTGGCCTGTGTCATACAGGAGGTCAGACTAGTTGATCTGGTGGTCCCAGCTGGCTTTAAACTCTGTGCAATGGATATTTTTTCTTGCTACATTCTGATAACATCAGGTTAATGATGTACTTATAGCAGGGCCTTGTGTCTATTAACTCCATTACGGGAGTAATTCTCTTAGCCGTGAGCCAGGAATCCTGCTCTTTCTTTCCAGAGATGATGATGAACAAAGTAATTCCTTTATGGGGGAAAAGAAATATGTAGAGCAAAATTCATCCAAATGTATTTGCTGGCTGCGGCCGACCTTCATGGAGTGCTTTGTAGGAATCTTGGAAGATACAGAGCAAACGCTCAATAGAGAAGAATTGTCAGTGGTATTCAGGCAATAATGGGGGAGTTTTTATTTTGTTTCCAGAAAGCTAAAGAAATGCAAGCCAAAATTAAGATTGTGCTTATCTGGCTGCTTCTCTCCAGCAGCTTCCTACCACAGAAATTCATTGAGTCATGCCCAGTGGTGGAATTAAAAGGGGATTGATGATGCTGTGACTAATAATAGCATGTACAGTTAAGGGGCCACTTCCATTTAAACCTCTCTCAATCCAGAGTCATTCCGTTCAAGTCATTGCTCTGTTTTCACACTGATGAGAACAAGCTTTGGCCCATAGTAAAATCTCCTGCTTCAAGGCACTGAGCAATCACCTGCAAGGGTCAGGAAGTGATGTGTCCTCGTTGGCACATGGGCTAAGTGCCCTAGGAAAGTTTCTCTCTCCTCTGAAGCATTAATGGCCAGTGCTGGAGGCAAGATGGCAGACTTAATGGACCAGTGGCCTGATTGGGTAGGAGAAACCATATCAGCGGTAAATGTACCGTGCGTGTCCAGGAGCTCTCAAACTCTTTGAGCCCAGTTTCATGCATTGTGGCAACTTTTCCACACATTTTGAGCTGCCTCCAGCCCCTCCCATGGTTTCATTTTACCAGGATGGCCCGTTTGCAGTGAGTTACCCTCTGCACAGCAGGGGGAAGGGGTGACTGGTTTGGGTCATTATTTTATTGGCTAGGAGCGGTGAATGCAACTATGTCTAAGAGCCACTAAATCAAAGTGAATTGTGCAAAGGCAAACGGCAGGTGGGAAAGGAGACTTTGGCACTCAGCCTCTCTGGAGGAAGAATTAGCTCCACTGCTCCGGGAGATCACATTACCAGGTTTGCTAATATAATCCTCAGGGCTTTCGGACTCTCCTTAGAGCCAGATTAGTCCTGCCAGAGGAGACTTTGAATGCAGATTTAATAGTATTAACCGGGGAGGGACGAAGCAGGATTCCAAGCGGGAGTGGGGTGCACTTCACAGACTGGTCCTGCAGACTGGTGTGGGTGGGTGGGCGCTCACTGAAGGCAGGGGGACTCTGAGGGCTCCTCTGCCCATGCAGGGTCGGCACTTGATGGAGAGTTTGCCTGAGGAAGGAGTGCTGGTGTTGGCCCACAGGACTGTCTTTGGCCACCTTGGGGCCTGCTCTGCCCATGTCAAAGGCCGTGGGAGTTGGGCATTTAATGTAATGGGAGTGGCCCCATATTCCTCACAGTGAGGCCCCATATTTGTGCTCCGTGTCTATGTCTGATCTAGCTGTCTGAGCCCATTTCTACCACCGCAGAGCCAGCCGCCTGTGATGCTCTCTCCCGTACGCGGGCCCTCTCGGTGGCCGGCCCAGCAGGAACGAGAACGGGAAACTGCAGATCAAAGAGCGCGTGCTGATTCACTGTTGAGCCTCTGTAACAGGGAGGTTGTGACATCTCGTATCTTGAGTGGATGGATGGAGTGGGGCTTCCCCAGCCTAGAACAAGTGGCTGGGCTTGCCCTGTCAGTCCAGGGCCTGCTTCAGTGAGGAAATGGGGAGCTTGGGACCAGCTAAGATATACCGAGCGTGGGGTGCGGCCTAGTGAGTCTGGGACTCGCCAGCCCAGTGGGAGAGGGTCGTGGGAAAGTCCCAGGAGCTGCCGGGGCCGTGATCAGCACACTGCGAAAGCGTGAGAGACTTCAGAGATGGGCTACATAGGTTATTGGGCTACTTCACTCCCCCAGCCCTGCTGGAATTCTCATGACCTTGGTCCTGGGCTCAGATTGCTGTGAGGAGGGCAACCTCAATTAGCCACCACCTCTGTCATCCATGAGCACACTGGGGTCATGATCCCGTTTCATATCATGGGGGTGGGGCGAATAAACAAGGCTCAGATCACCAGGCCAGCTGCTTGCCTTTGGCTAGCCAGCTCAGCAGGGCTCCAGCTGTGTGGCTTTGGCTCCTGGCTATCTTGGAGTCGAGTCGAGCAACCAGGCTTTGCTGGCTGACACAGCGAGGCGGGTTCCCCACCACTTCTGGGTGGCCCCCCCAGAGCTTTTAAGAGGGGTTCTACCCTGCTATCACTGGACAGTGACCATAAAGTGCTTTGAAGATCAAAAGGGCTGCAGGATGGCCTGTATTATTATCATTGCCATTTTACAGATGAGGCAACTGAGGGAGTTAATTGACCTGACCAATGCCACACAGCAAGTCAGTGGCAGAGGTAGGATAGGAACCCAGGTATCCTGATTCCCAGGCTCTTGCTCTGACCGGTCAATCACACTCCCTTGCCAGAACCAGCATCCCCTGGAGAATTTTATGAGCAGGTTAAACAAACACCTGTCAGGGATGGTCTTGATAATACTTAGCCCTGCCTTGGTTGCAGGGGAATGGACTAGAAGACCTCTCGGGGTCCCTTCCTGTCCTGTGTTTCTGTGATTCTGTATCAAGCATTGAATAGAGTAACTTGTTAACCTGTTACATTAGTCACCATTTTCTTTAGGTCTGTTCTGCTGATGGATTTTCACTGTGCAGTAAAAGCAAGTGGAAATGATTTTTAATTCTAATTTGTCTTCCATTTTTATCTAGATGATAGAAGTGTGTGGCCTTTAGAAGCAGAATTACCATAGAACAGTAAGATTCAGTACTAGGTACTGGAGATTTGCACAAGGATTTAACCCAGCCCTGCCCCTATACTGTTTGTCCAGCCCTAGTGTATTCTTAGATTAAGAGTTCTGAAGCGCCATTAAAATTCATGGATATTGGGCACTCATATCCTGTCAGTGGCTTTAAAAATCTCTGCCCTCAGCAGAATCATACTACGTCATCCATAACTTCTCAGTACGGGTTGCGGTGAGGAGGAAAAAGCCCTGGGGTTTTCCTGGAGCGGTGAGGATGATCTACAGGGTCATACCTAGGTCCTGACTGTCAGAGGGGCCGAGCGCCCACCAGTCACAAGAAAAGTCAGAGGGATCTGTGGTCATGGAGCACTTCTGAAGCATCCCCCCCATCAAGCCCATGTGTTTTCGTGGAGCGCCAAAGTTACCCCAGCTCTGACACCATGGATTGCTCCATTTGGGCTAAGGAAGAAAGGAGGGGCCAATTCCAAGAAGACGAGATGTGTTAAGTTCCTGCGTCATCTGCAACTGCCTTGCGTGGCCTTGGGCAGGTCTCTTAATCGTCCCTAAGCCTTACTTTCCCCATCTATAAAACAGAGATAACCTTCCCCTACCCCATAGGAAAGTTAAGATAAAATCCATTGATGATTGCAGGGCACTCAGATGTTACCGTGATGAGGGTCATATAAATACCTACAGACTTGCCTCACATACAAGTTCTCAAACTGGGGGTTGCAAATATTATTTATTATTGGTGTTTCCATGGCATCTAGGAGCTCGAGTCATGGACCCCGGGCCCCATTGTGCTAGGCGCTGGACAATCTCCCTGGCAATCTAAGGAAGTGTTTCAGGGGGTCGTTGCTAGTCTCTGTTCTGGGAAGAAACTTTTTTCTGCTGTGACATGGAAAAGGTTGAGACTCGCTGGCCTGGGATCCAGAAGGCGCCTTGGTAGGTGGATCTATTGTGGAGCTGAAAATCACTCTGGACCCGGCCCCAAACACCCCTGCCCCTTGCTCTTTCCTCCACTGGGCGTTGCTGTCAGGGACACGTGATGTTCCGTTTATTCTTCAAGGGAATTTTTGCTGCTAAAATGTACCTGAAAACCATTACCATGGGCAGCGGGTATAATAAGCCAGGGTTACCCTCGGCTCCTGGGTCCGGGCCAGCCATTGTGAGAAACTTTACATAAAAAATGCTGAAATAGTAGCATTCCTCATCATTTGCTCATGTCTCAGACTGCGCAGTGTCCAGTGTTTCAAGGCACGGGAGAGAAACCTCGGTGCCCCCTCCTTGTTCTTTTTATACAACTCAGTCTGCCTCCCTCCTCTCCAGTGCTGGCAGCACAGGTGGGGCTGCAGGCATTTGTGAACCATCAGGGTGTCTCACCCCACCCAGCGCTGTGTACAAAACCCCTGAGTCTTGTCTCTGCTGAACGAAGAGGAAGGATGGTTTTATGGCTAAGGCGTTGGGCTGGGACTCGGGAGAGCCAAGTTCATTTTCTGTAGGGCCTTGAGCAAGTCACTTTAATCTCACCATGCCTCAGTTTCCCATCTGCAAATGGGGATGATAATTCTCCGTCTTTTCTATTCCAGTTGTAAGTTCATGGGGGCAGGGACTGTGTGAAACTGCATCTGGCCAGTGCCTGGTACAATGGGGCCCTGTTTTCAACTGAAGCTTCAAACATAATATAAATAATTTCCCAGGCCAAAGGAAAGGCACTTCCCCATCCCAAGGACCTCTTCCCCCCCGTGCAGCATTTCAAAGGCCAGTTGCAAGATAGGGAGGTGCAAGAGTTTCCCCAAAAAAGGTTGCAAGAATCTTTTATTGCGAAAAGCGTGAAGCAATTTCAATGCAGGGGTCATGACCAGCCCCCCCGTACTAATCTCAGAGAAGTTCCCCCGTGGACCGTGTCTCAAAGAGCTTACTGTCCAAAAATGTTTGCGGCTAGTATTTTCAAAGGAGTCTAAGGGAGTTAGGTGCACAGATCCTATTGCAATCCAATAGGAGTTGGGCCCCTCACTCCTGAAGGAGGTGAATGTAGGACCCAAGCCTACAGAAGTACCAGTATTCCTCCCGCCAGGGTGTACATGGCAATGCTGGCGGTTAACATTGGCCAGCCCAAGCAGAGGGGAAAGGACACACCGCTTTGCAACAGGGAGCGTGTTTGTGCCATGGAAAGAGTGAGTCACAGGCCAAAGAGATGGCGAGATAGCGTCTTGAGGAGGGCGCCCCGCCCTGGGAAATCAGAGCGGTAGCTGTGTGATCCAAGCAGGAGAAAATGCAGCTGCCCTGCTATTAAAATCCCACAGACGGTACAGCGACCGGGCGCCTTTCCGCCTAAAACAAACAGCGGCCAATCAAAGTGTCAGCTGGGCTCGTTCGTTTCAATCAGATACCAGGGAATTGGACGTAGCAGGAGATTGTCCTTGGGAAGGAATTGTTTCTATTCACTAGTGAGCATAGCCCGGTGGGAAAAGTTACATTCTCCTTCCCTATCCCACTGAGCGCCCTCAACTCCTGGGGCAGTGCGTGGGAGCCAAGGGGCCTCAGCACCCTGAAGGTTTGAGCCTATAGGCAGGAGAGGAAGAAAAAGAAGTGATTCCTATCAAAACTATGTAGACATTAGCCCATCTGAGCACCAACCCGCTCATGACACGTGTTGCCAAGAATCCCTGGAGTAGGCTAGGCTCGCACATCATGCTTCTTCTGTAAATAGCCGTTCCACCTGCTCTTACTCTTAGCTGTTGTGCAGTAAGAGATCCTGGAATTGCTGTTGTCCAGGGTGTTAGTGGCTGCAGGCCAGTGAGCTACATAAGCCACTCCCAAGGCTGAGCAGACACCTTGCACCTGCTGCTAAGGTTGTGCATAGCAGCAGCTGTGTATCTAGCAGGGTGAACATCTCCCCCTACGGGCTATAAGGAATATAGGGGATCTCTTCTCTGACCCCCTCCTTGTATTTATGAGAGCCTGGTGACTTTTTTTTGGTCAATTTTGATGACATTTCATTTAAAAACCATTTTTGAGGCTTTGAAAACGTGAAAACTTCCTTTTTCGATGGTTTCAGAATAGACAGCTGACGTTTCATTTTGAAATCACTTTCTGGTTTGAAAGGTCCTTGATTTTATATAAAAAAAGGCATAAAATCCAGTTGAAATCAAAATGAAACCTTGCAATTGATTGAAAATGGGGAAAAAATCAGAATATTGTTTTCTGGAAAATGTATACATTTTGTATTTTTTTGTCCCATCCTGTGGGGGAGCGGATATTAAACTTGACATATTTTACAGGTTGGAAAATCTGTTTTCTGGCCCACTCTAGACTTTACAATGTGGAGACAATGTCATACTGGGGCGGAGGGCTGTGGAGAGCAGTGGGAAGAAATCCTTGTGATTTCCAGGCTGAGATTCTTGCCGCGTCCACATAGACAGATGAGTAATTTGTGTCATGTGCCCAGATCAGACCACCAGTTCACAAAGAGACCAAAGAAAATCCGTTGTACCCAGTCTACAGTGCAAAACTGTATGTGGTTGGAGCGTTAAAAAACTTTTTATTAAGACAACGTTACAATAAAAGATTAACATGCTACATTGTATGTTACTTATTACTTATTCAGGATCAGGTTAATATTCAAAGACCATGGCTAAAAATTATGAGTATTGCTAAAAAGGGGGCCCAAACTTCTAGATACCAATCCTCTTTTTGGCGTTTCTCTTGTGTACATACTTGGCGTGGAAGCTTTTCCATTACAAAATTACAAGGACAATGGTATTTTTCTTCTTAAGGCCCTGCAGGTGTTCATCTCTTCTCTCTTGCCATACTGTAATTGGCTGGCTTGTGCACCGCTGCCCTCTACTGGATGGGATCAGAACTGCTCAACTGCAGGTCAGCATAGCCCCTAGAGAGCAAACAGCAGAGGAAGGCTCCCTGTTGGTGCCAATGACAGGGGTCTCTGATTTTGTAGTAGTAGGCTTCTCCTTGCTGTGGCTCTGAAGTTCCAAACAGCCTTGTTGTGCAGCCCAGCCACAACTGCAAAGCTGTAGGGATGTGAGTGAAATCATCCAAGACAGAGGTCCCAGTCCTGGAATTGAATCCACATGGGTGACCATCATAGTACTGGGGCTTAAGACTTTGCATAATACTCAATATCAGCCCAAAGACTAGCAGTAAAAGTAAAGCTAAGCTTTCTGAAGACTGCAGAAACACGTCATATGTAGTTCAACATCTTGCTCTCTCTAATCCATGGCATCATCTAATTTTCTTTCCAGATCTAGAGTGGGGAAGAACCCCTAGCTGGATTCCTTATCTCAGATGCAGAACAGGAAATCAAGGGTTCCTTTGAATGTCTAACTCCCCCCAATTCCATTAATTCCATGGCAGTATTCACAAAGCAGAACCTCCAGCTCTTTTTAAAATAATTGTCAATGTCCAGTTGTCTGACACTAAAAAATAGTGCCACCCACGCTTGTCTGCCTAGGATCGGGAAGCATTTGGTTTTTACATTATAATGAACAGCCCTTTCCCATAACTCAGCTAGGGACAGGTCCAGAGGCAGTAGCACCAATGAATCAAACTTTGCAGATGTGTCTTTCTTGGGGTTACACTGTTCTGTGTTCAGCCCATGTCCATCTCTGCCCTGAATGCCTTCTGCACCTTCTGGGCTCCGTATCTCCCGGATGACACTCCATTAAGGGCTTCTGCCCTTGTGCATTCATGTTTTGCCATCTTCTGTAAGGGCCGAATTGCCTGACAGTGGGTGCAATTTAGGTAGCTGAAGGCACAAGCACTCGACTTTCCAGCCACATGTGCAAACAGTTGGTGCATCTTGAGGCTGGTTTTCAGAGGTACTGAGCACCCTCCGCTCCACTTGAAGCCCGTGGAAGTTACAGGGGCTTGGATCCTCTGAAAACCTTGTCCACTGTACCTGCAAAAAGGAAGGTCAGAGTTCAGCTGTTTAAAAAATGTATCCCCTGCAAGCAATGGGTTTTCTTCAGGCCAATGTACCGCAGCCATGAGCCCTGGGCCTGGACATTACTGTACAAGCAGTCCAGTGTTCAGCAAGGTGGGGCCGCGTTCTTGTTGGCTTTTAAGGGAAGGGTAGACCTGGTTGGCCTGGGGCGGGGAGCAGGTCGGTTTGGCACAGCCTGGCTGTTCTTGACTTTCCAATGATGTGATAGAGGGAACCAGCCAGCAACAGGACTTCAGCTGGGAAAGTCGAGCCACTTACAGCCAACACTGGGGCAGGAGCAATACATTCAGAACCCCGAGGGGCTCTTTCTCAGGCGTCAGGGGTCCCAATTGAAAACATGGGCACATAAGTGGGGGCCACAAGAGGTTCACACACACAGGGTGTCTTTGAATGGATCCTTGCACACCTAGGAGCTCACGGGGGCAGACAAACGCACGTCTCAGGCATGCAACAGGCATGCACACCTATTTTGCAACTGTAAATCAGACGACTTCTGAACGTCCTCCTTTGGGTTTGTCATTATAAGGCTCTTAGAACAATTCAGCTCCCTGACAGTCTCTCCCTCCCTCCATACAAATAAAATTGATGGTGCAAGGCTCAGATATTTCAGGTTTCATATGTGGCCCATGCCTCACAAGGGTCATTCTTGCATATTCCGCGCATTCTCCTTGCATCATGCATGGCCATCTTAGCAGTTTTGGTGGTCTGGTCTGGTCTTTCTCTTCCTTGAATTGGCGAGTGCGACGTGCTGAAATCCCTCACTTCAAACGGCTCCGTAACATCCGATGAAGCAGCTGGAATTAAAGACGCTGACGCTACATAAACATGTTGGAATTTGAAGTTCCCTTCTTCTTTCCCACCGCATGACCCTGGGGTTCTGGAAATGAGAACAAGAGTTCATCTTCAAAGAATTCCCCTGGGAAGACTTGTATTCCGATGCATTTCTCAGGCCTCTTGCTGCTGAAGCTAGTTTATTCTTTCTATTACAACGTGGCGTGATCAAGTCATTTCATATCCAGAGACAAATTAAGCACTGGTTGATCTAAGGTAGCTTAATTTCTGGCCTTGGGAAGTAGAAAAGATCCAATGAATGCCTTATTGGGTTAGGAGTGGGTGTGAGGGGAGCTCACACCGTGTGCTTTGTCTCCATGGTCCATTCAGTCTAGGGGCTCTTAGATGAGGCTGCCATCTATGATAAGGAAGAGAGAGACTTGCATAAAGGTGGGGACTAGGGTGGGGGGACAGTGGCAGAAGGGAATAGTTCATTATCACTCCCAGAAAACTCGTTTAAACCAGCAGCTATAGGCAGAGAACATTGTGTACACAGCATGAAACCCACCCCTTCCAGAGATCCAGCCCAAGGAGTCTACAGCCCCTAAATCCACAGGCAAAGGGTAGCTACCAACTGCAGCACAGAGTCCTACTCAAGAGTGATGGGGGGAAATTTTAGACCAAGGCACCCAGGCAAACACTGAATGATCTCAGGGCTCCCGGGTGTGCACAGAGACTCTGTGAAAGGTGCAGGCACATAACTAAATGGCGTGGAATTTAGTTCATTTACCTTGGTGGGCCGAAGGGCTGAACTGATGCTGCTTGAATTGGAACCTGTGGTTCTAGGAAGTCCAGGTATTAGGAACCTGAGGATTGTCTGCCAGGCTGTCCCCTACTCAGTGAATTAGGTCTTCCCCACCAGGCCACCCACTGAGGTTCAGACCATTGTGGCTCCCAGACTTGATTGGTTCAGGTACCACCTTCTTTAAAAAACGTTGTGACGTGAATATCTGGAACATCAAATTTGCATCCCACTGTTTGGGAACACCTCCTTAAGCCGTCCCTCCCATGTATCCCTTCTGCGGTGTAGACCACGAGGCCATCCCCACTGACCCATTCCCTCTACCCCATGGTTAGGCTCAAGGTTTGGGGCTGCATATTTTCGTTGTTCTCGTCCAGCTTCGATATCCCAGTCTAGCAGCCCATCAAAATGTTGCAATGTGAATGAAAAGCTATGAATAGATCTGCAGGCGGAAGCAAAGACATTTCCTGCTGTTCTGTGGAACTGGAGCCCCAAATCTTTTCTAGAAAGAGGCAGCTTCCTTCCTGACCAGAGGGCTGACGTTCATTGTTTTGGGAGCTCTCAAGAAATGCGGAAAATTTCCATTCTTTAGACGTGATAAAGTCTGGGGAAGATTTCTTTCTAGTTTCACTTCGTTTGAATGCAAAGGAATGTTTTCTCCAGGAACGCAATGCTCCTTTCCAGGGGTCCGGGACAGAACACACATGGAGCTCGTCGCCTGAGTTTATTGTCCCGCCTCTTCCAGGATGAACGTTGTCTGGGTAATTTCCTTTGTGATCCCTGTTACTATATTATTCCTTAGTATGATGGTTGTAACCTATGCTGCCATTCTGTAGCTCTCCATCTTCCCTTTGTGTCTGGACCACACAGAGCTTTATGCCTGCTTCTTGCTAACAAAGGTGAATCTTTTCGCTCATTATCAGAGGCGCACGGTTTTAGAGACAGAGATCTGTAGTCTGATCCCTGCTATTAACAACTGTGATGCTTTGGGGTTTCACCCAGACCAGGGAGGGGTTTTGTCATCGCTGATGTGCTTAAACCATGCTAAGATTAATAGCTGCTATCTACTTATACAGCACGTGGCCCTGAATGGAGATGGTTTCTTAGTCGTTTACTGTCAATATGCATCTAGTTTTAGGCTACATGTTTCTCCAAAGGGCAGCAATACCATGCTCTATGCAGTGTCATGCCTGAGTTAAACAGGAATCAAATGCTAGAATCAAATTCACACTGTCCCTCCTCACCGTGTGGTCACTGGGCCTGATTTTCTGCCGCAAACTGCATGCACAACAGTCGTGTTCCAACTGGGGCAGGGGATCCTGCACGCTTCCTTTGCACTAGCGTAAACGACAGCACAAGGCACAGAGCAACACAGAGAATCAGGCCCTCCTTGCTTCCCCTTGACTCAGTCCACTCCTGCCATCTAGCGATGAGTTTGCCTCCTGGAGCAGGAAATTCCAGGCCAAGGGACAGCACAAACACATAGGAGAGGAACCACAATCAGTGCTACAGTTGAGATGGGGGTAGCCGGGAGCGCAAAGGTGTTGGGCCTGATAGCGTCAGCCATCAACCAGATGCCAGGGTGGGGAAGCATGTTCTAATTTGCTCCGTGGTTGTACATAGAACCAGAACCCGCTATCTCACATCTGACTCTTGCTGTGTCAGTCGCCAAGGGATGGGAGAATTCAGGCTTCATTTCAGGCATCTGTCTCCGCCCATAACACAACAGGGCGACATCTTTCTTACAAATGAGGGACGGGTTCACCCCACCCAAATCTGACTGAGATTTCGAAAACACCCAAAGTTTGGCAGGTAGCAGGGGTCAGTTTGTGCGGGTCTGTAACACAACCAGTGGCTTAGAGAGGATTTGATACATGCAATTCCACAGCTAAATAAATCCCATTTGTATGTCTGAACATTCCCCAAAGAACCTGAGCAGAAGAAAACTAGCCAAGGGTCCCTTATTATTTCAATGTCTACATTACAGTGGCACATACACACCCCAACAAACATGGGGACCCAGGGTGCTAGGTACTGGACAAATACATTAGATTAGTTTCCCTGTCCAAAAATTGCTTACTATCCAAATGTGCATTAAACTGCTGCCCACCGAGCATTTATAAACTTTGCACCGTGCCTAGAGTCTATGGGGTGAGTCCCTTTAGGAGGGTTGATCGATAATTGTCTTCTGTGTGCAGGAAGAGAGCGAGAGCTGTGTGGAGATAGCCTAGATGAGGATGGAGAGAGGGGAGGTGATAGAAAGGGGGGCAGAGAGATGGGGATGGAGCGAGAGCTGTCAGGATGGAGAGAGGGGGATGGATGGGCCCCTAGGGAAAGATGTACAGACTTGCAGTGACCACCGTTGGGCACCAGAGGCCGCTGTCCTCCCCCCACCCCAGCCAGGCACTCCCTCCCCCGGAAGCGCTGGCCGCGCTGACCCGGAAGTGAACGTAGTGTGGGGGGGGGGGGGGCAGCCGGTGTCGTCCGGCCCACGTGGGCGCTGCCTGCCGGGGCGGGGGGCAGGGGCCATGGCGGAGGCTCAGCAGAGCAGGATGCAGGAGGCCATCGACAGCATGGTGCAGGGGCTGGAGCGGGACAACATCCGGAAGATGCAGGTAACGGGGGGGGGACCCCCGCCCCCCCTTTTGTGCTGCCCCCCCCGCAGCTCCCCCATTAGCTGCCTCCTCCCCCCGTTACCCCCCCCGGTTTCTGACCCTGGACCCCTCTGGCAAAGGGGGGAGGAAACCGGCGAGCCTAGCCCCCCCCACCCTTGGGCTTGTCTGTAGAGGGGCCCTGGACCCGGAGGGAAGGGGGGAGGGAAGGTGTCAATGAGCTCTGCCCCCAAGCCCACGGACGTGTGTGCGCAGGGGTCTGGGCCCCTCACCGAATTGGGGCGGGCGGGTGGGTGGGCGCTATGCCCAAGGACAGCTGGGGGTCACAGACAGGCAGTTCTGCAAACCCCAGGTGGCTGGGAGGTCTAGGGCCCCCTCTGAGCGGGGTCTGTGTGTGCATGGGAGGAGAAGGGGTTCAGATGTGAATTGCTGCAAGCACCAGCTTTGGAAAAGCCCAGCCTCTGGCTCCACGGAGCCCACAGCCCGATCCCAGCCGCCTTCCCTTCCCGCTCTTTGCAGGGTAACATGTTTCGGTGCAGCGCCGATTGCTGCGCGAATGGCACGGCCTCCATGCAGCAGGTGCACCACTGCATCGAGCGCTGCCACGCGCCCCTGGCCCAGGCCCAGGCCGTCGTCACCAAGGAGCTGGAGAGGTTTCAGGTGAGGAGAAGGTGACCGATGGACCCCGATTGATGGTCTATGGGGCAATAGCATTGACAGTGGAGGTCCCAGCTCCCAGTGGAATCTTACCTCGGTTTAATCTCAAGCCGTGTGGAGAGGTTTGCCGTGGATGCACACAGGATTGGGATTTGGAGTGTGGGGCGAATCAGTGCTGTGCCAAGCCCCATTGCAAATAAAAGTAACCTGGACGGATGGGGATGTCCCCAAGTAGGGAGTTGGTAACATGAACAGGCCTTCTTATTTTGGAGAAGAAAAGGCTTTGAGGGACGAGGGTATTGGACACTCACGGTTCTGCTCTGTGTTAAATCCCGGCTCGCTATGCAGCACAAGGCTTGAAAGCTCAGGTCAGCAGGAAGGAGAACCTCCTGTAAAGAGAATGTGTATCCTTAGGATAGATTTTTCAATGGTCTGGTTCTAGTGCTGGTGAAAGGTGCTAGCCTGAAAGCAGGGAGGCTGGAGTTCTCGGTCCTTGGAGCAGCTAGGGAGTGGGCAGAGGGAACGCTTTGATCTATCTGAGGTATTTTGATGCCCCTGCTCCTTACTATTGTGTCTGAGAGCCTCACAGTCTGTAATTACCTTCACGACACCCCAGGGAATAGGGCAGTGCTGTTCTCAGTTCATAGATTGGGAACTGGGGCAAACGTGAGCTCTAACTCCGCAATTCTTGTTTGCAGGACCGTTTGGCTCGCTGCACGATGCACTGTAATGACAAAGCCAAAGATTCCCTAGATTCAGGGAGCAAGGAGCAGCAGGTGAAACAACAGCTGGAGAGCTGTGTGACGAAGTGCGTGGAGGATCACATGCATCTCATCCCCAGCATGACCAAGAAGATGAAGGAGACTTTGGCAGCCATTGCACAATAAAGCTGTGTCTGTTTGGGGAGAGAGAGGGAGAAGTGTCGTTCCTGTTAAAAGAGAGACGTGCACACGGAGATTCGTGTTGGAAATGGAGAAATGAAAATGGATGATAAGGGTGATTTTGTATTTTCCAAGTATTGCAGTGGTCCATTCAAGAGCTGGTTTGGTTTAAGGGCTTGATGGTCTGGGGCTGATTTGAGGAGCATCACCAGTTGTGGAGAGGACCGACTAGTGACTTTGCCCCAGCCCTCAAAGGGTTAATGGTTAGTGTATGTACAGACCATGCTGATAATAGCAATGTCCTCCACTGACTTTGACTTTCCTCGTGAATTTAGGGCTGCTGGAAGGCACCGAGTTGACAGGCCTGGAGCCTGAACGGCCTATGTCCCTAAGACAGATATAACAGCAATGTAAGCTTCCCCAGTGGTGCCGAACCAATATGCCTCAATAGTGCCCTGCAGGAGTTAAGGACCAGGTTCTCAGCAGATGTAAATCAGTGTAGTTCTGTTAGTGTCAGTGAAGCTGTGCCAGTTTAAACCCACTGAAGATCTGGCTCCAAAAATCTAGTCTTCATGTCCTTTTTGTGGTGGTGATGTGATGGGCTAGGAGGATTTGAACTGAAACTTTTCACTGGGTTGGGTTGGAACTGATTGATGCCCTAGAGTGCAAAGGTCCAGTATTCCTGCCTCACTTGTTCTCCAGGCTGTTGTGATTACAAAACGTGCTTTGGGGACAGGATTTTCTCCTCCTCAGCTGCTCTCACATCTGCAGAACTTATTGTCTAGCCCTGACAGGTTCCCCTTGTCCATCTAATGTGGGTGCCTTTTGCTGCTGGAAGGAACACTTGAAAAAGGAGTGTGTGGAATTTATTAGATAATCAGTCTGTTTCTCTTATAGTGTTTTTTCCGCCAGGAGACAAGAAGTCAGGGAGAATATTCTTGCATTGGTAGGTCAAGTCTCTGCAGTTAGAACATCTTTTGCTTCTACTGCCACTCACACCAGTATAAATCGGGAGTAATTCCACTGGAATAAATGGAGATATGCCTGTGTG
Organism: Dermatemys mawii; assembly: GCA_007922305.1. NCBI lineage: Eukaryota > Metazoa > Chordata > Testudines > Dermatemydidae > Dermatemys > Dermatemys mawii. Next base: position 10,116,692 of record ML677387.1, read on the forward strand.
TAAACCCAGTGGGACTGAGTGGAGAATCAGCCCCTTGACTTCATCTGATGTCATCAGGCCACCACCCTGCAGTGTCTAATTCTACTAAGAGAGCAAGGTCATCCATCCCAATATGGGTTCTCTGGAGCAATGAGTCACAAGACATAGCATGGTCTGTTGTAAAGGAATGGCCAATACCACTTCGTGATCCACTCCTGCTGGTTTTACACCAGTATGACTCTATTGGCTTTAGTGGAGTTACTCTTGATTTATAGTGATGTAAGGAACAGCAGCATTGGGCCTGAAGTCTATCGTTAAGAGTTATACCAGGTACATTGTTCCATGCAATGTGGCATAAATAACTGTCCTCACCTGAGCCTCTGCAAAACAACCACTGAAGGTTTTAAGAGGTGGATTCTCTCCTCCTTTTTGACCTGATATTCCTAATTAAACACAAAGAGAGCCTGTCTCTGTTCTCCCTCATCCAGGTATAAATCTCTACTAAAGTAATGGATTTACAGCAGCCTAAGTCAGTGCACAATCAGATTCTGAGGTGTGTTGCAGTGACGGCTTGAGGTGAATTTCAGATCTTGTTCCTGGGAGTAGCAGGGACAGGGAGCAATGCAGAGGAAATTGGCTTGAATGCTGGGGCAAGGTTAATGCACTCTGTGAGTCATGGAGCAGCATTACTGACTGCCTCAGATTTGGAGCTACTTAGCCACAGGAGGAGGCAGTTTTGAATCTGTGGTCTTCAAGGTAAAAGCACAATATGGAGAGATGATCGTCACTAAAGCAAAAATGCGAAATGACATCCAGTAAACAGCAGCATCAGCTTGTCCTGTCCTTGGGGCTGGAGACACTGTAGCAAGGATCTTAGGATGGTTCTGTTTATTGTGAGCTGAAAGACCTGTTCTGTACATTCTCAGGAACAGCTCTAATGAACACACCCATGTTGTTCTGTCCTTTTAAAAACTGATTTCTAAGAGTTTGATTCAAAAATAAATTTTAGATGACAACGCCTCTGTATTTTTACTTATGACAAGGCTCATCTTGGCTACCTCGTGAGAAGCTGGATTTTGATGTTATATATTCTAGTGTGTTTTCCTATCTTGAGCTCTTCATTTTGTATCATCGCTGTAGCCAGTGGGTTTCACTGCTGATATTTAAAACAGCTCTAGTTCCAATTTACTGCTTGGGAACCAAAGGGCAACCTTATTAATAATCATGTTTTGTGCCAGGGGTGGGGGGCAATGCAAAGTGGAGCTCCATTGTGCTAGGTGCTTTGCAGACAGAATAGTGGAGAGTTCCTTCCCCAAATAGCTTACAATCTATATCAGGCCTGTACAACTCAGAAAACAGCGAGGGCCATATTACTGCAAAAAAACCCAGCCGCGGGCCGAAAAACCCCACCTTCGTCCTGCCCCCATCCACTTCCCTCCACCCCACCGCTTGGCTTGCTCCGCCCCTACTCATCCCCCACAGGCCGCACAGTAAGTCTGTGCGGGCCGCATGTTGTGCAGGCCTGATCTATATGTTACATCCTGTGATGAAAAGGGTGGCAGCAAAGGTCTGGAAGGTTTCTCCTGCATTGAAATTTCTGATTGGTTTCCAGGCACCACTTTCTTGAAAACTGGTGCCATGTAAATCAGAGCGAGATCCGAATTTTGGACGTGTTTGAAACCCGAATTGGCATCTGAATTTTGTGACTGGGTGGTAACTTTTTAAATGAGCCGAACCCGTGGATCTAGAGCTCCTGCCTTTGAGCTGGGCTGACTCTAGCTCCCATGGGATCTGCTGTAAGTGGGCAGCTAAATCTTACAAGTAGGGTCGTATTGCCATCGGGAACTGCGCACCAATATTTTTGGTGCTTCGGTGTTTATGGTGCAACGGCAAGTCCGCTGCTGACGGGTCCGTGGGGTGAATTGGCCTCATCATCATCTGCTCTCAGTGCCCCTTCTGCAACTGTCTTTGTGCCCGAGCTGCCACGAAGTACATAGCGCCTCTATTCTGAGGAATACGGGGAAATGGAGTCACGTGCCCTCTCGGAGGCGCTGCCGGGAGGGAAGGGATGAAGCGGCACGCCCCGCATTGGCTGGCGGGTCAGTGACGTCACCCGCGGACGACAACGGCGATCACGCTGGTTGGCTTAGTGGCTGATCGTCATACGCATGACCTCCCAGCGTTCCTGTTGATTGGCTGAGAGGGGGCAAGCACGCGAGCTCGGCGCAATCCGTGATTGGTTGCTGAGCCGCGGACGTGGTGACGCCAGAGCGGGAGCCGTGCGGAGTGGCGCCAGGCGGTTGCGGCGGGGCTGACTGAGGCGGCACCATGAGCAAAGCGCATCCGCCCGAGCTGAAGAAGTGAGTGCGGCCGGCGGGGGGAGCGGGGGTCGCTCCGGGGGGGGGCGGGGGGGGGGGGGGGGGGGTCGCGCCGGGGCCGTAAGTTCAGTAGGACCCACCGTTATTGCCTAGTCCCCGTGTCCCGGCATGCACTGCGCTGTCCAGCGGGAGCGCCCCGCCCCCTCTGCGCGGGGTGGGCAGTAGCCCCTCCCCCCACCCCGTGCTGGGCACGTGGGGCCACCTTGGGTAGGGCCCGGGGGCAGCCCCTCTCCATCTGCCCTGGCAAGGGTCACGTGCATAGGGACACGACACCTCCCCCTTCCCGCCCCACCCACGCTCAGTTCTGGGTGACATGAGCCCGGGGGCCCCAGAGCAGAGAATTATTCAAGGCTCTTGTGCCCCTCCCCCACCCCCACTCCCAAAACCTGCAGAGTTGCAATGAGCTGTTTGGCCTGGGTCAGGCTGGTGGCCGGGCACTGGTAACACACCCAGAGAACGCCACGCTATGCGGATACCCCGCCCATGGCTTGATACCCGCGTACAAACCCGTGGGATGCCAGGAAGTGGGCTGATGGGCCACGATGGTTGTGTTTTACTTTAACTCGGACCGTCTTTCTGCCATGTTAATGTGTCTCCCTCTTGTGCTTTCAGATTCATGGACAAGAAGCTGTCACGTGAGTTGTTTATGTGCCTCGATTTATTCTAAGCATCACTGTTGTTTTAAAGATCGCATTGTACTAGGAAGAGAGCCAGAGACATAAGTCCTTGTGTCAGAAGCCTCGTATGAGGCAGGACCCACTCACAGAATCTGGCAAGAACAGGGCTAATATTGCAGAAGTACACATTCCTAAGAAGTGTTAATCACAGTGTACTCACGCAAATGCATTCTGATATCAAGGATGCTACAAAAACATTCCCTAAGAGTAACATACCAGAATAGCGGTCACCAGCACACTAAATGCCTAACCACTATGAAGCTTTAATGTAACTTTACTCCTGCATTTTGAGGGGTACTATATGTGAGAATATCTGACCAGAGTTTATTAATATTGATTGGCATACAGACTTCCTCATTATTAGACTGCATTTTTGCATATGAAGCCTGTGGAATGGGGAGTCCTAGTTCTAGTAAACAATGGTCCATTCACATGCAGTATGACTAAATAGTGTTTCAAACCACTGTAGCATTTTAAAGCTTTTGTCTCAGAGGTAACACTTTGTAACCAAGAAAGCTAAGTACTACAGCTCCATACTGGTAATGGTTTTGGTTTTTTTATATACCAAATATTTCTTCTAGTGAAGTTAAATGGTGGTCGACATGTCCAAGGGATATTGCGAGGGTTTGACCCCTTCATGAATCTAGTGATAGACGAGTGTGTGGAGATGGCGCAAGGTGGACAACAGAACACCATAGGGATGGTGGTAAGTAGAGAGTTTTCACTGCTATTGGATGGTATGGGTCGAAACGTTTTTGGGGGGGGCGGGGGGGGCCTTATTTCAGACTCTCTCTTTCCCCAGTCCCCACCTGTCGCCATAATCCCAATATCCAGATGAGCACTATTTTCTAGCAAATGTGCCTGAACCAGGTTAATTCTAGGACAGTAGGTAGTCCACACCATACCTGTCACTGAATCATCTCTGGGGGGTTTATGGGTCAAAGTTAATTGCTGTTCATCTTTCTAAAAGAGCTAATCTGGAGAAATATACGTGCTATATAGACCACTTCCTAGCTGGGTTGTTTGGTAGCATTAAATACTTCTTTGTCCCATCTCTAATTCTGCTAAACCACACTGGTTGCTACAGAATTCTAATATTTTTATATTCCTTATTTTTAGGTAATACGAGGAAACAGCATCATTATGTTAGAAGCCTTGGAACGAGTATAGATTAACCAGTGAACTCCTGCCTAACGCTATAATGAACCTCCCCCCTAACTCTAGCTGTCTTGTTAACTAATGAGGATTCTTCAGGAACTGTACATTCCTCAAGTAAACTTATTTTTGTTAAATAAATTTTGTAATGGTTAATGTAACTTGAGTAAATTAATTTAACTTCCTCTTAAAACTGGTGCCGGTTGCCTATTGAAATATCTCGTGCATATTCCAGAAAGTCTTGGCTATTGAGTTCAACAGAAGTAATTTAGAGACTTGCTGATTTATATTTCTGTGGTAGCACAAGAGGTGAGCTATGCCTTTTTATTTGACCATTTTATTAATACACAAGCTTTCAGGCCAGCATGACTAGAAACTTTTTATCTTTCCTTTCCGTTATGTCAAGTGAAAAATGTCTGGGAACAGGTCTGCAGTCTTCACAGCAGAAAAGAGCCAGAATCATGGACTGTGCATCTTGTCCTACATTGTTACTAATAGCACTGTGAATTTCAATCTGCCTCTTTCCCTTCCATTTTGGCCTATTTTTAAATGTCTTTAGAGCAGAAAGGTACTGAATTACTAATCATTTTTCTTAGCCAGGGGCTGGGGCAGGATGACCTAAAGGATATAGGCTATCCTGGTCCGGTCACAAGTCCAGCTGTTAGAGTCTGGAGGGGATGTGAAAAAGCCCAGAGACTCTCCGCCTCTCTGGTAAAGCCTCTGGGTTCACCTTCAGTGATTTACTACATGAGCTGCATGTGTCAGGCTCCCGGTAAATCAAAAACACTAAACATAGGTTGACTTGCGTAGTGGTAATAAAACTACTCCACTGTGATGTTTCTGGTGTTCAAACCATTTCAGCTGGTTCTGATCGTGAGACAGCATTATACCTGAATAACTTTCACAGACATATTGTCTACTGTACTGGAAATGGGCTTAAAATGCTGAAGACAGAATATGCTAGTCCTAAGGATCTTAACAAAATTAAATTATCAATAACTAGCATGAACATAAATATTAAAAAATGATTGTATAGAGACTTCAGACACTTTCCTGGTATGAAGGTTCTGTGACTTAACACTTTTCTCCACAGTACATTAGCAGGCACAGATGTGTGACTCATGGAAACAATCTCATCTTTCCAGGAGATGCATCTAGTGTTTAAAGGCGGATCAAGCCCCTGATGCAGTTTGCTTCTCAATACCACCCTCTACTCTGGTAGTGTATTTCAGAGAAAAAAAATTATATATTATTTACCTTTAAACATAGAAAATTCAGTTGGAAGGCTTTACTTACGCTGCTAATAACACTGCAGATTAGTAAAATTGAGTTTTAAAAGCATAAATTACTGGGAGAAATGCAAGCAATAAATGGGGAAGGTAGACTTATGAGAAGTCGATGGACCTTAATCACATCCATAAGTGTTTGCAAGCTCAAGAGCCCAGTCTGTTTCAGGTTATTATTGTTGCAAAGATTGAAAGCTATTGGGACTAGTTAATGGTTGAAGAACAGGTGTTTAGTGACAAAAAATTGAAGGACAAATGAAGTATTTCCATAAAGCTTAATTTTACAGACTAACATAGCTCCACATTAAAAACATTATCCATTTTTTAAAACAAAATTCTCTTTTGATAGTATACCTTTAAAAGATTCCTTTAAAAAGAAAGGGCGGGGTGGGGGGGTGGCTTCTGTTTCCTTGCTGATGTCTTTTCAGCAAGACTTTGCCTGAAGTACAATTAAATCACAAAGTAAAACTGAAAACAAAATTTATTTTTAGTCATCTTAGCTTTTAGAGCTGATACCAAAGTTTTGATCAAATGTGATTTCCTCTCCACCCCCAAATTAACAGTGCTTCATTAGATGCCTGTTCAAATTAGACAGCAGGTAGAGTTAAAACACCATAAAAATGTATGCTGAGTACTGAGTATCACTCTTTAAACTACTTGTAGGACTTCAGATCACTAATTGGTTAAAGCACCCTGATTTAAAAAAAATACCTGATCACTGACAACCATGTATTTCTGCAAACATTAACCTCTCTGGTATTTAAAGTTAATAAGATTTAGTTAAGACATGTTAGATTTACAGTGGTTGATTAGTCTGTGAAAGCTGTAAAGCTATTGAGAATTAGCCAGGATGGGTAAGGAATGGTGTCCCTAGCCTCTGTTTGTCAGAGGTGGGTGATGGATAGGAGAGAGATCACTTGATCATTTCCTGTTAGTCACTCACTGTGGGGCACCTAGCATTGGCCACTATCAATAGACAAGTTACTGGGCTGGATGGACTTTTGGTCTGACACAGTACGGCTGTTCTTATGAGAATTAAAAACAACATGTAAATTTGCCTCACTTGTAAAAATATAGTCCTAATGCCCTATGTCCGACAAGCAAAAAATTTTACACAAGGCGTGTAATCAAAAGAAACAAGAAACATCCCCTACCCCCTCATAATTTACATAGTAAAATCCCAAAATTATTCGAATCTCCCTTTTTGCTGCATGGCTCACATGTCTGATTTTATTGACAGCTGACTTTCATAGTGTTTCTGGTGTCTCTCAACCACTTTGACTGTTTAGGATTCTATTGCATTAATGTGTTTATCATCAGCATGTGTAGCATTTATACCATCTCTCATTCTCCTTCTGTAGCCCTCTATAACATTTTTTATTTCTCTTTCCTCTTAAATACCCCCTGTATTCACTCACCTGAAAAGCATGCTTTAAAATTCATTACAATACTGACAATTCCATGTCAGACCAGTACTCTGTACTGAGATTGTCAAAAAAGGGTAAGATTCCAACATATTAATAACCAAACAGTAAAAAATACAGTTGCAGTTCCTTGTGATCCCATGACTTATGACCTTTTTCAGAGCTGTATATTAACCTTAGCTAGGAAGAAGCCCCATTCACTGTTATCCAAATTAAATTCAGGTTCTGTGCTGTAGAATCTAACACTACATATTTGGCTGCTAAGATTACAATAAAACTAGGAGAATGAAAAAAGAATCAATATCATTACAGAACATGCAACCAGACTGCTCCTCACTTTAAAACTAATACAAAAAACTCCTTTAAAATCAATTAAAAATTATTTTCCTTAAAAAGTCAAATCCAATAGAAGGGCTCTCAAAGCTTTTCAAATGGTAGGACATTGCCTCTTTCTACTCACATAAGACCCTTGTGGCAACAAAAGCAATTGCTTAAAATGGAAAACTGATACTATATTAGGAAACCATGGAATTAATTTGTACTGGACTTAACATGGTTTAGCAGTTGGAAATGAGGTGAGCTAATAACATGTGACCAGACAGCCTCTTAAGGCTAGTTTCAGAATTTGATTTTGTCAATTTTTAAAATAAAATAAATGTGTTACACCTGGCTCCACATCCACCTGCCTTTTTCCTATATGTAAGCGTTTCCTCCCTCCCTTCTTGCTATGTAAAACCGTCACACATACCATAGGAGACACTAAGGCCTTTATCCTGCAAATACTTAACCACGCGCTTACCTATCTGCAAGATTGGGGCCTAGGTGATTATACATAAACAGGTCCTGATTCAGTAACACATCCCTATTCAGGGCTGCACTTAAGCACATGCTTAATTTTAAATACTTGCTTAAGTGCCTATCTTGAATAGGAATCAGAGGGGTAGCCGTGTTAGTCTGGATTTGCAGAAGCAACAAAGAGTCCTGTGGCACCTTAAAGACTAACAAAAGTATTGAAGCATAAGCTTTCGTGGGCTAGTACCCACTTCGTCGAATGCGTGCAGTGGAAATGGGCTAGTACCCACTTCGTCGGATGCATGCAGTGGAAGTACTTTCATACTTCCACTGCATGCATCCGACAAAGTGGGTACTAGCCCACGAAAGCTTATGCTTCAATACCTTTGTTAGTCTTTAAGGTGCCACAGGACTCTGTCGCTTCTATCTTGAATAGGGATGGGCTTTAGCACGTGCTTAAGTGCTTTCTTGAGCTGGAGGTCACAATACACAGGAGAAGGAGCAATTTTAAAATCCTACACCTCTCTGGAATTTTTCCACCTTCACTATTGTGATAGGTAATGCTTGTGATTACTGTATCAGGTTAGAGGGGAAAATATTGCCATATATTCATTTTTAACAGTAAGGCAGACAGGAAAGATGTAGTGTTTGGTCAATACCACGATCAATTTCCTCTGGCCATCCTGGGCAATCTAGACTCTCATCAGCCACAGGGATTTGCAGCTCATACCTGGGTAAAACTCACAGCTCTGTTTTGAGTTTCTCATCTAAATCCTCCTGGTCAATCATGTCCACATTTCCATACCAGTGATGGTAAGAAAGGAGAGCTGCATTTTTGGCTGCTATTGCACTCATTTCCATGGCACTTGCTGCCCATTCTATGCCATTAAGGTAGTACAGTCTATCATGGAGGATTATAGGTGGGCATTTCTTTGGGAGACTGTAGTGTGGGTAAGCCAGCCAGTTCTTCTCTTTCACAGAATCATAGGATGAGAAAAGCAAATTCATCTGTTCCTTGGTGAGAGGTTCTTTCGAGAACACTTTCCAAACAGCAGGGCCCATGGGTTGCTTCACTTCCTCGTGTGTGTTTTGGACAGGAGACACAACAGCTAAGCTGTTGATAAATAGTTTGGGATTTTCTGTTGTGAAAATGCTGTCTAAATGAAAGCGGGATGGGTCCTTGTATCCGAAGAAGGACGCGTTTATGCGTCCATGAACAAAAGTTGCCACCGTCTGATGGTAATGGTCTGAGAACTGGGCAAGGGGCAGGTTAAAGTTCCGGAAGGTGATGTTGGACATTTTACGGTTCAATGGGGTAGCAATAAGAACTATATCATACATGTCTGTAGTTGACCCTGATGCTGAGTTGTAGCTCACTTCATATAGCTTAACCGTACCTCCTGGAAAAAAATATAATATTTAAGAAAATGCAGAATCTTCTTGGCAACAGGACTTTTTTTTTCATCAATGCTTTTGTAAACTAGATATTGGGGTGGGGGTGAAGTGGGGGGAATTTTCTCTTATTGGGCTAAGATTTTTTGTGCCACATGTTGCATGCTGGATCCTTTACTGACATAATTTAGAACAAGTCTTTCAGACTAGTGATTTTTGGGTGCCCAACTTGACTCCTTATAATGGGCCTAAAAATCAGATGGACCCTATATGTATGCAGTGACCTGAATATCAGATGTTCCAAAATTTTGGGCTCTTGAGATCGGCATCCAAATGTTCCAGCATATGCTGGGCTCTTATTTTAAAGCCTTTTGCTCTTAAGTCGAAAGAAAGCGAGTGCACCTCACCTGTGCGTTTGGGCCGTGTTCTCTCCTCTATAGAGGTAACCGTGCCGGAGATAAGTTGTGCTTTGGAAGCATAAAGAAGACCAGTGCAGACAAGTTTGTTTCCACCTTTTACTGACCAAAGTCCAGAGTCTGTGCCTGCCAAAGACACCGCACCTGCCAGGGAAGAAAATGAAATTCCAAACACACTGTTCTAACATCCCATTCACTGAATTAAGCAGGGGATTGATCTGCACTCAGGCCTGGAATAGTAAAATGGAGCTAAGAAAACTATAGGAAAGTGACACACAAAACTTGCTAAAAATAATGGTACCGAAGAGCTACTGAACAATTTGCTTTCCTGTCAGCATATCACAGGGAGAGAAGATACTGTTGAGCAATAGACGTCATCCACCTTTCCTTAGGGCTGAATGCATTGCCCTCAAAGTGTATCCACACATAGAAAGCAAGAATCCTAAGAATTAAACCAGACTTTCCACGATAGCACAGCGGAGGTCACAAAAACCAACGCCCTTTGATGATAGCTTCATCTGCCAGCAGAATCAGAAATATGTAAGCATGGGAAGACAATGAAACACGTACCTACAAACCCGTTAATGTTGACACCTTGGCCATAATTGACTCTCATGACGGGAGTAACCATCTCATAGATAAACTTCTGGGAGAAGCCGGCCTTCTGCATAGTCTCATCAATGGTCCGATTCAGCATCTGGATGAAGTCGTTCCCTCCGAGGGCATGAAGCAAGCGCTCTGTGCTGCTGAAGGAGTAGTCATGAGACTGAAAGCGATAGATTCTTTATCCAAAAGGAGAAAGACATATATATCAATTAATAAAAGACTCAGCTTGACTATACAAATTAGCACAGGACAATTGACTTGCAGTCACTGACTTACTGTAAATGAAAAACATTTACAGAAATAGCAAAATTTCTGAGTGCACTTCAAGTTCTTCATTTTTCTCTGCAAAGATAGTATGCAGAGGGATCTAATCATTTTAGATTTTGTCTCTGTCCCGCTGCAACAACTGAGATCAGCTGTGGTGTTCATACCGAGAGTCTTTGGAGATGCGTTCTTGGGAACTGGAAACAAGGGATTCTCAATGGGACTATCAGAATCTTTTAACCTTCAGAACAAGGGACAAGACTCATCTTGGCAGCCAAACCAAAGCATAACACATGTAAAACAAAGCTGTTGGGTCTTTTCATAACCTTATTGACTTCTTTCCTCGTGGGTGGGTACTTTTGCTCACTTCAGGGCAGTTATAAATTAATGCCTGTTTCTGTGTTTTATGCACCCGAATGCCAGTGTGATGAACACGCTACGTTAGGGCAAATTGTACTGATGACTCCTTTCGCACAAAATCATATTGTCTGGTCTTCATTGTACAGCGTACAAGTGGTGATTGCTGTGTTTGTGCTTACTACTACAAAGTAGCACTGTTTAAATGGTAATCCTGTTTTAATTAGAACAGTTTACAAAGTAAAAGGGCAGACAAGAAAAACTGCTTATAGAGATCACCCCACTGCCATGAGGAATGAATCCTTGGTTGCCCTAGCTATATTGCGACATACGCTCGTAGGAAAAAAGACTCAGGAAGATCACAGGAGAGAAGCAGAAAGGTGGTGAAGAAGAAAACCCCTCAACTGCCAACTCTTTATTAATAAATGTTTCCATAGCATTCATCATCACAGATAGTACCTACCACTTTTTAATCACTCCAGTAAGAGAATGAATTTAGTTCTGGCTTTACACCATTACCTCATAAACTTGTCCAAGATATCTTCCACCCACATGTTCATTCGCAGAGGATTGAATCCATAATGCCAGAGAAGTTTCAGAATATTGATAATGTACCAGCTACTCTCCTCAAATACAAACTCCTGTCCATTGTAAATGCCCAGAAGGCCATCTCGGTTCTCGGGAACAGAGAGTCCTGCAAAGGAGAGAAGTATCTGCCATAAGCTAATAGGCATCATTTAAAAAGGAACAGGTCTAGCTATTGCACTGTACCTCTTCAGGAAGCATAAAAAGTGCCTCATTATAAATAATAAGTGCAATAATTCTGATTTATCAAACTGTCTGGATTTTTAATCTTTCCTTTTAAAAATCTTAGCAGCAAAGCTGGCTCTGAAAAATTTGAGGGGCACCCCAAGAGTGCAGGAGTTCAAAATGACTTCCTCTAAGATTATACCAGGATTATTTCAACCCAAGTAATCAATAATGTAATGAGCAGGAGCGTGTGTATGTTCAGTATTGTCCTTGAGTGGAGAGAATCAAAGCTATTCTAATAGGCTCCAAGCGGGTAGTAGAGTGTCCCACAGGCTCAAGCACTATGAACCTGTGCTTTGCATCAAGAAGCTCTGAGTTCCTAGTCTCTGTCTGGCTTTAAAATTCAGAGTGGCTGTGGTATACAGTATAGCAATAACCAGGAAGTTCATGGATTTGTTACAATATATCTTACAGGTTATGCTATGGTCATCCCATTTAGTCAAGAGCACCTGAACGCTTAGAAGGAACAAAAGGATCTTGCAAAAAGGAGTGTGGGGGCAAAGCTCCAGCACACCCTGGCGCCTGGAGGGGGGATTGGACTGCCGGAAAAGAGGGGGGCAACAGAAAAAAAGGGGAGGGACGCGGGGGGATGCGCTGATGTGGGGATGGCATGTGACCCTCGTCGCCCCCCATACTGGCGCCTCTAGCTCCTATGTGTCATCAAGGAGTATCAGATGTGAAACTGAATGAAGGTATTTAAGAAGCCAACTCGAAGAGTTCCTTCTGTACAAGCATTCAGGTCTTGAGCAGTCCAGGCAAACAATGGACATTACAACAAAACTTAAACTTGTTGTTCATCATAATTTAAAAAACAACACTAGCAACCTATTTCATTTTCAAAACAGCAAAAAATATCCACCTCCCTTTCTATTTTGTAAAATGACTCTTGAAGTTTAAATCTTCTCAGTGTGATAGATGTGTTTGCTTTGATCTGCTTCACTCTTGGAAGTCCCCAAGGCTCCATTCTGCTGGCCCCGTGCTACCCAGGATCCCTCTGGACAGCTATGTCCACCATTAGGGCATTTTGTCCCGAGAACCCCTTGTAACATTTCGTGAACCCCCAGGGGTTCACGAACCCACATTTGGGAACCAGTGCTCTAAAATAATACACATGGTTCGTTTTGTTTTGATTATAACAGCAAACTGAAGCTTGCCAGTCTCCAAACCCAAGGAGGCTCTAATAACAGTTTTGTTAGTTGTGCAGATGTAACGGAATACACCCCTGGGGGTTACATCATACACACTATTGTAATCATCTTTGTACAAGATATGCCTTATGAGACATCATCTGAAAACTCTTTACTTGCGGATCAGTAATGTCATGGTAGAATGTGTGTAACAACTTAGAATCATAGGACTGGAAGGAGCCTCGAGAGGCCATCTAGTCCTGTCCCCTGGACTTCATGCACAAAGACCCAGGAAGAAGATCACAGGAGAGAAGCAGAAAGAAGGTCAAGAAAAAACTCCCCTCAACTGCTACTTTATTAATAAATGTTTCCATACATTTCCCCTGTATGATGTTAAAAATACATGTTTAGACTCATGTAGCACCAAGCTGCTCAAACAGAAGAAAGCGTAGGCTTGTCTTAATTTGCATTTAAGTAGTAAACAGAGTCATCAAGGAGAAGGTGGAATCAGAGAAAATATATAACGCTCACATGAGGGAAAAAGACCAGCAGAGAACATCCTTCCACACACTTTGTCTCCTGGTTCTCAGCTGAAAATGTTTTTCAACAGGGGGCTGAAACTATCAAAAGCGAACACACCTTTGCCCATCTCATTTTCTGCACCCAAGAAGAGAAAGAAAACAGCCTTTGGACACTGTGGGAGGAGTCCTGAACCAAAGAATTTGGTCAATAAAACTCTTTGAAGCATATGGTGAGAAACTTTGCTTGAATCTAATAGTTTGTTAAATTAGACATTAGAAAGCATTTTATCTTGATTTTTCTTGTAACCTTTGTAACTTGTATGCCTCATTACTTGTGCTCAAAATCTCTCTCTTGGTAATGACTAATCTTGTTTTATTTTTTTTTCCAACCATTGTGTTTAAGTTAAAGTGCCTGGGTAACTCTAAGACAACAGACTAGTGTATATTATTCCCTTAAAGGAGTAACAGACTTAGTATATTTGGACTGTCCAGGAGAGGGTAGGACAGTACAAGAGAGACATTTCTGAGGGGAAATCCAGGACTGGGAGTGTGCTGGAATCACCCTGTAGTATAACCAAGGCTTGTGAGAGCCAGGCTGTGAGGGTAGACTACAATTAAACTAACACATCTGGGAGGAACCTGCATGCTGGAAGGCTGTTTGTGAGTAACCCAGGTTGGTGGCTATATCAGCAAGGCATTGCAGAGCACTTCAGGTTAGAAGGCAGGGGTGACACAGCTCCCCACTGGTCTGGGTTGCACCCCAGTATGTCACAGTTGCCTGATGGATTGTCCTTTCATGTATACCAATGTAACTCCATTGACTTAAGTTGATGTTCCTCCTCATGTGCGTTGGTGTGAGTGGAGAAATGAGCCCAGTGACTTCAGTTCTATAGGAAAGAATCACATACCTAGCACCTTGACAAGATGCTTCATATGTAGGTTAAGAGGATGGATGATGGAACCTCCTGCTTCATAGTCTTTTCCTTCCACGTTTATAGTAGCCAAACGGCCCCCCACTGTTCCTTTCTCAAACACGTCAATCCGTACGTCTTTCCCAAACTTCTGGCGTAGAAAATAGGCTGCGGAGGTACCACCAATACCAGCTCCGATAATAGCTGAAAATACATTTTAGAAGGAAGTTACTTTCCCCACTTCAGTTAATTTCCACAGGTACGTCTCAAATCTCTGAATGCAGGCAGCCCTCGTGTTTGTGTCAATTGTGGCCCTAGTCCTCCAGTGCTGTCTCTATTGTTGGGAGTATAGGGACTGAGTTTTCATTTTGAGAGTAGAATTTTCAAAAGCACCTAAGTGACTTGTGTTTAGCCAACCTACTCCCAGTGTAGAGAGCAAATTCTTCCATCAACCTAGCTACTGCCTCTCCTGGAGGTGGGTTATCTATACTGCTGGGAGATCCCCTCCCATTGGCAGTAGTAGTGTCTACACTGAAGCGCTACACCAGTATAGCTGTGCCTCGATAACATTTCAAGTGTAGACAATCCCAGCAGTTGAGTTGCTCACATCCACATGGTAACATGTATCCTGTATGTAACGTGGCTGGCTGCGTAACATAGCTGGCTTAGCATTGCAGGAATGTTGGCAAATCTTGCTGCAGAGCAGGGGTTGCAGAATCAATTAGTAATTCATATTTTATCATTTTTGGTGGCAAGATGAGGGACTTGCAAGCACTTGTTAGACTTGGGCAAGTCACTTAGGCCCAAACCCACAAAGGTATTTAGGCTCTTTACTTCCTGGATCTTAGGCTATCTGTTTCTCAAGGTTTCCCTATACTAGAGTCAGTTAGGCTCCATAATTACATCTTGGGGCTGCACCAGCATAAAAATATGCAACGTGGGTGTAAAATGCTACCCCAGAAGGGTAGTACGTTCCACCACCTTGCACTGGGGCAAATGCCTACACAAGGTGCAAGGCAGCAGAGACACAAGAGTTTCTTCAAAGTTTGTGTGTGTGGTGGGAAACTATTGGGAACATAGACTCCTAAGGGCAAAGAAAGTAATGAGCAATTGGGCATCCAGGAAGTGTTTTAAAGCTCAGTAACAGATTCTCACAAACTGCAAAACTAGACATCCCCTTCTATATCAGATGGGTTTTACCTACATTTTTGTTACAAAGTGAGCTACACCAAACACAGAAATTCAACATTGGGGAGTTTCCTGAACTTTGTGGCTACTTACAGGATTTTAGTGAGCTGAAACACAACCATGGCTCCAAACGGTTCCAAACATCAGGTGTGTCTCCAATAATAATTAATCTGTATTTTTAAACATCTTACAATTATTAGACATGGAAACAGCCTGTTTTGCTTACTGTTGGGTTTGCTTTAAAAAAATAAGTTCTGAAGGGGATCAAGTTAAGCACTAGCATTTCCATATGCAGATTGCAGCCCCTAATGGGGGGTTGTGAGCAGGAGGGAGAGAAGAAGATTAAGAGCCATTATCGGCTTCTTATAGAGTGCCAACTCGGGGAATGACTGAGCGACCCATGGGGCTAGATAGGCGCAGACAGACCCCAGATAAGTCATTATTAAGTGAGGAGTGACTGCACCGACCCACTGCTTTGCTTATTCCAGTTACTGCACTGCTACCCATCCTGAGTCAGTTGCACCAGGGCCATCTCCTGCCCTCTGACCCCAGATATCCCCAGTCACCCACTTCCCCTCTCCCCAGCAGCTTGTGCCCAAACTCCTTATCCTTGCCCCCCCACCATCACCAGTAACCGGGCCCCAGACTCATCTCTCCACCCCTCCCAGCAACTGTGCCCCTGTCCCCTTCTTCCCTACAGCTGGGCCCCAGCTTCCTAGAACCCCTGCTCCCCTCTCCCAGCAATTGTTCCCCTTCGTCCCTGTCCCCCACCCCTGAGCCCCTATTTCTTTCTCCCCATAAACTAGGCCCCAGTCTCCTTGCCCCCCATACCCGAGACACCCTGCACCCCCCTTCCAAGCAGCTGAGCCCCTGCACCCCTCTACCCTGCCCGAGCCTCCCTGCACCCCTCTACCCCCCAGACTCCCTGCACCCCTCTACCCACCGACT
>ML677387.1:10137922-10184796 GCA_007922305.1 Dermatemys mawii
AACTCGGGGTGAGGGTTTGAGGAATTGACCCAAACTGCACAGTTCCCTCCCTCCATTGATTATCTGCCGTTTTTTCCTATCTCCCCCCTTTCTGTTTTTAAGACTTTGTTCTTTCCTTATTCAAGGATTTTTTTCTGTCGTCTTTATCTTTCTCTTCCCCTCCCCCCTTTCTTCCTTGGTCTCTCTGAAATGCTACTTATTTTGTAAATTGAGTGTGTATATATTTTCGTGAGCATATGACTTAATTCGTGTCTGCTTGTATATCTATATGGTTGCACTAACCCAGTTTGCAAACACAAAGCCTGACATTGCAGTCGGTTCCATTTCATAAAGACTGACAGTAAAGCTATTTAGGAAATGTACAGGAGGGGTAAATCTGTATAGATTCAGAGGTATTTGCTATAATAGGGAGGTGTACTGCTAAAATAAACTGAGATGGGGAGGTTGTTAACACACTGCTTTGAAAATCTGATAGCTTTACAGTTTACACAACTGGATCCATTTGAAATACATGGGAGAGCTGCAGGTATAACTCTTGTCCACATTTCTTCCCCCTTCCTCTTCTAGACAGATACTTATCTTGAGTGATTTTTAATGCTTAGACTTCATGATTTCACTGATCTCTAGCTTTGCTATTCTATTAATTTGTTCTCCCATTTAGGCTGCTGCCACCATCTGTCATGTCTTATCTTTAGGAGTATTGATGTAGAGGTAAAGGTTGTGAGAGAGATCAAAAAGATGGGGTGAAACTTTCAAAAAGTGAGGGTAAAGTTCCTGCATTTGCTCTTGAATGATGCTTTGCACATGTTCCATGGGCATCATAAATGTCTTGGCTGACTTGCTGCCCTTGTGACCCATGCCAACCTTTTTAGTTTATTTTCCTAAGTGATAAAGTAAACCCCCCTCTTGAAAAATACTAAGGTCCCATTATTTTTTCAGTTTATCCATTTCAACTGCTTGAAACATGCGACATATCTGTTTTCAGAACATTCTCAGCCACATACTCATGTTTTAACTTCCTATTGTACTCTTTTATTTTTTCCTAAGTGATTTTCTCATATGGAGTCTTGATTAATGGTCTCACAAGTTAATTCAAGCATACTGCTTCTGCTTTAAAGAATGAATTATCTGCACTCAGTACATGAAGCTTATTGCAAAAGCCAGAGTGTGTTTCTGCCCTGAAAAAAATAGCTGTTGAGCAATATTCTGAGAATAGTAATTTTTGAGTCAGTTTCAGGGAAATTACAGTTAGATCATCTGAAATATTGTGCCATTAATTTAAATTTCAGTCTGCACTATTTACATGCTCTGGATTTTGGCTATAAGGCCACTTTCCAACATGTGAGTTGAGTTTATTTGGAATAGCTGATAGGATTTTTGTATAGTTTTACTAATCCATAGACAGATTAATTAGTGTTCAATCACACTGTGTTGCTACAGTTAGATAGGACTCTAATGTTGGGTGCTTGCCAACTTCTAAACTTTCTTTTTTTCTTAGAATAGTTGTTTTTAGTAGCTCTTTCTGGAGGACATACGTTGTTTTTAAAACAGCTTTTTCTTTAGAATTACATGAATATCTTTATAATGTTTTGATATGAGGTTGTTAAAGCCTTGATATTTTGAAGCTCAGCTGAGCTGGATTGATAGTTATATTGTTTTTAGTCTATAAGGTGCTACAAGACTCTTTGTCAATCATTGAGCAGCCTATTTATGTTTACATAGTAAGCTATGTAACCACTGCTTTTGTTTAAATAAATGTCTAAGCATTCAAGTTTTAGGATCACTTGCAGAACTTCACAGAAGCAGTTTGCTCATGGAGGTATCTAGTTCTTTAATAATGTTCTTATATTCAGAAAGATCAGTTTCTATTGACTTCTGCTTGTTTAGCAACACACTTTTCAGGAAGATACATATCAAAGCCTAAACTGAGGAAATAAGTACCAGTTAATTAATGAAGAGTATAGTTGGAAGGGTATGAAAATCCATAGTCTTCCCATACCTGGAGAACCTTTCCCTCTTCTGATGGAGCTGTTAGTCCAGCTCAGAAGAATCAGTGATGTTAGTGCCTACTCCTTCAGTTGTTGCATGTACATGCTTATTTCTGACTTCAGTTGAGTTACACTTAGGAGTGCAGGACTGGACCCTTAAAGTATTTAATCTATCATTGCCTGTCTACAGTAGCTATACTGTAGCTTTGTCACAACCACTGTGTCCTTCTCATTTTGCTAAATGGGAGAGGGATATTGAGTGGATAGCATTGGTGAGGACCACTGCAGGAAAACAGTGTCCTTTTCAAACCAGAGATGCTGCTTTAGGTTTGCAGGCACACAGCATAGTTAAGACCCATTTTAAATTTCACTAGTTATTCAGTATTTAACTTGATGCCCCATAAATTTTGAATTCTCTAGTGTATTTACATTGAATAACCTTCCAGAATGCAATCTAGCAACTTATTTCGCCAGCAATCATGCCACATAAGGTATTGTTAATTTATTTCTATAAAGCCCTCACGTCACCCAGTACACCTCACATACTTTAGAGTACTACCATTTTATGTCTTCTTGTGAATTTGACATGCATACAAATATAACACTGGAAGTAAGTTAATTTTTTTTCACTTGATACTACTGGCAACTGCTGACTAGTTAGTAGGATGTTAATTTATTGTCACCAAGCAATACTATCTGTCTTCAGAGCTGTATTTTTTATGATTACACCTTTGCTGCTTCCCCAAATCTTATCTAAACCACCCTGTTAACATGTTACAGAATTCATTTAGATATTTGACTTCAGTAATAAATATGCGGGGGGCTGGGGGGGGAACAAACCATCAGTCCATTTCTAGGAACATTAGGACCTGTCAACTTTAAAATAGCGTAGTTTTTTCTCTGGTCTATTGAAACAGCAGCTATGGAAAACCACCTTTTCTACTTTCTAGTATTGATTAGCTTGGCATAGTACAAGTTTCTTTAAAAATAGAATTGGGGAATTTTTTGTTTCAAATGCATATGAAATATTCCTCTAATAAATCTGTTTTTAGATTTACTACGCATGCATAATGTTAAACAAGTTTCCCAATTAATATGATAGCGGCTAGTTCATATTATGAACGCTACATTTATGAACTCTTTCACACTTTTGCTTCTTGTTAACTCTTTGAGCAGAGCTTTTAATGTTTTAGGAATGTTTAATACCAGTCCAGAACTTTGCATGCCTTTGTTTAGCCAATAAGAGCAAAGTTATTAGCCATTGAGACTAGGTAGCAGACACACAATTATAGGAGTAAAGCTATAATGAAAAGTAAGTGAAGTGGAAATACTGTTGATATTTGATATCTTTAACTCATTCTTCTACTTCACATTTCTGAGAATACTTGCATGTTTTACAGCTTCCATTTTGGCTTTCTCCATTAACCATCACTATCATTTAGCAAGTTGTGTGCTTTTCTGAGGCCTCTTGCGTGCCCATTAAGACATTCTGCATATATATATATATATATATATATATATATATATATATATATATATAAAAATTCTAGACATATATGCACGAAGAACTGGAAATTCTAGACATATATGCACAAAGAACTGAGTTTTGATATTAGACATCACTGACACTAAAATGTCAGATAACTTGTAGCACCATTCATTCATGTGGCAGATATTGATCCTGCAGGAACATATTTTTGCAGCTCTAGCTGATATAAAGTTTTGTACATCTGCCAAGAGATTATCTAACATCCTAGAAACTTCTTAGATTGCTATGTAATTATGCAGGTGAAATTATTCACTCATTGTTCACTTTGTAGATATTCAGTTTCTAGGAAACATTCTGACTTTTATGCTGTTAATAAAGCTAACGAAAGCAGTGCAAGTCTATAAGTGCTCAACTGAATTATTTAACGTACAGTAATACTTAAAGTACAACTCGGTATAAGTCACTAGCTATTATCAGTGCAGGACTACATTTGATGTGGAGTGGGGGTGTTACTCTGCTGATTACTGAACATCTGGACTCTTCTACAAAAGCTTCTATTTAAATTACTACACCTAATATCACTTTAAACATAATAGCTGCACTATTTATAAGAGAAATCTTTATCACTAAGATGCAGAGGAATCCTTGCTTTAGTTAAAACATCAACACACACATTAAAATCTGATGAAATTTTCCATGTGTGTCACTTTTTAAAATATAGTCCCTGGGTCATCCTTAAGGTTGCCATTTTTCTTAATGTATCACTTTTTTATTCATGCTTGCAGATGGCCAAAATATATTATTTTCCAGTAGAAGTTAATCAAAGGCATGGTAGCTGAGTGGACAGAGTGTCTGTCTTCTACTTCTCATATACCAGTTCCTATTCTGTTGGGCTTTAAAAATTATTTTAACCCCTTTTATCTAGAAAAATGTTTTAAAAAAAAAAAAAAAGCACAAAACCTACCTTAAGAAGCTC
Organism: Dermatemys mawii; assembly: GCA_007922305.1. Classification (NCBI taxonomy): domain Eukaryota; kingdom Metazoa; phylum Chordata; order Testudines; family Dermatemydidae; genus Dermatemys; species Dermatemys mawii. The sequence continues at coordinate 10,142,376 of ML677387.1, forward strand.
TACTATAGGATTCCTAATGAAGAAATTAAAGCTATTCACTATCTGGTTACTTTAGCCAAAGTACAAATCCATCTTGAATTTACTATAAGTGTAGGAAGTTTAACAGGAGGCTGTCACTTTGTCCTTAACTTACATTTTATCATCAGATCATTGATAAAACACAACCTGCATCTTGTGGTACTCAGATGCAATGCTGGTGGTTGTTGGTATAAAAACCCAGATTGAGCAGGAAATTTGCTATTTGTATTGCCTGTGTTTTATTTAGTGTGTTTTGTGCCTGGTACCATTTTCTGACACTAAGGTTTGCCACATTAACTTATAGCTTGTGGGAAGGTGCTGTCATAGGAATCTTTTTAACTCTTTGGAGTAGAGCTTAAATGAAATCTGTATCTTCTGTACACTTTTACAGAAACTGAAATTTTCTATTGACCTCCCTTGTGGCCTGATTGCCTACTACCTTTGCTGAGGTTGCAAAAATCCCATAAAGGCACCATTCTAAAGAAGCTTTGTTCTGACACAGTTGAATGTTATACAGAACGTTTTAGACTGGCCCTCTCAAACACAGAACTAAGATGGATTCTCAGGCTTTTTAGTGTTAATATGTTGACACTAGCTTTAAATGTTTTAGGAAAGTTTGATACCAGCCCAGAACTTTGCATGCCTTTCTTTAGCCAATAAGTGCTAAATTAAGGGATTGTGCTTGGCTCAGCAAGAAGTTCCTGCTTTCGTTTTTAATAATGCTTAATGGAGTAAATAAAAGGAACATGTAAATATCTAACTTTTTAATCTTACAGATATGTAGGGAACTTGTCAAGAGATGTGACTGAGGCACTAATCCTCCAGCTATTCAGCCAGATTGGACCATGCAAAAACTGCAAAATGATCATGGATGTAAGACCCTTTTACTTGGATAACTTTTCCCTCTCCTTGTAGCAAGTCAGTTTAAAGAAATTCCCATACGTTGAACTTTTCATTAGTACAATGAAGAAATGTATAGAAGGATGCTGAGGAGCTTGACTTGTTGATGCAAACTTCAGTATAACTTCAGGAATGGGTATGATATTGTAAAAGGAATGGAGCATATGATGTAATTGGACTCAAACATTAGTTGCTAGTATTTTGTTATATCAAAAGGGTGTGGGGAGGCCCAAAACATGATAACCAAGATACCTACCACAGCACAGTTTTAAAATATTTTTCTAATATGTTGTTAATATTGTGACTGGCTTAAAGCAGTTACAGTAAGCTTTCTCTAAATTGATAAGACTTTCAGACATAGATATATAACTGGGCACCAACTACAATTTGAGTAAAATTGGAGGGAGTAATAATGTTTAATAAGATGTGCTTTTTTAACAGACAGCTGGAAATGATCCATACTGTTTTGTGGAGTTTTATGAGCATCGTCACGCAGCTGCAGCATTAGCTGCTATGAATGGACGGAAGATAATGGGTAAGGTAAGCTATCATGTCTGAAGGATGAATTGCAGTGGAAATAATATATAAAATGATGTGGATGAAACATCTTTAAAATAAACAAAACAAAACCCCAGGCAGAACTGAGCCACAAAAGGTAAACACTTTTTCCTGGTTTTTTATCTTGTAAAGTGAAGAACTTCTAACTTCATTTGAGCTTTATGATTGTGGTGGTAAAAACTGGATAGTGACAGTTCATAGGAGGGTTGGGTATAGAAGTGGGGCAGGGAAGAAGTCGAAATGGTTGTAATAAATATTTTAATTCCATTGATCTTCAAGGTGAAGAGACTAGCAGAGCAATAAAGCAAGATAGCTTAGTCGTCTTCATTGTAAAATGGCATAATGTAGCTGGAAATAGAACATTTTACCAAAAAGCTTCAGCCACTTAAACTAATGTCTTTCACTACAAACTTGTGTACCTTATCCCCTTGCAGTATATAAATTAATTGCTAATAAAATCAAAATATGGTTCCAATTTACTTGAATATAACTTTAACAAATATTATTTGTAGGAGGTCAAAGTGAACTGGGCAACAACCCCCAGCAGCCAGAAGAAAGATACCAGCAGTAAGTGTCCTTTATACTTTTAGGTAACTTTTTTATTTTGCACAAATAGTTTTTAAACGTAAGCAATAAGCATCATACAAATGTTTGCAGTAATGTTTTGATCATTATCCTAAGATGATGATAAATGTGTTTGTGTTAATAAACTTAAGAACAAATCTAATCTTTGTCATCAGGTAGTACCGTTGTCAGCACACTGCGTTCACAAGGTAATTGTATCTTCTTAAACATAAAATGAAATCTCTCGAGGGTATTCACTAACCAGCTGAAACTATTTTGGGGGTTTTGTGTTCTGTTTTGTTCTTTCGTTTGTGGCAAGATTTCCCTCTCTTTTCCCCATTGCATCAGAATGTGGTCTGTTGTCCACACTTTTTCATTCTGGTGCTGCTTCTTATAGTCCTTTGACCCCATTAGTCATGACTGCTATTCGAGAATTTCACCCACTATGAGGGCAAGATAATCAGGTGCCTTCAAGGCTGTTTTCTGTGCTAGTCCATGCAAACTCATTTGGAGTATTTGAATTGCTTCTGAAATTCCCCTTTCATGGCAACCCAGTATGTTGCTTCTGTACTTGGCCAGCCTTAAACTGCTTTTAAGAATTTGCGGTTTAACCAAGCTAGTATTGTAGTGGATGTGTAAGTTTCACACCTGCTCTAATACAAGTTAGTCTGTATAGAGTTAACTATTAAAATATGCTTTATGAAAAATTGTGTAATTAAAGTGGAAAAATCCTGAGATGTGGGATCTTTATTTCTCTCCAGTGCTCTTTTAATGGCTCTGACATAAAGTGAAGGATTACTCTTTTCATCTGTTGCCTTCAGTCTTAGTTCACTTGCACATGGATTCACTTATATTGAATACACATGGATTCACATGATGTAATGGCTGGGCAACCAAAACTGTTTGACTTTTGAGAAAACTGTCAAATTCTTTAACATCAAACTATTGCAATGCAAGGTATTTCTTTGTTCTTCACAAAATATGGTTTACATCAAATATTTTGTAGCTAGGTTCAATATCCATCCTACTTTTAAAGCAGATTTTATTCTATATTACCAACTAAAGCATCTAATGGTTTCATGAGCAAAGTTTTGGGTAGTTAAAATTAAACACATTTACAGATAGTTCATTAGCATTACTATTGTAACATCAAGATTTTAAAGTAAGCTTTGGCTTTTAAGTAAACAGTTGCAATCTTTGTATGGTAAAATAGTGACTGGTTATGAACATAACTACAAAAATACAAAATTTAAGTTAAATACTGTACATCACAGCATTATCCTTAAAATTATTGCTTTTGTTATACTGTCACCAAATGATGGCTATATTTGAAGCAGTGACAAATGTTTGATAGGTAAAGGATTTTAGTTTCCCATTTAGCTCTCAGATATATGGAAGCTAATGCAATATAAGGTTGCTATACTGTTTGTGTTTCCAGGAACATTCTGCAAACTTGTAAATTATTTTTTTCTCTTTTTCCCAATAAGACCATTTCCATGTCTTTGTTGGAGACCTCAGTCCAGAAATTACAACTGAAGATATAAAAGCAGCTTTTGCACCGTTTGGAAGAATATCGTAAGTGATTTTTTTAGGGCAAATAAATTAAACGTTACCTTTTACTGGAGGCAAGCTTGGGTTTACAGTAAGTAAAAGTCCAGTTAAGTTGCAGAAATGACTGCAGCACACACTTTGTATGTTCATAAAGAGACTTCAGAATTCTACTACTTGAGTAATAAGTAGGGCTATATAATAAAATTACCCACCAGCAGTCAGTTTTTCCTTTTTTAGAAAAAAATCACTGTACATCTAGCTTTGTTTTTATACTGTAGAAATCCTTGTGTAATTTAGAGGGTGTCATATTGGGTAGTTTCTCTAACTTGGGTCTTAATTTCTTTTGCCAGTAAATATAATGATACATGTGATCATTCTTTAAGACATAGTGCATATTTAGGTCCAGTCAAATTGTTGGGGTTTTGATGATAGTCTAGGTATTTAATACAAAAATTCTATCAAATAAATAGTTTGTACAGCTAGTTTAATAATCAGTTTAGTGGTTGTGTAACACGTGCCTTGTGGTAGCCTCTAAAGGCCACAATCAGTTTGGGCTTGATTGTACTAGTCACTATACAAACATAGTAAATAAGAGTCCCTGGCCCAACGAGCTGAGTGTGAAAGACAAGATGTAACACGTGGATGGGAGAAAAAAGTGAGCTACAGTGAGGTGGGAGATGGGTTAACAAGTAGAACAGTATAAGTAAAGACTTAGTTGATCAGTGGTAGTGATCACAGCTCTTTACCTGCCTACTCATTACTATTTGCTGTATTAACATACAGCTGTAGTGCTTATAGTTTGAAAAGCATATAAAAATACATGTTTTGTAGCAGGGTAAGAACAGCTTTTTTGTTCCTTCCTCCAATTTCAAACTCTTCATTTACCTGTAACTAACTACTTCTACTTGGATTGCTGCTTCTTGATGGTGAGGTAACCAAGATAAGAGTGCTTTGAAATGTTGTGTAGTGATGCTTTTATTTGAAACAAGTTTTTCTTATGAAGCCCAATATATTGGGCTGAAATCCTAGTTTAATTTCTTATTATGATAGGGTTTTCAAACTTGATCTGCAGGAGATTCTCATTTTAGAGAACACTAATTTAATTTAAATTTTAGATTTTTTTGTTTTAATCACTGTCTCTCTCTGTAGAGGTAGCAGGTATACTTACTTGCAGAGCAGGTTCAGTGCTTCACATAGCTGAACATCTATTCTCCTGAATGACACGTCTTCTAAAGTAGGTCTTATCTGTCCTTGTCCAGAAGGATTAGAGTCTGGGAAGGAGGAACTTGTACACTGGAATGTAGGAGGGATAGTTTTAGGCCGGGGTTCTCAAACTTCTTCAGTTGAGATCCCTTCTAGCTGTGCAGCATCCGCAGCTGCCCCGTTTATATCCTCCAAAATGCCACTGAATTGAACTCTTCCAGTTTCGGTGGCGTTTCAGCAGACACGCAGCGTTTCTCTGTGTCTGTCAAAATGCCACTGAAAGCGGAAGAGTTCCACTTGACAGCTTTTCGGCAGACACGCACCCGCATTTGGAGCATCTGCCTAAATGCTGCTGAATGCAATGGGGGTCGCAGCCCCCGCTTTGAGAAATGCTGTTTTAGGCAGATCATCTTTCCACCCCAAAATACTGGTCTAGCAGTCAACTGTACAAGGCTTTTTTGAGAGCTGGCTTAGTGCTGATCTACACTGCAAAGTTACTTTGGCATAACTACCTCTCAGGGGTGTGAAAAATCCATACTTCTGAAAGATGTAGTTAAACGAACCTAACCCTCAATGTAGACAGCCTAAGATACTGCCTCCTGGAGAGGGGGATTATCTGCAGCAACAAGAAAACCTTTCCTGTCACTGGTTAGTTCTACACTGAAGTACTACAGCAGTGCCAGCACAGCTGTGCCAGTCTAGTGTTTTAAGTGTAGGCATTGCCTTACTCCGCAGTTTATGTTCTGATACTCAGTGTGTAAGGAGCGGGGTTAGTTCCAAAAATAGGCTGTTTTAAACTTGTGTCCTTAATTTTTTTTTCAGTTCCTCTGGGGGGTGTTTGTGGTAGTATAAAATAACTCATAAAACTGTGTACCACATGTCTGAAAAACAACAGGATTACTGGGATCCTATATATCAGTCCCTCTGTTCCAAAAGAGATTCTGGTAGTGGTGATTTACTCTGCAGTGAGAGAGCTGATTATCCAGACTTTGCAGGGCCAAAAGTTTTTTTTTGTTTGTTTTTTTTTTAAAAAAATTAGGTTTCAAATAACTTGTGTGAGTGACCCTCTTATCCTTTCTCTTTGCGGTATTCGGTATGTAATCGTAGGGCTAGCTATCTGGAAAACCTTTTAAGTCACCTTGGCTCAAGCTGACTCTTCGTTTGGGGAGGAGGGGGGTGGAAGAGGATTTAAGATCCCTCTTTGTTGTACACTGTTGTCCTAAAGAGGTATGGGTTAATAGTAATAGAGTAGACCTTGATTTCACACAGTTACTCAATTAATTTTTTTGTATATTTAACTCTTCATGACTATTTCCTGGAAATGTGATCGAGATTCTTTTTTTCTGATTTTCTGTGAAATAATCAAAGTTGAACCAACGCATGATTAGCTCTTAAGAATTTTTGGTAGCTTTGTACAACTGAATCTCTAATGTAAATGCATGCATCTTTATTGTAGTCTCCCTTTATGTTTGGTGTATGCATGTTTTCACTTGTTCAAGTCTTATTTTCAAAGTTTTCAGTTGAGGGTAAGTATAGCATAGTTTTTATTTCCTTTTTAGGCTGTGCAGAGCAAACTGATTTAAGATTTCATAAATGACTGTTCTCAGGCAATCTGTAACTTATTATTCAAACTTTCTTAACACAGAAAATTGGGAGCAGTTTAACACTTGGTTTTTCATGAAGGGTTAAGGTACATTTCATTCTATAGTGTATGGAAGTGATCTAAATTTGAGCCTTTCAGTTATCTACATATTCTCTATAGCTGTACATGTAGAACTATGTTTTAATACAGAATGCAGTTATTACAAGGTTTTAAAACTGGCATCATAAAACTCTCATTGTGATTTTTCTGCCAGCCTTGGAATACTGAATATTGTGCTTCTAGTTGATCTAAATCTTATTTTATAAAGCCTTTACATTACACTGCATGACTTGCTGACTGGTTTTATTTGACTTGTTTTTTGAAAAGTGCCTGTGTTTTTGTGGGGTTTGGGAGGGCAGGATAGGGGTGTGTATGTGTGTGTGTACTACTTGATATTTGGCTAGCTGTACACAAATTGCCTGAGAAACACCATTTAATAAAATCAGACTTTCCACAAATGGGGTTTAGCTATTGTAGCTGGGTCTCTCCTTTTTTTTTTTTAACTCAATCTCAAATAATAGGCCTCTGGTTATTTTGCAGAGTGTCTCTGAAGAATGGACAGAATTGCCATGGCTAACTACAAGCTACAGTTCACAGTGGACAAATGTTGTAGTTTTCTTATTTACTTTTATAAATTTTGCCTTTTATATCTTGTAGTTTCCAATCAGTCCTGTATGATTGCTGTTTGCAAATGCAGTTTTAAATTCTTTATAATAGTATATAGTTTAAAACGTAAATGTCTTTAGTGTTTTATTTCCTTCGATAATGCAACCATTTCTGAAAATGTCAATTTTTCAAAATTTACAGCTGCCCACAGTCCAAAAAGGGGGTAACGAATTGACCTGAGAAACTTAAAGAATTCAGTTAACAGGCGACGTATGCCTTTTAATTCCTATTTTTTCATTTTTCTATTTTATATTTTTAATGAGTAGGTAGAATGTGTTGGCAATTAGCGAGCTATAAATTGCATGGTTAAAGAGAGCCATTCAGCTAATGTTAGTCAGCTGTGTGGCTTAAGTGAGTCATTTGAATAGCTGCTTTGACCATGCTTAGTGTCTTAACTATATGTAAAAGCATTTTGAACGGGGAGCCAACTATTGTAAAATATGTATTTATTAGAGAAGCTATTGATTTGCATGTTTACAAAATTAAGTTTAATTTTGCTACTACATGACAAAACACTAGTAATGTTTCTGTTTAGAAAAGGAGGCATTTGTTTTAAATATGTTGCTGGTGCATTAAACAGTTCACTTTAATAAAGGTGAAACATGAAAATGAGCTCTGTCTGTGACTCACTTTCATTTTATTAAGATTTTTTTATAATGCTAAATTGGCTATTGCTTCTGCTTTTTAGAGATGCGCGAGTGGTTAAAGATATGGCAACAGGGAAATCTAAAGGATATGGCTTTGTTTCCTTCTTCAATAAATGGGTAAGTAATAGCATTATAGATGGGATGAGTTCTAAAAATCTTGATGGTTGCTTGTACATGTACATTTTTTTGTCCCTTTTATATCTGGTACTGTATCAGTGTCCCCTTCTGTAAATAGGTAAGTCGTAGTCTCTCTATCATGTGATGATATAAGGCTTCATTCATGTTTTAAAGTACTTAACACTTTCCAAGTATCATCCCTATGTAAGTGCAAAGTATTTATGTATAGAGTTGGAAACTAGACTACTCGGATTGTGATATTTGTACTCTTTTCTGCTTACATTCAGTCCAAAGTAATTAGTATTTAGTTATTTGGCTCTGGCAGAATGGCAGTGTTAGTGCTTAAAGGTCTAGTGCACTAATCTCTGGAGCAACTTGTATTTGGAAATACTTTTATAGGATTTGCATTACACCATTAGTCAGTTTTTATAGAGCCTTATTAGTGGCCTGGGGTGGAAGGTATTCAACATAAAGGGAAGAAAATGGAGTTAACCAGTTTAGAATTAAACTTAAAATAATCAAACACTCCTTCTTACAGCTTCTTTATGGACAGGGTACTAATAACTTGTTATGGCTCCAAATCTCTCTCTCTCTCAGAAATAATACACTTTGGAGGGAAGAATGAGTAGGGCAAGCCATTATTTAGTCTCAGCATATTTTGAAAATGGGAGTTTGGGGAAGTTTAAAAAAACCAAACCACGTACTTTTCTTAGTGTTAGGCCAGACCAGGTTAAAATATTAGGACTGAGAGATTTATTCTAAGTGAAGATGAGGGAGAGCTAGAGACTCAGCTCAAGGAATGTTTTAAAGCCTTTCAGCTTAGTGGAGCAACTGTACAAACATGCTATACAAGGGTGGTTAACTCTTCTTGGGATACATTCAGTTTGGCTAAAATACCTGCCTTACTCTTGTCTTTTAAACATCTTTTTGAAGCACAGATTTATTTCAATATTTGTTATAAGTTGCCAATATCTGAGTCTGACAGACCTATGATGATTCTCTTTTAATATGGTGTTGCTCAAAAAGAATTTCCTGAAAAATGTTTTTCCCCTATGGACAGGATGCAGAAAATGCTATTCAGCAGATGGGTGGACAGTGGCTTGGTGGAAGACAAATCAGAACTAACTGGGCAACACGAAAACCTCCAGCTCCAAAGAGTACATATGAATGTAGGTTTTTAGCTTCCTGTCCACCTTGCCCCCACCCAAATAAGGAAGAAATAATACCTAGTATTAGTTCTAAGTATCAGCACTTGTATCATGACAAAATTCAGTGCCCTGTAGAATTCAGAAGTAAAGATTTTGCTTGAAGAGATATGTTAAGTTAAAACTTTACACAAATTTCCTTAATACTAATATTGTTAACATTTAAAAACCTTTCAGTTACTTTTCAGAACTTGCACAGTCTTTCATTTCAGGCAGCTTGGACAATGAAAGTAGTGTTTTTGATTTAACTTGTTTTCATGCACTGCCAGTGTTTCAGTTTTTGTGGTGAAAATACTGGTTGGGAAAGAAGTATGTTTAGACTTAAACTGATAGAAGAAAATATTTCCATTAAGTGTATTTAAAAGTAGATTTTTAAACATGAATTTTGGGCTTAATTTAAATAATGTCCCTTTAAACATTTTATGCATTAGTAATCCACCCTATTCATGATTTGGGATTTACATGTGCCGTATTTGAGATCATCATGTATTTTAAACATAGCTTTCCTTTTGGCATGCACTTTGTTTGTTTGTTTCTTTGTTTGCTTGCTTGTTTGTTTTAATTTGCAAAAATGATTCAGTTGCGGAAATGTCACTGACTTTTCATGTCCCTTTTAATACTTGTAGTTCTTTGCTTTACATATCTCTCACTTCCTAAACTACCACTTGGGAGGATGTTATAGCTGTATATTTTGTAAGCTAAGACTAATGGTAAAATTAAAAATGTACAGGAGAAAATGTATTGGTATGATTTAGGCATCACCCAAAAAACATCCTTAGGATCTTTGCTCTTTATAGACTTCTGAAGACGGGAGGAAAGTAAATTGGTTTAAATGAAAAACTTATATTTTTTTACAGCAAACACCAAACAGCTGTCTTATGATGATGTTGTAAATCAGTCCAGCCCAAGCAACTGTACTGTATATTGTGGTGGTGTTACTTCAGGACTAACAGGTATGGCATCTTCTAAATTTTGGGATTTCCTCATAAAACATATCTAAAAATCAGAAGTACTTCCTAATTTTGATTGTCTACCTCTTCTACACTGCAGAGCAGCTAATGCGCCAGACCTTTTCTCCATTTGGACAGATAATGGAAATTCGAGTCTTTCCAGATAAAGGGTACTCTTTTATACGGTAGGTTGCATTTTTGCTCACTTTTTAAAATGTTACTTTTATCTTTCCCTTGAAAACGTGTTAAGCACTGCTGTCAAATGGCCTCAGAATGTTTCTAGTAGGAAGCTAGCTTAGATAGACTATCCTTCAGTGTACAGTTTTTTTAAACTATAGTCTCATCTTGTTTGTGTATTAATGTTGATCTGAGTTAACACAGATGTACTACTCTTTTTATAATTTCATAGTTGTAAGTATTGGGTATGATTCTTGAAGATTTTGCATCCTATTTTAAAATGCACTTCCTTGCATTATTTTCACTGACACCACTGTAGGTGATCAAAAATGCAGCTTAACACAATTTCAGATTTGACCTATCATGTGTGCTACTTACTTTTGCCCCTCACTCAAGGTGAGAGTGAAAATAGATAGGTCAGTTTTGCTTTCTGAATCTTCTGTCCTTATACAGTGCTGCCGTATTTGAGTTCCCTTGCAAAGACTAGTTTTTCCTGCAAACAGTTATTTTCATTGGATTTTTTTGTAATCAAACTTGGAAACTTTTAAAGCTTCTTAAAGTGTGCGGGCACACTTGTAGGCTGACAGTCTCCTTTTAAGTGTCTTGTCTATAGGTGTAAGGAAGATGGGTTTATATTGATGTTCCTTTTGTATCTTAATAGATTCAATTCTCATGAAAGTGCTGCACATGCAATTGTTTCTGTCAATGGAACTACTATAGAAGGGCATGTTGTGAAGTGCTATTGGGGCAAAGAAACACCAGATATGATCAATCCAATCCAGCAGGTCAGAGAACAAACTTGCACTAACTTGTAAAATGGTGATGAGTGTGATCTTATTAATGAGATTCTTAACAGATGTGCTAGAACAGAAATACATATTAGTTTCGGTGTGATGGATTGTGGATTTCAAAATACTTGATCAGATTTGAACTGTTTGGAACTTGCAGAAACCTGCTTTGGTCAATGATAGAGAGTGGGAAAAGCTTTACGTTTTTGTCTGAATTTCATCTTTGCTCTTTCCTGCAAGTGCTCTCTGGAAGAGTTTTATCTGTAATATTAGCCTGCTGTACTCCACAGAATAATCAGCAAAAAGTGTGTGTGCAGGAGGTGGGATGATTTTTCATATATATATATAATATAACGCTCGAAGGAGTTGCCCAGCTAAATTCTATAATAACTTTCAAAGTAAAGTATTAGAATATAAACCCTTTTAAGTTCTTGATTAAAGACTAGCTTGATAGGTCGGAGTTTCCACATCAATAAATAAATATGACTATGTGTGTGTGTATATTCAATATTTCAACTTACTTTGCAGAATCAAATTGGATATCCACAGGCTTATGGACAGTGGGGCCAGTGGTATGGAAATGCACAGCAAATTGGTCAGTACATGCCTAATGGTTGGCAAGTCCCTGCATATGGAATATATGGACAGGCATGGAATCAGCAGGGATTTAAGTGAGTATACATGCTAACTGATCTGTGTGCTGTAAATAAATTGTCAAGAACAATGCTGCACTGGGGGAAATCAGTGAATCCCAAATTCAGCTGATGAAGTCCAAGGAAGTTTATACCGTTCTAAACTGGTATAAGAAGATCAGGTCCCATATCTGTCTGAAAGTACAAGAGGAATTTTAAGTTGGCAGAATAATTGCCATACCTGAAATATTATCAGGGTGGAAGGGACTACTACTACTCTTGCAAAAATGCCAGAACTACCTTTTAGAGTAGGGGATGTATACCAAAGTGTCCTTATCAAACTGGTAATCTCTTTACTAATGGTCATCTTGAACTTTTTGTAAGTATAGGCATATTTTGTTCCTTTGTCCTAGCCAAAACTTGGAAAGTATCCAATTTGCTTTCACTGTAGTGTGGCAGTTCTTATCCTCTCCAATCTTTTTATGTAAATTCAGTCTGTTGGAACTAGACATTTTCTGTAATTACCTCTCTTCCCCCTCCCTCCACAACAGTCAAACACAGTCTTCTGCCGCATGGATGGGTGCAAATTACGGAGTTCCACCACCTCAGGGGCAGAATGGAAGTGTGTTAACTAATCAAACTGGATATCGCATGGCAGGTTTCGAAACTCAGTGAGAGAAAAGGACTCTGGAACCTAACACCAGTGACTTGAGGCAACAAGGAGTGCTGTAAAGCCTTTGTTTACTTAGTGCAAATGTCCGATACAGTGTATTTATTTAAAGAAATCATTTTAATCATGAAACTATTTGTCATCCACATTGTTTAAAAAAAACAAAACAAGAAAAACTAGATGCTGGATGTCTGCCAACTTTTGCCTTCTTTTCCTCCTTTTGATGTGTGTTTCTTAAGATCCTTGTTTGAAACACAACAAATGCAGGGATTACTGCCACTGTTAAATTGGGGCAGAAAATTGCACAAAGTCAAACTTTTTTTTCTTCTGAAGTAGTGTGCAGTTTTAGTTTGCATTCCTAATGATTTAAAATGTATTATAAACAGTTGTACAAAAAAGCCAAAACCGTGTGAATTCTGAAGGTTCTTTACAATCTTCAGCCTGTGCACAAATTTGTTTTAAAAATAGCCTATTGTATAAAGTGTCCATCTCTTCCCTTTTGTTTATACCAGGGTTTTCAAATATAAATTATTTTACATCGTTTTGTATCTAGACAGTTTTCAAACAGTTGTATCTTTGCCTTATGATATGAGGAAAATGTGATGCTCAGCATAAAATAGTGTGCACAACTCTCAGATAGATCTAACTGAAGTCACGTTGTGTTTTACGTGAGAAGGTGCCTAGAGAAATCCCTGTTGGATTTGTTCTATAGGATTTTGATCTTCAGTGATAAACTTTGATGTGTTCTAGGGAATCTAAAATCCTGTTACAAATACCACAATGTGACAAATTCCTAAGAACCAGCTTTTTTCTGTCTATCAACATTCACACATCCATTATCATGTAAAATATTTTAGCAAACTAATATTTTGCACAAAAGTTAAACTTTGTATGTTTCCTTATTTAAAGGTAGGATGCAGAGTCCTTTCACATGATTTATGCGTAACATTTTTAAAGGGGTTTTTTTGGTCTTGCATGTGAATATCAAATATACACTTTGATAGTCTTTGAATACAAAGTCATCTTCTCTTGTTTTTAAGAAACTGTAAAAGACACAAAGTTGTATGTAGAAAACAAATCAGTCTTGCTGTTTACTGATAGTAAATTTTACTCAAATAGAGTAAGTTGACTTGATTTTAACATGTACAATTAGAGCTGTGAAAACTGTAGCATTGTGTGTGTGTAAGCATCAGGCAGAGGGGTATGTGGAATGCTCCAGTTTAGCCTGAAGGACCAGCTGGGCAAAGCATTTTTAAATGTTCAATGGCCAAAAAACTTTCTATCCTACCTCCTTGACCAGCCTTCAAAGAGCAGGAACTTCATTGTGTAATGTTGTTATTTATTATCCCTAGTAAGCTTTGGCTTCTGGAGTTCCCATATTCCCTTTTTTCCCCCGTTAGTTGCAGTTAGGCAACTCAGAGTAACAAGGGATTAAACTTTGTCTATACATGACGGTATATTTCAGGGTCTTATAGGAAGTAATAACGGAGGATAGAGGGGAGTGGGACAGGAATGAGGTCAGGCTCTCTCCCCCCCAAATAGGGATATAATATTAGACTGTTTAAAATTTTGAACATTTTTATTAGAAAATGGCAGGGGTGGGGAGAGGGGGAGGCAGGCGTAGGGCAAATCTCTTAGGAGATTGTGTTGGCTACAAAATATAAGCCAATGTTCTGTAAAGTGTGGAGGGTCCTGCGTGTGTGTGACTCTGGAGAACTATTCTATGCAGCTGTTTTTAAAACTTGGCTTTAAAGATAGGTGAATACAAACCAACTTTTTTACTTGGAAATGCTTTCCTCCTTGTAACTCTTGCAAATAGGACTCGCAACAACAACAAAAAATAAAACAAAAAAAAAACAGCTTGAAAATGAAATGTTTCACAAAGTATATCAGTATCTTTTTAACTTCTGTGGATTACTCTAGGTTGGGCTCTATTCTGACTTTAATTATGCAAACATACATTTTTACTTTCTGCTTGACCAGCTGTGCTGTATCATATTTTGCCCAAAGAACATCCATATCTGTGAGTAGGCTCTGGAGTTTAGCTCAATGCTGTATTTGAATACAGATTTTAAAACCAATATATGCATAATGTGTATTTTTACCTTTTATTTTGACTGCATGAACAGCATCTGTCTAAATTTAAAAAATGTATTGTGATTCCTGTCATTAAAATGTACACATTACTGCTTGGTTTAATTAAAAATAGAGTGGGGAGGGCTTCCTGTGCTGATTGCTGTGGACTGAAATACGTCTTAAATTAAGACCCAAAAAGACAGGGACACACATCGTTAATGAAACGATGAGAGGTGACATGCAATATGGAAAATCTGATCTGTAAATAGAGAAGATACCTCTACTTCTCTGAGGCCTAGAGTTGTGAAGCATCTTGTCAGAATGAGACCCATCTTGAATTCTCCCAATGCACTGGCTTTTTCCTTGCAATGGCTGTGGGTGTAAACAGCTCTATAAAAAGCTTGCTAAATGTACATTGTGGAAGTTACGCCACTCTATTTGTTATCAACCAGTGTTTAGAACAAACCTACTAAGTGGAATAACTTGACATGCTCTCTCATGAGTCTTGCACTGGGAGCCAAAGAGGGCCGTAAGTGATATTTGTATTAGTGTTGTATCCCTTTTGTCCCCACCCACTCCACAAAACACCTAAAGCAATACTGAGGTGACAATCATTTGAACACATTCCTCTGCCCTACCAGTGCTCTCCTGTCTTCCTCCCTTTATTTTTTGTTGTGGATATTTGCACTTCTACCAGGCTTTGGTATTTACAGAAATGACACAGCTGACTTGATATGTAAGGTATGTGTTATAGAATCCCAAACACACAACAGAAAAGGATAAATGGCATATTTCCATGGTAGCAGCCTGGAATGTTTTTTTGCATTAGCAGCCCACTTCAGATTTGTATGAAACATTAAATTTCACTTGAATGAATGTATTTTGATATTTGTGGTTATGGGTATAAGACTCTTAACTCCACGACTGGTGACTTTTTTTAAAAGCTGTTAAGGATGTTAATAAACTTCTGAACTTGCATATTCCCAACCTTATCAGTTTTTTTTATTTTGCTTGTCACAGTGGAGGTTCCAGTACTTCAGGGGAAATCAGGCACTAAGAGGATGCTTCCTTTTTATTATAAACCTTATGCCAGAAAGTGGTAGGGATGTATATACTGTCAGTTGTTTTCCTGTTTCCTCAGAGAGAGATGATACTGGCTCTGAATTTGTTTGTGCTTAAACGTGTGGTTCTGGTTCTGTGCTCATTCATATATTTTTCTTGATTTCATATTTGTGTTTCCTTTGGCTCCAGGCTGCCTGACCAGTACTCTTATTCCATGACTTACCAATAGCCTTATGCAGCAGTTTAGTAATTCAGTGCCTCCTATGGAATGGAATCGAATTCTACTCTTCAAACAAAAGATTTGTTTATGCAGTGATATTAGTAAAGCATGCTACCCAGTACGTTAGGAGTATCATGCCAAAGGTGTGGTGAGCTTGACGTCACTTTCATAATTTTGTAGCTCTTAGTTGGATTGTTCCCTCTTGTGAATGAATTAATGGTTTGTGCAGGTTTCCATGGATAATCTAATTTAAGGATTTCTAGTGCCCCAAGGATGTTTTTTAGAGTCAGAAGTAATCAAATAACTAGTTTGTCACTTACCTTCCACTCCCAAGTAACTTACAATCAGTTTGAGTACCACTTACTAATTTTAATGTAGAAAATCTATAATAGAATTTGCATTAAAGCAATTAATAGTCTCTGCTTCTGTATTCACAAAAGATGCAATCCCCTTATTCATATAAGTAGTATTGGCTGACAGTGCTTAGCCCCTAGCATGTCCAAGCACCTACTGATTAGCACAAACTGTTGTCACATAGAATGAGGCTGATCTGGTATTCCTTTTGCAGGCATAATTCTCACTGACAACAAGAATTTGGCCTTTGTTTCACTCACCAGACTAAGGTATCAGAGGGGTAGCCATGTTAGTCTAGATCTGCAAAAGCGACAAGAGTCCTGTGGCTCCTTATAGACCAACAGACGTATTGGAGCATAAGCTTTCATGGGTGAATACCCACTTCATCAGATGCATGCAGACTAAAGTAGACTCTCTGCTAGGACCTAGCAAGTAAAATAGCTTATCAGCACCACTGGCTAACACAAATCTATCCGTGTCACACTATTTTAATATTTGGCGATCGGGGGAAGTAGAAGTAGGAATTTTTTCAACCTGAAACTTTTCTAACAGCCTAAGATCTTAGAGGTTCTTGATCATATCCAAGTCCTCTGTAAATCTCAGGGCAATGGTCTGTTAGCATAACTTCTCTCTCATTCCCGTCCTACACTTGCAGTAGCTTTGCTGTTCCCTGCAAGGTAAGTGTGTACCTGGATAATTGTTGCTTCATTTATCCACAGGAATTTTTGTGACTGATTTTCCTATGACAATATACCTGAGGACCAGATGAAGACAGTGAGGCATTGGAGACTTATACAGGAAAAAAAACAGTCCCCGTAATGTTTATGATATAAACACTGCTTTAGAAAGGGTCACACTGTTGCCATCTTTCATGACATTACAAGGAGTTTTGCTCTGTTTTTCTTGAAACCATAGCTTTTGAAATCCTCAGCTTTCATTGGGGGGAAAAAATGCTAGCCCTTAGTGTTCAAAAAAAGCTTCAGTAAGCTGTACCTGTAAGCTTCAAACATTAAAAGTCCAGTGAAAACACATTTTATTTTTAAGATACTAGTTTTAAGCTACTCATGATTTTTAGGGGTAACTTACATGGTTTTTGAATAGATGGAGTTACCAATACTTGTGAATACCTAGGCCCAGATTCACAAAGTTATTTAGACTCCTAACTTTCACTGAACTCAGTGGAAGCGAGAAGCCTTAAATGCTTTTTAAGGTCTGGCCCCGAGTCCAGTGTGAATGTATAATTCACTAACCTATAAATGATTGTGAAATTCACTAACCTAAAAATGCATCATTAAACTCGTGCAATCCTAGACTCCAGGGAAATTTGCACCCCTGTAGGATGTGAATTTAAACCCCCATGCCCCTCTAACTGCCCCTATGAATACCCTTATCCTGGTATAAGAGTATGGGGTGGCAGTCTTTAGTTCATCTGACTGTGAAAGGTGACTAAATTGCAAAGAGCTACTTTGAGAATAAGTGTTCATGCATGTTTTATAGTGGTAAGTCTAAGTGGCTTAATTATGCTGGTACAGCATCATATAAATGGTAAAATTTCCTTGTTTAGATGAGCCTAAATTCACATCTACACCTCTATACAGCCCCTGTAACATAATTACTAATACACAGATAATTGCACTGCCAAAGTTACATCTAAGGTAGTAATGGTCTTAAGGGTGTCAGTGTAGATTTTGTTGGGATGGGCGCTCCTATTAGCACAAGTAATCCACCTCTCCAAAGGCAGGACTGAGTTTGCTGAAAGAGTTTTTCCATTGATCTAGCACTGTCTGTGCTGCTGGTAGAGCTTTGTGTCTCTGGTATGTGGCTTTCACCCAAGAGCTGTAGCTATGCTAGTGAACTGCCCAGCATAGGCCAGCTATCATTCACATTAAGTATGGCCATCTTGCATTAGTTCATTGAGCCCAGCGTCCTACTTTCCTACTGTATCCAGATGCTGCAGGATCAAGGAACAGAACTGCCCTTTCAAGTGACCTATTCCCTGTTGTCTAGTCCCAGCCTCTGGTCGTTTTAGGTTTATGGGGGTGGGAGGAGGTTGTGAGCTGTCAGCTTCTACCCCAAACCCTGCTTTGCCTCCTGCATTTATAATGGTGTTAAATATATATAAAAAAGTGGTTTTGATTGATAAGGGGGGAGGTGCACGGAGAGACTTGCTCTAGGAAAGGGGTCTGATAGAAAAGTCTGAGCGCCACTGGTTATGGGGTACTCTGGAGTTAGGTCTCCGATCATATTGTCTCATTCATTCATTAGAAGATTATTTTCACTGCCCTGCATTAGTGATCTCCAGCCCCAGCCGGTCAATTACAAGCGAGCTGCCCTACCCGCAGCTGCCAGGACGAACTACGTTTCCCATCATGCTCAGCCGGCCCACCACGTGACGTGACGGACCAATGGGGGCTGCTGTTACAGTCGAGGCCGGCTGGCCGTTTGTAAGGAGCCATGGCGGAGGCCGCTCGCTGACTCCCCTCGCAGGCGGCCCGGCTGGGACCCGAGGCCCGGGGAGGCCGCCCAGGTAAGGGCGACGAGAGGCCGAAGTCTCGCTCAGGAGAGGCCCGGCTGTGGCCCCCCCCGGAACAGGAAATGACATAGGGAGGCCGGAGAGGTTACTGGGAAATAATGGGGGAGGGGGGCCTCAGGCCCCTTTCTCGGGCCCTGGTGTGGGGGAGGTGATGACGTCAGTGTGTGTCGTGGATGCCGTCACAAGCACCCTCCTTACCTCACTGCAGCACGTGCACCCATGTGACCCAACCAGGGTAACCATGGTTCTGCATGTGCCTGTGTGATGTCATCAACGTCGCTGTGACATAGAGGTGTAACCATGGTGCTGCAGCCCAGGTGCCCATGTGATGTCATCAGTGCCATGATGACACGGAAGTGTAACCATGGTGCTGTGATACCGCTTGTGTGATGTCATCAGTGTCGCCACACATACCCTCGTGATACTATGCAGTCACTGTGACACCACAATGTAAAGATGCGTGTGGCTGCGTTTCGTAGACCAAGTGATGCCATGCAGTCACTGGTATGACGTCAGTGTCACATCAGTGTTTGGCCTCTTGATGCGATGATGTAAAGGTGCACATGGCCAGGTTGTTGGGCCTTTATAGTCTTCATGGTGGTGTTGTATTGGGATGTCATATCACTTGGCATAGTGATGTGATGATGCCTTGAAGACACAGAATTTGCATCTTTATGGTAACGTCACAACATCTCTGCATCGTTGCTACATTGTAAACATCAAAACATTTTGCGGTTGGGAAATCACAAACAGCATGAAGTGGAATCACCATGAAATGCCACTATAGGTCAACCTGTACTGTAATGTGACATCCTTCGACCTTCGGAGGCTGTGACTACCCAAGGGTTTTGTGGGTGGGGAGGCTTGGCAAAACTTGCTAATTTTTGTTAAAAGTGATGCAGATCCGTGATAGTTTTAGTACGGATAGACAAATCACCACCTGTGGTCACTTTAAGCATTATGGTGTCTAACCCTGAGCAAATGATAGGGTTTTAAAGCTCTGGGAACCTTGTCTACATTAGTCTTTAGTGTTGTTAACACCAGAACTCCAGTGTTCTCAACAGTGTGAGGGTTTGGGGGCCAGAAATGCCTAGGGTAGCCATTGAGTTATCATGATGTTTCGATACAACATTCTGCACAACTTCCTCAATATTTGGTGATGTGATAGTGCGAATGCTGTTCTTTAACAACATATTTTGCCTCACGTTTGTGTAATCAATTCATAGCGGTAAAGCAAAAGGAACTTTATCTGAAGAATGCAGGGTCAGGATATTGGTGCTGTGACTCATCTGATGTACCAACCACCCTGCTGGGTGCAAGCTGCTTCATGATTATGCTAAATAGGGACAGCCCTCGAGCTTCTGATATATTTGACAGTGCAGCAAAATTTGGACTCACTTAATTGAGGACGATCTAAAAGCAGTAAATGATTTGGATCAATGTGTTCAGTCTAGCTTGTAAATTTATCTTTTTATTTTATTCAAGCCATATGTGACTGAGGAAGGAAAGACACTTTGCAAACAACAGCATTCAGACACACTGCTTACGTACTTCTGTCCTCTTCAGCTGCAACTTTTAAATATAAATCAAGGAACAAAGACCAAATAATTCCTCAAAAGAGTCTTTCAAACGATATGACATTTTCTTCTCCAGTATTTTCTGAGCTCTTATTATCTCTGTGTGTCAGCTACGTACTTTTTTTTTACGTGTAAATAACAAAACAGAGATTCCTCTGAATCTGTAACATTATAGGATTGTTTTACGTAGTCAAGTTTCTGCATGTTTGGTAGCTGTTCTTGAAAGTTCCATAACTTCTCATTCTCCTTCGAGTGCTTGCTCATGTGCACTCCAGGATGTGTATGTACATGTGCACGATTGTTGGAAGCTTTTTCCCTAGAGGTACTCGTTGGGTCCGCAGTGGAGACCCCTGCCGTGACGCCTTCGTGGCTATGTATATATGGACCTGCCGCCTGCTCAGTTTCTTCTTACCACCCGTGACGGTCGTTGGAACAGCTCAGTGCTTGCGTTGCAAGTTCCTTAGCCTAGTGGCATCGTTTAATCTTCTGTAAATAGTTATCTCAGTGTAAATAGAGTAGTCGTAGTTAGTTATTGGAGGGGTTTTCCCTTCTTCTCTCACTCTGGTGCTTGGGCATGCCTCGGGCACAGGAGTTTAAGGCTTGCGAGCGATGTGGGAAGCCTGTGCCCATAAGTGATCCGCACACCAATTGTTTGAAGTGTTTGGGCGAGGGCCATCAAACCTAAAAGTGCCCTATTTGCAGGGGCTTTAGACCCAGAACTATAAAGGAGCGGGATTACCGCCTAAAGCTCCTTCTTATGGAGTTGGCCCTGTAGCTGCCGTTCAATTTGGCACCGGCATCCTCGGTGCAGGATGTCCTGGCGCCGAGGAAGGACTCTGTCAAGAGCCACCAGCACTGATCACCGGCCCGAAAGACCTATGTGTTACGGTGACACCGCTCACAGTCTCCATAAGAAGAAAGAGGTTCATTCCCCTGTTAGGAAGCCTCAGGCCGATACCAGTGGGGTGTGTGTCTCGTTCACTGGGCTATTGCTAACGGTCTGAATAAGGACTTGTTCTCTGACCTAGTCATTTTGGTTGTCTCTGGACTTGGAACAATAAGATTTTTTTTTTTTTGATAAGTGTCTATTTCACTGTACACTGAAGTCAACGCAAAAATATTCTCATTGATGATCAAAATGTACAGCTAGGCAAAGTAAGAAAAAACCTATTCGAGAACTTCCTAGAGTTTGACATAAGGGTATTTACTTTGTGTATTTTAACATGTGACATTGACACTTTGTGTTTAACAGAGTGATCAAACTTTAACTTTTAATCTCAACATGTACTGTTGCTAAATAATTTTGTCCCTCCTCCTCACCCCTACGTAGTTTCCTGCAACTGTGAAAATTTAAATAGATAAAATTTTTAAAAGTTTACACTGAACCATTGATATTACCAGTCACAACGATAAATAAATAAAAGTCAAATTCTGCCTAGCCTAGTTTATTTCATTTTGTAGAGTAAAAGCCATTAAATCACTTGGTCCTCTCATTCTTTTGCCAAAGTCCTAGCACACATCACTCATTTAAATCCTAGCCTTATACTTTCTATTCCTGCATGTTCAGTATGTTCCAAAGGTCACTTTCTGCTGCCTTACTTGTAGATCCAGGTCTCACCATCCCTGCAGCTCTGCTCTGTTTTGTTCTCACAGCAACAGCATGACAGTCTGCTGCCAACAATTCAAACGGAACTTCTTGATTATGACACCTCTAAAATGTAGAGGCTAGACACTGGTCAAAATTCCAGGAAGACTTGAAAGCATCAGATCTGACCTTTCCCCATCCCCCCAAACACAGAGCCCACATGAGACATTCTTAGCTGAAGATGTGAGTACAACTTCCGTCCTGTGTTGCTTTTCCTCTGAATGAAGCGTCGTCAGCATTATTGGGTAACATTGTGGTGGTGTGGGTGGAGGCAGAGAGAGGATTTATAAATCTGTTGTATATAATGTTCACTTTTTTGTCTGTACCTCCCAGCATGCTGGGAATTCCAGCTGTAATGCCCACAGATATATATATATATATATATAGATAGATAGATATATAGATATATATATAGATATAATCAACTGTGGAAAATAGTTGATCACCCCATATCTTCACCTTCAGAGTTCTGCACAACTGTTCCCTCATCTCACTGATTTTTTTATACTAGTATAAACGTGCTTATACTGGTATAGCTTTTTTCCATATGGGACAGAGGGAACAGGAATAAGCTTACTGGTATAAGGCACCTTTATGTTGATGGAACTATGTAACACCGGGTATAATTGGTAAAACTCACACACCTCTAATGAAATCTAATCCCAGTATAAAAATGGCGTGTAGACCAGGCCTCAGGGTGAGTGGACTAGTATTATGGATATCTAGGCTCCTTTGTTTTCAGTTTAAACTGATTTTTGCTTAATAAATCCTGAATGTTACAAAAAGTAGTATTCGTTTTTTTCTGATTTTCACCCTACTTTTGTATCATTCAAATATATAGAAAATAATTTGTTTTATTGGGAAAATACAATGCATTGCCTGCAATATATGTATTACAATAATACGTTAGTCTGTGTGTATATGTAAAGCTGCCTGTTGAAGTAAGGCTCTGTGTTAGTCTAGACAATACACACAATAAACAACCAGGCACGCAGGTAAGCTCTGAAGTCCGTACGCATCTGAACGTACTGATGAATCTTATGTCCACCGTGTACCTGTTCAAGTCATTAGCAGAGAACGGTTTAAAGATTTGACCCACTAAAATGGGAAGAAAATGAAAATCTGCATCAGAATCTGTTTCAAAGCACAAGGAAGTATTCAGAAGTTTTTATAAAACAAAAACAGGAGAAAAGGATGGAGCTGTGTACCCAATTCCTAACTGTAAATATTTATTGGCTAATAATTCTGTGTTTATAATAGTAAACTGTTTATTCAAACGAAAAGTTTTATTTGGGGATTAGAGCAATATTGTTTTCTTAAACTCAGAGGAGAAATTGTGTTTTGAGTTCTGTTTTAGTTCTGCAGTGAACCGCATTAAATTCCATTCATCAAAGCATTAATCCACTGAATACCTTTTTCCAATGTCTTTCCATCCACCCAAATAAACCCCGATATTTACCCACAAAAAGTGTTAAGTTTTTTCAACAGACTTTCACCTCTTTTTGTTGTTATAGTAATAAACACTGATACATTCCCGGGCAAAATTCAATAATATAAAAACCATAAATGAAGGGCCGTATTGATCTAGTAGGTGTCTTTAAACGTTACTTTCTCCTGGACTGAAGAAACTGAAAATAATGAATAGACTGAACATGATGCTGTATGTGTGTGTGAGACAGAGAGAGAGCATTGTAAAGAGCTTCCACCATCACCTCCAGCTAAAGAAGCACTGGGATCAAGCAGCCACCACTATTTTAACTGTGACTGAGATTTTCAGAGCTGCCTAAGGGATTTGGACATGAAGGAAATGAGGGAGAACAGGGCATCCAGATCCCCGACATGGCTTTGAAAACACCACCCCACGTTCGGTGCCGCTCTTAGAGTTAGATGACATGGGGGTGTCTGCTCCGTACTGGTGCCTCACTTCACACAGTCGGATTCTCTCAGCTTGGGAAGTGGCTATGTATGCATGAGGCTGACTGCATCTGTTGGGCCCCTTTGCTGATTTAGTCCTAAATTCTTTTCAAGTCTTTGATTAAGAGAAGCCGTGATGAACAACACTGGTAAGGACCCGCTTTGAAATATAGTTTTGAATCCTTTATTATAATCAAATGATCTGAAACACGCAGCATGGGATGAGGCATTAGATTGAGACTGGGGAGACTTGAATTCTGTTCCTAGCTTTGCCACAGACCTGCTATGTGATTTTGGGCAAGTCCCTTCCCCTCTCTCTCTGCCTCTGTTTCCCACCTTTTGTATGTTTTATATGGGGCTGTCTCTCACTATGTGTTTATACAGCTCCTAGCACACTGGGGCATTGAGCTCCATTGGGGCCTCTGTGTATCATTGTAATTGAATCTTAACAACATGAGCAACTAGGGAGAGAAGCAGGAGTTCCAGTTTGATTGACTTCTTGACTTCTCCGATGTTTCAGGCTCCCTGGAGAATGGACCCGAACTCAGTGAGGACTAAAGTCCCGGCCTTCTTATCGGACTTGGGAAAAGCGACGCTGAGGGGAATAAGGAAATGCCCCCGGTGTGGCACTTATAACGGCACCCGCGGGCTGAGCTGCAAGAACAAAACCTGCGGGACAATCTTCCGCTACGGCGCTCGGAAGCAGCCGGGCGTCGATGCCGTGAAGATCATCACGGGCTCGGACCTGCAGATCTACTCGGTGCGGCAGAGAGACAGGGGGCCGGATCACCGGTGCTTTGTGGAGCTGGGGGTGTCGGAGACAACCATCCAGACCGTGGATGGAACCATCGTCACACAGCTCAGCTCCGGACGCTGCTACGTTCCGGCGTGTTTGAAGGCAGCCACTCAAGGCGTGGTGGAAAACCAGTGTCAGCACATCAAGCTGGCTGTGAACTGTCAGACCGAAGCCACCCCTTTGACCTTGAAAAGCTCCATCTTAAACTCCATGCAGGCCTCCCCCGAAACAAAGCAAACCATCTGGCAGCTGGCAACGGAGCCCACCGGCCCCCTGGTTCAAAGGATTACTAAGAACATCCTGGTAGTGAAGTGCAAGGCCAGTCAGAAGCACAGCTTGGGGTATCTCCACGCCTCCTTTGCTCAGAAGATGAGCAATAAGAATGTGCCGGAGCACCGGTTTCTCTGCTCCTGCCAGACTCTGAAATCCGGCAAGGCCAGCTCTGCCAAGGAAGAGGCCGCACCGCGATGCATCCACTTCTTCGCCTGCATCTCTGCCTTTGCCAGCGATGAGACCCTGGCGCAGGAATTCGCGGACTTCCTCAGTTATGATTCCAGCGGTAAGCGGGGCTGGCGCAGGCCTGGCAGGAGGTTTAGAATGCTGAAGCAGGCGAAGGAAGATGGCAGGGCGGGTGTGGGAAATGAGAGACCACAGGGTTTGGGGAGCAATATTCCTGCTGATGGGTAGTGTCCGCATGGGGCTGGATTGCCTGAACGCTGCTGTCCATTCCCCCATTGGACGACTGCGAAACTATGCCTGCCACAAGGCATTGCTATCTCTGGCTCAGAAAACAAATGCGGCCCACAGCAGATCAGAACCATAGGAGGCGATCATCCCCTTCCCAGCCCCCCATCCCGGGCTTGATTACCCACCTTATCCCCATTTAAGTAATTTACTTCAGAAGAGGAAGCAGAAACCTTACGTGGATGGTCTGGCTGAGAGTACCAAGTCAAGAGGCAGTAGCACAGAGGATCAGTGCTGGGCTGCCTTATGTGGAAGAAAATCAGGAACCCAGGAGTGGGAGGCAGATAAGAGTTTCTCTTGGGGTAGCTAAACTGGGAAGGAGCATCTGTCCGTTCAGGGATACACAAGACTAATGGGCTTTAAAGGGGTTTTTTGGGTAGGGAAGTGGATTTGGGCCTTTAAGTGGCATATGTTAAGAGAGAACTGTTGAATCAACCCTGCTTAAGCACAGCACTGTGCTGTTTTGGCTTTGAAAGAATCTCTTCTCACAGCCTCTGAAAGCTCCTTACTCACCTGGGTTAGAGTTGATAAGGTCTTTATTTTGCAGGGAAGGATGCCTGGTTTGGGAAAAGTTAAAAAATGTCACTAGGGCAGGAATATAGACCTACATCAGGCCTGGATGAACGACAGTTTTAACCTGAGTTTCAATGTTAGCATGAGTGACAAGCCCAAAGTGTGTGTCCAGAAGAAGAGCTGATGAGAAAGAAGGATTGTTTGTGTTTAATCAGCAGTGACCCTTGAAATACCAGGGTTATCTTCTTTAAGGTTTGGGTTGAGGTAATAAAAATAAAGACAACACGCTTAATTGGACATAAAACTTTGATGAGGTTCATCATGTCTTCAGTGGAGGGGGAAAGACAAAGTCCAGCCCTAAACTGCCTCTTCTGAGTTTAGGTAAGGTCCAGTAACCAGCAATAATGTCATTTATTATAGTGTATAAAAGGCAAGGTTTTAGGGGTTTGTATGTCAGAGCTGTTCCTTCACCTTCTGGAGTCATGCCGTGATGTGAATGCATCTCCCAAGGTAGACTGTTGTGAGTATTTGGCCAATGCTTCTAACTTTACTGTCACTGGGACATAGAATAAAAGTGGGTATATGTTTGTATTTATATTTTGGACGTAATCTACATCAAGTGGCTAAGTATTTCCCTAAACTAAGTAGGGAAATTATTTCCAACCTCTAGCTAAACCAAATTCGCTACATGAACATTAAGGGCTTGATTTTGCTAGCTATTTAGGGACCTAAAGAGAGATCTAGGAGCCATTGACTGCTATAGAAATTAAAGGGAGTTAGGCACAAATTCCAGTTGGCACCTAGCATAAATACCTTTACTAAATGTAGGTGCCTAAATATCTTTACAAATGTTGGCCTTTTGGGACTAACTCTGATTTATGCCAGTGTAATTAAGATTAGGAACAAGCCTATGCATTGGCGCTACACCACTGTAAATTTTTATTTGTACTGGGGAGCAGGGAAGACCCCCAGTCACGGATCAAGGTTGCATTCTGCTAGGTGCTGTGGAATTAGTGTATGATTGAATCTAACTGGGCAGACACGCATTAACACACACTAATGCTGCTGCTGACTTGCTATGTGGCCCTAGGCAAGTCACTTAACCCATCAGTGCCTCATTTTCCCCATCTATAAAATAGAACTGATAAGGCCTGGTAACTTAGGGGGCTTTAATGACTAGTGAAGTGCTCTGAGATCTTTGGGTGAGAAGTGCTAAAGAAGTGCACGGTATTATGGTTATTGTTCAGCTGTTGCCATGTCCATTTCCACCACCACTTTGCCAGCATGTACATCCTGGGCCGGGTTAATCTCTCGTGTAACACCTTTAACCTGGTGGGGCTACCCCAGGAGAGAAATTGGCCTATCGAGTTTATGACCTCTTAAATTACAAAGCAAGCCTTCAGCCATATTTTGGAAATCAGTTACCCTGGCGCAAGCATGTACAGTTCCTGCTGAAGTCAGAGTTGTACCTGTTTGCATTGGGAATGACTGAGTCTCGCCTTGAATACAGTCGTTGTTTTGCCAGCCGGCCAGAGATGTGTTGTGGTTTAATATAATTAGGATCACTAATATTGAAGCAAAAGCCACTGCACACGGAAGGAATGGGGACCCAAGTTTACACTGACATCTTATCCACGTCTGTATTCCTTTTGAATTGTCCCTCCACGTTCACCCACCACCACCTCTAATACCCTAGCATTTCCTTAGTAGCAAATGTCATTGTTAAAACGGCAAGGTGCTTTTAGTTATGACTCCTTCCCCTCTGTGACAGGGTCATCCTCTGTCACCCCAGCTACATTGAGGGAAGGTAAATTGGAGCTGGTGAGGCCACCTGGCCCTGATTGGCAGAGCAGGAGCAGCTGCTGTCTCTGCAGGCTGGGGCTGGTTAAAAGCCTCAGAGGAAGGGAGCCGGGGGCTGGGCTGGACAGGAAAAGTACCTGCAAAGGAGGTGGAAGAGCTAGGGATAAGGGAAGCTGCTCTGAGGGGAAGCAGGAAGGACTAGCCTGCCCTTCTCTCTTGCTGAGGGGAAGAGAGAAGGAACTTTGTATATATTGTGCTGTGAAGGTGGTGGGAGCACGTCTTGTACAATAAACCACAGGTGAGCACTGCAAACTGGGTCTCCTGAGTGACTTTCTGGGACAAACAGGGGCAGGAGCCAGGAGGGCCCTGCAGGAACCCGGTTACATCCTCCATCCCTCACCCTCTTTTCATTTTTAACTTGTCCAATAATTTTCTTTTGGTGATGACCAAAGTTGGTTGGTTGGTTTTTTTAATCCTAGCAGTTGTGTACACATGGAAAAGAAGCTCTTTTCTCACTCTAAAGGTTGCTACATATTTTTTTCCACACCTGTAACTCAACCTAGCTGAACTCTGCATATGTGGCTTATTGACAGTCCGTGATCCTTACTTGTGCGAGTATGGATTTGCAGAAACAGGCCCTTATTAATGTCGGGGTGGGGTGGGGTGGAGAAATGGTTAGAAGTGAACAAAGCAGTGAAAATTTGAAAATACAGACTAAGTTTAAATCTTGCACTTTCAGGTGAAGAACCTCAAACGTGGGTGGCCTCTTTGAGTTTAGTTGGATTATGTGTGTCAGTTTAAGCATGCGCATACATGTTTGCAGGAACGGGGCCATGATGTTGCCTTAACCTTGCGCGTAATTATAATAGAGTAGTTATAAAGACTCAAGGGTTGTTTTTTCCAGGTCTCAAAGGGATAATCGTGCCCCAGTTAGTTTGCCATCCTGAATCCACCGTGCAGGCTGGTGAGTCCGCTGCTTCCAAGCCGAAAAAGAGGAAAAAAGATGAAGCATCTGGTAAGGGACCAGTTCAGTTCTTGAATAGGGGTTTCTGTAGATTGGATCAGGTCATTGCTGATCTGGAGGAACATTTGAATCTTCTAACCAGCCTGTGATTTTTTAACGGGATTCAGTTAATCTAGATGTTGCCTCTGTCTTGTCTCAGAGTGCACTTGGGGTGCTGGTTGTTAGAGGTGAAAAGCATCTCGTCGGTTCCACCCTGTGCAAGGACAGAGCCCCTGGGGATCTCAGTGGTTAAACTCGACTATGAGAAGCTACTCTTCCAGCTCTGCAGGTTACAAAGAGTGTGTCACTAAAGCTTTTTTAAATTGAACCGAAGGTACACAAGGAAATAGCCCGCTCCTGGCGCAAGATCCAACTAACTGCAACCTGAGGAAAAGTGGACTGAAAAAGCCAGCGGTTGCGTCTTCACTAAAAAAACAAGGTACATTTCATTTCTGCTGTCTCTTTCGCTTGGCCATAAGAGCAGCAGAAATACAAAAAGACCTACTGAGTGGGGAAAAAATGCTGCAAACCACAGGCCAGATCCTTAGCTGTGGTGAATTCGCATAGCTCTATATGAGTCAATGGAGCCAGCCGTATTTACACCAGCTGGTAATTTGGCTCAAAGTTGTTATCACCTATGTGAGAGAAACATAAAGGGCTTGATTCTCCTCCCTTTACTTCTGAGTTACACTGGTTTAACGGCATCAACGCCAGGACGGTTACACCAGTGTAATTTACGTAAGGGAAAGCCAACACACTCGTTTTGGCTGGGGACACACCAAGCGCAAATGACACTAACTCAAATAGCTCTTGGTTTGCTTTGGGTTATTTATACATGTATATTTTAGAACTGTTTATTTACATCTCATTTTAGGATCGCTTATTTCTCTCTCTATTTAGGATTATTTCTGTCTACCATGATAGATACTTAGGGACTTAAGGCTCAATCCAATTTCCGTGGAAACCTGTGAGAGAGTTTCCATTGACATTCATGGTATTTGGATCAGGGTCTTATAAAATAAACATTTTCTTTTCCTATTTATTCATTTTCTTTGTTCACCTGAAATTCCTGATTGCCCGTGGTGTGTTAGATTTTTCTTAGCACTCTTTTCTCCTTACCATTTCTAGGAAAGAGCTAGTCAAATCAGTTTTCCTTTTCTCTGCGTAAAAGCAGTTACTGCAATCTGACTGTCTCTTGTGTCTCATCAACTCTCAGCTGAAAATATCTTTGTTCCTTATCGGTGCATCTTTCTTTTTCTTATTTTGGGGCCTGACCTTACACAGTTCAATGGGATTACAAGCAGTAGTAAGAGGAGTTTGCCCGTTTTTGACCCGATTGTCTACTTAGAGTTCGCGGCCTGGAATATTCTAGTTGGAAGTAGATATTGATGGAGTCTGGTGTTTTCTCTGATGCAATCTTGTTTATTCACAAGGAATGAACAAAGTCCTGTTCCTGTGAATGCAAGAGGAACCAAGAACAAAAGGAGAAGTTTCTTAGCTTATAGTCCTCAAGCCTTTTGTGCCAACGCTAGACCCAGCAACACACTCTCTAGCTTTTTGTAGGGTCACACTGTTCATACAGGCTCCTACTTGGTTATCTTGCTTTTTTGCCTCTGCCCTTGCTGTTCTCAGTTCATGTGTGTTCTTTCATCTCTCTCTCTCACACACACACACACTCACCCAAAACATAGGTTCACACACACTTTTTGTCTTAGGTGGAGGCTTATGCTTATGGCTATGTTTACTGAAGTGTGAGTTTGCACCTATCAGTCTCAATGGGATTTTAACTCAACCCGTAACAAGGTTTCTCCCAGCTCATAACAGCTGCTTACTCTTTACTGAAAGTGCTTTCAACTCTGTATTGGATATAGCAATGTATTTAATAGCACACAGTGACATTGGGATAGGCTAATTTTGGCAATTAGTTGATTTTTGACTATTAGCAGTAAATATGCCCAATGGCCTGTGATGGGATGTTGGATGGGGTGGGATCTGAGTTACTACAGAGAATTCTTTCCTGGGTGTCTGGCTGGTGAATCTTGCCCACATGCTCAGGGTTTAGCTGATTGCCATATTTGGAGTCGGGAAGGAATTTTCCACCAGGACAGATTGGCAGAGGCGTGGGGGGTTTTCGCCTTCCTCTCCAGCATGGGGCACGGGTCAATTGCTGGAGGATTCTCTGCACCTTGAAGTTTTTAAACCATGATTTGAGGACTTTAATAGCTCAGACATAGGTTAGGGGTTTATTGCAGGAGTGGGTGGGTGAGATTCTGTGGCCTGTGTTGTGCAGGAAGTCAGACTAAATGATCAGAATTGTCCCTTCTGACCTTAAAGTCTATGAGTCTACGCAGCCATTTAGGACAAGAACTAAAAAGCATCATAACCAATTGACATTTCAAGGAGGATTTAGTTAAGCAAAATGTAACTATGACCCCAATCGTGCAAAGACTTACACACTTGCCTAACTTTATGCACTGTGTATAGTTCCACTGACTTCAGTACAATTTCTCACAGCATGGCAGATGAACCACACACACAAGTCTGTGCCGGTTTGAGTTCCAACTCTCAGTCTGGGACGTCATTTACATGAAAGTTGATACCCAATATGAAAGGCCTGATTCTTCTGTGGAGCTGAGCACCTGCAGCTCCCATTGAGTTGTGGGAACTCAGCCCCTCTGTAAATCAGGTGTAAAGTTGCAGTGGGGCGGTGTGTGTATGTGTAAGTTACACAAACACTTGGCTGTACAACTGTTGGGCCCCAATGACTTTTAATAGTAGAGATGAATGAATAATGGCTTTATAGGTTGGGGGCTACCCCAAAAATTCTGAAAAAGAAATCTAGTTCAACTGGAACCAAAGTGAATCGTTTCGTCAAATTGACCCAAAATGTTTTGAGTTCTTTATTTTGATTTGGTCATTCTTTACCTTTTTTTAAAAAAAAAGTTTTTGTTTTTTAAAGCTGGCAACATTTTGATTTTAAATTCGGTCTTGAAATGACGCTGTTGAAACAGAATGTTTCAACTTTTTTAGTTTTCTTCCCCAGCCAAAACTATGCATCAAATTCAACCCAAATTCAGAAACAGTTTTGGACCCTGAAAAATGCATTTTTCAGCAAAAAAAACCCCAAAAACCAATTAGTCAAAAAACATTCACTCAACTGTAGCTATAAACCCTGAAAATGGGATGTGTAACGGAAACAATGTCGTCTTCATCACAGCAGAAAGGTTGCTGTTCATCGTTCTCATATACCCGTATTTCTGCTTTACATTTAGTGAAAGGCATCAAGTCTACATATTCTGGAAACCGTCTGATACATGTAATGCTGAATATACTTTGATATATATCAGAGGGATAGCCGTGTTAGTCTAGATTTGCAAAAGCGACAAAGAGTGGCACCTTATAGACTAACAGATGTATTAGAACATAAGCTTTTGTGGATGAATACCCACTTCGTCGCATGCATCTGATGACGTGGGTATTCACCCACGAAAGCTTATGCTCTAATGCACCCGTTAGTCTATAAGGTGCCACAGGACTCTTCGTCGCTTTTTGATATATATGTATGCACACAGAGAGCTTCTGGTGAGAATCCAGCATGTATCTGGCCTTTCACTGCTTATTTTTTCCTTTGGGAACCGCATTGGGGCAGTGAAGAATGTTTATCCTCTCTGTGTAAAGACAGCAATTGTATTTAATGAGGGGTTTCCTTTTCTTTTAGCCTGTAATCAGCTGCTGGATGAGTCACAGGTGTCCTTGTCCTTCCAAGAATGGCTGGCCAGTGTCACCGAACGCATCCATCAAACCATGCATTACCAGTTCGATGGTAAGTGTTGTCTGGGAGCCGCCTCGTGAGAACCTAGAATCTTGTCTTGTTGCTGCTTCAGTCTTAAAGCAGCAACAATAGTTAAGCAGCGTAAGTTGTCATCAGCTTTAAATATCTGCTGGGTCAAAGGGAGAAGAGCATGTAGCTGAGCTGAGGCAAGCCTTTCATTCCATTTGGGTGTTTTCTTCAGTCTTGGTTCTCTCCGCAGTGGCTCTCAGACTTTCTGGATGACTGTACCCCTTTCGGGAGTCTGATTTGTTTTGCGTACTCGAAGTTTCATCTCACTTTAAAATGACTTGCTTACAAAATCAGACACAAAGATACAAAAATGTCACAACCTATTCCCCTAAACTCATCCTGTCTCTCTCTCTCTCACACACACACACACACACACATCACAATCCTCCAGGTTGAGAAACACTGATCTAGATGAATAGAGTACCCTGCTGGAAAACCTCGGTGGACCCCAGGGGTACGCGTACCCCTGGTTGAGAACCACTGCTGTAAACATCAAACCCAGTCTGAAGAGTTGCATGAGGCTTTGTGCTGGCCGCCTGCATAGGGATGAGTTTTCCCCTTAAGGCTAGATTGTGTCTTTAGGCAAAGGGTGGTGCGTGAGCTGCAGGATGCATTGTGCTGTGGAGACTCCTCCCCTGCTCCCCTCTTGTTCTGGGACGTGTGTCTGGAATAAAGAAAGCTGCTGCAGTCCTTATGAGGTGGCATTTAGCTGTTCCTCTGACACCATGTGGCACGATTAGGGCGGGTGGAGCTGGGCCAAAGCTCCATCCAATCCTAGCTCTTCTCTGTCCTCTCCTCACAAATGTGCTCACAGGGATATGCTCTGCTAGGCCTTATGTCTGTGCAGGACAGTGGGGTGTTCTGCTGAGGAAGCGCTAGGGTCAGTCTAACCAATCATGATTTGGGATCTTAAACATTGTGACCTTTGGCACCCAAAGATTTTCCATACGCAGGAGTGTGGGGAATGCAAACCTTATCGCTGATTTTCTTCCTGAAGAGTCTGGGTGGGGTTGGGTGAAAGATCTGCCTTGGCTGAATAACTTCCTCCGGCCAGCAGCAGTTCTAGGTTTTTTAAAACAAAAATCCTTTACTGGCACATCATTTGTAGTCTGTACGTCTCCATTGTTGCCATATTCTGGGGATGCACCCTTGCTAGTCAGGGTCTGCTACAGCAAACGTTAATGAGATCTAGATCACTTCAGAATAGGGCATTTCATTCAGCTAGATCTCAAAGTCCTTTACAACCATTTGCTGTTCACATCTGGTACATGGAGTCGTAAATAGTGTTAGACGCATGCTACAGATATGGGAGGAAGGTGCTACAAATGGTTTGGGGTTCCTAGGGAGGTGGTGGAATTGCCTTTGTCAAAGTTTTTTAAGGTCAGGCTTGACAAAGCCCTTGCTGGGATGATTTAGTTGCGGATTGGTCCTGCTTTGAGCAGGGGGTTGGACTAGATACCTCCTGAGGTCCCTTCCAACCCTGATATTCTATTATTCTATTCTATGGATATAAAAGCACATCAGTAGAAAGTATTGTAGTTGGTTATAAGCAACTTTTTGGACTCTACAGCTATTGATGAACTGTTTATTACACCTGTTAATCATTTATGAACTCTTTATAAACCATTTGTAAAGAGAATCTTACTGTAAATTTGGACCCATTTACTGATCCTCAGGGTAGACTTTAAATCAGTGGACCTGCTGATTTATACTAGCTGAAGAGCTGCCCTCATAACCATGAATCATTTCACCCTCTACTGAAAGTGGACATGGCAGCTCATTTAACAGCACACAGCAATGCTATACTGCCATTTAGGGCAAGGAACAAAAAGCTCCATAGCCCGTTGAAATTGCAGAGGGGTGAAGTTCTGGAACAGTCTTCCAAGGGGAGCAGTGGGGGCAAAAGATATATCTGGCTTCAAGACTAAGCTTGATGAGTTTATGGAGGAGATGGTATGATGGGAGAGCCTAATTTTGGCAATTCATTAATCTTTGACTATTAGTGGTAAATATGCCCAATGGCCTGTGATGGGATGTTAGGTGGGGTGGGATCTGAGTTACGACAGAGAATTCTTTCCTGAGTGTCTGGCTGGTGAGTCTTGCCCACATGCTCAGCATTCAACTGATCACCATATTTGGGGTCCGGAAGAAATTTTCCTCGCAGAGGCCCTGGGGTTGGGGTTTTTCACCTTCCTCTGCAGCATGGGGCACAATTCACTTGCTGGAGGATTCTCTGCACCTTGAAGTCTTTAAACCATGATCTGAGGACTTCAATAGCTCAGACACAGGTTAGGGGTTTATTACAGGAGTGGGTGGATGAGATTCTGTGGCCTGCTTTCTGCAGGAGGTCAGACTAAATGACCATAATGGTCTCTTCTGACCTCTAAGTCTATGGCTCTAATTAGGTGAAATGTAATTGTCCTAGTAGGAATTTGACCAGTGTCCCCTAATTCCATGCTGGAACCACTGGTTTGACACTGACACAGAGGGTATGTTCCTTCCCACAGCACCCAGTGTTATCTGGGGAGGTCTGCATCCAGTTATGGACCGGGCCTGACCATGCTTAACTAGTGAGATCTGACAAGCCCTTAAAGGGAAAACAAAACTGATGACCTCTTCTGCTAGCGAAACCAAATCCTTGTATTTCACACTTAAGAATATTTGTGAACATCCTATCCCATCCCACCAGTTTCCAGTCAAA
The DNA here is from genome assembly GCA_007922305.1 of Dermatemys mawii. NCBI lineage: Eukaryota > Metazoa > Chordata > Testudines > Dermatemydidae > Dermatemys > Dermatemys mawii. The sequence goes on from ML677387.1 coordinate 10,177,443, forward strand.
CCGTTCCTTTCTTCTCCCTTCTAAGTCCCTTTTGGTTTATTGTGCAGGCAAACCAGAGCCACTGGTGTTCCATATACCTCAGTCTTTCTTCGATGCCCTGCAGCAGAGGATTTCCATAGGAAGCACAAAGAAACGGCTGCCTAATTCCACTACAGGTACAAGGTCTTGTGATCTCATAAGCACAAAATCTGAACGCTGGGAAATGTCTGGTGGCTTTCATGCAAAAATCTATCTAGTTTAGTGTTATTAGGCCATATGTTGGGAGGGTGAGGTAGAAAAGCTATGGGTGAGGTTGTGGGGTACACTGTTGGCCGGGCTGCAACGCAGGGTGCTTCCTTAAGACATTAAAGTGAGATATTTCAAGGGCAATCCCTCCTTAGTAAATATTTACCACACTGGTTGTCAGATCTTTCCTCAACAGGAGGCTAGTTTCAGAGGGGGACAGATGCTTTAAACCAGCATCGTCTTGGTTTCCTAGACACTGACTGTATTGCATCTACATTTTCCTTAGGTATCCCTGTAGGCCAGGCTAGATAGCTTGTGTTTCGGACCTCAGAGGTGAGGTTCTGTCACAGGAACATTTAGTCAAAGCAGAAGATGGCCTAGGATGATGCTGTAGCAACTATTCAAGTGCCCAGACTTGTTACAGTTCAGCAGCTCTTCCCTCATATTTTATCTTTGTGGCTTCAGGGCTATTTTTTGTTTCATGTTTACCATCATCCTGTAAAAAATATGTTTACTTGCATGTCCTTAGAACCATAGATTGAGGTAGCACCTGTTTGAGGACCAGCCAGTCAGCGTTACTATCCCTATTTAAGGGGGGGTGTGACATGAGGCACTGGGAAGTTAAGTGATTTGGTAGGGGCATGCACTGAGTTAGTAGCAGAGCCAGGCAACCCCGCAACCTCACTCATAGCTTTTCTACCTCACCCTCCCAACATATGGCCTAATAACACTAAACTAGACAGATTTTTGCATGAAAGCTACCAGATCCCAGCCGCCTCGACTAGAGCCGATGGAAAAATAAAAGGTTATTTGTAAAAATCGTTGGGTTTTTTCCTTAGCAAATATCCGCCTGCCCCCAAAATGTGGTTAATAAACCAAAATTAAACCAGTTTCAGTTTGAAACAAATTCTCATTTAAAATGCCTTTCACTGGAGGAAATCCAGTCTCATCCCCATCAGACTGGTTTGGTTTCAACTACATTGTATTTTTCGACGATGCTAGTCGTGGCCTCCCTCCTCTTGTTACTAGATTAGTTTGCCATTCGATATAGAACCGTTTTAGTCATACAGCTTCAGCATCTGTAATATGCTCTTCCCGTTCACAGCTTTTGTCCGGAAAGATGCCCTTCCCTTGGGTACCTTCTCCAAATACACCTGGCACATTACCAACATCCTGCAGGTCAAGCAAATATTTGACACGCCTGAGGTAAGGCCTGTTTGTTCTCCTAGTTCCTCTCTGAAGATCAAGCATGGAGCCCAGTTGGCTAGGTCAGCAGGCTGGATAGGAGACAAGGCAGAGCTAGACATTGCTCCCGCAAACACACACATGAGTAATGGAACATTGCGTTCAACGGGGCTGCTCACCTGGGTAAGGTCCGATCTGTGCAGCCAAGTTCTATCTGCATGGCTTTGTCATGTAGCAGCCTGAAAACCCCCTAGGTAGACTCAGCTTATACCAGCAAGTGTCTTTTTGCTGGTATAGCTTGTGTCGTTCGGGGAGGGGAGTGACTAAAGTATACCTGCAATAGAACTGCATCTCCACTAAGGGTGCTGCTGGTTTAGTTATTAAGAGTGAAGCCTTTATAGTTACTGTAGACCAGCCCATAGAGTTGGCAGAAGTGGGGCCCTCGATTGCTTCGCAACAGAGTGATTCTGAGCTGGAAAGTCTACAATCGATTCGATCGGCGGAAAGCATCATTTGATAGAGATGAGGCGAGCATATTCCAGCCTCAGCTAAAGGAACTAACTGATCACCACAGCTGGGGTCAGGCAGGAATACCCCCTACAGCTTAGAAGCAAGGCCTTCGGTGGAGGAGGGGGTTCTCTCTCTTTCTTCTGGAGCACTGGGCAGGGACTATAAGCGCAGATGGGACTCTGCCCACCCCCCCACCCCAGTTTTGTGGGTCTGTAGAGGTGATTGGCAGGTGCGTGGGAAGCTGAGGCTGTAAGCCCAGCTCTGCCTTGTTACTGAGAGCCTGCAGGCTAAGGGACAGTTCCAAACACAGCTTGAGGGTGGTTGACAGCCACTAAAGCTCTCTGCTGATCATCTGTTCCTGGCTTCGGTGGCAAGCTGCCCTTGGAAATCACACGCAGCTTCATCCAGAACCGGGACGGGACCTACGAACTGTTTAGGTGCCCCAAGGTTGAGGTGGAGAGCATCGCGGAGACGTACGGGCGCCTGGAGAAGCAGCCGATTATCCGGCCCTTGGAACTCAAAACCTTCCTCAAAGTTGGTAAGTTTAGAACAGAGGGAAGAAGAGTGAAATCAACCCAAGCAGCTGTTGCATGCTGACCGGTTCCTACCACTCTGAGCCTGGGCGGTGGGGTGACAGACAGGACACCTGGGTTCATTTATGTGTGAGGTCAGACCAATGGTCCATCTAGCCCAGTATCCTCTCTTCTGACAGTGGCCGGGGACAGATACTTCAGAGGGAGTGAACAGAACGGGGCAATTTCCCAGCTCTACCACTGACTCTGTGGGTGAAATTCACATCCATGCAGATGGTCGGCACAAGATCTGCACACCACTTATTGCCACTGGTATGCAGGCCTCATGCTGATAAATGTCACCCTGCCTGAATCGGAGCGAGCTGCCTCACCTCTCTGCCCTCAGCCCTAGTTAGAGAAGTGATGCTTTGTCCTCTTTTTTTAAATGTGTTGGATGAAATCAAGTGCCCAGTACTGTCAGCTCTGTGACTTGTCATCACCCTGTTAACGACCTCTGAGAAAACCCTTTTGTTGCAAAATGAGGCTGGTCTTACATCCTGGTAGTACCTCCACTCCGCACTGCGTTTGGTGCTGTATAGCCATGTCCTGAAACAGGCCCTGCCCAAAAATCTTACAATCTAACAGACAAGACAACAGATGGAAGAAAGCAACTGTCATTCTACTGAATGGGCAGGGCAGTGACTCTCAAGTGACATGATTTAATTCCGTGGCAGAGTGGCCAGGAATTCTGATTTGTCCCAGTGTTTGTGGGGTTTATTTTTTAAGCAGTCTTCTTGATTATGGCACAATTAATGCCACATGGGCAGCCTGGGTGTGCCCACAGATTGGGTACTTGGCTGTCTAAATGACCAGCTATGTCCACAGGTATTCATCCTTCATTTTCAGCCTGGCTTTAAACAGCCCTGTATGTGAGGTCATATTATTACCTCTGTCTAATACATTGTTAGACTGATAAGTCTAGAATGCTACCTCCTCTTGCGTCTTTCCCCGCAGGCAACACGTCACCTGATCAGAAGGAACCGACACCTTTCACTATTGAGTGGATCCCGGATATTTTACCCCAGTCCAAGATTGGTGAGCTGAGGATTAAGTTTGAATACGGCCATCACAGGAATGGACATACCACTGAATACCAGGAGCAACGGCCGTCACTAGAACAGACCCTGGAGCTAACTCCTCTAACCACCATCACTTTTCCATGACCTAACACCCAGCCCCTCTCCTAGCTAAGTTTGCACAGCCCTGCTCTGTGGTCTCTCTGACATGGGCACTATTAGCATTGAACTTGGACGGGGTTCCGTTCTGAACTGCTCTGTAAATTTAACATTTTCTGATTTCGAAATAGCCACAGGACCTACACTAGAAGAAAGACACCTCACCTGCTCTGTAAATAACATATTCTGATGCTGCTTTACCTGTAGTCTTCTGTACTGTATTCTGAACACACCTCTGCATTCCCATTCACCAGGACACATTCAGATCTTAGGAGTGTAGTTCCTTTCTGTCACTTCCCCCTTGAAAACAGACTTATCTAAGCTCACAGCTGGGAGAAGACAGTATATTAGGAAGAGAGTTAGATCCTTGTATTACTACATGATCCATTATGGCCTAGTCTGATTTTCTGTCCTACTTTAACATATTTTTTTTTTAAATAAAACACACTGGAAAACGGTGCTGCTTTTTGATTTCAACCTCCTTTAGCAGGAAGAAAGCAATTTTAAATGGAGAAAAACTCCTTTAATAGGTTCTTTCTCGTGCCTTACAATGCTGTTCGCCAGTCATGCCTGTGATGGGTAGGTGAACTCAGCCACAGAAGGGGGTCATAAGACTTTCTTCAGAGAGAAGCAGTGCACAAAGCAATGCATGGCACTGCAGCTTTTTCTTCTCCTGCCAGTTTTAGGCCCTAATCCCAAAGCGGTTGATGGCTGAGTCTTTACACAGCCTTCAGGGGGCTTTGGATTGGGCCCCTTCTCCAACCCCTGGTACAGTGTTTCCTGTTCATCAACAGCTTGGGTGTGTGTAAATAACTCAAGTGTGCAGATCAAGAGTGGCAGGATCAAAATCAAACAGGAAGTGCTCAGTGGCTGTAGGAGGTTTAGGTTCACTTCCCTCTTCTGCTTGATTTGAAACCTTGTCTCTCACCACTCCAACGAATGGCCTCAGTGCTGGGCGAGGAGGTGGTCTGATAGGAAAACTGCCATCATCCCTTCATATTCATAATCATACATATTAACTGGGGCAACATACTTTGCTGAAGCCCCCGATCATATGGCAGTTAGGGTGCTTGGCTGGCAGGAGGGAGACCCTTGTTCAAATCCTCACTTTGCCTGCTCAGAGCATCTCTAGCTGATGAGGAAACAGCCCCGTCCTTGGAAAAGGGCCATTTTACAGGGCCTCTAGTTCCTTTTAATTAAAGATTAATTGGAGCTTGATGTAAAACCCCTCCGTCATTCTTTGTCCACCATGATCAGGCTACACTCCTCGATTGTGGCAGATCCCAGGGCTCTCTCCTATTCTCCTCAGGGGTGTGAACTGCGGAGAGTCACAGGTGTTTGATGCTGGTCCTAAGAAGACAATGGCCTCTTGAGAAAGAGAGGGGCTTCAGACGATGATCCACCTCAAAGGACAGACACCAAGGAGACAGGAAATCCCTGTGCAAACCCCTGCTGAACAGTCAGCTGGGGGACTTCAAGCAGGATATCAAACAACCTAGGTGACTTTCCTAAACACTGGACGTGAGGGTGAGAGTAGGGAGTGCCCTGGTTCAAATCACATTTAAATGAGGGGAAACACCTCCGGGAGCGATAACAACAGAAGCCCAAACATCAGTGTACATGGACCATGGTTGCATTCAACATGTACCCTAAACCCAACAGTGTCCTCAGATGACCCCATTCTCTACTCTGGTGATTTATGTGTGTCCTCAAAGAACCCTATAACCTCATCAGTGTCCTCAGATGACCCCATTACATCATCGGTGTCCTCAGATTACCCCATTCTCTTCTCTCATGCTGGGCCTGTGTCCTCAGATAACCCCATTACCTCATCAGTGTCCTCAGATAACCCCATTATCTCATCAGTGTCCTGAGATGACCCCATTCTCTGCTCTGGCAATTTATCTGTGTCCTCAGATAACTCTATTACCTCATCAGTGTCCTCAGATAACCCCATTACCTCATCAGAGTCCTCAGGTGACCCCATTCTCTTCTCTAGTGATTTATCTGTCTCCTCAGATAACCCCATTACCTCAGATAACCCCATTATCTCATCAGTGTCCTGAGATGACCCCTTACTTTACTACGGCGATTTTTCTGTGTCCTCAGATGACCCCATTACCTCATAAGTGTCCTCAGAGAACCCCATTTTTTCATCAGTGTCCTCAGATGAACCCATTCCCTGCTCTGGTGATTTATAAGTGTCCCCAAATAACCCCATTAACTCATCAGTGTCCTCAGATAACCCCATTACCTCACCAGTGTCCTCAGATGACCCCCCTCTCTGCTCTGGGGATCTATCTGTGTCCTCAGATAACCCCATTGCCTCATCAGTGTCCTCAGATAACCCCATTACATCTTCCGTGTCCTCAGATAACCCCATTACCTCATCAGAGTCCTCAGGTGACCCCATTCTCTTCTCTAGTGATTTATCTGTCTCCTCAGATAACCCCATTACCTCATCAGTGTCCTCAGATAACCTCATTACCTCATCAGTGTCCTCAGATGACCCCATTCTCTTCTCTGGTGCTGGGCGTCTGTCCTCAGATAACTCCATTACCTCTTCCGTGTCCTCAGATAACCCCATTACCTCATCAGAGTCCTCAGATGACCCCATTCTCTTCTCTAGCGATTTATCTGTGTCCTCAGATAACCCCATTACCTCATCAGTGTCCTCAGATGACCCCATTCTCTTCTCTGGTGCTGGGCGAGTGTCCTGAGATAACCCCATTACCTCATCCGTGTCCTCAGATAACCCCATTACCGCATCACTGTCCTCAGATGACCCCTTTTTGTACTCTGGCGATTTATCTGTGTCCTCAGATGACCCCATTACCTCATCAGTGTCCTCAGATGACCCCATTACCTCATCAGTGTCCTCAGATGACCCCATTCTCTTCTCTGGTGCGGGGCCTGTGTCCTCAGATAACGCCATTACCTCATCCGTGTCTTCAGATAAACCGATTACCTCATCAGAGTCCTGAGATGACCCCATTACCTCATCAGTGTACTCAGATGACCCCATTAACTCATCAGTGTCCTCAGATGACCCCATTCTCTTCTCTGGTGCTGGGCCTGTGTCCTCAGATAACCCCATTACCTCATCCGTGTCTTCAGATAACTCCATCACCTCATCAGTGTCCTGAGATGACCCCATTCTCTTCTCTAGCGATTTATCTGTCTCCTCAGATAACCCCATTACCTCATCAGTGTCCTCAGATAACCCCATTACCTCATCAGAGTCCTCAGATGACCCCATTACCTCATCAGAGTCCTCAGATGACCCCATTCTCTTCTCTAATGCTGGGCCTTTGTCCTCAGATAACCCCATTACCTTATCACTGTCCTCAGATGACCCCGTTACCTCATCAGTGTCCACAGATAACCCCATTATCTTGTCAGTGTCCTCAGATGACCCCATTCTCTGCACTGGCAATTTATGTGTGTCCTCAGATAACCCCATTACCTCATCACTGTCCTCAGATGACACCATTACCTCATCAGTGTCCTCAGATTACACCATTACATCATCAGTGTCCTCAGATGACCCCATTACCTCATCAGTGTCCTCAGATGACCCCATTCTCTTCTCTGGTGCTGGGCCTGTGTCCTCAGATAACCCCATTACCTCATAAGTGTCCTCAGATAACCCCATCACCTCCTCAGTGTCCTCAGATGACCCCATTA
>ML677387.1:10187326-10212152 GCA_007922305.1 Dermatemys mawii
CCAATGCATGCAGTTGATTTACTGGGAAGCAGATCTTCCATGATTGACTTGCCATTTCCTTAGGCCGCGATAGTTACTTGTCACTGAATGGGAAGTGTTTGTGTGTCTCCAATCTAGAATAAAAGACAAATACATCCTAAGTAAAATAGTCATCCCAGCCATTCAGAATCTTCCATGTAGAAGCTTTTTCAAGAAGGAAAACAGTGCAGGTCGCCAGCCACCTCTTCTATACATGTGATGAGAATAATCAAAACAGGGAATTTAACTGGGATTTAAACCTTTAATTTGAAATGCATTAACCCATGAGTTTAATTAAAACACACACAAATAAACTAAACCCAGCTCCCTCTGGATTTGCTGGAGCATTCTGTTCCATCAGGCGCCCATCCTGCCACTGGATCTGCAAGTAATACCTTCCGTCAGCAGAGGTGTTTAAACCCAGAATCTCTCCCCCTAAAAGGATGAGCCAACCCTGCTTTTTAGCTCCTGTTGCATTCAAAGACATAAGGGCCTTGATCCTGCTCCCAATTAAGTCAATTGAAAAACTCTCATTAACTTCCCCAGTGCACTGTCAACCTCTAATGACGAAAAGGGACTCAACTCAGTGGGCCGCCAACAGATTTTGGTTGTGAAACCCTTGACCTTCCTGCAACATGGCCGAGTGGACTGGGACACGGGAGATGTGGGTTTTGCTTGGATGACTCTGAAGCAAGTCACTTTGGAATACATCAGGGGTAGGCAACCTATGGCACACATGCCAAAGACGAGCTGATTTCCAGTGGCACTCACACTGCCCGGGTCCTGGCCACCGGTCTGGGGGGGTCTGCATTTTAATTTAATTTGAAAAGAAGCTTCTTAAACATTTTAAAAGCCTTATTGACTTTATATACACCAATAGTTTAGTTCTATATTAGAGACTTACAAAAAGAGACCTTCTAAAAATGTTAAAATGTATCACTGGCACGCAAAACCTTAAATTCGAGGGAATAAATGAAGACTCGGCACACCACTTCTGAAAGGTTGCTGACCCCTGGATAGATTCACAAAGCTGAGGGCTGAGAATTCTACTTGTTGGCAAGGTCCCACGAGAGTGCGGGGGGCGGGGGGGGCTTAGATGTTGGAACGCCCAAGTACCTCCCTGAGTCTGGACCTCTCAGATCTGCTGCTGAAAAGTGTTATATAAAGAGCTAATTTTTATTAGATGGTAGAGGGGAGCCAGTAGGGAAAAGGTTTGAGAACCATGACTTAGCTGGTCAGCATGTTTCACCAAAAATGCTGCCTCCCCAATTAAAAATGGCTTTTTGATCAAATTGAAAATGTAATCTGATTTCTGGTTTTCAACAGCTGAAGATTTTCAGTTTTCTTTTTGGAGTCCATCCCCTCTTTAAGTGGAAACAGGGAAGGGGAAACATTTCCAATTTTCCTGTAGTCAAAAGACAGAAGTTCTGTAGCAAGTTTTTCAGGGTCAGGGGTCATTTTGTTCATATTTTCAGAAAGAGAGACACAGCTTTATATTTTAACCAGCTCTATGGCAAATTGAAACATGTTCATGGACTAGCCACTAGAGAGCATCAAATCCCCATTCTCCTAGCTTGTGTTATGCTACTACCGACTCCTTCCCTCCACCCATGTGAAATCTCTTTGGGTCCCAGGCTGGCCTCTCCGATTTCAGGATCGGGGCCTCATTTGGAAGCCCTGACACAAGGAACGATTTGATTGTGCGTATTGCATAGGGGCCAGTCCTAAGTCAGTCCTTAAACAAACAATAGCAGTACGTTGCACGTATTACACTGGATTTTCAATGTGCTGCTTTGTGATTTATCCCTGGCCTCTGGACGGGTTAGAATCAGTGAGGAAACAGCTTCCTTTATAATAGGTAAGACCCACAGGGGCTTGGGAACACCACCACCTGAAGCTAATGGGGACACTCCCTGCTGGGTTTGGTCCCTTACCTACTTCACTGAGGGTTAATTAATGTTGGGAAGGTGCTTGGAGATCCTTAAAGAGTAGATGCTCCTATCTACCTTGAGCCTTGTGGATGAAAAGCAAAGGATCGTTATCCCCATTTTGCATGTGGGGAAACTGAGGCCGGGGGGGAAGTGACTGGTCCCAGATCACCCAGCAGGCCAGAGGCAAATCTAGAAATAGAACCCAGGTCTTCTGCATCCCTATCCAGTGCACTAGCCCCTGGGCCACATGACTGAAAGAATTTGCTGCTTTCTAGCCTGCAAGCTTCCCTGTGTATTATTATTAGCTGGGCCCTGAAGGCTATAGTACAGTTGCACGCAGCTACGTGTTTTTAGCCAGACGAGCCTGTTTCAATCACTCACCCCAGGAAGTTCCATTTAATAAACCGCATGTTGCAGTTTAGTCCTTCCAGCACCTGGATTTCTGTGGGCGTCAGGTGAAAGTCATATACCTACGCAGAAGAAACAGCTTTTGAATCCAAGCCAAGGGCTTTCTGTGCTCCGAGGTCTGCCGGGAGCCGCAAGTCCACAGCAAAGCATCGAAGAGGCGGGCGGATATTCTGCAAGGCTGGGAAACGTAGCCCCTTGGCGTCTGAGTGGTACCAGGAAGCTGGCTCCGGGAACGGCAGGGTTGGGGCATGGGACTAACCCCAGCGTGCACACAGGAGGTTACTGCATGGCAAGCCGCTAGGCTGAAATTCACCCTTTGCCTTGCAGGCAGGCCCAGACACTGTGCGTGTGCGTGTGTGTGCGCACAGCTCCACCAAATGGGCATGGCCACCCACAACTCCTCAGTGAGAGGACAAAGATCCCACCCCACAGAGGTATGGGCCACCACCTATTCCCACAGCCGCTTCCCTGGCCCCAAAGCGTTTTGTCCCAGCTGGAGCCGGGACAAGAATCGCTGTGACGGCTGCCAAATAACTCCACTAACGGCCTTCCCAGGGACTGCGTGACACCACCTCTCACAAAGGGGGCTGTGCAGGCCAGTCAAGGGTGTGTGACAGCCAGAGCTCGCTCTGTAGCGTGTGTTTGATGAGGAGCAAATCCACTCATGTCTCCAAGTGGAAGGCCTATGAGCGTATCCCCGAACAGAGGGGCCAACCCTCAGGGACCCGTGAACTAGCCATTCAAATCCTGCTGGGTACAGCTCGGCTTTGGTACAACTCCCCAGCCGTCGCTTGCGTGAAGCGTCTCACCCCGCTCTGGCGATAGTAACACCCTGGCCATTCGCCGGGAGCGGAAGAGGGCTCCTGGCTGGCTAGCCACCCCCGTTACCTCTGCGTTCTCCACGATGTGGGACGGGGTGACGCTTTTCGGGACAGTGGCGATGCCCCTCTGAACGTGGAAGTGGATGAGAACCTGCAGAGAGGAGCTGGTGAGCCAGGAGGAGCGCAGCCAGCGCAAAGAGACAGACACACACTTTTCCACACCGCACCCACCATCCTCCCCTCTCTGTGTGTAGGTGAGACAGGATGCCGCGTGTCTGTACAGAGAAACTCCAGTGCCGTCCCCCCTCACCTGAGCGCTGGTTTTTCCGTGCTTCCGAGCAATCTCATTCACCGTTGGATTCTCCAGGAGGGGCACTGGCCTGTTCTCCCCCCTAGGGCTAAGGGAAGAAGATTTGGAGAGTCCTGAACAACGGCTGCTGCCCTCGGAGAACAGGCAGCACCTTGCAAACAGGAGACTGGCGGGGAGTCGCCTTCCCAGCACCACTGGGAGGCAGCAAAGCCTCCTGCTGCTGGTTCCAGAAACAGGGAAGGCAAGGCACCGAGGGATTCGGTCACTCCCCGAGCCAGCGACAGGGTCCAGGAATGCAACTGGTGTTGCTCTGCAAACAACGGCTGCTAATACCAGCCAGCACCCCTCCCCGGGCCAGCTCACTCTGCCTCTCCCCTGCTTTGTCACCGTGCAGCGGGGCTGTACCCCCGCGGCAACCAGAACTCATCACACACAGGGACCCCGTTATGTTTCCCAGGCTCTTGGTTAGCCATTTATCCAGGATAAATGAATCCAGTAAAAGCAACTCCACTCAAGTCAGTGAATCAAACCGGAGTGAGAGCAGAATCCAGCCCAGTCAGCGTGTCCAAGATCTCAACCAGACCTTGGTGGGGTGGGCCGGGGTTACCAGCCACGAAGTTCTAGAAGGAGAGGACCCAGCTTGTATCTCAGAGCCAGCCCAGGCTTAAGGAACCTCTCTCAGGCACTCCTGCTCCCACTCACGCCATCAGAGCCCTGCGATGCCCTTTTGTGCCTCCGCTGTCCCCAGAACGGTGCTTTCTGAGTCATCAGCGTGGCCTCTGGGGCAGCAAGACCAGCACCTCTTCTACCTCCCCTCTTCTCTGCTTAGCTCACGGGGCCTTCTCCCTTTACAGGTCACTTTCGGAGCACGATTCCGCTCTGAGAAACCAACGTCATTGGAGTCTGTGACTCCAGATCACACAGGCACCGCGTTCCTCTCATGGCCATGCAAACCTCACCCCGGGATCCGAGAGCCACCCTGGCTTCACTCCGGCGCCCACGCTCACAATGCAGGCAGCGGTTCCTCCAGGGATACCTGAGCCAGACTGGACCCTGGCTCCCTACCGGTGAGTAAACGCTGATCTCTGAACGTTAACAAGCAGAGGAGAGACAACAGCACTACCGGGGTCCTGTGTGATTCACCCTCCAGTATAGCCCGCTGCTTTAGATCTGTCCTCCGAGGGCACACATGAGGAGGTGACTTACCAGGGCAGGGCAGGGCAGCCGAAGGGACTGTATGCGATGAGGAGGATCCCCTTAGACTTGCAGTACTCCACCAGCTCGGGCTGGGTCAGGTAGGGATGCAGCTCCACCTGGTAGAGAAACAGTCCTTGTATCTCCTGCCCACGTCCCATTGCCTCAAGGAGTGACTCTGAAGGGCCGGGAAGTCCTTCCCAAGGAGGGATGGGTGCAGCTTTCATTGGAAAGCCCAAGACTGGGGCCTGGTTTGCTGAATATCATGAGCCTCCATAGCCCCAGGGTCAGATGAGCTTCGTCCTGACCCGGGCAAGTCTCCTCCTCTTCTCTTGCCAGCCCCGAGCATCAGATGCGGCCTCCTTCCTCCACACCCTGGCCTAAGAGAGGGGAAGCCAGGCTCTGGCTGCCGCTTTCTGGCAGATCAGGACCGACCAATCCCACCCAGGGCCTTCTGCAGCATTAGCTATTGGCCAGTGTCAGCGGCTGGCTTGGAGACCGGACACGTGAGCGGCTGCAGGAAGGCAGAACCTAATTGATTGGGCCGGTGGTTCTTGGCCTTTTCAACATCACGCCCCACCCCTATGTTCGGGAGGCAGCTTGGCCTAGTTAGGGGTGATTGGGCGCTACAAGACTTGGGTTCTATTCCCAGTTGTGCCACTAACCGGGAGCACGTAATTTCTTCCCCACCCCACTCCATGATTGTTTCCCCTTCGCCCATCCTGACTACTTGGACCGCTGGCTTTTCAGTGCAGGGACTGTCTTCGTTGGGCTCTGTGCTTCTGGGATACAAAGAAGCCTTTCTGGGGCCAAGCCCTCGAAGAACGAGGACAGCCTCTTCAGCTCTGCTCAAGCCGTGAACCCAGGTATTCGGCTGATGCATGAAACCCCCAAAGTCTGTGCAGAGGATAACACAGATGCAGCTTCCCGATTTGCAACACTCAGCAGCCCAATGCAAAGCTAGTCTAAGCTCTCCCCGGAGCGGAGACACCACTGCTCCAGGAAAAGCAAGTGACAGAGACAAGCTTCCGAGCCGCACAGAGCTGAGGGAGACTCACCCGCCTTGTCTCTCTCATATCCTGGGACCGGCCTACCCCACCACGGCAAACAACATCATCACAGGCGTCACTCACACGCTGCGCAATCACAGCCTTTACCTGGTTGGCGGCAGGCTTGATCCTGCACACGGACAGCAGCCTCTCCAGCTGGGAGATGTTGAAGTTGGAAACCCCCACTGATTTCACTAGGCCTTCGTCCACCAGCTTCTCCATCGCCTGCCGGGAAAATAAAGAGAATTGGTCCTGCTTTGAGCGGGGGGTTGGACTAGATACCTCCTGAGGTCCCTTCCAACCCTGAGAGTCTATGATTCAAGGTAGCAGGGTCATGGGCTGGACCTGCACAGCTGGGGAAACCCAGGGGGCTGCTGGAAGAACGGGAGAGTGACAATTCACTGGCTGGCTTTGCTGGGGTGCTGGAACCCTTGCAGCTCCCACCGGCTTCCCCCGGAGCTGTGGGTGCTCAGCACCCACGTCAAAGCCCACCACCTCCTGAGGGACGTCAGCCTAGATCTAGAAGGGAAGAAGGCACCTGAATACCCCTGAGGAGGTGGGCCCAGGTGCATGGACCAAGCCCAGTGATTGGTGTTCTGGTGTGGCAGAAGAACCTGCCCTGGTGCTTCCGCTGGCAGAAGAGCGTCCCCTGATTGTTCTTCCCACCGTTCTGTCCTCCGCACCCACCCAGGGCAGGTGCGCAGCTCCCAGGACGACTGGGATCAATCGGATTCAAGTGGCTGATCTCCATCTCTCCATGTACTTAGCCTGGGCCTTCAGGCAGTGCCTTAAAACGCAGCCTCCGCCTCGAGCACCCGCACAGGACATCATTGCCCCTGCAAGCCGCAGCGACGTGCCCAGATTCGGCCTTCTGCCCATGCCCAGAACGACGGAGGCGACAGGCCTGTCGGGGAACGGGCTGCCCCTCAGAAAAGCCCCTTGTTCAACGCCCCCCCCTCCGCATCCCAGAGAGGCATTCCCATTTCCAGAGGGAAAGGGGAGCAGGGTTGGAAAGTCAGGGGCTTTGACTGGAATCGGAGCTCCAGTTCCCCTTTGGAACGGGTTTACACATATTTTCGAGCTCCGCCCGGCTCCTCCCGTGAGGGACTCGCTCCTTTCCGGAGCCTTTTAAAGGAGGCCATTCCATTCTCCCCAGCCAGACTAGAAACCTGCCCCGGCTCGTGGGTCTGACCTGGCTGGTAATTACTGATTGCTACGGTGGCGGGGGGCGCACAGCCCGTCTCTCTGGCTCTTGCAGCCGGGCAGCCGAGGCTGCTGATGGGAAATAAATGCAAAGAATGCCAGCCAGCCAGGAGACAGTTATGCCTGGAGGGGGGTGGACAGCCTTTGCTGCTCTTTCCGTGCCGCTAACTGTACGCTAGGGGTGAGCCCATCAAAGTCTTTCCACTGGCTGCGGATCAGGCCCTGCGTGCTTATGGTATCCATCAATGGTGCTGGTCACCGAGGCACGCAGGAGTGGGAATCAGGGCTTCCCCTCGTAAGAAACCCCTTCAAGGAACCCTAGAGAGAACCCCTCCATCCTAAATACCTCCATGGAGATCAGCTGCCCTGTCCTCTTGCTGCTGCGCCTTTAGCTCACGCGGTAGCAGCTTGGGCTGAGGCGCAAAGGGTCCCAGGTTTTGTTCCTGCTTGCGACCCCCAATGAACATCACTGGGCTTGGCCTCATGTGCTGCCTCTTACCCTCCAGGTGTCCACGTAGTCCACATCCGAGTGCAGCAGCAACCCGTCCTTTTGAGGCATGAGCTCCCCATCGATATTCTGCAGGGGAACAGACCAAGAGCCACTTTCTAGGGTGAAGCGTCCTATGTGCAGCTCTGGAACTGCAGAGAGTCCCACCCGGAACGAGTGGCAAGGCACCAAACACCCCCACAGGCCCGTTCATCCCCGGGGAACGCCCACCGCCGCTGTCAGAGTTATTGCAACAGGAGGACGTGCTGAAAAAGGCAGGGGCGCTGGGGTTTTTAGCTGGATGATGCAGCGTCAGTGAAGCGTGGGGCTCTTCTAGAGAGTGAGTATTTGCTTGACCCCTTCTCCCGCTATTCCAGGCACAGGGAGGCAGTCCAGGCTCAGGAGCTCAAAGGAGAATGAGGCTGGGTCATGACTTGGATAGGAGACTCCCCTGCTCTCGTGTTGCCGAATCAGCGCAGACCCAATTCAGCAAGAAGGTAATTACCCCAACGAAGTCCCCCTCCTCTTACCAAAATTGCCAAGAGACCCTCATTGACCATGTCTGGTCAGGATGACTCTTCAATGTCCCATCCAGAAGACCCATTAGAGTAACACTATGCCCAGACACCCAATTGCCCTCGGTTTCCCCTACAGTTCCAACCGGATCCTCTCATTTTCTTCATTTCCCAGCCTAAAGTATTTTGCTGTTAAATAGTTGCTGCGTACCACCCCAGAGGTGGAAGCATTCCAGCCTCCAGGGAATCCATCCTTTATCTGTCTCCCTTGGGCACCTTGGGACTACATGAGCCAACTCTCTGTCGGCTTATGTCATCCACCTCTGGAAGTCAGACAATGTAGCCCAGTTATTCCATGTTTCTAAAGCCCTTGTAGCTACTTGGCTGGAAGTTTCTGGCAACAGAAACTTTATCTAGGCTCTTGTCACCATAACGTCTGAGCATCTCACACCCCAGTGCTGTTAGTTCCAGGGAGAACCGAGGCCTCAGGTCTGTCAAGTGACTTGCCCAAGGCCGCGTTGTAAGTCTGTGGTTAAACTGGGAGTTGAACCTAGTAATCCTGAATCCCAGCTTTACGTTTTAGCCACTAGTACAGGCTTCCTAGAAGTGCAAAAGGAAACCCAATGACACTCAGGGGCTGTCGACCAGCCACAGAGGGACAACCCCGCCTGCCTTGTTTTGCCTCTTGATAATTAGAAAGGGAAACCCAGTTCGGTCCTGCCCCGACTCATTACCACGTAAACTCCTGTGCGGCTAGAGGGAAGCTAGGGAAATAAAAGCCATCAGCTCAAAGAGAAGCCATCTTACCACAATGCCCATCGGAGAGTGCATGAGATAGAGATCCAGGTAGTCCAGCTGCAGCATCTTCAGGCTTTCCAGGAAAGCCGGCCTCACGTCCTCCGGGGCATGGAAGCTGTTCCACAGCTGCCCAGAGAAGACAGGAGCATTAGGAGCTGTATTCCAGAAGCACCAAACCAAAAGGAGGGCTTCTTATGCCAGGCCTGTACGCACACATTGAGAGAGGCAGTCTCTGCTCTGCAGAGCTCACAGTCTAAACAGAAGACACAGACCCCAGGGTGGGAGGAGAAATGGAGAGGGGATGGGAATTATTTCAGGTCACACAACGGGTCAGAACTAGGGAGAGAGCCCAGGTTTCTAGACTCGCAATCCACTGTCTGTTCTACTGGACCATGCTGCCTCTGCAGTACGGGGGCATGGTCAGACAAAGAGTAGGAGAACAGGAGTATAATGAGCTGTAGAGATGGGAAACCGAGGCACAGAGAGACTCTGTGACTCAGCCATAGCGGGAGGGTGTGACATGGACCTGTATCCCAGTCCGTGTTAACTATCCCCCTACTGTTACTCACACTTTCTTGCCAACTGCTTGAAATGGGCCATCCTGATTATCACTACAAAAGTTTTTTTTTTTCCTGATGTTAATAACTCA
Source organism: Dermatemys mawii (assembly GCA_007922305.1). NCBI lineage: Eukaryota > Metazoa > Chordata > Testudines > Dermatemydidae > Dermatemys > Dermatemys mawii. The sequence goes on from ML677387.1 coordinate 10,196,710, forward strand.
CCTTAACTGATTAGGCCACTTAAAGTTGGTATGGCAACCTCCACCTTTTCACATTCCCTGTATATATCTATCTATATCTTCCTACTGTATGTTCCACTCTATACATCTGATGAAGGGGAGCCCATGAAAGCTTATGCCCAAATAAATCAGTTAGCTTAAGGTGCCACAAGGACTCCTTGTTCTTTTTGCGGATACAGACTAACAAAACTACAACTCCGAAATCTAGTAAGTTAGAAAGTTTAATAAAGTTGTTTTCTGCACCGGGAGTGGCAGCTCTTCGACAATCGGGATTCAATCCACAAGGCACACAATACAGCCAGCATCTAGCCTTCGTGAGTCAGGCTCCCCAGAATCCATGAGATGGGCTTAAAAAGCCATGGGGTCTTATTTGCCTTCTGGCCTTTGGGTGGGGTCGGGGTGTGTGTGTCTCATTTTGCAGCTTCTGTGAATAACTGAGAGGGTTAGGAAATCATCTTTTATTTAATGGTAGCTGAAATTTTCTCTGTATCATGAGTCCAGGAGCTGGGGCCATGAGAAAACAAGCCACCCGGTATCCCAAGTCTTGGGGTAACTTAGAAAGAATTGGCAATCCGGGGCTTCTGTTTGGCAGGGAAACAGGGCTCACCTTGCTCACCACATAAAGCTCGTCTCTCTTCAGCCTCCCTTCCCTCAGCTTCTTTTGAAAGGCGGCTCCGATCTCGGCCTCGTTCTGGTAAAAATAAGCGCAGTCGAAGTGCCGATATCCAGCATCTAAAGCTACCAGCACGGCTTCGTGAACAGCCCCCGGGGGAGACTGCAAAGAAAGCAACAGACGCATCATTGCTTGCTATCTTAATCTTCCCCAGAGCCGCACTCCTGGGGCTAACGAGCTCCATGGATTTACACCAGCTGAAGACATGCTCAATAGTTTGGGAGCTCTCAAGCCAAACCCAGGGCCAGGCCTTGTCCACACTTGAGTCGGAGATACCCCCAGGGAACGGCTAGGTGCTGCAAATTCCACACGTGGTGCTCATCCTTCCAGGTCAGTGTTAAACTGAGGCCCCAGAATGGCACTAGGGGGCTCTGGCAGCAGGACAGTGGGTGGGTAGGGGTAGAGGGGTAATAGGTACCTATACAAGAAAAAGCCCCTCAAATCGGGACTGTCCCTATAAAATGAGGACATCTGGTCACTCTACCAGGCAAGAGTGCATCAGCTGCAACTTTGCAAAGCCAAGACTCATGGAATATTTTGTTGCCTTGGAGACTAAACGGGCTTTGGGTACGTGTGTCGCTGGGGGTAACAAGGTCGTCCTTTGCTGCACCGGTCCCTGGGGGCTCATACACCAACTACCAACATCCATAGGCTCATAGGCACTTCGAACATTCGTTTCGACGTGCTCTTGCCCTTCATGGGTTTGCAATAAACATTCACACATGTCTAATAGGCTAAGTGTCTCTGTCTCTCTCTCTGCTACCAGCCCCAGCAAAGTCTTCGGGAATTACCATGTTCTCTCTCTAACAGAGTCTGATCCCACGTCCGTTGAATTCAATGGGCCTCCTTCCACTAATTTCCCAGGCTGTTAACATCTGCCTGAGCATTAACTCACCCTTGAAAACCTATTCACCTGCTCTGGGCCGCGGTGTCCTCCTGACACCCAGCCGCAACCTGGCTGCGTGGGGAATGGAGCTGCCGAGAGCCCTCTCTGTACCAAGCCTGCTTTAATTAAAGGGGTTACCCAAGAACAGAGGCCGGCGTGCCCCAGCCTGCAAAGAACGCAGAGACAAAGAGCAAACGCAGCGTCCAACCCAACCCAATTAACCGGCACTTATGCACGGTTGTTCCTGCCTTGGAACAAAGGGGAGAAGCGTAGGCTGAGCAGGAGTTATGCCAAGAGGCAGGATCCCTGGGGTGGACTGAACATAGCTACACTCCCCCCTTTTAGCACCAGGGCTCTCTTGTTCAATCTGCTCTCCATATCCAAAGATCAGTACACGACGGAGCCTGCAGTCTGGTGGGCTCTCTGTCTCCCTCTCCCATCTAGCCAAAACATTGCTAAAGTCCTCACCCATTTGCCAGCATCCTGCTTTGTGTGTCTTCTTCCAGATCCTCTCTGTTCTCCTAATGTCCTGCTACTCCCTCTAGCTGTCCTCTCCCATCTCCCGCACTCTCGTGTGCCAACACCCGGCTTTTGATCTCAGGCTCTGGCTGGAAATTCACCCCCTCGCATCCCAAAACACCGATTCAGCATGATCAGAGCTTGTGGCACGGTGCGTTGGGAAGTTGGCACCGATGACACCCGCCCTGTGTCTCTCCCATGGGGCTGACAGAGAACATCCCCTCTGCTGGGTTGGCAGCCCCATGGGAGTCTTTCATCAGAATTCAATTCCCATCAAAGACCTCTTTGAAAGGAGATTAAGGTAGACAATTACCTCCCCCAGCTCTTTCTCGGGTCTTGGGAGTGCTGCTGGCAGCAGATGCCTGAGACAAGGCTCAAAAAGCCACGGGACACCCCACGAGCGCTCCGTGTCCCGGGGAAGTTTATTAAAGGATTAAACCTAAAATGATTATTTAATTGCGCAACAAAGGAAACGGATTCCAATTGGCCTCGATCAGACGCCTCCTCCCTCCACAGCAAACAGAGCTCTGGCCTGGCACAGAGACATGAGAACTGCCTTGGGGACCCGGGATCCTTTGTGAAAGTAAGGAGTTGTGGAGCAACTACATCTGTCCTGTGGCCACAGTAGCCCAACGGGCTACCAAAAGGAATGGTTTTGTGGGCCGCTTTCTACACTTCAGTAGCCAACATAGCTTCATGGATTGATCCTATTGGCACAACTCCCATGGACTTCAATGGACTTTGGATCAGCTGTCTGAAGTTTGTGGTGCTTTGTTTTAAATGCCTTTGGGAAGTTTGCAAGAAAAAATCCCACTGTTTTCAAACTTGTTGAGGAACAAAACAGCAGCGGGATTTAAAACAAAACAAAATCCCAAAAAGTCAGTGACAACATTTGGTTGACAAAGCCCTGGCTGGGATGATTTAGTTGGGGTTGGTCCTGCTTTGAGCAAGGGGCTGGACTAGATACCTCCCGAGGTCCCTTCCAACCCTGATCTTCTATGATTGGCTGACTTTAGCTTTTTCATAGAACATAACATCCAAGTATTTGCCAACAGGTCTACTCTGTTGAAAAAAAGTTTCAGAACAAAAGCAGTGTGGGCCCCGTGGATTTGGTTCCCTCTCCATCCCTCAATCTTTTCTCTCTTATTTTCTCCCTCTCATCCAATCCTCCACCCCGTTTTTCCTGGTTCCTCTTTTTGATACAGGCTAACACTATCGCTGCAGAAGGGCCACCTAATGAGACTTCATCAACACTTGAAAGGGAGACCCGTAAAACTATTTTGCTTGGTGCAGTTTTCTTCCAAACTAGTCAGACCGGACAAAGACATGGCTTTTCTTCCAAACTAGTCAGACTGGACAAAGACGTGGCTTTTCTGTGTTAAAACCACACAGAAAAGGAATAAGCAGCCTGGATCTTTATAGGGGAGTTTTATTACTTCAAAATTGTACCAGAATCATTCAGATTGGCACAATTTTTTAGTATAGGCAAGGCCAGTACATGATTAACCTGTGGGACTCACTGCTGAAGGAATCTCAAACACTTGACACAATTGAGGGAAGAATTAGACACAAAGAGCATCTGCAGTTGGACCAGCCAGGATCCACGTTAAGAGACTTATTCAGCCTCATGCCTCAGGAAAGATCCACTCGCTTGCAGAAAGAAACAAGGAGGTTCCGAGTCAAACATGCTCCAGTGCTCTGAAATGTGACCGCAATGGCACCAGGAGCTGCCCAGTTGGCTTTCAGTGATTCGAGCTCAAATCTATTCACCATTTGCAAGGAAGCTCTAAGCAGGGCTGGGGTTGCCATGAACAATAAAGGCAGGCACAGCTGCAAAAGACAAGACTTTATCAAACACGCCTAAGAGGCCAGTGTTACATGCCGAAGCTCCGGTGTTTGTGCACCAAGCACCAGCAGCCTGGCCTCAGCGTGCACCACTAAGCACCTCCCCAAACCAGATCCCTCCGGAAACCTGACCCGCTTTCTCAAGTTCCACTCATCACGCGACAGACTTAGTGCTTCCCTTACACTCCGGCTTTTTTGCCCCCTGGGCAGGTTACAGTTGCACTAAGGCTTCCTCTAAATTGCACCCTGCCTGTTCACACTCCATAGGAGCCACTTGGGCTGTCAGGATTGCCAGAACTGTAGGAACAGGTTGGCTGTTGCCCCCTTGTCCTTTGCAGGAAATGCTGATTTTTTTTAACAGCTTTGCTTGAACCAATAAGAATAAACGGAGGACAGCGCTTCTCAGTGCTGGCTAGCCAGCTCCTTGCATAGGAGTTATGCAGTCAGTCTGCAGCTTCCATTCTCTTTCTTAGGATCACTGAAGTCAATGGGAGTTTAAACATTAGATGTCAGTGGGTCTAGAATGTGGTCCTCCATGGAGTATCTGCCTCCTGTAAATCAACTGTCAGTGAACTCAAAATACTGTTAGCTGGATGGTGTTAATCATCTTTGATCTACAGTCATAGCCCTGGTTAAAGCCAATGCATGTGCTAAGCACCTTTTTTCCAGACTCAATGGAAGGAGCAGTGAAGTCCCTTTATGTCATGAGATACTTGGCAACAGTAAAAGCCACCACCCAAGTCAATGGCAAGATCAGAAGCTGAACCATGTGGGCTTCCCTGACTGCAAACACAGAGGCTAGGCCCAGACAATTGTTTGGCAAGGGGTGTGTGTGTGTGTGTGTGTGTGTGTGTGTGTGTGTGTGTGTATTAGAGCAAAAATCAAACAGACAGCGAGAGCAGTTGTGTGTGGGAGCAGAGTTAGAGCGAGCTCCTTGTGGTCTGGAACTGCTGCAGAGGTAGGCTTGGAAACCAAAAGCCAGGAAACTGCGGGCTGTTTGTTTTTATTGTGTTCAGGGAAACAATCAAACCTTGTGTGTAAACAAAACAGGATTCAGCCAAACAAATACCTATCATCAGTTTCTCCTCCTAACCAAAACAAAACTTTCCAGACCCTGAAAACTGCCTCACAGCTGGGACCAAAGTGGGGAACAGTCCTTCACATTTGTAAAGGCTAGTATGGACATTCCCCACACACCTAATCATGTTTTGGGGTTTACGCGGTGCTATGTCTTCACTGTGAGAAGAGGGGCATTTACACAGAGATCGCCACTTCGATGTAAATTCCAAGGGGACACACGGCATAGGGCTTTATTTTTTTACCCCACTAAGTCTGGTAAAGATGTGACTCTGAGAACGGGCATGTCTGCAGCCCAAGGCATTAGTAACAGGTTATAAATAAGTACGATTGCATTGCCCGGACGCTGAACTGCCCCTTGGAAAAGACCTCAAAATACCCATCTGCAGGCCAGACCACTGCTGCCTTCCCTGCTTGGTAATACACTGGCGGATGCCTCGTCAAACATCTAGCATATCTGCGGAGACAGGACAGCTCTAGCCGCTGGGCTGCGGGAGAGTCTGTGTTATCAGAGCGGACATGGGTCTGCTGTCTGAAAAGACAGCGAGATGCCACGCAGGGTTTAAACTCACTCTGAACTCCAGCAATAGCACCGACATTCAGCTAGTGCCCGTCTCTAATGCCCCTTGGGCATTCGGTCCTTGGGCTTCTGGGTTTGTGTTCTCTCATTTTTGGCAGCTTTGATTTGAAATGCACAGAGGGAGAGGACAGGAGGAAATGGGCTAAGATTACATTGAAACAGGGAGGAGGGGGTGGGGGGCGTTGAAACCAAGGCAGATGTGTTCGAGTTGGCTCTGAGTTCCAGGAGCCCAGAAGGGCGCGAAACTAGGCATGGTCTGGATCCATGGTTCTGCTTTTGACCTGTGTCTGTGCTAAGCTTCAGCTTTGTTCAAACCAGAGCCCCTGCCTGACAAATCAGTTGCTTTCATTAAAGCTGCTTTGGGCTAGAGGCCTCATCCAGAAAGGGACCATGTGCCCTGTGAAACATACTCTGCATCCTCAGCTCACTGCGGGGACCCTGCTGTGGGATCACGCCCTGAACTGTTGATTCCAGCTTGTGTGGAGCCATAAAGAGAGCTGGGTGCCTAACTCCCATTGGCTCTCAGGCATCCTGAGTGACAGGCCAGGGGGCGGGGGCTCTCTCCCTGCTGGATCCTCAGCTGTGAACTCTCTCTGGGAGTTAAACGCCTAAACCAGCTGAGCCCTTTCTCAGGAAAAAACAACGAGAGAAAAGCTCCCCCCTACCCCCACACAGCACAGGGCACTTGCAGGGTAGGTGGCAAAGGCAGGTAAAGTCTTTGCTCCAAATCAGGCAGAGCAGGGCTTCAAACCTGGGTCTCCTACCACCCCGGGGAGTGCCCCAGCCACTGGGTTACTGGATACTGATCGACACAGACACACACCGCAGCTGGACTGGCCTGTGTGGGGGTCTGGTGTGCTTGGAGCATATCTACAGGCTCAGGGCCTGCAGGCGAGATGGGGGGGGGGCTCCTAGCTGGAGAATCCCACTGGGCTTTAGGCGTGAGCCCGGGCTCCGAGCAGCTTGTCGGCCCTGGAGCGGCATCAAGATTTAGTTGGCTTTGCAAATGCTACTGGGGGAAACGTCAGCACCTACGGGGTCAGACGACGATTCTGTGAAGGTCTGTGGTGCCTAGCTGTGGGTCTCTGGCACCTGAAGAGACACTGAGGCACCTAAATCCCTTTGTGAAACCAGCCCTTCGCCAGAGCACTCAAGTGGCTCACCGGATTGGGCCCTAGAGGAGCGTTACCCATCCCTGATCTCTCGAAGGAGCCGCTCATGCATTGGCTATGCCGGGGAGCATGCGGCTGAACATAGACCCCAAAGGACGACTTTGCCACTCTCAATATTTCCTCAGATTTCAGAAAAGAAGATGGAGCACCCCATATCCCTTGGTCTAGGGCACCCCATATCCCTTGGTCTGGGGCACCCCATATCCCTTGGTCTGGGGCAGCCACTGGTAATCCAAACACTCTGTGCCTCCAGAGAGCCGCTACTCAGCTCCAGCTGGCCAGGCTAACGCTTAGACTTGGATGATCCCTGATGACTGATGAGGAGACACAAGATGGAGTTTAGCCAAAGCCGGGATGTAAAGTCACCAAGACGCAACTAGCTACGAGGAGAGAGGGGAGGCGGGGACAGCGGCATTTGCTCATTAGCGTTGTTGCTTTTCCTGTTGCTAGCTTCCCAGTCCCGGCAGGGGCTGGACCCAGCAATCACAGGACTGACGCGCCTTCCTTCAGCTTATCTTCATGGGTGTGATATTATTATTACTATTCCCACACTCAGTGGAACAGGCCGCAGGGGATTTCAGTGCTGTACATTAAGCAACTCAAATTTGGAGTTAATTCTAACAGGGCACCTCCTGTCCCACTTACAGATTGGAAGTATTCATGTGGGATTACGTAAGAGATGCACAGGAAGCTTTCGGTGGGTAAGCCTTAAAAAAATAATGAAGCCAATGGGTCATCTACAGCATTTAAATTAATCGTTTCATGCTTGGAATTTGATTTTGACCCCGTGTGACTTCCATGGCTATCTTGCTGAGGTCCTTAGCTGGTCCCCACCACTGTAGGGTGTGGGCACCTCCCAATCTTTAATAGATTTAGCCTCAACACCGCTGTGAGGCTGGGCAGTGCTATTACTCCCACTGTACAGATAGGGGAAACTGAGGTAGAGAGGCTAAGCCAACTTGCCCCAGGTTCTCACGGGATGTTTGTAGCAGAGCAGGAATTGAAACCAGGTCTGCTAGCCACTGCCCCTCCGCTTCCTCAATATAGCAAGTCAGATTTCCAGCTAAGTGTATTAAGGGCCAAGTATCTAAGCGGTACCAAGAAATGACTCCAAGCCACATCATTGGGATGGGACTCCAAAACTCGTCGATGGTGGATTTGGGATTTTAGGGTGAGTCAATAGCGAGTGGGGAAAATGGAAAGTTTGAAACAAGATAAAACAATGGTCCGATACAGCCCGGACCCTCCCAAGATCTGCCTCAAGGACCTGAGCTTCTGCTCTGTTAACTAGAGCTCTTTGGGAATTGGGTCCCATCCCCAGGGAACGTTTGGATTTTTACTCAGAAAAATCAAACTGCCCCCAAAACTGAAGATTTTCTACCAAAATCTAAAAGTTCTCTGGCAATTTTTCTCCAATGTTCTCTTTTTGGGGGAAGTGGAGGGCGGTGATTTGTGGCAGCTTCTCAGCTAAAAACCATTAGCAAAGCCACTTGGTTTTGTGCCAAAACGAGTGGTTTTCCAACAAAAAAAGTTCAAGATATTTTTTACAAATCGATTTTCCAGCCACTTTCCATGAAATTTTTCACATTGGCCAAACCCCAATGTTTCATCAAAGCAAAGATTCAATCAGAGATTTTCAACCGCTCTCAAACTCTGCTAAGCGTGTGTATCACCATTCTACCCCTTTATTGGGCTCTGGGCCAACCAAAACATGACCCTGCAGGCCTGGAGACCAGCTGCCACATGGGATACGTGGCCTGCTTCTTTGACTTCTAATCCCAGCCTGCGTTCTTTCTCGTGAACAGTTCTCTGCCCCTTCTTCCGCATGCCACGTGGAGCACAGAGGAGCGACAAGATTTAGGTCCCCTCTGCAAACATGCAGATGCCACATTCTTGTTTTCAGAGAACCACCCTGTAGCTGACTTTAAACTCACGTCCAATGGACGCTCTGCACACCCATGTGCACAGAAATTCAGGAAGGCTAAGAGCAAAATGGGCTCCGTCCTATGGTGATTTGTTTCTGTTAGATTATGGGAAGGTGCAGAAAGGCATACAGAGGTGGGAAAAGACATGTCTATAGGGATGACACTGGTTTGTTACACTGGAACATTGCCAAATCTTGGCATTCCCTGCTTAGCTCTTCAGCACAACAGAGGGGTGTTCCTCCACGCCGAGTCAGAGTCCCAGCACATAACACCTTGAGTTTTGCAGCGTTTGGTTCCCAGCACTGGACCCAGCAGTATGGACCCATCTCCAATAGGGAACATTCTGCTGGTGGGAGCTGTGGTTGCTCGGCCCTTATGAAAATCAAATGGTTTAAAGTAGTGTTGAAATATCGTAAGAACTGTGCAGAAATATCTGTCATCTCCATCCACATGCAAACAAACCTGGCGTTTTTACCATGTAATTATAAAATAAATTGGAATATAAATATTGTATTTACATTTCAGTGTACAGTACACAGAGCAGTATAAACAAGTCATTGTCTGTATAACATTTTAGTTTGCACAGACTTCACTAGTGCTTTTTATGTAGCTTGTTGTAAAACCAGGCAAATGTCTAAATATCAAAGCTGGCTGGGATGATTTAGTTGGGGATTGGTCCTGCTTTGAGCAGGGGGTTGGACTAGATGAACTCCTGAGGTCTCCTCCAACCTTGATATTCTAGGATTCTAGGAGTTGATCTACCCTCAGAAGACCTCTGTGTACCGCAAGAATACACGTACCCCTGGTTGAGAACCACTGCAAAACAAGCAGACTCTTCCACTGCCCCCAGTCAAAATTTAACCACTAAGAGAATCTGCTTTGAAAACCCAATTGCCAAAACAAACTGATACCAAAATAAAATGTACAATTTCCAGGAAGCTCTCCACTTCAATAATGCTTTTGTTGCCTTTCAAAAACAATTTTAATTACAAGCATGGCAAATGCATTCCTAACAAGATTGCTAATTTGCCAGGTTGCTGTAGTAAAAAATTAAATACTTGGAGCACAATCAAAGGCTAATTCTTCATAAACCAAACTAAAATGTGCTAAGGAGTATTTTATGCAATTGCCTGAATGATGTTACTTCATAAACCAGTCACATTTATAACTCCCGAAGAAACAAGTTTTAGAAAAATTAAACCTCATCCCTAACACCCCCACCCTCCCAAAAAAGAAAGGACACCTTGCCTAGTGGGTAAAGCACTGAACTGTTACTTGTGAGTTCAATCCCCGGCCTTGCGATCTTGAGCAAGTCACTCTGATCAGCTCCTGCTCTGCAAACGGAGAAAACGCTTCCTTTGCCTGTCTTATCTGGTTACGCCCTGGCCCAGTACAGACCCCCTAAGGAAGCCACTAGGGCTCTGCCCAGGCAGAGTCGGTTGCAAGAGCGGGACTTTACATTGCAAGATCTTTGGAACAAGAAGTGTTTAATACAGCCCCAGGCCCAGACAAAGCCTTTACATGCTACCATAATCCAAATAATTATTATAATCCTTTGGACAGCCAACAATCCCATCCACAACAAAGTTCTAAATCTCATTGACTTGTTTGGTAGGTCATCTGCTCCCTTGGGATCAAGAGTGATGTGGCAAACACTTCTATGGGGTTATTAAAGTGCACATATTTCAGTGTATAACGTGAATTCAAGGGTCTGGTGTATTTAAGGGTCTGATCTTGAAGCCACAAGATTGGGCCCAAAATAGTATAGAAGCTAAAAATAAAGACGGGGAGCAGATAACATGGCTCATTTGACACTGGGGATGGATGCAGATGAGGTTCTCCTCTTGAGAAAATGACAAAGCCAAATTCTGTATACCGGGCATCCAGCCGAATTCCCAGCCATCGACTAACATGGCTACATGTGTTTTGACAGACTCCCTGCTTTGGCAGAACGTCATCCGGCTCCCACATTTAGAGTGGAAGGCAGGAGAGAGGTTGATGCGATACTTGACAGCATACTGCGCCAGTAGTTAGTAGCCCCACAGCTTTTTGCGGACCGTAAGCTTTTATATTTACAACAGTCTAACCTCTTATAGTTGAAGAAACGTTTCCTAACCTGATCCTCTGCCGCGCTGACTTCCTGAGTCTTCAGGTAGCAATATCTCTAAAGCAGTAGTTTCAAGGGGTGTGGATGTCCCATTTAGCTCAATCTGGGTTAACTCTGAAGCCTACTGACCAAGTAAAATGCCAATTTGCTCCTTATTTCATCGCTGGCCACTTCAGCAGAAGCCTACAGCTATTTTGGGAGAAGGGGTGTTGTTTCAGTGACACCATTTTCTCCTTCCCCTTCCGACTACTGATAACAGGGTTCTTTTGGTAGGTGCTATTCAAGAGATTTCAATGAGAAGTCTCTATAGCTCGGTGGAAGACTATTGTGTCTTAGAGCAATGCTGGGTTTGCGGTGTGAGCTCTCAGGAGCACCGTCCTAGGGAAATTTAAATGAATTGAGCTATGGGAGACCATGTCAGCTTGAATTAGTTTCATGTAATTAATTTTTTTTTTTAAAAAAATCCAATGCACACTGAAAATCTCCAGCTAAGCAGACTGTCATATCTTGCCTGTCTCATCTTGCATGTCTGATAAAGACATACCACCCACTGCTTGCTACCCAGCTGAACACCCTCTGTTCTAACATGAACAGCAGGGCAAAGAGGACTTTGGGTTCCCTTGGTAGATATAATATTTTGTACCGTAAGAACCTGGTTTGGCCAGAGATCTCCAGCAGCTTTGCAGCCATTTGCTGTTGTTTTATAGTTAGTGGGGATGTATGATGATTCACATTATGGTAGCACCTTAAGTCCCTAACCAAGATCAGTGCCTCACTGTGCTAGGCACTGTACAAACATCCTAACAATTTGTTCCTCGCCCCAAACAGGAAGGTGAAAGTTTGTCCAAGATCTGGCCTGCACTAGGGTTATTTTCTGAGAGCGCCGGGCGTGCCAGAGCTGCTGATTTGGTCAGTGCACCAGGAATGGAGTGAGCTGAAAAGCATCAACTACTACATCCAGAGCTGAAGAGCCAGCTGTGCCAGTGACAGGCGTAAGAGCTTTCTATGCTGTGTGGGCTGAGCAGAAAGATGGGCCCGCCTGGCGCACATCCACGAGCTGGCTCCAGTGGGGCTTTAAGGCCAGTTCAGACAACAGAAGTTCCTGTTTCTCTCTTCATCTACGTGCTTAAAGGAGAATGAACGGGGCTCTTAGGAAAAGCTGGGCCCCTACTAGAGCTGACCCACCCTCCTTTTAAGCACCAAGGCAATTAGCCCTCCTCCAAACAGAGCTAGATGGCCGCAATTGTGTCTTAAAGGCACAGGCCTGCTTTAATGGGAGCATTTCCCAGACTCTCCCCGGCAACCAACTCTCCCTGCAATATTGACTGGCCCACCCGCGTGCGCACTGCATCTTGTATGTTGGAGAGAGCCGCCCAGGGCTCTGCCCTCACATGTTTTCTGACTAATAAGAATCAGAATAAAAATCAGTTTTCACAGAAAATCTAGGTTTTGTAAAAATATATATACCCAATTTTTCCCAGTGCAACCCCCGAAAAATATTTAAGGGAAATGGACGGCAGCACGTCCATTACCGTGGAGGAGAACTGCCCAGGTAAAGATGGCCTAGCTCAGGCCATTGCCCCCCTCCTCCCCGCAACTGTACATATCTGCCCGGTAGAATGAGAACCGACTACTGTTTTCCTTCACTTTTCTGTCTGATTCTGACCTACACGGAGGCCGCTTAGCATCACGCTAGGGTGACCAGATGTCCCGATTTTATAGGGACAGTCCCGATTTTGGGGTCTTTTTCTCATATAGGGTCCCATTACCCCCCACCCTGTCCCGATTTTTCACATTTGCTGTCTGGTCACCCAGGGCAAGGTGGCCTGGCAGTGAATATTGACACTGAATTCCCAGCCCCTTGGCATGGCTGGAGTTATGTGATGTGGCGTGTAAGATGCTGCTCTCCTCAACAAACTTGGGAATTGTCAGGCCCACCCAGAGTCTCTTGCCAACGTGTTATTTCCTGCACCTTGGCCCAACCCACATGAACAGTCCCTCAGCCCACCCTGAGCTCCACTCCCAGGAGAATTCTCCCATTGGCTCTCTCAGTCCCAGCACCAGGGCCTACTTCTGGATACGTCTTTCATTGAGTGCCATTTCCCACGGCTTTGTCCCTTTCTTCCCAGCAGGTTCCCACTGCCTCCCCTCCCCATAGTTCCCTCAGGACAATCTGGCTCATTTATACAGTCCTAGCTGCTGCCCCACCCGCTTAACTGGGAGCCCTTGTTCTAACACAGGTGTGCTGGACCTGTCTCATTTAAGGGGCCAGCCACCCTGTGAGATGGCTTTAGTGAAAAGAGGGACTGGCCTTCTGGGGTTTCGTTTTTTAAGCTTCCCGTTGCTTTCATACAGATTTCCACCCTCGCTCTACGTGCAGGCAAGTGATCAGCCTCAGGAATTGAAAGAGCAATTAGAAGAGCATAAATGGAGGATTTAAAAACACACACACACACACGCAAACAAACACCCTGTCTAATGCAGCCATCTGTGGGGGCCGGGCTGTTCTTAACTGCTCAGAAAGCTTGCTATGGATGTATTTCCATAGCACCTTTTCCCCCTTCGGCTTTCAGCTGATCATCACCGAGTCAGATACATCTCACCAGGAACGTCACTCTACCCCAAGTACAGAACGCTCCGATGAGATTAACTTTGGGTGCGCGCCTAGTTCCTCGGGAGCCAAGAAGCTACTGGTGTTTTCTTACTCTGGAAAGAAAATGAGACCAGAGAATTACTGCCCCAGATCTTACCTGCCAGGTCCCTAGGCCAAGTAAAGGCATGCGCCCCCCGGAGAGCAGCGTTACCGCCTTAGAACTCATCACGACGCTTTCAGTGTTTCGATCTCACTGCTCCAGTCTCACACACGGAGGCACCGGAGCTTCTGTGCACCGACATGCCCACGGGTCAGGGGATAAAATGACAACACCCTTCATAGTCATTGGCTATATTAGCAACCAATGGGAAAGCTTAAGGGTATTTTGTGACCTTGAGAATCCTGGAATGAAAGTAAATAAAATTCTGTCCTGCAAAAAACCAAAACCATTCACCAATCTTCCTGCAGAAGCCTCCGACCAGGGAGGTAACTGACAATGCAACGGTCAGCAGGAGGGGGAAGGACCCTTTGATCATTCCTACAGCTGACGGTTCTGTAGCTACAGACGGTCGGGGAATTTTTTGAGAAAACGCCTCTCTGTCCAAGAATCCCAAGTCACAAAAAAAATCAAAATGTCTTGTAAGACAGAGTCAGTTTCCATGCGATTCCCATTTTGAAATGGTCCAGCCGTCCTCTTTTGAAAGGAAAAGTTTGTTGCTTTTTGGTTCAAAAATGACTTTTTTGTTTAGAAATCTAATGCATTTGGAACAAAAGAAGGTTAAAAAATACCGTATCCCCAGTCAAAAACACACACCAAATGCTTCCAAAATTAAACACAATGTTTCAATAGGTCTGAGTCATTTTTTTCACATTTCTTTTTGGCCCGTGAAAATGTTAGAAACAAGTTATTTATTAAGGCAGCCTAGTCAATGTGAGTCAGGTAGCCCTCAACATTGGTAGCTCCCTCTTGCTTTCTGGGCCCAAGTCTTCCCTCAGTTCACTTTTAAGCCAGCATAACACCAGTGGAGTTATTCCGGACACACATAGGGCCAAGCACAGAGTAAAGGGACAACCCTCTCCCCCATCCCGCCTCCCCAAATCCCCAACCAGCTGTAATTTCCAGCCTGACACACAAAACTGAAAAAAAAAAGCAAGCTCGTATTTACTCCTCTGGGGTAGCAATTAGCATAGATGCATATTTAAGCCTGCAATGGAAGTCGGATTAGAATGTCGCGGTGGAACTCCTGATGAAAGTTAAATACCCTGCGTGCTCAAACCCTGATTGCTGGCGTTAAATGCCTCCAATGTTTCCGTTTGTTTGCTCTTTAAATCCCACAAGTACTTAGACCCCCGTTATAGATTAATCACTTGTCAGATTGAATTTATTCAGCTAAGACCATGTTTTGAGCTATATTTGTATGTACAGTCAGGTAATGGTCTGAGGTGGAACACCAGCCCAAGAAGCTGCATGGGCAAAAGCTACCAACTCACTCCAAAAGAACGGAATCCCAGTGTTCCTCCATGCAAGGGACTTTGTGACCACAGATAGATATATTAGGCTGTGGAGGCTGTAAAGAGAAGGAATGGCAAGAAGAGTTTGGGAAGGTCCAAATATGGGAAGTCAGCCTCAGGGCAGATTAGGAATTTGGAGCAGTTCACAGAAGAACGGCCGTACTGGGTCAGACCAAAGGTCTATCTAGCCCAGTATCTTGTCTACCGACAGTGGTCAATGCCGGGTGCCCCAGAGGGAATGAACAGAACAGGGAATCATCAAGTGATCCATCCCCTGTCGCCCTTTCCCAGCTTCTGGCAAACAGAGGCTAGGGACACCATCCCTGCCCATCCTGGCTAATAGCCATTGATGGACCGATCCTCCATGAACTTCTCTAGTTTTTTTTGAACCCTGTTATAGTCTTGGCCTCACAATCCTCTAGTGAGGACTTCTACATCCTAAAGATCTAGTGCAGGGGTCTCCAAACTTTATGAGACAAGGGCCATATTAGATTTTTGAAGAGTCTTCGTGGGCAAAAGCAACCATGGGAAACGGG
>ML677387.1:10212552-10312942 GCA_007922305.1 Dermatemys mawii
GGTCCAGCCGTCCTCTTTTGAAAGGAAAAGTTTGTTGCTTTTTGGTTCAAAAATGACTTTTTTGTTTAGAAATCTAATGCATTTGGAACAAAAGAAGGTTAAAAAATACCGTATCCCCAGTCAAAAACACACACCAAATGCTTCCAAAATTAAACACAATGTTTCAATAGGTCTGAGTCATTTTTTTCACATTTCTTTTTGGCCCGTGAAAATGTTAGAAACAAGTTATTTATTAAGGCAGCCTAGTCAATGTGAGTTAGGTAGCCCTCAACATTGGTAGCTCCCTCTTGCTTTCTGGGCCCAAGTCTTCCCTCAGTTCACTTTTAAGCCAGCATAACACCAGTGGAGTTATTCCGGACACACATAGGGCCAAGCACAGAGTAAAGGGACAACCCTCTCCCCCATCCCGCCTCCCCAAATCCCCAACCAGCTGTAATTTCCAGCCTGACACACAAAACTGAAAAAAAAAAAAGCAAGCTCGTATTTACTCCTCTGGGGTAGCAATTAGCATAGATGCATATTTAAGCCTGCAATGGAAGTCGGATTAGAATGTCGCGGTGGAACTCCTGATGAAAGTTAAATACCCTGCGTGCTCAAACCCTGATTGCTGGCGTTAAATGCCTCCAATGTTTCCGTTTGTTTGCTCTTTAAATCCCACAAGTACTTAGACCCCCGTTATAGATTAATCACTTGTCAGATTGAATTTATTCAGCTAAGACCATGTTTTGAGCTATATTTGTATGTACAGTCAGGTAATGGTCTGAGGTGGAACACCAGCCCAAGAAGCTGCATGGGCAAAAGCTACCAACTCACTCCAAAAGAACGGAATCCCAATGTTCCTCCATGCAAGGGACTTTGTGACCACAGATAGATATATTAGGCTGTGGAGGCTGTAAAGAGAAGGAATGGCAAGAAGAGTTTGGGAAGGTCCAAATATGGGAAGTCAGCCTCAGGGCAGATTAGGAATTTGGAGCAGTTCACAGAAGAACGGCCGTACTGGGTCAGACCAAAGGTCTATCTAGCCCAGTATCTTGTCTACCGACAGTGGTCAATGCCGGGTGCCCCAGAGGGAATGAACAGAACAGGGAATCATCAAGTGATCCATGCCCTGTCGCCCTTTCCCAGCTTCTGGCAAACAGAGGCTAGGGACACCATCCCTGCCCATCCTGGCTAATAGCCATTGATGGACCTATCCTCCATGAACTTCTCTAGTTTTTTTTGAACCCTGTTATAGTCTTGGCCTCACAATCCTCTAGTGAGGACTTCTACATCCTAAAGATCTAGTGCAGAGGTCTCCAAACTTTATGAGACAAGGGCCATATTAGATTTTTGAAGAGTCTTCGTGGGCAAAAGCAACCATGGGAAAAAAAAAAAAGCCCCCCCCACACTCCCTTTGCTCCTCCAGCCACACCGCTGCCGTGACCCCCCACCACCACTTTGCTCCTCCGACTGCATCGCTGCCGCGGGCCCCCTCCTTTGCTCCTCCAGCCGCTGCCGTGACATCCCCCTTTGCTCTGCCAGCCGCGCCGTTCCCAACCCCCCTCCAGTAAGTTGCTTTCCTTCCTCAAAACCAAAGCTTCCTCAGAAGGAGCCAAGAGCAGAACAGCCGGGGTTAATTGCAAAGGCAACTCGCCTCGGGGGCTGGGATCCACGCACGCCTGCCCCATCGCTCACAGCAGCAGGGGTGAGAAAGGGGCCTGCGGGCTGCAGTTGCTCACAATTTCTCCCCTCTCCCCCTTTTTTGTTGCTGTTGCAAGGCAGAGACATTCCTGCTCAGACACACGAACTAGCAGCAACAGGTCCCTGCTTTTCCAAAAGGCTGCTGTGCCTGCATCCGTGGGGCAGGGCTGCCAAACCCACCTTTGCTTCTCCGTCCACGCTGCTGCCGCGGCCCACCCCCTTAGCTCCCTCCACTGCCGCGACCCCCCACTCCAGCCACGCTGCGGGGGCACTCACCCGTCCGCACATGGGATCACCGGCAGCAGCTTGGGGGCAGCGCGTGTTCAGCTGGGCAGGGGCCAGGACTGCAAGCGGCCATGCCAGGACTCACCTGGCCGGTAGGGAGAGGCCGGACAGACGCCTGGCCAGCCGGGGGTAACCTGGGGCGCTAGATCCACCATCGCTTGCCGGCTCGACTGAGCTCCGGGCTCCTCCCCTGTTGGCTGGGGGGTGGGGGCGGATAAATTGAAGCCGCAGGCCGCATGTGGCCCGCAGTTCGGAGACCCCTGCTCTAGGCCGAAACACTTTGGGTGAGAAATGAACTCTCCCGCTAGAGCCGTCATGAAGAACTCAGGAAGGTACCGAAGATCCACTTTGGAAGCCACTTATTACTTTACTAAATAAGATCCAGGTGAGCAAGAGCAGGAGATTAAAGGGATTCCAGCGGCCGGTTAGTCACGACGGTGCTCGTGTCAATGGGCCTGTCAGTTTAGTAAGTGAACTTGACTTCAGACAAAATTACTTTCAAAGCAGACCAGTCTGCAATGCAGGAGTCTATATTTAGCAGCAGCTGAAGCGAGGGCCTGGGGGAAATGCAGCCAAGCGCTGCAGTACTTACTGGGTAGAATGTAACATTTGCTGTTCAGTGGTGACAGTCACTGATACCCCGGGACTGATTCTTGGTTGACTGCCATTTTATTTCAGCAACATTCAACCTCGGTGTAAGCAGGCTAAGCTAGGGCAGCCTCAGGGCTGCTCTAATTAACACCAGGGCCCAGAGTGATGGCTCCAGGATTATGGACACTTTTCTACCCCTTCAGCCTCCCAAATTGGACTATGCACTCCTCACCTCTGCTGGAGGGCTAAACCACTTCCCTATTTAAAGCCCTATAGAACTTAATAGGGATGAAAAAAAAATTGGATTCTACAGAAGTAACTCTAAAATCCTAAAGAATTTTAGAGAGAACAGGATTCTCTCTATAGGATTTTGAGCCATCCTGTAGAAATCCCTAGCAGAGATCTCTCTCAATTAAATCACATTTAAATTAAATTAAAATTAAAACGAGATTCCCAGAACAAGATGCAGTTTTCCAGCAGTGGGAGTGAGGCTATTGCATCCATGTATCAATTTGTGTCACCTCTGCATTTTAGAATCAGAGCAAAACCCGACTGAGATCATCTGAAGGACTTTCATTGAGGTTAGCAGGCTTTGGATCAGGTCCTAGCACCAGGACAGTGCATTGGCTTTTCTTTGCAGCCCTACCACACACTGAATTCATTTCCAATTTGCTCTCGCTCCCAGCGATCTTCCTGGACCTTGGTTAATATTCCATTAGGTTGCACTGCAGCCCTGTACAAGTAACCTACACACCTCCTGGATGTGGTGTTCTGTCCTATTGAGTGGCACTTAAAAAGAGAGATAAAATGAGTCTGTTCTACCACCTTAGCTAACACCATTAAGCTCCAGCGGTCCCAGGTTCAATCCCACCCGCCAGTGCCCGGAGTTTGTCAGCGTTACATACACACAGCAAGTTCAGTGCACGAAGGTGGACTGAGGATCTCGGAGAGCTTCAGACGCAAGGACCTTGGGGCTTGCTTTCCCATTTGAAAAGGGTCAGCTCTGTACCATGTTATTTCCTTCTTCAGCCCTGCCATCCATCACCGCTAATGCACTTTAGAAATGGAAATCAAATTAAGCAGCAGGGACCGTGACCTTGTCTATATATAGTACTCTGCAGCGAGAAAGTCACAGCGTGCCCTTGAAATGAGAAACATGTTTCAGCAACGTTCCCTGCATGCTTTGAATTGGTTTCCTTAAAAGCAACCGACTCACTGATAGAACAATGACTTTAGAGCAAGTCCAGGGAACAGTCAGAAGTTGTGATTCCCAGTCCCCTGCTTCCACCACTAGAACACACTCCCCTAGAGACATTGCAGGCTTGGTATTTCTGCTATTTAGACAACATTACGAAGTGCTTTGAGTCCCTTGCTTCTGAAGTGCTAGAGAACAGCAGAGCATCAGAAGTTGTCCCTTAAAATGGGACAACTAAAGGCCTTACCCTCGGATATTTGTGGGAACTAACAAAGAAAAATAAACCCTGACACGTTGTTATAGAACTGCCCCACGGTCAGGCAGCTGCGGAAAGAGGTAGACACACAAGTTAAAAAACTGCTCAGCTTCAGCAGCCAAGCCTCTGCCAAAAGTTATATCCTAGGGTTTGCCAGCTGAGCCAGGTTTAACACCACTACTGTTCTTGAGGGCTGTCAATCGCCAACCACGTGATTTTACAAAAACGGAAGACGACGCTTATGCCCAGAACAGAGCAGTGGTATTCACACTTGTCCGATTTATCAGCCGAAGCAAGAACAGCCTATCTCCAGAGAGAACAATTCTATTACTCGGAAGAAATTTGGACCCTATGTCTTGATACATTTGGATAAAAATGTTGAGATGGCACACAGAATTCCAGATCTCCAAGCCCCTTAACCCTCCTCTTCTTCCCTTTCTCCCAGTCTCGTCTCCCTATTCATGAAGGTTTTATTTTATTACTCTTATCCTCCTCCCCCTTATGCCCCCTCTTGTGTCTCCGTACTATTGTCTGGTCTTGCAGCTTTGACAAGATGTAAAATTGCCTCATTCTATTGGCAAGCCATGCAGTAATTGGAAACACAAAAAAGTTGTAAGCTGTTTGCCTTTTTGTACTTCTCCTTATCTGTTTCTTCCTGAAATAATCACAGAAATAATGCT
This sequence comes from Dermatemys mawii, assembly GCA_007922305.1. NCBI lineage: Eukaryota > Metazoa > Chordata > Testudines > Dermatemydidae > Dermatemys > Dermatemys mawii. The sequence continues at coordinate 10,217,240 of ML677387.1, forward strand.
GTATTTTGGTTAAATATACTGATTGGCTTCAAACTGCAGTACATTGGCTTGGTTCTGTATGCAAGCCGGGAGCTGGTAGCTTTTATACCTTACTTTGTGGGGCTTGGAGTTGAACTTTCTAGCTCCTCATTTTCAGATGAAATAAAAATGATACCATAAGCATAGTGTGCTCTGTCTCTCACCCCTGTACACGTGACGGGTTATTTTTACTTGCTACTGAAAAGTTACTGAAGACGATAGAAAAGAAAGAGAAGGCATGAAGACAGGTTAGGAAGCAAGCAACAGACCGGGAATCACGAGAATTTGTTCGGGACTTCCAGGAACATATCCCAGTTTAGCAGAAAGGTAACAATGACCCATTGAGTGAGAGGACCATACAAGCCACAAACCTGAGTCAGCAGCATGGATGCATTAGTACGGCTGAGAGACCCAGAGCCAGCAACTATAAACCCAGTGCAGTGTGGGACTTTCAAACACAGGCTTGGAAACACTGAGCCCACAAGCCCAGGTCTCACAGACCCGGGTTTTCAGTGCAGCGTAGACATCCACCCATAGAGACCATCACAAGCCAAAGAGATTGGATCTGGATCGATATCACCGCCAAAAGTTCAGGGACATTAAGATACAATGATCTCTAATAATATAAACCCATTTCATGCCTTGAAACAAGAGGTTTAACTTTTCTTCTCCCAAACATCATGGCAATTAACACAGGATAATTTACCCATTAAACAGTTCAGGTACAGGTACAGGTTACCACAACCTTCAAAGAGACATACAGACAACAATACTATTTCACTCAAGTCTCTTCCTAAATACCAATACTCCTTTTTGATCTTCGAATCAAAGCCATAGTAATAGACAAGACTTGTTTGTTTACATCACAGGACCTGAACAAGCATCTACTCTTCTCTCTCTAACAATGCCCGCTGCATTTCAAAGCTCTAGTCATTTACATATCTTTCTAATCAATCTTTAATGTTCAGCCATAGCTCAGGTCAGTCTATGAGTTCATTAACTCTTTATGGCTCTGTCCTCTTTCAATGAGATACTATATTACACTCAGAAGAAACTGCTTATCAATAAAAAATGTTGAGGAATTCTCATTGTATAATTATTGTCATTATACTTTTCTATTGTCTGACAGACAAATCTCTGGTTTGTAACTGTTTCTGTCTGCTGCATAATTAACTTTGCTAGGTGTAAATCTATTAAGGTGGTGGGGTATGATTGGTTAGGTATTTTGTTAGGATGGGTTAGTAAAATTATACTAAAATAATTGGTTAAGGTACAGCTAAGCAAGCGTCAAGTTTCATTATAGAAACTGGGCTCCAAGAGGAGATCAGAAGAGGAAGAAGATTGTAAGTAACAGATGCAAAAGGAAGGGGAAAAAAAGGCTGAAAGAAGACTGAAGGAGATAAGGAACCCCAAAGAAAAAAAGCTCACCTTCAAGACCTAGCCTAAAATAAGATCTGCCAGGACTCTTCTGCACAACCGTAACGTGCAGCAGCTAAGATCCAGAGACTGACCTTGCCTGGCCAACAGGGGAAGCCTGCCTGCCTGCACCAAGATTGCTAAGCAGGACACTGTATGCTTATCATGTGTATTCTGCTTGTTTGAAAATTGTCAGTAAATAGAGAATAAGAATATTACTGTGGGAGGCTCTATCGGTGGCTAAAGATCCTGCCAACCCGCAGAAAGATGCGCCCTAAGCCCTAGGAACTGGGTAAGGGTGGGTGTCTAAATTAACAGGGTTGCACCTTAAGCTCTAGGAACTGGGTAAAGGTGTGTGTCCCTACCGTGTGAAAGGAATACAGAAATGTGTGCGGGTAACAGCCTTGCAGGCCAGCGGCGGCCTCCCTCTTGAGCCAATCCCTGCCTAGTCTGAGCCCTGGCTCCTGGCAGTGCCCCATGTGGGGTCCGTCCCACCCTTGTGTCCGCGACTACGTTTTGGAGTCCTGGTGCCGGGGTGGCACAGGGCCGCGATGCCCAGAGCTGCCTCCAGAGGTGCGAGGGCCAATCTCACCTGTCAGGCCACTTCCCTTGGCGGCCCCTGCACTGAGCCTGCCCTGGCCTCTTCCTGTGGGGTAGGGGAACCAAACCATCCTCTGCTGTCCCTCAGCAGTGCACAGAGCCTGCCTGCACCTGCTTCTCCATGGTGCCAAGCCTGGCCCCATCCCTGCACCAAGTTCCCCCGGCTTCCCTCATCCCCAGCAGCGTGAGGCGCCCCAGGCTCTTTGGCAGAGCCCACCACCAGCCCAGGGAGGAGATGGGCCTCTCCCGGCCTTAGGCAGTGACTTACCATGTGCACAGCCCGATTTCACTGACAGGAAAGAGAAACCAGGAGATAGCAACCCCGTCATACATACAAAGGGAAGGGTAACGACCTTACAGATGCAGTAATATAAAATCTCTCCTGGCCAGAGGTACAGAATCATTTACCTGGAAGGGATTCAGAAGCTCAAATAACCTAGTTAGCACCTGACCAGAAGGACCTATGGGGAAAGAAGATACTTTCAAATCTGGGGTGGGGAGGTGGTTTTTGTTGGTCTCTCTGTCTTCTCCTGGAGCCAGAGAGGGACCAGGCAGGAAAGTCTGTCTCCTAAAACCCTACCCTGGAAGAAGCAGCTAGGATTACAAAAATAGTAAGTAAAACAAGGAAAGGCTTTAGAATATCTTTTGGTTTAGCTTGTGAATTTTCCCTGTGCTAAGACTGAGTTTTATTCCTGTTTTCTGTAACTTTCAATCTAAGCCTGGAGGAGGATCCTCTGTCTTTAAATCTTTTATTCCCCTGTAACTTTACCTTCCATCCTGAGTTTACAGCTTTTAAAAAGCTGATTGATTTTCAGTGTCCTAAAAAACCCAGGGATTTGGTCTGTGCTCACCTGTACCAAGTTGTGAGGATATTATTCTTAAGCCTTCCCAGGAAAAGGGGTGATGGGTTTAGGGAAATATTTTGGGGGAATAGGAACTCCAAGGGGTCCTTTCACTGAATCTTTGTCAAAATTACTTGACAGTGGCAGCAATACTGTCCCAGGACAAGGAGGGATTTGTGCCTTGGGGAAGTTTTTAACTTAAGCTGGTAGAAATAAGCTAAGGGGGTCTTTCACATGGGTTCCGACATGTGTACCCCAGAGTTCAGAGTCAGGAGGGAACCCTGACAGACCCATATCCTCAAAGGCATTTGGGCCCCTCACTCCCTTAATGGCTAAGTACCTTGGAGGATCTGGGCTAACATAGCCTAAAAGATACAGCAAAAGCTGTTTTATAGTACACAAAAATAAAGAGCCTGTAATTTTAGAATTCTATCTCCAAGAGACCAAAATATCATAATCCAGTTGTGAGGGAATAGGGAGTGGGAAGGATTGACCCGGGAATACAGCAGAGGAGTTTTACTGGGACTGGCTGCATTGGTAATGGGATATCCGGGTGTGACTTCACTTGAGGGATGATACCTGAGCCAGGGAGGGGCTTGGGGCTGGGTGACAAATTTTGTCCAGGAAAAATTGGACAAAGGCTGGAGGAGAAGCAGGGGGTATGTTGGAGGGGATTTCAGTTTGAAGCTGGCTGGGGAAGTGGAGGGAACCCCAGGGCTGGGGGCTAAGCTCCCTGCCCCCCCATGGTAGATCTGACCTAGACAGTCCTGTTGTCTGTAGCTGCAAGCTGTGGTTTGGACTGTGACTAGTGTCTAATAAACCTTCTGTTTCACTGCAGCAGTGAAAGTCATGGTGAATTACAGGAAGGGTGGGGTGGGGGTGCAGGGCCTGAATTCCCCCACGCTGCCTAACCCCACTACCTTAACTTTTAACCCTATTAGAGTTGCATAGAAATTCTGTTCTATAGCACCCCTGAAGGAATACAAGATAGAGGATTTGTACGTGTGTTTGAATCTTCAGTGATAATAATCCCTGTAGAGAGCTGGGAATAGAGAGAGGATGTAAACAAATCTACAGACGTAACTTGATCACTCTCTGTGCTGAGAGAGTCTCTGCTGCAGGCAGCTTTGGCCAAGAAAAGGGCCATGCAGGAAAAGGTCCTTCTACACCAGGGGCAGCTGTTCCAAACTCTCCCCCCCGCACGCCCCGCGTGAATGCACACATACACCAAAAAAGGAAACAATTTATTTCCACAGGGAAGAAAGAATCAGTAAAACAGGATTGCATTCATGACACAGCCCCACTACTACCACCATCAGGAAGAGCAGGTATAGGAGGGGAGGGAGAGAAGAATAGGATTTTTTTAAAAAAATATTTCCATTTGGAATCATTTTCAAAAATTTTGAAGTTCTCCATGAAATGGAATTATGGATCGCCCCTGAGCTCCAAAGCAGCCTTGTTGGCTACCCCACATCTGGAGACCCTTCGAGCCTTACAAGGCTTAGCTCCATAGTAGCCTTGAACCCTAAAAGCTCTATCTGGTGAGGAGCCATGAACCCTAAAAGCTCTACCTGGTGAGGAGGCACAAGCCTGGCACCTGGGCCTCTCGCAACTTCCAGGCTGCCAGCTTCCTGTCTACACACCAGGCAGGTAGCTGAGGGGCTGGGAGCCCAGAAGCCTGACTTCCCCAGAAGTGTGCCAGATGATTTAGCAAGGGGCCAGACAGCTGAGCCATCAGGAAGCCAAGCAAGTTTCTGATGGAATCCTACCTAGCAGGCAAAGTTCCAGTAGAAACAGGCTTGGTTTCAGAGGGATTTTGTCAGATTTGATATAGTGCCGCAGTGTGTGTTTCAATTTCAACAAAAGAGCAAACTCTGGCAATTGTTTTTTCCTCTAACAAGGTCCACTCCTTAGAAGGGGAGAGCAACAGGAGACAATAGTTTTAAACCATAAGACCATCATAGACAAAAACAGCAAAGAAGATCATTTTGAAATAGGCAGAATGTATGGTAGTTATTCAGTGGAAATGCAACCTGTACCAATAGAGTCTTCGAGATGTTTAGTCAACTTGACACCACGTTAACTAGTAGCAACCTAGTCTATTGAATAGTCAGTCCAAGCAGATCTTCTGTTTAGCTGTAGAAGCCCTTTCTTTTTCCAGATATGCACGATTACTCTGGCTGAGGGATTCTAGAATGGTACTTTGCTGAATTAGAGCCCTCATAATCATACCATCAGCTTTCAAGTCTCTCATAGCAGGACATTCATCCTCTAAGGTAGTGAGCTGGTGAAAAAGGAATATTTAAGAAATCAAATGATTACAGGGAAATTTCAATTACACAGTTTTGGATGGAGTAGTTAAATCCAGGCTAATGAAACAGAGTCATTTAGACATACATGTGTACCTGGTTGGATGGTCTCTACACTATGCTGTTCAAGACCTTTATCAAGACTTTCCAGGGCTTGGCATTTATATCTGGGAAGAGGAAGAGTTCTGATCTTAGGTTGAAATAATCTTGGGAAATGGAGTTCAGCAAGGGACTACAATCATTTTAATGAGCTGAATTGCAGCATCACATCTGTTCCATTCTCCTGAACTACCATGTCTCAGAAGTACTATTCCATAAAAGATCCCACATTCCTTCTGCCTTCGAAGAACATCATTAGGACACTGACAAACCTTTAGCATCAGATTTTCAAAGCCTGCCCACTTCCCTAAAGCACGCCAATGGGAACTGCGCTCTTGAAAATTTGGCAACAAGCCATCAATCCTGCTACAGCACACACCTTTAGTATCTTCTTAGTAAAGTTCCCCCTGATTTCAGTGGGATGACTCATGGAATGAAAATACTGCCCAGTGAAAGTGAAGAAGGGAGGAAGCCAGCCCTTAATGCATGGACTGTGTTTTTACTGGTTTGGAGTGGATTTCTTGTTCCAAGGCAGAACCAACAAACAATAATAATAAAAAAAGCCATCACACAACCAAATTTGGGCTAGGCCAGGAGCTAAGTGAATTCAAATCTTAGCAGCACCATTATTTATATGACTTACCAGCAATTCTTATCCCATCCAAAAATGAAGTTTCAAGTAGACAATCTTGGATTTCATTTTGCATGAAAATTTCTCCCAAAGGACTTGTGGAATAGGGAAGTAAAGATTTCAAAAAAGCAAGTGCAACCTGGAGTGATTCCCCCACCCGCTTAACCTTGCATCCAATATGGACAAAGTAAATCAGCAGCAAATTAACATGAAGTGAAAGAATCCCTTCTTCAGCTAAGGGTCTGGCAGCTGATGTACTCACGCAATATAGAAGTGGCCCAAGGACAGTCAGTCATTTACTGTTTGCCACAGGTGCCATCATCAGCTGGTTGTAGACTAGGGCTGAGATACAGTGCTTGCCATGAGGTGTAGGAAAAGAGAGAGTGGACAAGGAAAACTACAAAAAGAGAGTTGTTTTCAGACATGCTGCAGTTAAAGTAATGGAAGAAAAAGCATTGCCACAGGTTTTACTCACCACTCTGCACCTCCTCATGGCATCCCAGTGTCCTTGTGGGGTAGCAGCTCTTGTCACAGTCACTCTAGGGCTGTGGGGGTTTCTTTCAGAGAACTCATCCCTCCAGCCAGAGAACAGTCTTTAGCCCATTCCTTCCAGGGGCAGTTATCCAAACTAAAAGTTCAAAACAAAAATAAAAAGCTTCTGCTCGCTCCACAGCTCTTCTTCAGCAAGGTGACATTCAGCCTGCAGCCCCCTAGCTGGGCTCAGCTACCCTCATACACCCCTTCCTTGGGGCTGAGAGGGGAATCCAGCCCCAGTTCTGGGTTACAACCCAGATCCCAGTACTGCAAGTTAAGTCAAACCCTCTACCCACACTGTGCTAGTTCCTTCCTTACCTCTTGACTTTCTTTCTAAGTCTCCCAGTCTGTTCTCTAGCTGCTCACTCAAGTCCCTGCAGGCACCTTTTCACTCCCTGCATTCTCTTGCCTCTGGCCCTTCCTCAGCTGGGCCCACTCAGGAGTTAACCCTGGAATCACTGAATTTCTCTCAGGTGGGGCCCATTCCATAATCAGGGCTGGCTGAATCAGGAGCTCTCTGTTATTCTCTCAGTGCTCAGGGTGATCTCTGAGTGCTGATCTCTCTCTCAATGTTATTGTCAGGCTCTGGTCCTCTTGCACCAGTCACTATAACTGACCTACTCTGGGTTCTCTGTTTTCTTCTAATGATATTGGACCAGCCAATGGTGCCATGCTGCATTTCCTGAGTGGAGGATCTGGCCCATTGTTCTCATGTTGGGCCCAATTCTGCCACCCTTAGGGTAACTAGTACAATACCCCACCAACCAGCCCCATTGAAATCAGTGTTAGTAGAATGAGGAATTATTCCGTGGGAGTAGGGGTGGCAGAATCTTGACCGGTCTGTCTAACTCTTCTTTCTACACATAGCAGTGTAAATTAAAGGCTGTTTTCTAAATACTACACTTTGAAAAGCAGATTTTCTCCCTGCCGGACGCAGCTGACATCTTGTCCTTAAGATGCAGCATGTTCCAGTCACTGTGTTTTCTCTGTCTTTGGAAATTTCTATTTGTTCAGCCTTTGGGCCCAGTTCTGAGAAGTGCTGAGCACCCACTAGTTCAGTGGGAGATCAGGGAGCTTGGTCCCTTGCAGGAAGCACTTAGTGCCTCTTAGGGTTAAGACCTTTCTTTGACGTTTTTCCTTCACCTGAAATGAAAACAAATCTCCATTAAAAAGTATGTTTTACTCTATGAGTACGAGCATGAAAAATGTCATTCCTCTGACTTGGAATCACCTGTGCCATAGCCTGTGGAGGTTCTTTAACTTGTGAAAGATTTTGTGTTTAGGTAACAACTGTGGCATCTCTGTCCCACGCTTTTCCCAGGTTCATCATTCCTGATGGGGACTTTACATAAAGCCTCTGAAGATGGTATGGAAAAGTGAAGAGTTAAAATGGCCTGCTTGAAGAGAGGTTACATCGAGTTGCTTCTATGCTTTGGCTGGGCCAATATTTTTCTTGGCCATTCTGTCAAAGTAAAGTGTCTTCACTTTATAGGCTAATCTCTAGTGTTTTCATTACAGTAATTTTCCTCCTCAGCAGGTCATCCAAGTTTGGGAAATATAGAAAAACCATGATGTTACTTGTTTGTATTATAGTGCAATATACCCACCATTTTCAATTCTGTGTGGCACATTATCGAATGCAATAAAATATGGGATCATATCTGGGTTTGCCTCACTCTGTATCGGTTTTGCAATTTTGACATCAAAGCGATTTACCTTGGTGCTTCAGAACAGCTAGCTTGATCTTTGCTTTAGAATCTGACAAGGAAAAGTGGTCAGACAAAAGGACAAAATAAGATGGCGTGGCTAAGGAACAATTTTGCCATTAGTCAAACAAGCTTCATTTTGGTCATGGCCGTGCACGTACATTGTGCTTCTGTGCAGATGACGACAACTATGTATTAGCAACTTGCAATGCACTAGCTGATGCATAGCTTTGCCCCCTTGTTGGTGAACCACATTTCCTTGGCAATGTAGTAGCGCGGGGTCCCTGGACTGCCTCTTTTAACATTATCTATTGCTCCCTGGCAGTCATTCTCCGGGGTGCACCGCTCTGACACGTTCTGATTGGAAATACTCGTTCTCTTCGACTGGCTGTTTGATTTATTGGGTAAATAATTGGATTTCTGGCCATGTCATCTCAACAGCTTCAATGAACACTGGGAGAATGAGGAGGGGTACAATGGCTCGCAAAGTCAGGAGCAGCATAACCTATTCCTAGCCGGTGGAAGCCATCTGTCAGGATGTTCAAAGCCCCTTTTTCTTTTGCATCAGAGTCTCAAACTGCATTCCTGCAGAGAAGCTGTTCAATGGATCAGCGGGGTAGCATGAAAAAGGGTAAAACAATCCAAGTGTGGGTGCGTTCATTCCCATAGTAGCCACTTTTGGGGACAATGTATCCACTGAAGTGATAAAATTCTTGCAGCGATCTAATGTCCTGGTGATCTAGTCCTGGTGCCAATCTGCTCTTGGTTCACTGACTTTGAAGGAATCTCCTTTGCTGGTGTAAATCAGAGTTCCTCCTTTGAAGACACTAGCCAAGAATCAGAGCCTAGTATCTTAAAAATCCAGCAGATTGCAACAGTCTGCTCGGTTATGCAAAAAAGGCAACAGCGTTATATTCCCTAATTGTTGCTTGGAGCAAGGTATGATGTGCTAGGCCAGACTTACTCCTTTGGTCCCAATCGCAGAATAGGACACCAGATTGGATTCAAATGAGAGATATCATTTATACAATACTTAAAAAAAAAACCCACACCTTTTCATACAACAATGCCCTGGCTGGACGACTTTTTGGGATTGAACCTTGGAGCTCTGGATGTAAAGCCCAGAATCACTATTGCTTGAGCTAAAAGACAACAGTAGCTGTTTGTTCAGAGCTTCTGAACAAACCTCTTGGTTCGAGGTGGTTGAAGTTTTTCCATTTAAAACAATTGGTTCCTGAAACCCAAATTTAAATACAAATTCCATTAACATTTTCAGAAGAAACAACGTGTTTCTTGTGAAGTTTTTCAGGGAAACGCATAGTGTTTTCCAACCAGTTCTACTTTTTAGTTAGTCCAGACACTAGAGGGAGAGAAAGTCACACTAGGTCAGCGTGTTACATTTATGACCATGAATCTACAGCAAGAACGCCATAAAGAAGTTGCAAATTTGGTTTTGTATTTGTACAGAGTCTTGGTGTAGGACTCTCAGGTGCTCCCACAAAGAAATAAATCATCTATTTGGCCCAAACTGTACAGCGATGAGAGATCATTCCTAAAAGCCTTCCCTCACCACAATGATGATGTGAGAACCAGAACAACATTCTGACGGATCCAAGATAAAATAATTCTTTGTCCACTGTTGCAAATCTCAGCTCCCGCCACCTCCCACCCAACACCAAGGATAAACATGTCATGGTGCCAGCTATTCTCTCAAGATCTACTCTCCTTCAGCAGTACCCAGTCTCTCTGGTGGCAGATCCATCTCTAAGACGCAACCAGAACTGGATGGAAATCAAAAAGAACTTATCTGCAGCGAGCATGTTCAGGCCTTGATAGCTGAATTCATTTCTCTCTTCCCCTTTGTTCTTCTTCCTCTTTTTTATTGAGTGAGCTGAAATAGGGTCATTAGCATTCACATTTGAATCCCTAGGTATGTCTATCCATTCTCCATGGTGATGGCTGCCTTAGATCAAGTTAAATTGGGCTGCGGTGGATTTCGTAAAAGCTCAGGCTGCAATGTAGATAGCCCCTTTGCAAGTCCAGTGTCCATTAATACACAGAGTAACTACAGCTCCTGAAAAGCCTCTCTCTAGAGAACTTCTGCTAATGAAATATCAGTCATTATGGCTCAGATGTGTGCAGCAACAATTCAGATTGGAGCCTGGCTGCCTTCATACTAATGGAAGACATAATCCTCACATTTGAACTACTGAACTACCAGCATAAAGCTACTTAATTACAGTTGTGTGGTGCCTTTTCTGTCAAAGCACTCTACGAGTGCACAATACAGGATTTGCTTTGTCCACCACTGGACAGCAGCCACCTCTAAGTTGCACCTTGGCAGCTGTTTTAACAGGACACCGCAGTTTAGGAAAAGAAGTGAAGAATCCTACATCTACTTGAATACGGAGGAGGGTGTAGGAATTGAAGTCACTGGAGTTATGTCTGATCCACAATGGTGTAAGAGTGAAAGGAGGACAATTAGACCCACAGTGTGGAAGAAGGGCATCTGCAAATGATATGGGAGCAGTTTCTTCAGCATGGATAAAGTTCTCTGTAGCCTAGATTACAATAATAAAGATGGAATTACCCAAGATAGCATTAGACTGAGATTTGTAATAAGAGACAGACCTGTGTTTAGTCATTTAGGGTCTCATCCAGCCCCATTTGAAGTCAATGGAAAGACTTACACTGAGTCAGGCCCTTTAGTACAATCTAGTGGTTAGAGCACAGTACTAGGAGACAAGATTCCTGGATCCCACTCCTTGCACTACAATCTCCTGTCCATAGAGAAGGAGGTTCATAACCTACCTCCTCTGGGTGGTGAGGATTTAATATTTGCAGAGCACTTCCACCCAAGAACCTCAGAAAGAGCAACAGAATTGCCGAGTAACTCTAAACTGCCTGGCATTTGGTTTCCTCAGATCCGTCATCTGCCCAGATGGCTTTCCTAGGGCTGCATTTTGATAGGTTTGCATCTGCTTCTAAAGCATGCAGCCTAGTTACTGTGATGCTGAAGCATCACAAACAAATATAAATAGCTGTGGAATATCACACGGATCCTCAAAGAATGAAACAACCCCAGGGGAGGCAGGAAATCATCATTTGATTTCAGTGGAGACCCACCAGCCTGATATTTGAAGTACCACAGTGAAGCATCAAGCCTTGGACTACAGGAAGGGAAAGAAAGTCTGACCGGTTTCATTTCCAAATGCTCCTTGCAGCTACTATGCTGCATAATCATAAATGATTAAGCAGTTGGCTCTGTTCGTATCTCTTCCTGAGCGAATCACTGTTTGAGTGGAGCTTGAGAAATGACAGAGAGTGGAAAGCAGGAAGCTAAAAGAAGGGAAAAGAATATGGCTCAACTAATCTTGTTAGCCTGCTCTTCTTAGCCATTAATGCAGACTCACAGGAACCATTTGCTGGGCTTCAAAACTGAATGTGATCTAATTCTGCCGCTGTTTTTTTTTTTTGCAGTGCTAAAAAAAGATCTCATTGGTGCCTGCTTATTTAATTCCCTGCATTAACAGCAAATACTCTGTAGCTTGTGGCGTGACTTCTGTTTCATGTATCGCAACCAGGATCTTCGCGCGGCACAGAAAAATATTTATGCTCCTTTTTGCAGTGGATTATTTTCCAGTTTCTCATATTCTAGATGATTATAAATGAATGAGAGTTTACTTCCAGCAGTCTGCCCTAAATTCTGATGTGTAAACTTGTCTGCCATATTGATACTAGAGCAGTCAGTAAGCTTACTTAGACAATATAATTCCCTTTCCAATCCGGCTGCATTAAGACCACATGGGTAGTGTACACAAAAACCCCTTAGTTAACATACATCCACTAGGCCAGATGTTTCTCACAAAGGCAGAAATACAAGGGCCATGAATGGATTGACTTGAGGACTCATGGTGAGTTGGTGCAACAGCCCATACCAAGGTAAGGACTCTATTCCACGTTCCATGTATGGCATCTCCCTTTTTGGCCAATACACTGGGTATGGAACCAGGGACTTCCAGAGTGAAAAGCATGAGCTGCTACAGAACAAAGCTGGGTCCGTAACAACTCATATCCTCAGTTACCCCTCTCTGTGGGAAGGGGGTTTATGCATGCCTAGTTCTTCCTGCTTTGTGTTGCAAGCGCTCCACACGCAGGCCTCCCATTGACAGCCATGGGAGTTGCATTGACAGGATTGGAGCCACCTGAACAAATCTAAGGTCTGCAGGCAGATATTCTACATCGACTATTATTTCTATGACAGTAGCATCTGGTTACAACTGCGATCATTGTGCTAGGAGCTGTATATCACTTAAATAAGAGACAGCTCCAGCCCCCAAAAGGTCACAGTCTAAATAGACAAGACAGACAGATGCGATGGGGGGGAAATGAGCATAATATTTCCTCTAAATGGGGAAACTGAGGCACAGAGACTCATCAGTCTTGCCCATCCCTGGTTTGCAGGAGGCAGGTAATAAACGAGAGACCAACAAGTGGCCTGAGGGGTGGAGGTTGAGAAGAGCAGAGACAGAAGCAGAACCCCTGATCTCACCCTTCCAGGAATTGACTAGTAAATGAGCAGACCTGTATTTCACCGGCCCTGCAAGAGGACAGGTCTTTGCATATGGGTTTTCTAGCCTAGTTTCTACAGACACAGGCTACTCAGCATTACAGCTCACTCACCAGCCAAGGTGGAGCCTTCTCTACCCAGGGAGCTAAGCTCAGCTCCTTGACTACATGACAGCCACAGCCTGACCAAAATGTAGGGGAACCTAATCAGGTTAATAATCACAGCTGCCAGTGTTGATCAGCCTCCCAAGTCATTACACTGCTTGAAAGGAGAAACCACCATAGCCACTGCCCAGCACCTGGCCCCATGTTAGCTGAGGGCGTTTCCCCCAGTTCTTCCAGAGTCTCCAACTAGGTTCCTAAATTGGCTCATCCTCACTGAAACATTTAATCAAATCCACTTCAGGGCTCATGGTTTTGTGGAGATGCAGAAATGGCTCATTTAAACCCTGGATTGTTTTAAGTGCAGGGCGGTAATCATTAGAATTTTACAGGCCTACACAACTCGGAAAGCAGTGAGGGCCATATTACTGCAAAAAAACCAGCTGGGGGCCGAAAAGCCCCGCCTTCACCCTGCCCCTATCCGCTTCCCCCCACACCACCGCTTGGCTTGTCCCGCCCCTACTCACCCCCCGTGGGCCACACAGTGAGCCTGTGTGGGCCGCATGTGGCCCCAGGGCTGCATGTTGTGCGGGCCTGGAATTTTACATCCCAGCCATAAAATAAATCACCAGCCAATTCCGTTATTTTCCTCCAGTCCCATTGTACCCATTCCAGGGAGCAAATGCTGTAAGAGAAGATTTAGGTCCAGATCCTCAAAGGGAGTTAGGCACCTAACTCCCATTGGAATCCATAGAGGTTAGGCACCTAAATACTCTTAAGATCTGGCCCCTAGACTTTGAACCTACAAACCTTTAACTCCATAGGTAACTTTAATAAAGTAAATCACCCTCATACACTCCACAGGAGAGCAAAGTTATGCACTGAAGTGTTTGCAGGATCAGCACCTTGGACAGCTACATGGTGAGTTGGAGTTTATTCATGCACACAGAGACCCTTCGAGATTATAGTAACAAGAAAGATCTTACCTGACCGAAACAGCCCCGCCTCGTAAGACTGGGAGTAGTAGCAGGACTTTTCATCGTTCCTTAAGATCTCAAGGGGTGCAGGCGGCTGTAGACACATCTCTGGGGACCCATGTTTTCACTCCCAGTGGAGAACAGCTGTAACAAAACCTGTTCCTCTCCCAGGGCTGCATCTACACTACTGTCAGTGACTGCACATGTTGGAGAAGAGCAAAGAATCGGGCCCCCAGCACAGACCAGGTCTAGGAGCAACTGTAGACAAACCCGGAGCTTAGGAGTCCTTCTGGCCAGCTCCCAGAAAGAGAGACCTCACCAAATGCAGGATTTCATTGCTAAGCTAGCTGAAGAGGAGTCAGATCATCAGCTGATATACATCAGCAGTGCTCCCTTGCCTTTAACTCTGCCCAAGGACTCCATTGTCAGGGAATTAGCAGAGTGGAATAGGAGTAAAATGAGGACAAAGCAGAATGAAAGAACCCAGAACCTCAAAGTCAAACTCCCCATTGGGAGTTAGGCCTCAAAGTACCTTTGAGGATGGGCCAAAGTCCAATGAAATGCCCTGAAGCACCACAGGACAACACACACATTTCCACAGAGGTACAACTACAGAACTGGGAATAGAAGCCATGTCTTGTGAGTTGCAGTTTGGGGATCTATCACCTAGGCAACACTGCCTGCGAAATAGCACTAGGACCATTTTCACCCAGGGACAGAGCCTCTACAGAAGTCTTTCCATTAACTCAGAACTGGATGTGCCCCCAAGCCTTACACTTCAAGGAGTTGGATCCAGCCCTTGGCAATCTCAGAGGAGGCCGTCAGAGAATATATATCGGGCCTTTCAACCTAGGAGCCGGCAGCTGGGTGGCCAGAGAGTTCTACGGGGTGTGAGTTTGTTATGTGCCCAGCGGCTCTATTTTAAAGAACGAAGTGGCCCAAGCAGCTAGGGAAAGGCAGGCCCGGGGGAAGTGGAAGCTTTCAGAACCTCTCGAATTATTTTTGGGGGTTAAAATAACTAGTCGGAATTCCTGAATCTTCCCCCCCGCCAAACCTCTGTGATTTAAAATTATATCCGCCCCGCATCCCCCACCCTCCACTCCAACCTCATGTGATTCAATTAAAAACAAGAGCAAAACACGCTCTTCTAACTACACTGCAGCCTGTGACCTGTATTATAGAGAGCTCCCCCAGAAGTTTGGTTGGCACAAGTGCCCCGTGTTACAACAGATTGTGTCCATTCTGCTGTTTGAAGGCTGTTCCCTCCCAACCTAACTCCTTTGTCACAACCGTTGCCTAGGGGTGAAACTCACCCCTGTGCAAAGAATCTGCCCCTTAAGCCTTCAGAATGGGACAGAGAGGCCTTGCGCTCTCATCTGACCTACACCCCCTACTGGCATTTTGCAATGGGCTTAAATACAGAGCCGGATACTGAACTGGTGTAAATCTGTGTGTTTCCACTGACTTCAGCAGAGTTACGCCGATCTACATCACCTGAGGATCTGGCCCAGTATTTCCAAAGAAACGAACAAAAACAAAACAGAGAGAACTAAAAATGCTGAAGCCAACAACCAAATCATGGTCGCTGGACTAGAGTTGGCCCATGTGTTAAACAAAGGAGTCTTAGAAATACAGGACCAGATCCTCCACTGGGGGAAATCAACGTAGCTTCATAGACATTGATGGAGATACATGCTGGGGACTGGGCCTAGGATGCCATGCAGATGAGTTTACAAGCCGCAAATAACAATTTTTGTTCAGACACCAACACACTGTTTATTGGGGGATCAGTTTTCTATTCACTTGCCGGCCAAATATTTTAATGGAAAGAGGAAAGTCACATTCAAACGATCTGAAAGGTAGCGTCATGCAAAATGATACCTCGATCCAAAATGTCATACTGATTAAAGAAAGAACACTTGCAAGGTCCATTGTCTTATGATCAGTCTACGTTCCACTATACATACACACTCTAGATTAGGCCATACGTTTGCATTCAGTAATGATCTAAAGTCAACGTGGTCAAATCATTCACAAAAGAAAGGGTGAAATTTTTCTCTCATTTTCTGTTCTGAAATTCAACCATTCAACCAGATCTCCAGCGGATTGAAACATGGGGAGAAAGTTTTTTCCCCCCTTCAAATGCCGAAGTCTGAAATTGTCAAGGTTTTGAAATTCGAACCATTTTGACCCGCTCTAGACTAAAGTTTTAAACCTACCTCTAGCCCTCTAGCAGAGCTCTAGTGACCCCAGCGCCCAATCGCTGGTCTGCTCTACATTCAGAATATCAAACTAATTCTTTCTACAGAACATTCACTTTCATGACACAATTTTCTCCATCCCCTGGATACATTTGTGGGTTGGAAGCGAGACAGACAAACAACACACGGATGTGAACTGAAGAATATCAGACTGTGTTTACAGATGCTCTCTCTGCATCATAATTACAGCACCTGAATTTCCATGGCATCTTCATTGTTTCAGATGTTACTCGTCTTCAGATTGCCGTTCCTAGAAAATATTATTGACGCAATCCGCCCTACGCGCCCGAAATCCTGTTTTTTAAAGGATTCTTAAAGAAGAGCTATAAATCCACTATTAATCAGGAAGAACTAAATTTGCAAGTTCCACAAGAAACTGGCTGACCATCTATGAATATTTCGGACCAGCACTACTCTAAATCGAGGGTTCTCAAACTTTTCGCTGGCATGACCCCATTTGAATTAATTATGTCTGCCCAGGACCCCAGACAGCTAGAGGACGCCATTTTGAAGAGCCAAACAGCATCCTACACTCAGCGTGACCTCACACGCACTGTATGTGAGAGGTCATGGCACATGGAGGACGCCATTTTGCTCTGCACAACAGCATCCTCCGCACTGCATGACCTCATCCATATAGCGCATGTGAGGGCTCACTGTGCAGAGGTAGCCATTTTGTAGAGCAAAATGGCGCCCTCCAAGAGGTCACGCTGTGCGGTGCAAAATGGTGTCCTTTGAACACTAGGGATCGCTGTGACCCCATCTGCTGATGGCATGTCCCCATTCAGGGCAATGACTTGTAGTTTGTGAAATGGGTTCTAGCTGTTGCTGAATAGTAGGTGTGTCTGGGATCAAGAAACCATTGACACCCACTAATTCTCACTTGGTTTCCATAGGGTATTTAGTGGCTTTGATTCCCAATTCTTTCAGGCAACTTGACCAAGTTTGCTGGGCCTTGGGCCAATAAAATGGTCCCTGACAATCTACGGGAGTTTCAATATTTACCTCAACAAGGACCAAGGTTTGGCCCCGTGCATCTAGCAGCACCAGCCAACCTCCCGTTCAACTGAGCCCACTCTATAAACCACAACGGAGAGAAGAGGGGTCGGAGCAGCGAACGGTGCACTGCAGAGTGAGGAGGGAGAACTCAGGGCACTGAAGCCCTGGACCCTGTGAGGCAGGGGCCCAATTCTGACCCCTCTGAAGTCACTGGAATGTTTTGCCACCATGTGCAGTGTGAACAGGATGAGGGCCTGGATGTCTAGCCTGGAGAGGGCAGGGGACATACAGACCTTTGGTGTACAAGCATTATTAGAGTAGCAAAGGTTCCAGTGGAGACTAAGGCCCCACTGTGCTAGGTGCTGTACAGACACATAGCCAGAGACAGTCCCTGCCCAGAGAAGCTTACAATCTACATAGACAAGGGGAGAGAGGAAACTGAGGCGCAGGGAGATGAAGTGACTTGCCCAAGGTCACCCAGTGGGCCAGTGGCAGAGCTGGGACTAGAACCCAGGTCTCTGTGTCCCAGTCCAGAGCCCTAGCCACTGGACCAGGCTGCCGCTCGGCGGTACTGTAATTGGCTACATTAGGACACAACATAATCTCTCGCCTGCGAGGGCCCCCTTTTCCCCTTGGGGAGGCGCATCGCGACGTCTCTCCAGTTTAGTTCTTGGCTGGGACGGTTTCCACTTTCTCTTCTTCGGGCCGATCTTCCTCGGCAGGCTTCTGCTCCTCTGAAAGCCTGGGGGCCTTGATGCTTTCCTGCAGGTCTCGCTTCTCCTCCCGCCTGACAGTGACCGTGCTGGTGGAGAAGGCTTTTGTGCCGGAGAAAGGGCCGGACGAGAACGTGTAGCCAAGGCCAAAGGTGTTCCCGCTGCTGACGGTGCTCAGCCGTGTTTCCTCCCCTTCCAGTAATTTCCTGGGGGGACGGGGGAGAGAGGGAAACACCAAGAAAGGTGCATTGAAGCTGTTGCTGGAGCAAGATTTCATAACTCTGCCTTCTCCTTTCTAAAATATCCTCCCCACCTCAGTTTTCATCAAGGTGTGGCAATGGGGAACTTCCCCCCCGCACCCATGGGAAAGCAGCCAAAGGATCAATCAGCACAATCAACATTCAATCCACAGCCTCTACGGCAGGCTCTGCATTTGGCTACGCACTATCGACAGACGGCTACTGAGCAGAGAAAGGCCAAGCAGATAAACAGATTGATCAGAGGAGGGAGGAGACAGCCCGGCATCCGCACAAACCACAGGGGAGAAAAACTTTACATGGAGATACCACTTCAAAGGTTCCCGGGACTACAAAAAGAAGGGGAAAGAACCCTTAGTTCTCTGAACCTGCGAATGGTAGAGCCTTGCTGATAATTTGCTGCAAATGAGGAACTGTTTTCGGCAAAGATAGAGCTTGCTAGAATTAAGTTTTCAGCACCAGAAAGCAGGTTATTTTTGTATTCATCCTCTTCTCACTCTCTTTATTCTTGCCCGATATCACTGCAATGTGTGCTCTCTATTAACAAACTTATTCTTGGTTTATACAAAACCACCTCCGCGGTGTTCTACTGAGCGTGAGTTCTCAGCCAGACAGGCGGGTGTGTGCTCTGTCTTTTAGGAGGCAGCAAACTCCATAGTATCTGAGAATGTCCGGCGCGAAGGCCTGGACGCCACAGGGAGACGTCTCAGGAACTCAAGCCCTGGGCTTCACTCATTTTACCTGCGGGGCCAGGTTTGGAGCTCATTGGCAAGGCAGACGCACTGGAGCATCAGAGAGCTGATGCACAGTTTAGCAGCCGCAAAGCTCTCATTTGTTGAGGCAGAGGGGTAACACAGCGGCTGTGGGTTCTGGATTCCCTGACGAGCATGTCACAACCATGTGGCATCAATGATGCATGACTCAGATGCCATGGAAATGAGTGTCCAGGCAACATGGTGACGACGGTAATTCATGTCAGGGATCTTCAAAAGCGAATAAGGGAGCTGGATACCATATTCCTGTTTAAATGGAATCCGAGCACCTAACTCCCTTAGGTCACTTGAAAATCCCAGCTTGAAGACCAGGACAGACACATGGCAGCTGTATAGCAGTTTGATCTAGGTTTCCTAATGCATATTGCTAGGGATTTCTTTTTGGATGTTTTTTTAAAGGATCTGCTCGAGGAATTATTTTTAGGGACTTCCTCTACTCTGTGTTTGCAGGAGGTCAGACTAGATGGTTCCCTCTGGCCTTAGAATCTATTAATCTCTAGAAACTTTAAAATGTGTATGCGTATGCGGAGGACAGGAGTAAAAAAATAGGAGCAATGGATCAAAATGTGATTAAGAGCCACCTTCTCCCCATCAAACTAGAAGTCCTGTGTAAAAGTTGGTCATTAAAAAAGAATCCAAACAGTTGTTTCCATTTTACAGGGACAGAAAAGGACCCAATTGTTTGGATTCTTTTTTAAAAAAAATCACACCATATTTGTATCAAAACTACTATTAATTTTTATTTGTTTATTGAAAACCAGGTCTCTTCAGCATCGGTAACTATTTTTTATTTAAAACATGATGCGGAAAAGGGAAATAATTGGAAGAAATTCAACAATTTCCCTGGCAAGATTTCATTTTAGGAAAAAGACTGTTTTTCTATGGGAAGTGAGGGGGAAAATGTTGACCAGTTCTAACCCAGAGATGAACCTGGGGATCTGGTGTAATAAATCTATTTTTTCTTCATTATAGAAATGTGCAGCTAGATTGCTACACAATCTTATGGAACATCCCCGGGGACAATGTATTTGGGTATTTGTTTCTCTCTATACAAACGCCAGCATCAAACATCCCCAAAGCCATAGGAGAAGAAGGCCTCTTGGTCTCGTTTTACCTGTATGCTGCGATTTCAATATCCAGGGCCATCTTCACATTCAGCAGGTCTTGGTACTCTCGGAGGTGACGAGCCATCTCTCCCTTGGTCATCCTGAGAGCATTTTCAAGCTGGTTAATAGTCTCCTGCAGAACAAGAAGTGGAAGGAAGAACATTCTGATCACGTCAATAGTTCCCTCTCGTTTGCTTTTAGTGCCTCTCCTTCCAGCCGTGTTGTTCAAACTGACCTCAGGAGGAGATATCAGGAGTCACTATAGTCAAATCAGGTGACTTGAAGCCTGGACTCCTGGGTTCTATTATTGGCTCATGACCTGATTTTGGGCAAGTCACAGATCTACAGTTTCAAACAGGCCTAACAATTTGGGAAGTGCAACTAAAATTTGAGGAGGCCAGCACCTCTGGAAATCAGCCCCTTAGTGGACACCCAAAAAACAGAGGCCCCCAAAGATCAATGAATGCTTTGTGCCTCAGTTTCCCAAGTTGAGACGCAGGGCCAATAATACTTACAATATGCCTCGCTAGGGACTGAAGGGTGGGGTAGTGAATGAACGTTTTCAAAGTCTTTGAAGATTACAGGTGGGAGATGATATAGTCTCTACCTCTACCATTCAGGGCAAGGTTTGCTAAATACATCCCATCTCTGTATAAGGACCATCTTCCTCCCCATGCAAACTGTGCCCAAAAGCGTGGCCTGCACAAGCCACCAGGAAAGACAAAAGCCCAGGATAATCTTTGCTAGATACATATCTGGCATTTTGCCACCCGAGTCTCTGATTCCTAGGGCTGCAAGCAAGCTCTAGAGCTGGAAACAAATAAGAAGCCGAGGTCTGTTGGCAAGTGTCAACTACCTGCAGATTATGGATCTCCTCGTTGCTCCTCTCCTCCGCTTCCTGCAGCTGCCTCTCCAGGGACTCGTTGACATTCTTCAGCGCCTCGATCTCGATGTTGCGGGCCTGCAGCTGGCGTCGGTACTCTGTGATCTCCTCCTTGGCCTGGCGGATGCTGTCGCTGCTGCGAGCCGCCTCCTCGGTGAAGTTGGCAA
Source organism: Dermatemys mawii (assembly GCA_007922305.1). Taxonomy (NCBI): domain Eukaryota; kingdom Metazoa; phylum Chordata; order Testudines; family Dermatemydidae; genus Dermatemys; species Dermatemys mawii. The sequence continues at coordinate 10,238,202 of ML677387.1, forward strand.
ACTTGGATTTGTACCACTCTTCGGCGGACTGCTGGTTCCGGGCAGAAAGGACTTCGTACTGCATGCGGATCTCCTTCAAGGCCGCCGTGAGGTCAGGCTTGCTCACGTCCACCTCCACCGAGACCTGGAGAGGGCACAGAAGAAAGGGACCCCACCCCCACACACTTAGAGCCAGAGGGCTCAGCACACAGTGGAATGGCTGTGTTTCCTCTGCATGGAGCAAGCTGGAGGACAAAGGGCTCCCATACTGAGGTCCACAACTCTTACGAGCTGGGGGGCCCAGCACCATGCGGTTCCAATACAGAAGCTCTCTGAATTAAGGAAAAGGGAGAAATGAAGTCAGGGGATTTAGGGCTACATGGCTCTTCTCTCCACAGGCACGCACAGTCCTGGAGCTCATCAGCCCTCACGGGATGGCCTGGGGGAGATGTTGATTACCTCTGTGTGGATGTGGATGGATAGATAGAGGGGGTTGATGGATGGATGGATAGATAGAGGGGGTGGGTGGGGATGGATGGATAGATAAAGGTAGTAGATAGGGATAGACAGATAGAATTAGTCTGAAATCAACAAGATGAAATTCAGGAAAGAAAAGTGTAAAAGGACTTCACTGAGGAAGGAAAAATCAAATGCACAAGCCACAAAACGGGTACTAACTGGTTGGCAGTAGTATGCCTAGAAAGGGCTTGGGGGTTGCAGTGGATAACACATTAAACACGAGATGATACTGTAATGCAGTTAACAGGCGTGTCGCACATAAGGTAAATGTTCTGGGGAAGCCTCAGCACTGGTGAAGCCTCAGCTGGACCATTGTGTCAAATTCTGGGAATCACACTTTTGGAAAAATGTGGATAAATTGGAGAGAGTCCAAAGGAGAACAACAAAAATGGTGAGAAATTTAGAAAACTTGATCTACGAGGAAAGGTTAAAAAACTGGGCACGTTTAGTCTTGAGAAGAGAAGACTGAGGGGGGACCTGATAACAGCCTTTAAATCCGATAGGAGGGGTTATGAAAAGGATGGTGATCGATTGTTCTCCATGTGCAAGGCAGGACAAGACATAACAGGGCTTAATCTGCAGCAAGGGAGACTGAGGTTAGATAGTAGGAAAAACGTTCTAACTCTAAGGATAGTTCAGTTCTGGAACAGGCTTCCAAAGGAGGCTGTGGAATCCCCGTCGTTGAAGGTTTTAAGGACAGCCTACGTTTACTTGGTCCTGCCTCAGCGCAGGAGACTGGACATGATGACTTCTCAACTCCCTCCCAGGCCTAGAGCTCTATGATTCCAGCTGGATAATCCAGGCTGCATTACAATACCTCTGTGCCAGCTATTGATTTCAACGCCCAGGAGACAGGCCATCAATAATGCAACGGCTGCTGTAAAGCCGTGTCACTAAACTGCTGGGGGTTGGTCCTTACGGGGCTGGCGTTTGAAGACCGTTACGTGCCCTTTAACATTTGCCTGACAACGCCTTGCAGAAGCGGACACTAACGAAACCCACTGACAAAAGAGTGGTCACCAAGCTGCCCATTAAACCAACACATAACAAGCTCATTGGGATCACCTAAAAGCACCCAAGGAATTAACATGGGTTAGCTACTTTTTGCTGTAAGTAGGCTTCATTTTTTGCTCCCCACATGTATGGAAATAGTCCAGCAACTTCACTTGAAACCCAGACTGACCAATGAAACCAGGACAGAGCTTTCCTTCTTTCCTAAGCGTCTTTTCATTCCCCCAGCACACGGCGCAGGCACAATAGATCGTCATCGTGTGCGCTTTGCAGGGTGGGCGGTAGGTACCTATTGTACCAACGGCACTGCAGCACAGCAGCAGGACGAGATCTTCCCACCAGGGCTGACAAATAATGCAGTCAAGGTCCAGTTTGCTATGGTATTCAAAGACCTGACTCACACTTCCAATAGCCTACAGAGAGACAACCCAGTAGTCAACGCACAGGAGACAAGGGTCTGATTTAACCTTGCAGACGAGCTTATGCCGAATACAATGTAATCAGAAAGGCAGAAGATGTAGTAACCCTTTCAATATAGAGGAGAAGGATAGGGGTCATGCCTGCACACAGTGTGTTTGCATCCTGCAACTAGCCAATGCCATGAGGCGAGCCGGTCAAATGTCTGCCTTAAAGATAACCTTCCAATGAGCGACTGCCTGCAATAGCTTTGTGCCCAGTGCAGAGGAGCTAGACTCGACCCATTCAGCATGCACAAGAGGAAGGGAACACGGGGAGTGAATGTAACAGTCTCTGTGGGCTCAGCCTATGGAAGTATAAAAATATGGGGTGGGGCGAGCGAGAAGGAGGGCAGTATTGTGCACGTCTGCCACACCCTGTCCATCTAGCACATACAGAAGAGGGGTGATCGGAGCATGTAACACACCTCATCCAGCACACAGGAGGGGTGCAGGTGTGTAACCTTACCCAGCCCCCAGGAGGAGGGATGTGTGTGTTAACATTCCTTAGGGGGAGAGGGATATGGGGGGGTGAGTGAGGACACACCCCACGCACATGGCATGCGGGGGGGGGGAGAAGGGCGCTGGGCACGTGGGGATGTGGGCAGTGGACCGGGGTGCGGGGTGGTTGAATCCCCAAGGCGAACACTGAGTCCCTGGGGGTGCTCTGTGTCACCCTGGGGAGGCTGCGGTTGGGCATCTTGTGGGGAGGGGAGCACTGGGAAGGCGCTGGGGTGGGGGAAGGGAGGCGCTGCAGTGGGCAGGACCGGGGGAGAGCAGGGCAAGTCCGTGGGGGGATCCGGAACAGGGAGTGTGCAGGGCGGGTGCTGGACAGGGACGGGGGAGGGGAAGAGAGCAGAGCTGGGGAGGGGTGGGGAGGGGAGCGCTGGGCTGGGGCAGGCAGGGAGGGGGTCGTAGTGCAGGGAGAGAGGGAGAGGTCGACGGGGATGCGGAGCAGGGGCAGGTGGGGAGGCGCAGGGAGAGGAGGTCGGTAGGATGCTGGGCAAGGGCAGGTGGGGGGCGGAGCGGAGCGCAGCAGAATGCGCAGCGGCGGGGGAGCAGAGCCGAGAGCTGGGCAGTTGGGGAGAGCAGAGCAGGGGGAGCGGGGCGCAGGGCCAGGCAGCGCGGGGGGAGGGGGGCGCAGGGCCGGGCAGCGCGGGGGGAGCGGGGCGCAGGGCTGCGCACGGCGCTGGTACCTGCGCATCCTGCAGCGCGCCTTGCAGCTCCGCCACCTCCTCGTCGTGCACCCGCCGCAGGAAGGCGAGCTCCTCCAGCAGCGCCTCCACCTTCTTCTCCAGCTCCAGCCGGGCCAGGGCGGCGCGGTCCGCCTCCTTCCGGCCCTCGCGCAGGGCCCGCTCGGCCTCCTCCCGCCGGCGCGCCTCCTCCTGGCCCTGCTCCCGCAGGCGCTGCAGCCCCTCGGCCAGCTGCTGGCTCTCCAGCCGCGCCTCGTCCCGCTCGTGGCGCAGCGCCTCGGCCTGGGCGCGCAGCTCGCGCAGCTCCTGCTCGTAGAGCTGCTGCAGGCGCGGGGGCTCCGCCTGGCGCTGGCGCAGCAGGGTCACCTCGGCCTCCAGCAGCCGGTTGTGCTGCTCCAGCTGATGCACCTTCTCGATGTAGGTCACGAAGCGGTCGTTGAGCCCCTGCAGTTGCTCCTTCTCGTTGGTGCGCACGATTTTCAGCTCGTTGCTCACCGCGCTGGGCTGGCACAGCAGCTCCAAGGGGTCCCCGGGGCCGGGCCCGGCCAGCCTGCGAGAGGAGGCGGCGTAGGAGTCCTGGGCATGGTGGGCGCGGTAGCCGGCGGCCCGCGGGGCTGGCGAGCCGCTGGCGAGCCTGCCGGAGAGGCGAGGGCTGTCCCCGAAGAGCCGCTTGTAGGAGGAGGCTGGGTAGAGCAGGTCGCTGCTGTAGCTCATGGTGAGCCGGGCTGCGTGGGGGGAGAGGCAGGCGCGGGAGGGACGGTGCTAGGGGGGCGATGCACAGACAAGGGGAAGGGGGGGACGATGCGCCTGGCTCGCCCCTTATATAGCCCCGCAAGCGCCAGTCCCCTGCCTCCTGCTCCGGAAAATTAACCCCGCCCAATCCACTGCAAAGCTGCAGGGCGGGGAGGCTGGAAGGGAGAGGGGAGGGGGCGGGGGGGGAGGCAAGGTGGCCCCATGGGGCTGGCAGAGGCTTCAGCCGCTTGCAGCGCTCCCCGGAAAGGGTGAAGGATACAAGGGAGGAGTGGGGGAAGAGCGGGGAAGGGGAAGGATAAGTTGTCGGTGAGCGCTGCCATTCCTGGAAGGGAGGCGGGGGGGGACCCCACCCCTGGCTCAGAGCTGGGGGTTCCCACAGGGGCTACTAGAGACCAGGCAGAGCCCTGACAAAAATGGCGAGTGGAAAAATGCCGCAGTATGAGGCAAGCGGAGATAGAGGGGTTTTCCTCCTTGGGGATGGGAACGGGAAAAGGAGGACAAAGAAGAGAGGGTATGACTCTAGCTTTGATCCTTCCCCCCCCCCCCAAATCATTGACCTGTCATCTTTATGGCCCACGATTTCCAGGCGGCCAGTGATCTGGAGTGCCCAATTTGAGCCGCTTGGATGGCGCCTTCGCCTACAGCTGCAATGGCAGGAACTGCCCCCGGGCAGGTCACAGCACCTCTGAAAATCAGGCCCTTTGAAACCAAGGCTCCAAAACCAGAGGCAATCAAAACAACCCGTCACTTCAAATTTAGGCCTCTGCATTTAGGACCAACTTCTGGTTCAGCGGTGGTTACTTAAATGCAGACTGGCCTTTCTGCTCTGAGAACAGAATGAGACCCAGAGTGAAACAGGCTTTGCATCAGACCTGGGATAAATTTGAAAGCCAACCCCCCCTTGGAATTCTTGAAATGGCCACTTTTCACACCAGGCTGAACCAAAATCCTAGGTCTAAGTCTTTGGAATTTGGGTTAGTCTGAGATCAGGATTGAAATCGTGTGGTTTCAGCCCATCTCCGCCAGATCCAACAGAGTTATACCCATGTAAACGAGGGTCAAGTCTGCAGTTGTGTTGGTTTTTGCATGTGCCTCTCTGCCTGCTTGTGCAGGTAACACCAGAACACACCCAGCTACCAGGACCGACCTTCTTCCTCTGTTTTGTGAGGGGTAGATTTACTGACACTGACTCGTTCTCTGCTAGTGCAGAGCAGCAGGACAGCGTGGCAGGTAGACAAGCAGAATTACAAAGGCCCAGGTCTGTTGCTGGTGGGGTGCCTGGCCCAAAAGAGACCCAATTCTGAACTCAGACTGACTTTTACGCTGATATAACTCCAGTGATTTCAATGCAGTAGTGCCCAATTCAGGCTGGTGCCGGTCAGAGTAGATCCAGCTTTAAAAGCAGCCAGGACTTTTTTTTTTTTAATAATTGTGTCATCTTCTGTGTTGTGGGAAGGGAGGTGGGGGATGGGATGGCCGAGGAGAGCGCAGGAGCAGTGCTTCCAATCCACTTCTGGTTTTCAAGGACAGAAGCATTGTAAATGTACGTTAGCTGAATTCAGCACGAAACTGAAGTGAGTCATTGCAAAATAGAGAGAGAGAAAGGATGCACTCACCATCTCTCACACTTCACTGCTCATCCTGCTTCGTCCCCACCCTGCAGAGCATTCTGTTCATCAGCTGCTTGGCTGCTTCCAATTCATTTCTTCACCTTCACTCCATAAATCAATGTTCCATTATGTAGCCCAGGGCCAGGGGGCAAAACCGAAGTCGTCAGCTCCTGCTGACTCAGGCATATTTGCTGCACCTGGGTAGCAGATTGATGTTTCCCACTTCGATGAGGCACAGGATTTAAAAACAAGAGAGATGCTGCCCTGCATGGATTGGATTGTAGAGAATCCACGTTGTCTCTTTACATGAGGAAGGGGAATGGGCCAAATCCATAGTGTATTAAGGGAGAGAGTTTTCATTAGTAGCCTCTTTAATGAGCAGAACATTTCTTAGCTTTGTTGCTTTCCTGTTCCGTAATCACAGAATTACGCAACACAGAGAATTTTGCTTCTTGCATTTAGCTAATGCCACTCAAAGAGCCGGAAATGAGATCAGAATTTCACCCAAGTAATACATCACGGGGGGGGGAGGGGAAAGGTACTTGCAACTCTTCATAGAGCAGATTCTATCCTCATTGAAGTCAAATGGGAGTTTTGCTTCAACTGGGCCTTAATAAAATATAGTTCCATAAGGATAAAGACATTGCGAGATGACACCTAAAAACATAACTCCTGCCTTCATGTCCAAACCACTAGCACTTGTGAATTGCACATGGTGGCCAGATTCTGGTGGAAGTGGCCAAACGCCACTGAAGAGGATGGATGTTCAGCCACTTTTCTGCATGCTTATTATGTCCCTCGGGGCCTGAGTCAAAGCCCACTGAAGTGAATGAGTGTGTCCATTGGATAAGGCCCTTGGTATATAGATTTGGTTCTATTTCTGATCTTTGGTGTTATTCCGGATAAGCAGTAGCACAGCGTGTTACACAAATGGGTTGGGGACCTCTGGGGATTAGCAGCAGAATAAGATGCCGATTGCTCATTCAGAGCCAGCCCAATTTGGCAACCAGCAAAAACTGTTATCCTCTAGCAGGGGGTTGGACTAGATGACCTCCTGAGATCTCTTCCAACCCTAATCTTCTAGGATCTCATGGGTATTCGGTGACCTACATGAATTGAGCTGCTGGTTCTTAGATGGCAAATATCCACAGCACTTAGAATATAGGTGCCCATTGTGAGAAGATCTAGAGGAGGAGGATTCAGTATTGTTTAGTGTGTTCTGAGGGGGTCTTAGAGAGAAAAGTGGGCAAGGTGATATCTTTTATTGGACCAACTTCAGCTGGTGAAAGTGACAAGCTTTCGAGCCGCACAGATCTGAAGAAGAGCGAAGGACTCTTGCGTTATTTAAGGCCTGAATCCTGAAAGGTGATGACCATTAGCCCCCATCTCTCTGCAAAAGAGTGTTCTGAGTTTGCTGCCCTGGGACAGATGCACAACCTCGCTTCATAGATTTCAAAGCCCGAAGGGAACCATTGCGATCATCTCATTCGCTGTCCTGGCCAAGGAACTTCCCTGAAATAACCCCTTTGTACGAGGGCAGCTGTTGGAGGAAGATGTCCAAGCTGATTCAAAGTGGCCGGAGATGGAGAATCTACCACAATCCTTGGAAAATGGATCCAATGGTTATTTACCCTCCCTGTTAAAAATTTACATATTATTTCCACTGTGAATTTGTCTAGCTTGTTGAATCTTGATAATTATTCTTTTGTGTGCTAGGTAGGAGAGCCTGTTACCAAATATCTGGTCTCTCTAGCCCCAAAGACTGAAGCGGGGTGGTATTTCAGAGAACGAGTTCTTCACACCACTTGAGCAAAGCATTTTTTTAAAAGAGGAGGGGAAGAGAACTACAGCTCTCTCACCAGAGACATCAGCAACTAGACATGACCCCACGCGCTGTCAGAACGATGTTTTTCAAAAAGCTTCAAATGCATAAAGCAACTGCAGTCAGCGGTGAAAAAAATCAGCTGGAGAGGGAGGCAACTCTTGAACTTGGCTATGTGGGAATTCGACTGGAGATGAAAGAGAGACCTGGGGGTTTCTGGATCCTCAGCAGCCTGCCAGGTTGGGGCTCCCATCCCAGGGAGGGTTTTGAAATGTTGGGGTTTTATTCTGACTTGGAATGAAACCAAAATTTCAAACCCCTCCGTGCAATGGAACAACTGCCCTGCTCTGAAGTTGAAGGATCCAAGTTGTCATTGCGCTTCCCCACGGGGATGCATGTAATTCAGGGGGGAGATTTTTACAGCGGCGCTAGCTGCCCATATCCCATCAAAATCCAATGCAGGCTAAGTGCCCAACTCCCTTAAACTCCTTGGAAAAATCCCCACCTCACTGCCTGCAGCACAAGCACTTGGAAGCAAGCTTTCAACAGTCGGCCTAAGTCATGCTAGGAACAATGCCCCCTTGTAAAGACCTGTTAGTACCATATGAGGCAGTCTCATTTTATAGATAAAACTACTCACTTAGATAAAACTACATTCAGACTCTTATTCCTAAGGGGGGAAAAATACATTAGTGATCTGCCTAGGAGTCCATGTAGGCAGATCGTCACTGCCACATGTATTAATCAGCCTACATCATCACCCCGGTAACAGACACTGAAAATAACTGGTGACAGGTTTCAGAGCGGCAGCCATGTTAGTCCATCTCAGCAAAACCAGCCAGGAGTCCTTGCGACACCTTAGAGACCAACACATTTATTTGGGCATAAGGTTCATCAGATGCAGCTGATGAAGTGGATTTTAGCCCAGGAAAGCTTGTGCCCAAATAAATGTGTTGTCCCCCTTAGAGACCTCCACATTGTTTTGGCTGAAAATAACCAGTGAATCCCCAGCCAGCTAAGGTAGATGGGAGGGGCAGGGGTGAGTAATCGACATTTCTGACACTACTGTTAGCTCCATGGCGAATACAAAGAGGCGCTTATACTGCACAAGGTTTCCTCCCTCTTAGACACTTTGCGGGACGCCTTGGGTGACAAGAGGTCGTGATCACGCTGCCGAGGTCGCTGTTAAAGTTTTGCCCGAGAGTGTGGTTGAAGCTAGGGTGCAAATTGCTTTGTGGGATCTGCTAGAGGTGCAAGCAAATCCTTATGGAGCGTGTTAGCCATTTGGTTCACAGGCAATGTGAAAGCGGTGAGAAACACAGGGTGTTTCCCTGGTGGTGGTTGTGTTTTTAGAGTTTAAGGTTTGGCGGGGGAGTGTTTTGGTGCAGTCTTAACTGCCCCTGAACAAAATCCTTTTCAGTTGTTAACAGTCCTCTTGTCCGACCGCCTGCATAATACGGCCATATCACTTCACTAAGTAATTCCCGTCTTGTCCATATTCATGTCACTTACCATTTCAAATGGTTACTAGTTTCATCATAGTGCACAGAGCCTAACTCTCCTGTATATTTTTATGAGCTGGCAAATTTTGCACTTTTTAAAATCAGGGAATGATGCCTTCAGAGTATGAGGGCTGGTATAAAGAGGATGGTGATCAGTTTTGCTCCGTGTCCCCTGAAGGTCGCATAAGAAGTAATTGGCTTGATCTGCAGCAAAGGAGATTTAAGTTAAATATTAGGGGGAAAAATTCCAACTCTAGGGGTATGACTACACTTCCTGTCGGATTGGCGGGTAGCAGTCGATCTATCGGGGGTTGATTTAGCACGTGTAGTCTAGATCCCCAAATGCTCTCCCACCACTGCAAGAGGTGAAGGCAGAGTCGACGGGGGAGGGGGGCGGCAATCAACACACCGCCGTGAAGATGCAGCGGGAAGTCAATCTAAGTATGTCAACTTCAGCTACGCCATTCTCGTAGCAGTAGCTGAAGTTGCATATCTTATATGATCCCTCCCAATGTCGACCGGGGCTACGGGGAGTTAAGCTCTGGAATAGTGTGGAATCCCCGCACTGGAGGGCTGGACAAACACCTATCAGGGACGGTCTAGATTTACTTGGTACTACCTCAGTGCAGGGGGCTGGATTTGATGGTCTCTGGAAGTCCCTTGCAGCCCTGCGTTTCTGGGACTGTTCCTGAAGTCATCTGACCGGGGACAATGGCAAAGTCGACAGAAGAACACATTGCTGAGCACAGTAGAAAACTCACATTGCTAGCGGCGGCGATTGAAATCATTTTCCTGAGCTGGCAAAGTACTACTTGTATTGACTCATGGGCATATGCCAATCTTAGGGCACGCGATCGTGGGGATTTATTGTTCTAACCTTCAGAGGCCAGATCCTGAAGTGGGGCCAAGCAGAGCAGCTCCAAAGGTGTTTGTGGAACTAGACAGATTCACGCTAGCTGACCATCTGGCCCATACATCCCTGCTCTCTCTTTGCCTTTAGAACCACTGACTCCACATTTCATGCATCAGAATGATGCCCTCATCCTGGCTTTCTGCATCTCATCGCTAGGGAAATGACTCGCTTTCCCCGTATCTGTGCTCAAAGCCTTGTGACATGAGGCCTTGTGACCTCCTGTAGACCGAGATCCGGTCCAGTTTGCTTGCTATGCCCCATGCAATAGCCAGGTGTGGTCACAGATCCTCGACTGGTGTACGTCGATGGAGTTATACCATTCACACCAGCTGAGGATTTGGCCCTAGGAGTATGTAGGCTCTCCGGGAGGTTGTCTTCGGGATTGGTGATTAGGGAATAAACTCCTACATAGAGACCACGGGAAGTGGGGGTAGGGATGAACAAAGCAAACCTAAATGACGTAAAAAAATGTATCCTGCGCTGGGACCTGCATAAAGCATGCAGCCAAGTATTGATTGCCAGGCAGTGGGCTGGAACTGATGGAAGCTCCATCAGGGGCTATAGGGCCAGTTATCCCCTGGCCGAGTGTTATCACTCATCATGTCCATGCTCCAATAGCTGCACGCCAACGACAGTAGAAAGCAAAGGATTCACTGCAAAAGGCCATGTGGCCATCCACGCCATTACAGCAACGCCGAGTGCTCAGAGATCTACTTTGTAGGTCAGCTGGAGTTTAACCAGCCCACAGCCTTCCCTCCTTCGACACTGTTCTTGCGGGCGGCAGGGGTGGGTTTGTTATTAAACACGGGACAATGGTTAGGCCGGATTAACTCCAGGATCTAGACTGGCGGACGCCAGCACGGGCCCTGCGACAAGCTCTCCATTGTGGCAGCGCAAAGTGCTGGCAATGCAGGGGTTAAAGTGCACAGGGGAGCACTCCCCTTCTGCTCCCTGGCTTGAATAAGCAGTCTTCCCTGCCCCTGCTGCTGCCCCCTTTCCAAGTTGGTGATGCCACCGCCCCCCCATTTCATACTGCTTTAATGCTGACAGCCTCCTTTCCACCCGGCGGCCTGCAGGCATCGGAGCCACCCCTGGGCTGGGCACATGGGGAGGCCCACACTGATTGAGACCCACTTCCGTGGGGAAAAAGGCTGTTTGCTGCTTTGCTGCAGTACCCCTCTGCTGACACGGGAGGGCACAGTTGGCATTTCCCTTGCACCAACTTGCTTGTGGAAATACGGCCTGTTGGCCTCTTTCTGCATCGCCTTGCGTGACCCCAAGGCCCTTCTACCGTCTACTGTTCTGCAGCCTCTCTTGCACTCCCCCCACCTTATATGGAGACTCCCTCAAGTCCTCCTCACACCTCCGCCAGATCAACGTATCCACCCCTAGATTCATAGATAGGAGGTATCCAGTCCAACCCCCTGCTCAAAGCAGGAAAAATCTCCAACTAAATCATCCCAGCCTGGGCTTTGTCAAGTCTGACCTTAAAAACCTCTAAGGAAGGAGATTCCACCACCTCCATTCCAGTGCTTCACCCCCCTACTAGTGAAATAGTGCTTCCTGATATCCAGCCTAGATCTCCCCCACTGAAAATTGAGACCATTACTCCTTGTTCTGACCAAGCTTCACACCAATTAGCAGAGCTCTGTGCTACAGGCCACGGCTCTTCTCTCCCGGCCTCTTCCTTCCCCTGCCCCTTGTCGGGGGAAATGTCAGAGGCGGGTTTGAAGCTGTGTGTCGCAGGCGGCGAGGGGGTTATGGAGGGAGGGCTGCTTTCAGGACCACTGCAGCACCTGTGTTGTGTCCCCCTCTGCCGTGAACACCAGAAACGCTCTCCGTTAGGGCGCTAGCCGTGATTTAAAAGCGATTTGTACTAAGGGCCTTGCACAGGCTGGGTGGTCCCGGACTCCGCGTTCTCCTATTGAAATCATAGGGGGGTCACTCAAAGGCAGGGCATTGATCTGGCCACGGCGCATGACTAGATTCAGCCCCCTTTGTCTTGCAGGAGTAAGTAAATTCAGTGAGGCTGTACTGACAGCCTGGGAGCCCGAAAATCTCTAGACACCTAACAGATCCAGCTCACTCAGTGTGTCGACAAGCTACTGACCCCACTAAGGCCTCTACTGATGTGCCTCATGCCTGGCCCAGAGGGACTCCTTTCTCTCCTCTCCTCAGGGTGGGAGGCTGCTCTGGAGGCGTGGATTCTCAAGACACTGTTGTGGGGATAGCTGGGGCATAAGGGGACACTTTTACATAGGACGCCGAAGGACGCAGCAGCAACCGGGTTTGTGCAAGCTGCAGGCGTTTGGTTTTGGAGGCCAAGTGTAATAAAACCCCTGTTTTAAAACTGTCCCCGGTCTGGGAGTGTCATGTTAGCAGCGTTTATCTGGCTGTCGCAGGGCAGAGGTTTTAAAAACCTCTGCTGCCTGCTAAAGACCCTGCTCCCCTGCCGTGTGGCTGGGTCAAAGGCTAAAACCCTGAGCAGGGAGTCCAGCTGAAGGCACTAATGAGGGCAGGCTCAGTGCAACCTGAGCCAGGTGGAACCACGGGGGCTGATGACTGGGGAAGGGTACAAACCAGGGAAGAGCTGAGAGAAGGGGGCTAGCCAGGCGGGAGGATGGGGGAGTCTAGCTCTGTCTCTGATGGTTGAGACAAGCCTCAAGGGGCCAGAGGACCCGGTGAGGGGTCTGCGAGGGGCCTGGTTTTGGGGAAGTTGGGACTATATCAGCACTGTAAATAAAGCAGCACGGGTGAAGCACCACAGCGGAGTGTTTGAGACCTTTTCTTTCACCAGCCTAAGCACGGGGCACAGGGACTAGGGGAAGGCCACCCCGGGACACTGGCGCTTGCGCCTGAACTTGGCTAAAGTCGTTATCGCTAGAAAATCAGCAAGTCCAAAAGTTTTCCAGCTCCAAGCAATCCTCTGGCTCTCAAAGGCACTTGCTTTAGCCTGCCCTGTCCCCTGGCGGCAGCTCTAGGGAGCACTTTGGTTTATATCATTCTGATCAAGGCAAATGCACTTGCCTTTTTCAAGTGAAAAAGGCACTTTCATTTGATCTGCTCTCCAGGGTTAACTTACAACCCATTTGGCAGTAGGCCGGAGTGGCAAAGCTAACTCATTGTTCCTTACCACACATCCGATGGGATTGTGAGTGATCAAAACCTCTCATTTTACATTTCTTCCACCTCCGCTTTGCAGCTTCAGGCAAGTCACTTTAACTCCTCTGGGCTCAGTTTCCCCAGACTGTATAATGGAATAATAAACATCTTTTCCCTTTCCATCCACCTGTTTGACACTGAGGCTGTATAGACGTCTCACTCCAAGGTGGCGCATCCAGGTGAAGGGCTGGTGGATCGGGTGCAGCTTCACGGGTGTGCAATGACCCACCGAAGCGAGTGGGGCAGCTCACAGACTTCTGGTCCGTAGCGCGGAGGATGCTTGCGTGGCTTCACCCCCTTTGTATCCATGCCGTGGAGAAACAGACACAGTGTAACCTGCAAATTCCCCCCTGCTTTGCAGCTGGGGGAGTCACTTATATCGGTGCAGTGTGGGTGGGGATTGGTACGGTATCATTCTCCAGCCACTAGGCAGAAGGGGCTCCACAGGGCGCCAGACAGTCAGTCGCTGGGCTGGGGAGGGGCGATTTTCAAATACTCAGCCCCCCACTGCACTCCGTCAAGACCAGGTTTTTCAGAGAGCTCAGCTCGCAGCAAGCTCTCGCTGCAACTGATAAGGCCGGATTTTACTGACTATATGGGGACCGAGCCGTGAAACCCTCACCACATATACGTGGGAGAGCAGGGAGCCAGCACCAGGCCTCTAAACAGCTTACCCTCACTGAAACAGGCCGTATGTGGGATTTGGAGGCACATAGGCCTGGGCACTCTGTGTAGGGGTGGGTGTCACCCCAGCTGTCTATGAAGACAGCTCCCATCACTTCGGGTATGTCTGCAGCAGTGCAAGCAGGTACTCAGGGTCCTGAGCAAGCAGGGCTAATCCAGGCAGCTGCCCGTCGCTTCACTGCTATGGCTACGTAAGCTACATCAAAGAGAGATCGGCTACGTCTACACAGGCGGCGATCCCGCCTCCTGCCGGCTGTCCAGCCCTCCAGCCTCGGTCCACACTGGCAGCCTGCATTTCAGCCTCTGAGGTTTTGTCATGCCAGCATGCAGGAGTTGCCCCTTCTTTTTCAGCCTCAAACAGACGCCCGAGGTTTCCTTGGGCAAGCCTGGCCCATTGCAACAGCGGCATCCCTCCGGAGGAGGTCGTGCGGCCCCCGGCTTTTAGGTATAAACCACTCAAGAAGGGAGACTGCTATCTCCCTGGTCAATCAGCTGAGAGATTAGTTAGTGCACATTGCCCTGCAACCTGTGATTATCGTAGGCGGGCGTGTCAGGGAAGAACGCTCAGTATAACTCAGCTGCGCAGACTTCACAATTTTTTTAAAAACACTCTCAGTAGATAACACTGAGGTTTGTTTTTAAGCATCATTTTGATTTGTGCTGAGTTAAAGTTTTGCAGTTGCGGGGCATGTCAGAAAATGGTCTAACTAAGTAGAATCCAGGAGACATAGAATCATAGAATCTCAGGGTTGGAAGGGACCTCAGGAAGTATCTAGTCCAACCCCCCCGCTCAAAGCAGGACCAACTCCCAACTAAATCATCCTGACTCCATCCTGGCTTTGGTCACTCCCCTGCCCTGATACGTAGCTCGGCCTTGCCCTGCCCGATTAACTTTCGTTTTGAGTGTTATCTTAGTAATAAATGCCACGTGAGATGCATCAGCTGCGACTGAGTCAGCCATGTGAGAATATGAAAACAAAAGTAAAAATGGAAGCTGGAAAAAGTTGTCCCAATGGAGACGTAGGTTCCTGCCGAGACCTGGAGCTTACAGGGGAAAGCTCAGAGCTGGAGAAATTCCAGAGAAGAAATGAAACACTCGTCTCTCTCCACCGGGAATCTCCGTGGGGGGCAAACTGGAGACTTTTCAGGACCAATGAAATACTTTCAAAGAGCGTGAGCTACCAAAGGGGAGAGCTGTCATGTACTGGAATAGGGCAGCGTCCCTTCCAATAGCTTAGTAAATATCGTTATCTGGGGCTCAGCCGTGCCAGTGTGGTTTCTCCATGTTGCTGCCTGCTGGGCAAAAGGAGGACCCACAATGGCTGTGTTGAAAGGGACCCCCCCCCAGTGCACAGATTTGCTGGGGGCCCGGGAAAGAATTCCACCCACCTCTCTAGCAAGCAGATCATTTGCCACATGATACCTAAATCAATAGCAACACACACCCATTGACGTCAGTAGGCGCCACACTAGGTCCACCTGTAGTAGTTTCAGTTGGGAGGCTGGACAGGCTGAGCTACTTTGTGGAAGATCCTTCCAGATCACAGCTGATGGGGCAGCACTTGGAAGTCTGCGGTGCTGCATCAGATTTTCAGAAGCAGGCTGATGCTCTTTTTATGCCTCCATCCCTCCATGCCGGTGAGAAGATACCAAGTGGGAAGCTCTGGAAATTACCGTCCCACCAGATGTATTTTAAAGGTTGCAGTGATCAATTTCACCCCCTCTCCGTCAGGGCTGATTGGCTGGGTCAACCACCCGGATTTTATTCTAGAAGCACAGGACAAAGCAAACATGCAGAAGAGTAATTCAGCTACTACAATTCATGAACTCATCAATGTATAATGAGCTGCAAACATTTTTTGCAGAAAGCCATCTTTATGGCTGAAATTTTAGATTAACAACCAGGGACATGAGAGTCTCGGGCCAAGGACTGATGGATGCTCAGAGTGGTTTGGAATGAAATGCAGGACCCCCTAGAAGCTTTCCAGCACAAAGCTGGCTTGTAAAGAGATGCTGGACAGAAACACAGGCCCCTGCAAGCTGATGATCTGCCAGTGCCATCTAGCGGCTGGCATTTGCTGTAGCTGGCTGTGCCCCTAAATTTCCCTGGGACAGGTGGGGGAGAAAGAAAAGACACCGACTGTGATGCATCAGAGGAATTAATTAATTCCTGCCTCTGCAGGGGCACTGATGCACTTTGGCCCCTCCTATTCCGTGACCGTGGCACAGAGTAGGCTCCTGTGGGCTGGAATCTGTTGGTTTTCAGGCGTAGCGTGCACTCGCTGGGTGGGACTGGTGGCCTATGAGATCACACTCCATGATCTGGTGGCTCTTTCTGGCCTTATAATTGTTGCCTCACTCCTGGGATGTGGAGTAACGCGCTGTAAGTAATGTGTCAGGCCTGTTGAAATCTACCCTGTGGTCAGCTGGAAAGTTGGTCTAACACCACCACAAGGTTCTGGGAAATGCTCTTACGTTAACAACCATTTTCTGGTATCGCTCCCGCTGCTCTTCCACTCTGATTTCTTTAAGCCGGTGCTACCGTACTGTGGAACGCTCATCACTACAGCGTTCTACAGTGAGAGAGAGCCTCCCCTCCAGCCCCCAAGCCTGAGCAGCTTAACAGCCTCTCCCTTGCCCACGATCCCATTGCAGGAGTCCTACAAGCATAGTCACCGGCAGTACAGCCAAGAAGCTAGCCATGCTGGGAATGGGAGTTGTGCACAGAGAACATGTCTTCACTACCCACCGAATCGGTGATCGATCTATCGGGGATTGATTTATCGCATCTAGAGTAGACGCGATAAATCAATCCCTGATTGCTCCATCTTTGATTACTGTAATCCGCTAACAAAAGAGGTGGAAGTGGACTCTACGGGGGAGCAGCGGCAGTCGACCCCACACCATGGAGACGCGAGGTAAGTCGACCTAAGATAGTTCGACTGTGGCTATGCAATTCTTGTAGCTGAAGTTGCGCATCTTAGGTTGACACCTCCCCCCACCCCCCAGTGTAGACCAGGGCGAAGGGTCTGGCACGTGGCCTATCTGAACTAGCTATTCATTGACTCAGGCACAAAATGTTCCTGGGCTCCTTTCACCAACGCCAGCGGGAGTTGTGGCCAGGGCTGGCTGGAAAACAATTTTCCGTGGCGCAAAAAATGTTGAGGTTTTGAAACGCGTTTTTGTTGCGATGCGGAACGAAACAGCGACCTTTCAACATTTTGCGGGGAAAGCAGGAAAGCTAACCCACCCCAGAATAACCAGAAACCCAGTGGTTAGGGCACTCACCCGGGACGGGGAAGACCCAAGTTCAAGTCTCTGTGGGCCCTGGCTAATCTGGGCTGGGTTTCTTCTCTCTATTCCATCCTAGACCTGAAAAACTTTTCATCAAAGCCAATATGTTTCTGCAAAGCATTTCAGGTGCAACGAAGCAGCATTTCTCGACAGAAGTGTTGTCAATGTTTTTTGACCAGCTCTAATTCTGGGCGTGCCCCGACATATTTGCAAATCAAGTCAGAGGCTGTAGGGCTTTGACCTTTTCTATCGACAGATACCTTTTGTCTATGTCCATTTAGGTGTCACCCACAAGCTCATGTTTTGCAAGTTGCAATGCAACCACGAGGCTTGGGGAGTTGCACATCTCTACTGTGCATGAGAAGGGAAGGCGCCTCCCCAGAAGTTCCTGATCTAAAAGGTATTTATGCCCACTACACAAGAGCACGTCTGCCAGTGGATGGGCATGGTAAGTGTGAGAGTCAAAACTCACATCCAGTGGGGTGAATGGCAAGGACACAACCTAGCCTTGCTCCTGGGCAGCAGCTACGTCTTCCCCACCCTTCATTTGGAAAGTGCTTCAACCGAAACAAAAGGAAAACAGCAGAGAAAAGGCAGATGTCTCAAAGCCAAGAATACTGCTCCAGAAGGGAAGGAGGGGTGCGTTCCATAGCACTATCGGCAGAGATCTCGTCTCCTGTTCTGGCATCTAATTAGGGGCCAGATTGTCATAAGCTGCTTTCTTCTGACCCACCATAAGGAACCCTTGCCCTGCACCCTCATGAACCTCGAGCCAGCAGGAAAGAGAATTATTGGCAGCTACAGCTATACAAATGCCCAGTGACTACAACGGGATGAGTTATTTGCAAGAGTGGTGCCTAAATGCAAGGCTTATAGATGCTACCACATGAGAAGAGAGAGAAAGAAAAGAGAAAAGGAAAAGGAAAAAGAAAAAAGAAAAAAGTTAGTTAGTTTCCAGGCTGCCCCCTATTCTATTCTCTCCGGCTCCCTTTGCCTTATTTCTCTGTAATTCCTCCTCATTAAGGATCAGCGATGCCAGTGCACCACATACAGAAGGACCTCAGAGTTACAAACACCAGAGTTGCAAACCGACCAGTCAACCACACACCTCATTTGGAACTGGAAGTCCACAATCAAGCAGCAGCAGAAACCAAAAAATAATACAAGCAAATACACCACAGTACATGTTAAACGTAAACTACTAAAAAATAAAGGAAAAGTTTTAAAAAAATGTTTTGTAACTTAAGGAAACTGTCTCTGTGCTTGTTTCACTTAAATTAACATGATTAAAAGCATCATTTTCCTTCTGCATTGTGAAGTTTCAAAGCTCTATTAAGTCAATGTTCAGCTGTAAACTTCTGAAAGATCCACCAGAACGTATTGTTCAGAGTTGCGAACAACCTCCATTCCCAACCTGTTATGCTGAAGTTTTACTGTATTCCTCCTTCTAGATCACTAATGAAGACAAGACTTCCTGTAAGCACCAGGTATTATCTGAATAAAACACCCCGATATTTGTTTCCCCACTGTGGGAAATTCCTTTATTTTTATATATATGTGTGTGTGTATATATATATATATAAAATTAATAAATTAATAAATAAATAAATAAAATAAACTCCTGGCAGCTTGTTTGAGTTGAACTCTTCAACTGTCTGGCTTTTTCCCAAAGCTAAGTGTGTTATTAAGGCGTGCCTGACATTTTGTGCTCTCTGCTTTAAGTTTTATTGCAGTGCCCATTTTCTATAATTAGTATGATTCCTGCAAAGAGCGTGGTCTCTCCCGTCACTACAACAGGTGTAGACGGTATGAGGAAGTAGCATCTGATTGGCTGGCCCTGAAATAAAGCAATTAAGTGTCAGCCAGATATTTAGAGGCTTTTTCAGCCCTTGTAGGAGAACTGGGCATGTTTCTTGTAAATGAATGACATGCTCAGGATACGGAGCGGACAAAGAGATTAGCAGACATCAGCACATCTCCAAGCCATTTGCAAATCTGTCGGCCTCAGGACTAGAACTGGATGAAATTTTTCGGAGGAATAGTTTATTTGCTGGGGGGAAAAAAAATCAGTGAGCTCTTCTCAGAGGGTTCCCTTTGAACCAGGGACATTTTATTGTCCCCATTTTATAATATTGGGGAGTGACAAAGCTAGTGGCCTGAGTTTCAGAGCAGCACTTAAATAGTTGGACAAGTAACTCCTGGCCCAGAGTCACAGAGCAAATCAGCGGCGAACCAAACAGTCCAACACCCACCGGCTGTGACAAGTAGAACATACAGTCTCTCCAGTGATGACAGATCAAGGAGCAATGGTTTCAAGTTGCAATGGGGGAGGTTTAGGTTGGATATTAGGAAAAACTTTTTCACTAGGAGCACTGGAATGGGTTACCTACGGAGGTGGTGAAATCTCCTTCCTTAGAGATTTTTAAGGTCAGGCTTGACAAAGCCCTGGCTGGGATGATTTAGTTGGGGACTGGTCCTGCTTTGAGCAGGGGGTTGGACTAGATACCTCCTGAGGTCCCTTCCAACCCTGATATTCTATGATAAGTCTCTTCTTTAAACTTTGGCCTTTTTAAGTGTCCCCATCCAGAAAAAATTGCCCTCCATGGTTGCTGATGCTGTGAAAGCTTTGCAGGCCAGTCAGGAAAGCAGCTCCCCATATGATGCTGGATGAACCCTTCTCAGATGGTCATATGGGCCAGGGCCACAGCCGACTTTCCTTGGTGTTCTGCAGCTGATGGTCAATAGGGCTTGTGGGAGTGACACTGGAGATGATATCCACAGCTCAGCACCTCCTCATGGATGGGTGGACTCCTTGTTGACCAACCGGCATACGCCTGGGAAGAGTTTATGGAGGAGTCATAGACCAAAGTCATCACAAAAGGTCACAAGCAGGCAGGAGGACCATAGTTCTGCCATTTTTAGTGGAGGTGCTACCTGGAGGACCACACCAGGGCCTTGGTCCACCTCAGACTCCAATGAGAGATTCCTCTGTGCTTGAGTCACCAACACCACTTCCTGCACTAACTGGGGAGATCTTTAGAAGCCTCTCACGCAAGTACGGACCACAGAGGGCTGGCTAAAAAAAAAATCACAGATTGAGTGTGTCCATCTGATAAATATTACTCACACGAGAGCACATCCCGGGGGAAAGACAAAGAGGTTGACGACAGTTAAAGAAATAGGGAAGCCAGTATCTGGCCATTGGTACAAAGAAGAATGTTGTCCCTCATGGTTTGAACTTTGAGTTGCCTTGTCAGACACCTCCATTTGGTTCCCAGTGTTGACTTCTCCGTCCCTGTATTGTTACTGCTGCCGCTAACCATATGAGAGCCAGGTGCCCATGGCTGCAGTGCCTAACTTATGCAAAAGTTGTGTGCCCAAGTATCCAGACGTGTGTGTAAGAGCTAGGGGTGCAATTGGTGCACCCAATAATGAGAGCCTGACTCAGGAAACCAAGTCTCAAAGCTGGCAGCATGCCACTAAAACAAGCAGACAAAAAGCCGGATTCTGCTCTCGCCCTAACGAGAATCAGGGTGGTTACTCAATGAAATCATACCAAAGCACTGAGAGCACTAGGATGTGCACTGCGAGCTAAATGCCCCTCTAGCAGTGTTGACAAGGCTAAATGTTATCACGAGGCTCGTAATACCTGATGTCATCTACAGCGGTCATGTTACCATGCAACAATCTCAGCTTTTGGCATAAAATTGCACAATTCTAGCCTTCACCATTGCAGAGGAAAACTGGAAAGTCTGACCTGAGTGTCACAGGCCAGAGGAGACCACCAGATCATCCGGTCTGAATGGTAAAACAAAGGCCACCAACCCCACCCAGCACCTGCAGACTAAACTCACCAACCGAAACAAGACCAAAGTATCACAGCCCTCAGAAGACTTGATTATTCTGTGCCACAGGCAGAGAATAGGATGGACTGAGGTAAACCAGTGCCCAGATGCACCCTCAAGCTTAAAAAACCAGAAGACACACGAAAGATCCTTTTTAATCTCTGAACCTGGGGGATCCTGACTCAGTTTTGGGGTCTGGGAGCTGGGAATACCCCTTCGAAGCTCTGAAGGGCCAAGCCACTCAGCACGTAGCATCCTGTGAGCCGTCGTGAATTTTTGCACAGGATTATGCAAGTTTGCGATCATTCTGCAGTTTCAGGATTTCACGCCCAGTCTTCTCAGCGATTTCAAAGTTGCCGTCATGCTGGAAAATCTGGGGGGTCTTTGCAAGAACTGCATTTTCACTTCAAGGGGAAAAACAAGCAGACCACCCACTCTACCCACAAATTAACAGAACGGCACCACATTCATGAAAAACCAGGTTTTTGTGGGTAAACGAATACAGCCGCAATCTGTCGTGTGCCAGGCATCCGTCCTCCTCTGTTTGAATGTGTAAATTCAAAGGTACATCGATGGGGAATTACACACACGCTGCCAAGTTCTGAGCTCACTTTTTACATTGGTGCAAATCCTGATTGATTCATGTCAGTCAATGGATTCACATTGGTATAACCGAGATCAGAATCCGGATCATGAAGAGCAGAGCGAGTCCCCTCTCCCCAAAGCTTTAGCGATATTATATGAGTGCGCCAGATTCTGCTCCTATTTATAATGGAGTAAATCCAGGGTAGCCAAGGGAGTCACTCCAGATTCATACAGTTATAACCAAGAGCAGAATTTGGCCTAGTATTGAAAGTGACTCTGAACACTTCTCTACAGAAGAAGCATCAGGATACCGAGTTCTGATGTCCAGCCCGTTAACTCGATGGTGGAAGCAATTATTTTGGGGTTACTACATTTGTTGCAGTTGGACAAAGATGGGGTGGGGTCAGATCTGGCGAGCTCCCCACACGCTCAGTGTGTAAGGCAGGGCTCTGTTTTCTTTGTCACGCCACGGTACTCACCCAGCCCTGGGTAAACACTTTGCTAGAACTTTTGGAAAGAACTCATCATTATTCCTCTAGCATATTGCATTTGCCACGCCATCAAATCAGGCTTTACAGACTTTTCCATAAGTGCTTAAGCTCACCATTTCATACAAGGACTCCAAGCAAGGACTCCGAGCAAGGCATAGAAAATACACTGGGCCAGACCATCAGCTGGTTGAAGTGTGTCTAGCTTCAACTTCAGAGGAGCTCTGCTGGTTTACATCAGCTGAAGAATCTGGATCTTTATCAGGCAAAACCATCAGGAAACATCAGCTTCCAGCTTTTTTTGCCCACAAGGTCATTTCTCAGCTCAGCTCATTCACCACACAGGCGCTAAGCAGATATTATTAATGCATAGGATCCAGGCGGAAATTAATAGCACAGTTCTTAAATACCAACTTGCAAGAAATCAGTGGAAATGCCCAGCCCCGTTACAAGAGATTTCTCCCCTTCGAAATATTTCTTGCCTCGTACGGGCCAGATCCACACTCCTTCCACATTACTGATGACCCAAAGGTGACTTAAAACAATTTTAAAGGGCCAGGTGGAGGATTATGGGATGGTGCAAAGCTGGATTTATACCATCCACTGCTAGTGGCCACCCAGCGCAGGGGCGTGGTCAGAGTCCACCACACAATGCTAACCAAGTCACCTAGGGGACTGTGTTAGCCAGCAGTAAGAGCTTAGAACCAACTCAGGTCTGCTCCTGAGTTGCACCCTCCCACCGAAGGAGGAGTGGAGAAGTGGCATCTTCCCAGGAACAAATAAACCACTAGAGAGGCATTTAACAAGTGGCCGGGGCCAAAAGGACAAATACATTTTTGCTTGGAGCAAATCCTGGGATCTCTTCTGGCTTTGCATTTTCCCACTCTACACAAGTTTCCTATTCTACTTTATACTGTGCTTGCTGCTTTTTGGTCCCCTTTCCTTTCAATCCTGAATCCCATTAGTGCCCAGCTCCGTTCAGGACTTTCCTATCACAGGACCCGGCCGTATTTCATGTTTTGCCCAGATACCCTTAACCGCTGATGCCTGAGGTTATTCATGCCAGAGGCTGGCCAGGAACGTGGAAAGTGCTTATGAAAAAGCAGGTGCAACTGCCAAGGTATAAAGGGACATTTTCCAATGTTTGCCCCCCCCCGAAATGCATGGCTCTCCATAGGGTCCCCTTCCCAGGAGCGAGCAGGCGAAGACTGGTCAATATTCGTCGCGGGTGCTGGGTTCACGCAGGCACACGTGAAGAATTGGTCGGTGGATGTAGCTGAAGCTCTCACTCAGGGCGGGGGACGACGTTCTGCTAGGGTCAGAGCAGAATGCCCAGAGGAAACAGTTCTGGGGGGTAACAAGGTGCCCTAGGACCAGTTACTTTGATGACCACGTCCAGTCTTTAAAACAAATGGTTGGCTGCTCCATGGGGTATATAGGCCCCAATTCAGAAAAGCATCAACTTTAAGCATGGGCCTAAATCCCATTGAGGAGATGGCCGTTATGCCAGCAAAGACCTTCTTTTTGCAAGCACAGGCATCCTCTGTAAAGCTGCCCAGTGGCAGTGCCCATTATACAGCCCACCGGGCAGCCCTCTGTATTCTATACAGCCCGAACCAGTTCTGATCTCCTGTACCCGAAGGTCAGATTCTGCTCGCAGCTGCACCCAGGTAAATCCAGAGCGACCTCACTGACTTTGACAGAGTTACTCCAGGATTACACCACACCACAATCAGAACGTGGCCCCCCGGCACGCCCCATTTACACCGCTGTAGGTGACGTGAGTTGGGCCTGTTCTCTTGGGAGTCACATCTGAAATGACGCAAGACCAGACTGCAGGCCCATTAGGTTGGCACAAAGGCAAGATAGGCTCAGAACCCCCAGATCTAAAACACCACCTGAGGAGGGAGAAACACCCCAGATCTAAAACACCCTCAACTGCTGGAGCTCAGGTTGCAGAAATATTGCTTTGCAGAGCTGGCAAAGGAGAGCTCAGATGGGGTCCAGATAACCAAGCTATGGCACATTCCTGTGGGCTCCTGCCAGCCAGAGGACTGGGTGAGACCGGATGGGAATCTCTAAGCAGCTCGGGTGTTGTGCATTTACTCTGCCTACTATTTATAGAAGGATGACAGATAGCTGTGGGTTGGCATTGCCTTCTTTCCTCACATAATGCCGCCACACTGCAGAGTGCAGGCTTCAGAGTGAGCCTTCGGCAGATTACGCTCCGTGGCAAATATTGCAGGCGCCGAGAGTTCACCGGGAAAGCACCAAATTTAACACAGGAACTCAATTGCTGCACTGCTTGTGCTCATTTGAATACCAGTATATGGGGCTTAACCACTTCCCCCTGAAAGCGATTTCATCCAGACATTCAGCGACGCCCGATAACAAAGGTTGCCAAATATGAGGTTGGGGTAACTGGAGAGGGGCGTGTTAGTTTTTAGTCTGAGTCAGAGACCAGGGACAGATCATCAGGTGGTGTGAATCAGCACGTCCCCATTTACAGGGTTGGAGCTCTGGGAATCCGGCCCCATATTTAAAAATGAGCAGCTATTGGAATTGGAACTGGACTAGATCCTAACAGACCTCATCCAGCTTTCTCTAGGCCAGTGCAAGATTGCGCCTTTGGGAAAAGAGCAAGAGATGACAACTAACAATCTGCCGGAATGGCCCAAATAATCATGTTTCCTCTACACAAACATGATCCAGCCAGCAGGATGTCTACAGCTGGCTTGGACTAGGGTCTGGTGGCTTCCAGAACATGGTAAGTGGTGAGTGCCACTAAGGAACTCAAACCTATTTAAAGAGATACCACTTTATTCATATACACTACAGCCCTAAATTGTGTGTCCCCTCGTGTCTAGTCTTGCATGTCTTAGCAGAGGGGTTTCCAAACACTTGGCATGACCTTACAGATCTCACTGTCAAGAATGTGTTGAGTTCAGTTTGTATTTTCCTTTGCTCCGTTCCATCCCCTGATTTCTAGATATGTTCACTTGCACCACTCTAAAACAGTCCCTCTAATGCCATCCTCGGGCTTAACTTAAACGCTTTGCTGGATCAGGGCTTAAGATCAGGTTTGACTTCAATGAAATTACCCACATGCTTGTAAGTGAAGCAAGTACTTAAGCGCTTTGCTGGATCGGGGTCATTCTAGTTTGGATTAGTGTCCCTAACCCAGCTTCAGGGCTAGGAGTGCTTTGAGAACTCTGGGGCTATGTTTCGTGTTCCTTTAAAAGCTCATGATTCAGGGGCTCAGCTGGTCCCTGGCAGCAGCCAGAAAGTATCAAGAGAGAGCAGGACTTTCTGCTTCCTTATAACTATCACCCCCAAAGGCCGACGTTAGACCATGTGCTGCTCTCAGTTACACCAGTGCGACCCAAGTTCCACTTGGCTTCAGTGAGCTCCTCTAGGGTGACTAGGCAAAAATGGCCTATTCATCCCTCACACCGGCTCTGTGGGACAAGACATTTTTAAGGGAGATGGACAGTATGGCCTTGTGGATAACACACATGACCGGGACTAGTCCCATCTCTCCTGCTGGGTGACTTTGGCCAATTCACTGCACATCCTCCCCCTGGAGCTCAGTCTCCCCATCTGTAAAATGGGGATAATGATACTGCCCTCCCTCACGGAGAGCTTTGAGATCTACCAATGAAAAAGGCTGTGAGCTAGGTATTGTTACTGACTGTAAACAACCCCTTGGGCCAGCCCTTCCTCAGTCATTTCTTTGAAATCAGCTGATGCTGTTTGTTTCTAGAAGAAAAAGTCTCATCAGTTCTTGTAAACCGCTACTTCCTGATTGCTCGCCAGATGCACGTGGGGCCTGCTGATGCAGTGAGAAAAATAACCCTTGTAAAAGTGACTCATGCATTGTAAACCCCGTGCTATGTGCTCCATTGTTTTACCACGTCCCCGGCGGCTCTGACCCTACTGACTCCTCTTTTGAAGGGGCATCTGACGACATGCTCATCTCTTGGAATATTAAAGCCTATTTCAGGAGAAGCCCCTGCATTTTACACACTAATAATGCTCAGCTCTGCTCCGGATTGTGCGTCTGTAGATCTCACGCCACTACCCAAAAGGTGGGCCAAGATGGATAGCAGAGAAGGAAGGGCATTTGCCCAAAGCCGCCACTGCAAACACAGCCCCGCGCCTCTTGTCTTTCCAGCCCAGTGGTCTATGCAGAGAGACCTTTCTATATACCACATAAGCGCTTGCTAATGTGTTCTCACTGACTCAACGCCATTGGACACTGGCCTAACCCAGCAGAATGCTGATCTCCCTCAAAAGTCAATGGCATCACTCGATACTTGGGGGTGCATAGATTGGGCCTCCAGCCTTTGACCCACCTGAATGTTCTAGGAATCAGATGCCCAACATCACTGGTTACACGTTAGCTAAAGGGTGTGAGAGGAAACTGAGGCAGAGAGGGGCAGGGACTTACCCAGCCGGGCAGTGGCAGAACTGGGACTAGATCCTGTCCACAGACCCAAAAGCCACTGATTTTTGATTGAGGACTCAGGTGATTTGAGACTAACTAGTTGTGTTCACGGGGCCTGATCCAGAGCATTTTGGGTCTTAACTCTGATGAGCATTGCCTCAGGCTCATGGCTAATCTATGAATTCCCACCTCCACAACTCTAATCTTCCCTCCCACATTGCTTGTTACACCCCCATCAGTCTTAAATTAGGGTTCGGGAACGAAGCAGGGTCATCTCACTCACGTAGCCACTGCTACCATCCTGCCCTCACCACCTGCCAAAAATCATCCCGTAATGCCCCCTGGTGCCACCCATTGTCAGAGACCAAACCCATACACCACAAACCACCCTAGACCCATCCCCTATGGCACCTCCTGCTGTCACACACCCATCCTGACCACCACCAGCAGCCACCACAGACCATCCCATGCGCCACTCCATCCTGCCACCTACCATCACAGATGCCCCCACCCCGCTGATACCCACCTTCTCAGACCCAGGACCCACTTCACCATCAGAGACCAATCCAATGCCCAAAATGGCACCCTAGACCCACAAATAAATTAATCAAAACCCAAATATTAAACAAGACAGCTGAGCCCTTGGCTGCAAGTCCAGAAGGAACAGCTCAGCCCCAACAGAGCATGTCCTGCCTTCCAGTCAGCTGGAAGTGGCTACTTCACACGTGTGTCCGATGACCCTCGTTTTATGGGTCTCACGGTTCCAAAGCTCCACACGGATTTAGGGTGAAATCTGGGCCTCGTTGAGGCTATTTGCAAAACTCTCCTTGATGTCAGAGGGGCCAAGATTCTGAGTGGGACAACACCAGGGTGGAAAGAGACAAGCAGAAGTTATGGGGAGTTACTGATGCAAAAACGGGGAATCCCACAGATATTTCAGTTTTCTTGCGTGAATGTCTGTCTCTGTCATGTGGGGTCTAAATCCCAGTGTCCCCCATTTGAGTATGTTCACCTGGGCCCTGATGCAGGAAAGCATCTCTGTCCAGCACATGCTAATGTCCCATTCAAGTGCTTTCTTGATCACAGGACCTGAGCAAGTCTTCAGCGAGAGGCAAGAACAGGCATAAGTGTCTACAGGAGCCAGCCCCTAGCTTGCGAGCTTTCCAGTGCAAACACCATCTTCCTACGCGTTGGTGAAGCAACCGTCCCAACCGCACCTTTATCTCAGACACCACACAACTCCCGAGGCCAGAGAAATACCCTCCCGAGTTGCAACCAGGGGAATGGAGTTTTTGGGGAGGCCCGGTGCGATTCCCCAGAGTGGAATTTGGCCTGCGCACTTGGGTTGCCTCAGACGCCAAGAACCGGATCTATTTTGGGCCAAGCTCCAATTTTGAAAAAAATGATTCAGCCCGTTTAAAAATAGTTTTACGTCTTAAAGCATGACGGGAGGCAGCCCGGGAGCCAAATTTCGCAGCCCGCCGAGGAGGAGATTGGCAGCTGGTAATTGCAGTGTCATTTTGTTTGCGTTTCCGCCTGGTGGTTTGCCAACATGTGGGTTTCCTTTAGACGTGGCTGCTGCTTGCTTGCATTTCAAAAGCAGGGGAGCTTGGCTGCCACATTCGGCTCTCTTGAGAGTGGGCGTAAAGTGTCCTCGCGGCGACCAGGCCCGCTTTGAATGCACGTCACCGAATGAAACCGTGCTGTCTCACTCACGTAGCAGGGGAGCCGAAACTTTTCAACAAGGGCTGCGTTGGCAGTTTCTCTGTCCTATGATGGCAGTGCCTAGAAGCCCTAGCCAGTACCCGTGCCCCATCATGCTAGCGGCTGGGCTGACCTCGTAGGAAACAGTGTCTTCTCCAAGGAGATTACAGCCTAAAAAGACTGGAGAAGGGAGAATCCGATACAGAGAGGGACCGTGACTTAGCCAGGGTCAGTGACAGAATGGGGAATAGAACTTGATTCTTCAGTCGAGTGCTCTATCTACTAGACCGCGCTGCCTCTCAGGGCAGCTTGCTAAAGTGCATGCGAGCTGGGGGATCTAGTCTGCAGTGGCATAAACAGACGTAGCCAAGCCGATACTGAACTGACCAAGGATCTGGCCCTGCTAGTTTTCAATCAAAGATGCGTCCACACATCTCATTTGCAAACAGTTTTATTCTTCTCCCACAAAAGGTGAGCAGAAACCAAGCTCATCAGTCCGATCCAGAATGGGCGTTCCTAGGTCCTCGCCGGACCTTGTCTTACTGTCTTTCCCTAACAGCACATTTCCATTCTGCAGATAAACGCTCTCTGCTCTAACTGCATGGTGTCAGTGGGAGGAAAAACCCTCCAATTCCAGCCACATTTTTGCATGTCTCCACAAAGCATCAGGATTATGGTATAACCTGAGAGTCGAAGGACAAGGGCTCTTTTCAATCCAGCTTCCCTCCAGATGTGTTGCACTCTCGGTCAAAAAGGAAAGTCAGTACTAGAAGCGGTGTTAGCTCCTGGCTCCCAGGCCAGTGTTTAGACCACACCCATTCTTCTCATTAGGCAACACCCCTTTGATTCTGCTGGTACCTCTGGAGGAAGAAAATTCCAAATGCCTGCCATTGATCATCAAAGTGAAGCTAGAGAGAGATCTTTTCGCTTATTGAAATGGTCCTGCCCTAAGCACAAGCCAGAAACTGACTATATAACAGCATTACTGATCAGGAATAAACAGAGCCAATGCTGAAGTTGAATGAGTGGCCTGGGTCAATGTTAAGAAATCCCATTGGATACAATTGACTAAAACCTCTTGCAGAAAGCTTCAGAATCTCTACAGTAAATAAAACAAAAGATTTCTTCTGTATACAACCTTTGTGCAGTTTCATTAATGCCCCTGTTTAATTCTGAACACCTCTGAGTACAAGCCAGAGTTAATTAGCTGTATGCATGCACTCGCTCTAGCTGAGAGATCAAAAGGTTTATTTTCATACATCCACATTCCAGCAATTTGCAACTCAAGCCAATTCCATTTGGAGTCGGCAGGACAAGACAGTTCTCTCATTCACACTGATGTCAGTCCCAAGTATTTAAGCCAGTGGGTTTCTTTCTATCTGTTTAACCAAGAGTAAAAGCGGGGTCCAGCTAATGGGCATTTTGCCAGAGACAATGAGCCAGATTTTCCAAAAGTGACTTGTGGTTTTGGGCGCTCAACTGGAGAAAGAGTCATTGATCTCCGTGCTTCAAGGGATAAGCTGATGACCAGGAACAAATCTGTTTTCTCCTTTGACAAGGTACTTCACAGTTTTCTACGTTTACATCTCCCTCTAACACATCCCATATTAGTCGCTGGGTACCAGACTGGATGGAACCCTTGTTTGCTCCTCTGGTAGATCCGATTCAGAGGTGACCGAGCTTCATAAGCCTAGAGCAGAGCAGACAGCCGTGAACACAAGTGAGACCACTGGTCACAGGCAGGGTAGCTGGCCAAGTTATGAAGCTGCATCTGCAGCTACGTGATGAGAAGGAACCTTGAGAGGTCTGCAGATGGGACCGGTTTGCATCCCTAGCTCTGCGCATGGAGAGGAACTTCCATCCATGGCTCTCCTTTCCTGGCAAAAGGAGCCTGCTAGTCCCACATACCATTCCTCAACCTTGTCCCCTGCCCAGACCCTGTGGAGGCTTGTCTGGAGGCCAGGCTGGGTAAGGGATTAGAGCCTGGTTTCAAGGACGAATGTGAAAGGTAGTTTGGGGCCGGGGAAGGGACAGAAGGAGAGAGAAGGAGGGGACTGACATGGAGGTTAGTCAGCTCTTTCAGGTTCCCTCCACCTCTCCAATGCGACCTCTAACTCACAGTGAGCTCACTGAAAGCAGCCGCTCTTCTGCGGCCCAACTCTCAGTGAGTCAGAGGAAAAACAAAAACACGTCTGAAAGTATGTGGAGCAACACTGAGGCAACAATCTCGTCCGACAAGCCAGAGCCAATCCTCTGTCACGGCAGTTGTTGCTTAATATCTTTCGAAAGGAACAAAGCCACCTAGGGTTTGGATAAGGCCAACACCACCTTCAGGGCAGAGCCCCAAGTGGTGTAAATTTGCACATGGCTCCAATGAAATCCAGGGAGCTCTATCGATTGACAAGACGCTGCAAGTCAGCTCCCTACCCTAGAAGGACAGGAAAAGGAGTTCAGCCTTCCTAGCCTATGTAAGTCTTTGGCCCCTGCTGAGGCAGCCAACGGGAGGTTTAATTAGCGCTATGCTACCCCAACGGATGACATTTCCAAAGTCACCAGACAACTAGGGTAGGCGTCTCCCACAGGACTTCTCCCTCGCTCAGAGCCAAAAGAACATTTCCAACTGGATCAGTCTCACTTGGCATCCCCAGTGACTCCATTCCACCTTACCCAATGGTCACCCATTGCTGGGGTTTTTTTGCTCTTTACACAATCAAACTATGAAGAAGTCACAGGCAGGACTGTGTCTAGATAACCATTTACTAGCTATACATAACCTTGCAAGGTTTAGCTACGTACACACTGCTGCTCTCGCAGATCCCCAAAGAGAACACAAAGAGCTGCTCTATTTAAAAGGGGACGATCCAATTCCTAAACAGGACAAAATTGTTTTCTGGTACCACACACACAAATACCCACGTCAACCTCTCAGACAGTTCCATTCCCCAACAGACCCCCCTCAAAGCATGTTGGCACTAAAGAAGAGAGTTTCACAGCTAGATTTCTTCAGGTCGTCAGGGTTGGAATTGGTGAGTTCCCCACGCTCCTGACTGGTTTAAGGCCAGTACGCTCATGAGGCCTTGACCCACTTAGCCACACCGTCTCTGCCCGCTCCCAGAATGCAGAGAGCAGGGCTCAGCTTGGGGTGCTGCCCGAGCTTCTTATAGGAAGTTGTTGACTGTAGAGGCCTTTCCCAAAGGCCACGTACTGGGCATGTCCTTCTTCCGCCACACCGAGTGCCAGATTTCCACCTCCACTATGTTAGCGTGACGCTGAAATCACCCCACCGAAGTCAGCGTGATCCCAGTCTGTGACTGGGTCCATCTCAGGGCCTGGGTGCTGAGATTTGGTGCTGCCTTTTTATTTTTTATTATTATCGCAGTGTGGTTCTACCTTCAGGACACCAAGTGGAGCTAAGAGCCTGACACCTACTTAGAGGGCAGAGCTCCCCTACTGAATGATTTACACCACTGCTAGAAACACCCAGCCTCTCCCTCAGTGACCCCACCAAATACTGAGCAGGCCCACTCCCGTCTCTCAAGATAAGCAGCCCAAGGCCTACTCGGCTCTGCGTTCAAATCCTGTTGATGCTGTGTCGTATGCACGACAGAGGGATGATTAATGCCATTCAGTCGGGTGTGTACACAAAGCTGTCATGAACTGCGGGGTGACTGTTCCTCTCTTCGTGCATACACATGACCCGTTCTCTCCGGATGATCCCAGCCGCTAAGGCGAAGGTCTCGCTTCTCTTGCTGTGCTGAGAGTGACCCAACCCAAGACACTGTCTCATCCAGCGGCTGTCTTGCCCCAGTGCTAATTGGGTTTCTTGTAGAGGACTGTCCCGACTGTCAGGAGGGATGAGTAATGTCATAGGCACTAGGTGACTACCACTTCCCCTCCAAAGCAAGGCACGTAGATGGAAGTGCTGTCAGTCATCTGGTTTGGTATTTAACTTGCATCATGAAGGGGAGGCATTTTAAAAGCTGAAGACAAGGAAATACTGACATGTACCCAAGGGGGGAAGGAGAGGTACCCCGCTCCCCACACAGTATGTCTTTACCCCACACTAAGCCCAGGCTGTGACTCAGGTTTGAGTCCAAGACTCCCTCCCGTCCTAGTTGGTCTGACTCGGTTCAGTGAGCACTCAAGATCCAATCCTAGAACCTTGCTCGGTGGTGGTCAGAGGCTGAGACTCTGGTCCAAGCCCTGTCATTTTGCAGTGTGGATGCAGTCAAGCTATAGACCCAAGTGCAGCGTGGATGCTTTAGGACAGCTGTGAGAACCTGGCCCAGCCATTGGTAAACCCGGGTTCACGAGGTATGGAAAGGCATGCTTGCAGTTTGAACCAACTCCGTGCGGGCCACCTCCCTTCGGCCTCTAAAGAGAATCCGAACAAAGACAGATTTGAAATAAGTTCATGGAAACGCAAGCGTCCTTATACAACACCAGGGTGCATTTATGAAAGACGCCAGCGAGCTCCGAGCCTTGTGATGCTCGTTAGTCACCAACCCCCATTTTACCAGGCTGAGAAGGCATCAAGGTTTAAGCACCTTGCCCAAGATCATGCAGCAGCCGAAAAGGGATTAAACGCCGAATCTCTTTGCTCCTAGATTCCAGCTCTAAGCAACAGGTTTATACACTGTGTATATAGCACAGCAAGTTAGTTTTCCCCTGGCAGAACCATCCACATTCCTTATCCCTCAGCAAACACCACATCGAAGAACTGGTCTAGCCTCCATCCCTTAACGCTGAACTAGCCAATCCAATGGCACCATCTGTTTCTGACTCCAAAGAAAGAGCTCCATCATCAGTGGGCTGATCTGGTGGGCAGGGCCTAGGTAAAAATAAAATGAGGAAACCATAACCCTACTTACATGTCATTATCCTCATGGGAGGAAACACCTTTATGAGTCATTAGGTGGCCCGGCGACTCATCACAGCTCAGTAGCATGCAAAAAATAGAAGGAATGTCACTCCAAACCAGTGTTTGTACTGAAGCCAGCTGTGCTGGCCTCCCTCTCTCTGAAAATATTGACACAGGCCAGGACCAAAATGAGCTGAGGGGGTTCATACAAGGGCCTCGCACCCTGTAAGACATGGCACTGCTCCCACGGATTTCGGTGGCAGCTGGATCCCAACACGCTCCCCTGCTGTTTGGTTTAGCGACCAGCCCAGTACGTAGTAAGAGGACGAAGATTGTTGTTCTAACACACCCTAGGGTTGTCATGTGCTTCAGAAGACAGAAAGGCCCAGCCCGCCTGGGGAGCGGAGGGAAAACGAAGGGAACAGAAAGAAGAGTGTGTTGCTATTCAGTTTCACTCCCAAGCAACGGACCAGCAGGAGTTGACACCTGCGAACGGTCATGGGGCTCTATAAGGACTGGTCCTTTTACTCATCTTGAGTTCTATTAAAGCCAATGGGATGGGGCGTCAGCACCGGGGTCCACCCGGGTGGATCAGACTGCAGGATGCGGCCTAGAGCCAGTTGGGATTTTTTTTTCCAAGAATGAAAGAGTTTTTCCATCGGAAATGGTCAATACATCAAAACAGAAACTTCCCAAAGGGCTGGTTTCAGTTAAATTTTGGCTGGGAAAGGCTCTCTGAATGGGATTTCTGGTCAAAACCACAGGAAGACACCCACCCCACAATAGCCACTAGACTGGGGATTAGGGCACTCACTGGGCACATGGGGGACCCAAGTTTGAGTCCAGGCAAATGCTCTAACTGGCTACGGGCTGTTCTGGTATAGAGCTGTCTCAAAAAATTGTTTTGTCCTAATGCGGAACAGGATTTTTTAAAAAAATCTCAGATAGCCCAGGATGGGAAAATCATTTCCTACCCATGCTAATCAGGATCCCTAGATGGCACACTTCAAAATGGAGGGATAGCTACAATTGGCGCTTGGAGACATTATAAATAAGAGTCCAGATGAGGCTGGAGATGTAGAAGAGCTGAGATAACTCCTGTGTTTTAAGGATCCAGGTGAGAAGGAATTATTAGGAGAATCTAATCTGTAGTCACCCAAGGGAGCATCTCTTCTCCCTTTCTCGTAACACAAAAACAAGTGGACAGTTCATGAAATTAAGGAGGTGGCAAATTTGAAAATCATAAATGGCAACTTTCCCACACAACGTGTCATTAGACTGTGGAACTCATTGCCACGGGAAATAGACAATGTCAAGAATTCAGCCAGATTAAAAAAAGGATCGGGCCCTTCGAAGGATATGACTACTCAAAGTTATAGAACATTTAATGCTAACACATTTTGAAAGGATATTAAATCTCAGAAGACGAAGAAATCTTAAATTTCTGCCTGTCTGAGCTATGGATGAGACTTACTGTGAGGTAGAGATTATCCTATGTTCATGCACTGTCGGGTTCTTCCACTGAAAATCTGGTGCCAGCCACTGCCAGAGATATGACTTGGGACAATATGGACCTTGGGTCTGAATCCTGTCTGGCAAGCACTATTCTGGATTCTACAGCCATAGAGTTTTACCCACGGTGATTCCTGCATTGACCTTACTAGCTTGCACTTGAACAGAAAGACCGCTAAGATTTATTTGAAGACTCCAAATGGTGGAGAATCCACCATATCCTTTATTAAGCTGTTCGCAGGGTTAGCTGTCCTCACCCTTTTACTTTGTCTGGACCTGTGCAAACTTTTAAACCAGGACAATAATTACCAAGCTAGTGCCACCAAACCAGAAATTCATGTAACATTTTCTGGTAATTGATTGGATCTTTTAAGGGGAGGAGTCCGTGACTAAAGATGTTAAATCGTTCCTGAAGATTTGATTTCTTTAAGATTTAGACACAGACACATGAGAACCTGGAATTCAGAGATGTACAACTGTCCTGCACGGCAAATTCACTGTGTCAGAAACGTAACTTATGCCAAACAAGAGCATAGTACTTCCCTAAGAACTTAGCAGGCCCACATCCCTGTAATATCTGAGCAGCTCAATAGTTTAACATCACAACATGAGCTGTGTATGTATTATATCCATTTTACAGGTGGAGAACTGAGGCAGAAAGGGGACGCTACTTGCCCAAGGCCACATCAAGAGTCTGTGGCAGAGCTTGGAATTTAACCCGGATCTCCAGTCCCATACCTTACCCATCCTTCCACCCTTTATGGCAGCTTCACCGATGAACCACAGCAGTCCCTAGGGATAGCTACTGACCAGCCATGGAGGAATGTCAACGGCTGCTCTTACAATCCAAGATGACACCGAATTGCTCAGTTGCATGCACCACACCTTCCAAGCGCTGCACAAACAGGCATTGCAACATCAGCGTGACGCAAATCCAGTTTCTCAAGAAGAACTGCCTCTACCCATTCCCCCCTTTCACAGTCACCGTATGACATCTCTAGACAAGAAGGACCTGATCACATGGGTTTAGAAGTCTGCTGTGTGGAGAATCCACGTAGTTAAACTGCAGGCCTTTAAGCTGAAAGAATGGGGGAGAAGGGAGAAACATAATGGGAACATGAGGTCCCTTCCAACCCTGATAGTCTATGATTCTCCTTCTTGGAGAGGGGGGAGGAATCATAGAATATCAGGGTTGGAAGAGACCTCATGAGGTCACCTAGTCCAATCCCCTCCTCAGAGCAGGACCAATCCCCAACTAAATCATCGCAGCCAAGGCTTTGTCAAGCCGGGCCTTAAAAACCTCTAAGGATGGTTCCACCACCTCCCTAGGTAACCCATTCCAGTGCCTCACCACCCTCCTAGGGAAATAGTGTTTCCTAATATCCAACCTAGATTTCCTCCACTGCAATGTGAGACCATTACTCCTTGTTCTGTCATCTTCCACCAGTGAGAACAGCCGAGCTCCTTCCTTTTTGGAACGTCACTTCAGGTAGTTGAAGGCTGCTATCAAATCCCCCCTCACTCTTCTCTTCTGCAGAAGAGACCACCTGCTCTCCCTATAGGTAAGAGGATTTATATAGAGATTCGACAGAATATACCAGGATCTACCAGCTGTCTAAGATGTTTTCCCCTTTAGAAGCAGTGATGTGTCTTCTCTGAGCCCCAGGACTCTGAAAGCCTTCAGTGGAGCTATGCCAGATTGCTGAGGTTCTGGCCCATGCTAATTGTCACACAATTTAGTGTTGCTGCTGCCATTTGAACCAGTCAAGGATCAGGCCCACTACTGACCCTAGCTAAGGATTTGGTCCTCTCTATTCAGTTGCTTGAACTGGTTTCCATCACAGAATGTTAGGACCAGATCTGCCTGCACCCCAAATTTTCCTTTGCTTCTTGTCACCCCACAGTTACACAGCCCCTCGCATCATCCAGCTCACACCCAGTTTAATCACCTCTCACCTGCTGGAGTTACGCTGGTGTCGCCCCTGACTTTAATGGAGTCTCTCTTCTTGAACTGGGGAAATCTGGAGTATCAGGGTTTTCTCCTTCATTATTGGTCACCCCCAGCAGCCTGACCCCTTGCTACATGGTTCACCTGTTCACTGAACATTTCTCACTCCCTCTCATAGACTTTAAGGTCAGAAGGGACCATTCCAATCATCTAGTCTGACCTCCTGCACAACGCAGGCCACAGAATCTCACCCACCCATGCCTGTAGTAAACCCTCTGAGATACTGAAGTCCTCAAATCATGGTTTAAAGACTTCAAGGTGCAGAGAATCCTCCAGCAAGTGAATCATGACCCATGCTGCAGAGGAAGGTAAAACCCCCCAGGGCCTCTGCCAATCTGCCCTGGAGGAAAATTCTTTC
Source organism: Dermatemys mawii (assembly GCA_007922305.1). Classification (NCBI taxonomy): domain Eukaryota; kingdom Metazoa; phylum Chordata; order Testudines; family Dermatemydidae; genus Dermatemys; species Dermatemys mawii. The sequence continues at coordinate 10,274,907 of ML677387.1, forward strand.
CCGACCCCACATATGGCGATTAGCTAAACTCTGAGCATGTATACTAAAATTTGGGGTGCTTAGCTCCACAGGGGATGGGGAAGTTTGCTTTAGGCCAGTTTCATTTTTTATTGTCCTTAGTTAAAAACAAGCTGGGCAGGAGGAAAATGATCCCAGCTTTACTGTCAGTGTGTTGGCAAGAAGGGAACACAATCAGAGGAGTAGTAAGCAGGCACTCTGCTCTGTGAACCAAATGCCCCACCTCTAGACTTTGACACTGCCTAGCTATTCCCAGAGAACCTACAGGTGTCACTTTCCAGCATCAGTACCCACCCACTGCAAAGAAAAGGGACCGGCAAGTGAAACTGATTTACCGTCCCACGCAGCCAGAGGAAAAAGACAGAAGGGCAGTGACCCAGCAGATAACAAGGGGTGGAGATCATACTCGGTGAGTGCCAGGTACCGCATTCCACTAAAGATTTCCCGTATCGCAGATGTTTGCAAGCACCGGCTGGCGAATGGCAGAGAGAAGCAACTGCCACGCTGCGAAGTCACCCAAACCCCATCCCATAAAACTACTCAACACGAAACTGGACAAAGCACTCGATACTGATAGGTAATCGTCCTGCAATGACCAGAGCTTCTGTAACCTTAGAAGCCCTTCCTTCACTTCCAAAGGGTTTTAGTTTGTTGGATATATTTTTGGAATGTTGGATTGAGGCTTAATGGAAGGTCCCAGTGCTAATGGACAATCTCTTTGCTGGCCTACGGAGCCTGCTGGCAATCTGCTTTATGGTTGGCCATGGGAAGGTTTCCCTGTAGGTTGTTTAGCTGGAATGGATAGATGGATGGCAGTCAATGATATTATCTATACATGCGTTCCTGGCTACAAAATGCTCTGATATTCTACAGGGAACTGCCTGAGACACTCCCCTCAAAATAGCGGAAGCGCTTTGGCCCAGTGAACATGGCACTGACATGGGCAGCAGGAGGCCTGGGTCCTATTCCCAGTTTTGTCCCAGAGGCAATGCACCTCCCGTGCCTCAGTTTCCCCCCCTAAGAAAGAGGGAGGGTTGGCTTATGTGTTCATATTTGAAAAATATATGTTGTCCTGCAGAGTGACAAGAAATATTGTGACTCCTATCAACTGCAGAGCTCTGGGACATCGCCGTCCTGTGACTTGAAAACAACCAGACTAGGGGCATCTGGGGGCAATCAGTATGAACTCTTTGCCAATAGCTACCTCAAGTCTTTGGGGCAGGAAAGGAGACACGGGTGAGCTAGCTACATGCACGTATCTTCCCAGTGTTCAGATGTAGCTGGGAAGATTTCCCTAGTTTTGCTGGAGAGGAATCTGGTTATTCTGTGTCAGCTTGAAGTTAGTTCCTCACTCTCTGCAAGGGCAGCCCGAGAGAGAGGCAAGATTGCCATGAAGGATACCATTAGAAGATGCTCCTTCAGGTCCCAAAATACAGAATTCTAGTTAGAAGGTGGCAGAGTTCAGTGGCTGCATAAACTCCTTGTGTTCAGTTGGGTGGATCTGGCTGATGAATTGGGTCTCATTACGACAATTTCCATGTCCTGGGGTAAGACTCCAAAAGTGCATAAAAGTTCCATTTTCAAAAGTGATGTGGGCACTAAGCCACTTTTGAAAATGGGACCTGGGCACTTCTGAAAAGTTTTGCCCTTTGTCTCTTCTTGTGGCTTCTAGAAGACAATCCTCATTCTGAAATTCTGTACGGAGGACAACCTGCAAAGGCTGAAATATTCACCCAAGGACAGAGAAACTGCCATAATTTCCTTACGCAGGGGATAGTGGCAATGTCTTTATAGGCTTCCTATTTAGATGAGAAACTTCTCTGTTTTTCTTAAACTCACAGCAAGGTTAAGAATTAGGTGCATGCAACAGCGGACATTGTCACAGGCTTCGTCTGACCATTCAACCCCCTGCTGCATCTTGATTCGCGAGTCATTTTCATTTTTTGACAAAGCTCTCCGCAAAAACAGTTCACAGAAGAGCCGTAGACTTGAAGTTGGAGCTTTTATGAAACCGTTATTTAATTGAGCAAAATGTTCTGTTTTTTGTTTATTGAAAACTGGGCTTGTTGGTCAGCAGGCAGCGTCTGCGTCAGAGAAAAATTTCACTGAGAGACACAAAAAACGAAATGGGGCCTGTTTCAAGATCTAGGAAAGGAAAATGCTGAAAATCTGTTTTCTAAACCAGATAGAAAAATCAAATACCATTTTTACATATACATTATACACATACATAGAAAAATAACACACATAGGTGCACACAAACACAAGGATCTCTATGAGAACGCAAGATTTCCTTCTCCGATCAGGGTAATCAAGGTGACATGCTTTCTACCACGTTTCCCCTCATGTTTTCCTGTAACCAGGGGAGACGCTGGCTTACATGATAACATGCAGCAGCTGATTCACCGCTGATTAGCCAATATTTCATTGCTCTCTGCAGGCACGTCTGTCACATACCAGACAGCTGTGGGGAGGATACCTCACGATAAGCTGGAGACCAGACTCCTGGCCACAGACTGTCTCTTAAAAATGAAACCTGAGCGGGTAAGCTTAGGTTTCGTTCTGAGTTTGTCCAAGGTAACAGCCCATCAGACCACACCCTGTGTACAGTAGTTAAAGTACCACCAGCAGGGACCGGTTGGGTTAGCAGGATTTGCAGTGTCGTTACCTGTATCGAAAGCCATTAATGGTTGTTTTTAAAGAGCCTTGAGCTGCCAGATATAGTTAGCGGTTAGGGCCCCTGAAGCAGGGATATTGGGAGGACTGCAAAAGTGTGGGGGGAAGGGGAAAGACCCCAAACTGGCCACACCAGAGTGGTGTTGTGAAGCTGTGTGCCAGGTCACTATGCCAGGCACCCACATTTGACCCAGCTGCCCTTCCATCATCCTGTTACACCAACCAGCGCCCTTGGCCCCCCTCCTCCCACCTCATTGCACCCGCTGAGTTCATGTTCTCAGTTGACCATCTGCTCCAGCGCAGATGGGGTGTAGTACCCCGTCCTGCCGATGGCAACTGTCTGTTCCAGCGCGAGGTGGGGTATGGGTCTAGGCAGAGCGTGTAGAACATCCTCTAGCTTTCTCGGCCCTGTGTCAGGCTTTGTTTGCATTCACTGACCGCACCCTGGCCTCCAGCGGTGCCAGCCGGTTTTGGCCACCTTAGAAATTATACCCTCTTCTAAAGGTCATTTATATACACAGCCAGCTCAAGCCTCCCCAGTCGTGTCTTGCGGCATTTCACATGCTACCTGTCTCCACCCTCCGTTTCCTGGCTCCACTCCCTAAGTCTGTTTTTAAGTCCACTTAAGGGTTCCTCCTTACGATACGTTTCCTGTCCTCGGAAGTGAGTATTCTGCACACGCTGTTTCCTGAACTATGCCCAGGGCCCTGTTATTCAAGAGGCCTCAGCTCCGCTTTTCTGTTTACACTGGCGCAGGCACAAAGGCAGGTCGGGTCGTTTGATATTTAAGTACTTGATCCACCGAAGCGTTTTGCCCTCCCCAGCCACATTCCAGGTGTAAGAGCAGAAACCACCAGGCAGAGTTGGCCTCAAGTGTCCAATTGTGTGGGGAAAAGAACATCACAAGCCAGAGCGAATGTGAAATGCACGTATAGAGCATGGCTTCTAACTCCAGCTCCGGGGAGCTTACCCTGATGCGGGTTGTAGGGCATTGGGTTGGGAGTCTCGAGAGAGCTAAGGGAGTGAGGCACCCAACTCTCATTAACTTTCAATTGGATTTGGGCACCTAATTCCCTTAAGACCATTTGAAAATCCAGCTGTAAGTCCCCGGGGCCCAAATCTCCAGGATAAAATAGGAGTGGTTCCCATTGCTTTCGGTGGAGCTCAACCAGTGTAGAACCCCAGTAAGATCAGAACACGCCAGGCCCCAGAGCTCTGCCTGACCTTCTGCTGGAGGCAGCGCGGCAAGACCATTCAAGTCGTCAGCTAAAGAGCGAGTAACATGCCACGCGGGCCCATGGACGCTCGGCGTGGTTCCTGTGGTTTTTGCAAGAGAGCAAGGCGCGTGCTTCCAGTCTGGAGGGCTTATTCCAGGCTAAGGAGAAATACGAATTTCTGCATCGAGAAGCAGAAGCAAATGACCCCCGTCAACAGCTACCCAGACCAGTTCCCAGCATGGCTCACCATGCCGGTGCTGCATCAACACGGGGCATGGGAAAGTTAATGAGTGCCAGCTGCAGGAGTGGAAACCATGCATTGCGCTGCTATTTCCACGACTGCCAACACACAGGTGCCCGGGGGCGCGCCCTAGGTAAACTGAGTCAGGAAAGCTGTCAGTACATGTGGGCGCTTAACACTGGGCCTACTAATGGCTCCTAGACACCGCAGCTTACGCAAGTCAGCCCTACTCTGAGCATTTTCTATTTTCCCTAGGAGGGTGGTGAAGCACTGGAATGGGTTCCCTAGGGAGGTGGTGGAGTCTCCATCCTTAGAGGTTTTTAAGGCCCGGCTTGACAAAGCCCTGGCGGGGATGATTTAGTTGGGGATTGGTCCTGCTTTGAGCAGGGGGTTGGACTAGACACCTCCTGAGGTCCCTTCCAACCCTATGCTTCTATGGGAGAAAGACATGCATGGAGCTCTGCTGTCAGCATCAACGTGCACCCATAATTCACCTGCCTTTTTAATAGGCAGGGTCCTCTCCTCACTTGTACCCCGGTAACACCAGTGGCTCAGATCCCCAGTTGGTGTAGCTCAGCGTAGCTCCATCGGCATGAATTGATTTACACCAGCGGAGGAGACTTTGCTCCTAAACACCCTATCGCCACACCTACTCCAAGTCTGTTTTTCCCCTTGGGAACTACACATTTCCCAGTCTGCAGTGAAAGGGGCCGGTTTCGGCGAGGTGCTAATATTTTCCTTCTGGCGTGTGCACGTAACTACTCGGAAAAGCTGTCTTGAGCATTTGTGCTTTCAGAATCCCTTTCCTGTATTAAGATACAGGGGGGATTTTCTATTGTTCCTAGAGGCTAGGTCTATCAATGGCTATTAGCCAGGAAGGGCAGGGATGGTGTCCTTAGCCTCTGTTTGCCAGAAGCTGGGAATGGGCGACAGGGAATGGATCACTTGATGATTTCTTGTTCTGTTCATTCCCTCTGGGGCACCCGGCATTGGCCACTGTGGGCAGACAGGATACTGGGCTGGATAGAGCCTTGGTCTGACCCAGTAGGGCCATTCGTATGTAGTTTTCTAAGTCAGCCGTTATGTTTTGGGAGCATGGAACGGGCTGGCATTAAAAATAAAAAAGAGAGAGAGGCAGCCTGTGTCTGTCTACACCAGCGGAGAAACAAAATGCCAGACTGGATATCTCGTGACAAGAAGAAGGGGCATCACGTGACCAGAAGATGAGCTGCACGTCCCCTATGGAGCAGGCCTGTAGGGTAATTCCCACCGCTCCCATGTAGCGACCAGATCAAAACCGCATTCTGTTCAACCCACGTTTCCCCACCCCCCTCCCAGCTGGAGCAGAGCGAAACGCGGGTTGAAACAGATGGGTTTTCTTTTCCTTTTCGGTGTCTTGGAGCAGCTGTTCTGTTATTACTCGATGGCTGTGGAAGGAGAAGTGGGTACAAGAGGTGATTAGCAGCACATGGGAGCTACTAGAGCTGGCTGGAAAAGTTCAGAGGAAACGGCGCTTGGGGGAGAATTCGCCACTTCGGTGCAATCCAAACATTGAGCAGAGACAGTTTGATTTTCCTGACGTTCCGGTGGAACGCAGGCAGCGGCTGTTGAAACTGACCCACCAGGCAACCTACCCCGGGGGTTCCAGGCTCCACAGATCCAGGGCAATCCGCCACCAGCCTGCCGAAGAATGCAGCCGCATGCGGGTGAAGTTGAGCTTTATGAAACTCTGTGCGCTGCTCTGTCCATGTGGCTGAGTTGCTTCCAGCCTAACGCCACCTGCTCCCTTCCACTGAAGACCGCCCCGGGGCCCCGTTCCCTTTCGGAGAAGTTTAGCCTTTGGGGTTTTCGAGAGGGGACTGAAAACTAACCTGTGCTGAAAAAACAGATGATCAAGTCCTCAGCAAACTGGAATTCCTTTCGACACTAGTTACCTATGGCGTGCTAGCTGCTTTCCAGCTATTTGAGAAGGGATGACCCCTGCTCCAAGGAGCTCACAGCCTCGGGACAGGCTGACAACTAGACAGAAGCCCATCTTAGCCATGCTAGCCCAGGTAAAGCTAGCACAGGTACCGGGTACATCTCCCAAGCTGGAATCCCACCCCTGGACTGCAGCATAGACAAGACAAGAATTCCACTGGTTTCAATAGGATTCTTGTCTGAGTCATGACTTCAGCACCAGTCCCGAGAGCGGTTGGGTCTGGGTGCACTGATTCAGATTGGAGCCCAAGACCCGCTTCCGTCCACACACAAACCAGTGTGACTCGGGTCAGCATGCACTTGGGACCCAGATCCTAGGAGCCCGCGAAGGGGGTGGGTCAGAACCCTCGTCCCACCCTGGCTCAGGTCCACACCCTGTCGTTTCGCAGTGTGGATGCAGCTTAAGCTGCAGCCCCAAGTCGTAGCAGTGTCATGCAGCATGGACCCCTTAGTGCAGCTGTGAGCCCCGGATCCAGCAAGTGGAAGCCCAGGTTTCCAGTGCAGTGTGGCCGGCCCAACGTGGGCTAGTAAACACCGAGCCCAAAAGCCTGGTTTCCCGCAGGTCTGAGTGTTCAGCGCAGACGTCCCCTCAGAGGCACTGCAGGGTTCCCGAAGCAGCTCGTAAACAGTCAGGTTTTTTTTAAAAAATCTGTGTGCAAATAACTGAGCAGCAATTGGCATCATTTCCTTCTGCGCCTGCCAAACTCCAGCGTTCCTCCACCCACTCCCAGGCCTGGTGGAAAACGGGTGGCCTGCCAGCTTGAAAGAGGAGCGGGCCTCCATTCAAGGCCAGCTCCTCATGGAGAAAAGAACCAGAGGGAAGCCCCTGTCAGCACGGGGAAGTGTGATTTATTGAGAGATCGGGTGGCGCAGGCTGATCTGTTTGCAGATCAGATGCCAGAAGATGGTGTGCACTACAGGGATGACTCAGAGCTAAGCACTCTGCTAGCTTTGTTGGTAAATAACAGAGAGAGATTTGAGCCACAAAGTTTGGAGTCAGGTTTGAACCTTTACCAGCAACTGGCTCCGGGGAAGGGAATTGGGTTATTATTAATGATGTGTATTTCAGTAGCTCCTTGGCACGCCTGTCGGGAACCAGGGTCTCCTTGCGCCAGGGGCTGTACAAACACAGATGAACAAGAAGGTCCCTGACCTTATCTCTAACTTCAACGGAAAATTGAATTTCTATTCTACAGGCCATTTCAAGATTCATTTTTGTTCCGAATTGCAACGCCAAGTCAAAGTGTCCCGCAGAACAAAAACCCTGAGACATTTTGATTCTGGAGCATTGAATTATTTTCTCTGGATTAACGTCAAACGGACATAAAATATAAGATTGGTGACACACACAAATATTGGAATATTACAGGAAAGGTGGAATTCAATGGATCAACAGGAGAAAGGCCAAACTGTTCGGTCAAAAAGAAACAATCCGACCTGCTCTCTAGCTACTTGAGATCAAAGATTCAGCATTTAAAGGCCAGAAAGACTCATTGGGATCCTTTGTTCTGGCCTCCTGCACAATGCTTCACCCCTTGATTCCTGAATCAAGCTCAATAACTTGCCGTTCCCTGGTCTAACCCTACAGGAATGTCTCAACTCACAATGCTCCCTGTCTTGAAGGGTCCAGTGACCAACCCCCAAGCACACTTTCCTGGCACAAGGAGCATGACATTTGCACAGATGAACACAAGAACGGACCAACTGGATCAGAACCATGGTATCTCTATCCTACTATCCTGGACTTTTACTGTTTAGGTGGAAGATCCATATGTCCCACCAGCAAGCAAGTTTAGGTGGAAGTTCCAACAATCCCACCAACATTGTCTCTCCCATACAATGACCACAGTGTCTGAGCCAGGGCTTTTGAGGGGAAGGGGACACAAGGATACCCCAGAAGAGATCCCACAGACTTTGCCTTGCTTTGTCCACTCTACTGGTTCATCCTCTTGCTTAGAGCAACAAAGGCCACACATCCTCCTTAAGAATCCCCTTCCCTCTCCTCCGATCACCTCCTCCCCCTCCACCCCCAGGCTCCAAAAAGGGGGAGGCAACAAGAGAGAGAGGTGGGGGAATGGGGGAGGCAGCGGAGGTGTGGGGGCTGAGTAGGGAGGTAGCAGGGGCTGGAGCGAGTGGGTGAGTGAGGAGGCTGAGGAGGCAGTGGGGGGCCAAAATACAAGTTCGCCCAGGGTGCCATTTTCAAGGCAGGCCCTGGGACAGTGCTCGCCCCCAGAGAGATTTCAGTCAAGACAACAACAAGTGAGAGGGGAAACTGAGGCACGGAGCAGGGAAAGTGACTTGCACAGCAGGTCAGCAGCAGAGCTGGGAATAGGCCCCCGGCCTGACTCCCAGTCCAGTGCCCCTAGCCACAAGGCCTCCCCACCACGCACTTCCTTAGGTATCGGTGTCAGTTCTCAAAGAACGTTTTCCACAGCAGCTACCGGGTGACAGAGAACGGAGGAGCCACACCACATGTCAAAGGCAGCAAGGCCGACCTCCGCCAGCCAGTGGCACTACACAAGGGCAGGAAACTGGAAATAGAACAGGCTCAACCACGAATGAAACAGCAACTCATAAAGTTGGCCAGGCCTTCGGGTTACTTACAGTCAGCAGGAAGCAGCCGCCGCTGTGGTCCTCAGTAGAGCAGCAAGGCAGAGCAGTAGAGCAGACGACGGGATACTTTGATTGCATCCACAGGGTCACAGGCCTGTGTTTGCCCCTCCTAGAGGAGGAGGACAGGGGGTCAGTGTTTGGGAAGCATGCATGAGGAGATGAGGTCCTAGCTAGGAGGGACAGCCCAGTCAATGCCTTTGAATACCAAGACTGGGGCAGCTCAGGTGTGTCTGTCGGGGAGACACGGGTCTGGAGACACACCCAGGCAGCTCCCACCCCACTGGCACCTCCACCACTGAGATTTCCCAGCAGCAACTTGTGGAGCAAAGTGGCCAAGATAGGCTTACCTGGGTGACCCCCTCCCTTACTTCCTGTTTCATCAGAGGGAATTCCCTCCCCCTCACATCCCAGCTGTTGCCATCATGCATTCAAACACAGCAGCAAGGTCCCAGCCCGCAAGTGCAGGGAGTAGCCTTATTTCTGCTGCCCAGAACGAAAGCCGAGGACATTGGGTCCTCTCTTTGAAACACTGCACAGGGAGTGTTTTCAGAGAGGCGGAAGCTCGGCGCTCCCTAAAAATTAGGCCTTTGTCGGGTGTCGCAAGGTCCCCAAAAATAAACCAACCCCCAGGGTTCTGAAAAAGAAAAAAAAATCACTGGCCGTTTTCATAGGCTTAGCCTGTGTGCACTAAATATCCAGAGCCCCCATCTTTGGAGAGCGAGGGCTGGAAGCAGCTGTCACAGAGAAATACATTTCCTCCTGTCCCAGCAACTTCTCTCCTTGCTCCTTCTTACTGGCTTGGAAGGCTGGGCAGGTTTCTTGCCCTGCCAAACGGCTGAGCCTGGGATCCGTGTGGGTATCCAGTGGCTCTTAGCGAAGGTGCTGGCGAAAGAACAATTAGCAGCCTTCCCGTTTAGGGGTCCTGTTTACCAAGCAATGTGGTCGGAACTAGAAACATACGGCGGTGAGCTAATTGCGGAGCAGCTCCAGCAAGGATCAGCTGCAGGATCACTACCACTGCGCGGGAAACAGCCCACGGCCAGGACAGCCAAGGCGCAGGAGCCTCTCCGCTTCCCGGCCTCTGAACGCTGAGGCTAAGTCCCCTTAGAAACCGGGCATCAGCACGTCAAGAGGTTCAGGCCTAGCCCAGGTTTTGACTCCAGCTTCCGTGGCTCTCAGTCCAGGGTGCCTCTGCTGAGGCTGATGTGTGCCCTGTGGACACCACTGGGTGGAGATGCAAACTTGCCTCATCCAGGCGGCGAGCCCCCAGGGATCACTGCACGGCCAGCCCCCCTGCAGCCACCCAAAGCCCCAGTGACTTCGGCGGGAGGCTGACTCTGCTCCTGGAAGCCTTAGATCGCACCTAGTCGCTGTCACTACAAAGCAGGACTAGCAGGCTACAGGTGATGTCATCTCTTACCAGTCTCAGGGCCCTCTAACCCCCCTCCATTCTGGAGCGATACAGACCATGGAAGAACAATGCTGCCTCTCTGCTAGACAGTCCGTTAACACTTAGCATGTAACCTCCGAGTGTTTGCTAGGTATTTAGAGCCTGAGCCAAAGGCTATGGAGCCAAAGGCTACCGATCCTTGCCCCCCACTTCAGTGGGCTTTGGGTCAGGCTGTTAATTCCAAACACCCCAGGGAATTTCATACATCCATCTTAGGGCTAACTGGGCCTTTGAGTTTCGAGGCTGGAAAAAAATAAACTCGTTGACCCAGATAACGGGGCAGAACGGCTTTAGCACAGTTTATGGCGACAGACTCAAGGCATCTGTAACGTTTTTATGTTAATTGCTTTCGCCCAGCCCCTTATGTGACCTTATTTTATACCACGATGTATTTTTGTGCAGGTGAGTGAGTGCTGCCCATCCGAGGCTGTTTGCACAGCTGGAGAAGGAGCGGTTCCTGGCTTGTCAAAACACAGCTGGCAGGAAGCAGAAAACAGTGGGCCTTCTAGTAAAGGGAGAGCCTTCTGCCAGAATGCCCGGGACGAGCAGGGTTAGATTTGATCCTTAAGTCCAAAACCAGGCCAAGGAAACAGACTGGCGTTCCCTGGGCATTTCTGCAGCTCCCTGTCATGGGACTAGGATGCAGAGCCAGGGAAAGAGAGAAATAAACAAACCCAGGATGTTTCCTTCCAAGCGGCTCCATCTGTGAGAGGAAGCAGCTCTCTAAGCAGATTTAGCAATGCGTGGTGCTATGGGTGTGACAAATAGGGCAATTTCCTGCACTTGCGGAGTGAATTAAGCTGAAATGTCTTTGAGATCCATTGTCTATGTATGACTGGGGGCCGGGATTGTGCGTAGCCAATCAAGGAGAAAGATGGGAATAGGAACCTTGAGAAGTAACATGAACTTCGGAGGACTATACTGAACAATGTGCCAGACAAAAATGGACTTTTGTGACAAACAGTGTCGAGTGTTTTCCTGGGGACTTTCTGGGTAGCGGTGAATGCAGATTCTCCCCTTCAGCTACAGAAAACCCCAGCCTTTTGAAGCTACGCCCTGAAGAGAGGCCCACTCTCTGCGGATTATCTGTCTGAAGATCAAAGACCTAAGCTGCGTAAAGGAAAGACTGAACTATTCCTGGACGTTCTGGTTCTGAGCTAAGGCTGCTGCAGACTTGTAACCACAAAAAAAAAACCCTTGGCGGGGATAGAAGGATTGACTCCTACCAGAACGTGCGCTGGAGTTAGAGGATGATCTCTGGTGAGCGGATTAGTGTGGCTATAGGATCTTTTACTGGTTTTAGTATGTTTTTTTCTGTAATGCTTTCACCTTAAGAATACAGGTGCTTGCTTAGAAAGGACTGTTTGGTAACTTATAACTGCGGGCACTTACAGCTGTTCCTAGCCTAGAAAGTAAAGCATAGGGACATCACCATGTAGGCAGGGAACTGCAGCTTGGAAAAACACTGAGCAGGAGGGAGGCTGGGGTCTCCACCCAAGAAAGGTGAGGGCTGAGGAGCCCAGGGCGGGTGCTGTCAAGGGACTACGGAGGAAGATTACAGGGGCAGTTTTCCTGGACTGTGATGGGATCTTGGGGAGAGAGAGTAGGAAGCCCAATGGCTGGAAAGGTAGATGGGTTTGCTGCCCACAGTATAGAGTCACGGTCCCATTTCTCAGCTAGACAGCCCCTGAGTTGGGCTGAAGCTTTGCTCCCCGAAATGGGCAGTGGGACACCTGCACCCCCACAGTTCCCCTCCCAGCCTCAGGGCCTGGCTCTTTGGGAGAGCTTGGCAGGGAAGCTATCGCACTCACCCCGAGTGTGTTATCACTGAGTCACCAGCACTGAGCCCGCTCTATCAGGGCAGACCCCGCTTCACTCCCATACATCAAACAATGCCACGGCCCGGCCGCTGAATGATTCACCGACCAGAACGTGAGAAGGGGCCTGGTCCTCCCTAAATGCAAACTCAGCATTCCCCGTCCTTCCCCCTCGGACGCCTCTATACACGTGCCCTGTGGTTTTCAGGCTGGAGGAGCCTCCCCCTTCTGCCTCAACCGACCGTGATTTTGATCTCTCTCGCTGGAAGGGCAGCACAGCCAATTGTGTTACCACAAGCCAGGCTAACCAGGGACAAGGCGGTGGTACGGTTCAGTAGCATCAGGTCTTGCAGGGTCCCCAAAGGCAGAAAAGAGCCACAACCCAGTTGTAATGATGACTACGCAGATTCTTTATTAAAGCCACTGGACCTAGAGAGCCCCTTCTTCTCTCTCCCTAGCTGACTGCTCCTGGGCGTAGCTACCAGCCACCCAGATTTGGTCCTGTTAGAATTACTACACAGGAACTTCCAGGCCAGCAGGGTATTCTTGTAGATTAAAGAACACCCCCAAGGATACAGCGCCTAGCACAGTGGGCCTGCGAGCTTGGCACTGCTGTAATAAACACCATTCGCGCTATGTCAATGGCCTTGCTGCCCCTGGGGATTTCAGCCAGCCAGGCCCATCTGCAGTGGGTCAAAGCCCTAACGCAGGGGGGCAAAGCTGCCATGGGTTGCACCAGTGCCCGGAATCACAGCGTGCGCTCTCTTTGCTTTGGAAGCAGGCACCTGGCATTGATTCATAGCACTGTCCCGTTGCAGGGAGTCATCGTTCCCTCCCTGCTGAACAGAGTGGTGTGCAAGCCTGAATCTGAATAAAGAGGATGCTACCGGCATCCTCCGCCTGCCAGGGGATAAAGGTTACAGCTCTGTTCACTAGGGCCTGGCACACCCAGCTGTGATATAACACTTTTCATCTGCAGCTCTCAAGGCGCCTTACAAAGAAGGGTGCTAGCATTATCCCCCTTTTACACATGGGGAAACTGAGGCACAGAGCAGGGGAAGTGACTTGCCTGAGGTTACACAGGACATCAGTAGTCACATGAGGACTAGACCCCTGCTTTGACGCATCCCCATCCCTAAGAACATAAGAATGGCTGTACTGGGTCAGACCAAAGGTCCATCCAGCCCAGTATCCTGTCTACCGTCAGTGGCCAATGTCAGGTGCCCTGGAGTGAGTGAACTTAACAGGTAAGGATCAAGTGATCTCTCTCCTGCCATCCATCACCTCCCTCTGACAGACAGAGGCTAGGGACACTATTCCTTACCCAGGCTGGCTACTAGCTCTTAATGGACTTAACCTCCATGAATTTATCCAGCTCCCTTTTAAACTCTGTTATAGTCCTAGCCTTCATACATCCTCATGTCAAGATCCTAATTCGGACTACACGTGGTGAACAATAATGCAATGGGTTTATTGTAACAGGCTACAGCCAAGCTGACTCCAGCCCCACTGCTGTCTGAACCTTGGGCTTTTAACCCCCATCCCTAGCCCCGCTTGCCTTCCTACTCCACCTGTGCTGCTGGCATTGCGTGAGTGACATGTGCTCTAATTGTTTCCAATGGCAGGATGAATGTGCTCACAACTCCTGACAGCCTACAGCCCATAGCAGTCATGGGACTACAGTCTTTTGATGCATCTGTCCATTACAGCGCGACATCGAAGTGACAGAGGCCAGGCGACCAGCCCCCCCAGAACAAAATGGCCCAGCCGCCTCTGTTAACAGAAAAACATCTTCCGACAGCAGTAATGGGACTGCAAAGCCAGGCTGGGATGAAAAGTATGGTGATAGACAAAGCCAATGCAACGGAACCTTAACTGCAAGCCCTTCGCTCAACCAGTCCTTACGGAATTGACATTTTCAATGCATTAAGGGCCCATTTAGAGGTTACGCCCAGATCCTCAAAAGGCATTTAGCGGCCTAACGCTGGTTGATTACAGCTGGAGTTAGGGGTCTAAATATCTTTGAGGATCTGCACAGGCCCTGATCCTGCAATGAGGGAGACCAGGCATCTCCGTTGACCTCTGACCACCAACCTGCTGCTCCTTGCAATATTGGGATGCGGCTTTTTAAAGCTAGACAGCGACCTGTAGGAACCAATCCTGTTCTAGCAGGGACATGAACCCACGGACCTAATTAGTCTATTCCCAGCATCCCGAAGTCTACAGACTTTAATTAGTAAGTGAAAGTATAATCAAGCAACCAACTTGTTTTCATGTCTAAGCAAACAAATCATGAGTGGGGGGCAAAGTTCAGCAGGGGCTGATAGCCCACAGCCTGGAAGCTTATGTACATATCAGAGGGGAATTCCAACCTTTTGCTACATCTTGCCCTCTGAAAACAGTCCATGGTTGCAGGGAGAAGAAATGCAAAAGGAAAAAAAAGTTGGGACTTTTACGTACCAAACCCCTACCAGGTGGATTGCACACACATTTCATCAGAAAATAGAAATGGTTCACGGATTTGATTCTATTTTTAATTTTATTTTACCCCAATGTAACAACATCTGCAGCACAGCAGTTTCTTCTGAGTTACGCTATTGGGAAAGGAATTAGATCAAGCCAAACATCCGATCACACATTTCCACAAAGAGCAATGGATCAGATTTAAAACATTCCTAATGCGGATTGCAATCTAAACGCAACTTCTTTGTGCAAAGACCTGACAGTGAGATAAGTGGTCTGTACTTATCCTTGGAGCACACTGACATTATGGGGGCTGGGGAGTAAAAGGGGAAAAAGACAGATTTGTTTTCTATATGATTAACAGAACCTCAATTGTGTGCTCAAAGATCAGTCAGTGCCCCCTTAGAAGTAAAGTCTAAACTCTTGTGATCTGCCTTTGTAACAGAAATCGGTTCTCCGGGTCATATTGCCAGTGCTCTGGGCATAGTAAAATAGTAGCCTTGCAGAGTAACTTGGACACAGTGTTGAAAAGCATTATCGAAATGCTTGGCAATTTGTGTTGATAAGGCCCAGAACTGGGACGCTGGCGACCTACAGTAGCCCCTCAAAACGTTACAAACACCTCGGGAATGTTTGTAACTGAACAAAACATTCTGGTGGTTCTTTCAAAAGTTTACCACCAATCATTGACTTAATACAGTTTTGAAACTTTACTAGGCAGAAGAAAAAAAAAAAAAAAGACTGCTTTTAACCATTTTAATTTAAATGAAACAAGCACAGGAAGTTTCCTTACCTTGTCAATCTATTTTGTTTTGTAAGTTTTCCCTTTCTTTTTTTTTTTTTTTTTTTTTTTTTTTTTTAAGTAGTTTACATTTAACACTGTTCTGTACTGCACTTACTTTTTTCCCCACCTATGTTGCTGCCTGATTGCATTCTTCCGGTTCCAAATGAGGTGCATGGTTGACCAGGCAGTTCATAACTGGTGTTCGTAACTCAGAATCTATTATAGGTTCCATTCTCACCTCTATCACAAGCTCTCTGTGTGATCTCAAGTGGTTATAATAAACAAATTGTTTATTATACCAGGTGGATGGGGGCCATATAACAGATCCCATGAAAGATGGCCCTGCCAAATCGGAAGGACCTTCAACTGCTGCGATAATGTGGTCTGCTGGTATATTGTTTATATCCTTGAGGAAACAGATTCTTGAAAAGATGCTGTAGCATCAAAAAAAAAAAATAAAAAAATCTTGCCTTGTCTTTCATATTCACTTCACAATTCTTTGCTTTATAGATTTTTTTTTAAGAAGTATTTTTTGCAAGATTGAAACTCACACAGCAGCTCTGCCTTTCAGCATATTTACACAGTACCCATCACTCATAATCCAGGCACAAATGCACAGCCCAACATAGAGCCAGATGTCAAACTATGGACATCTTTGAAAATGACAGCAGCAGCTGGCTACTCTCAACGACTTCCACATCCTAAAGAGTTGTTCAAGAGTTGCCGTAGGCCGCATGTCATGTCGGTGCTATTGAGAACATGTCTGGGCTGACAGTCACAGCCCTGGGCTTGAAAAAGTCCCGGTGGTAAATTGGGTCCCATTCATAGATCCAAAACACTTGTACAAAGATCCAGTGGAAAAGCTGTGCTTATTTTTGATTCACAAGTATCTCCCTCTTTTAAAGTTAATGATGCCAGTCCTCTAAAAATGAATCTGTGCTCTGACTGCATGAAACTTTTGTACACCAGGGTCCCCACTGTCTGCCTGCCCTTAGTGCCTGCATTATGCCAGGTTTGCCCACAAAATGCCACCCCTGCCCTAGAGTTTGTAATCTGCAAACACAGGCAGATCAAGAAATGCACAAAACCATTCTGTAAAGTAATTTGTATCACCCTTCCCCAGACAATCCTCTACCTTGCTCAAGTTAATTGGCCAATTTCTTCTCAATGCACACTTCAGCTATGACAAGGGAGAGCAGCATTACAGACTAGATCCGGCACAGCATTCTAACTGTTGTCTAGACTGTGAGTTCTTGGAGGTTGGGATGTTGTCACACACCGTTTCTGAAGCATCCTGCAGTTTGTATGCTACACAAATAGGAATAGCTTCCCTTAGAGGAAAGGCCATTAAAAGCCATTCTTAATCATGCAATAGGAACTCTTTTCCTCTTAGCATGTTTTTTTTGTGATTCATACTTCTCTGGAGTGTAGTCATTGCTAATGGCGAGCTAAGGTCTGAATCGGCAAGCAAGGTTAACCTACTAGAGAAACAGGTGTGGTTTAAAGAGAGGAGGGATTTGACAATTTGTCTAAGATTGCACATTTGCTAGTGTGACATGCAGCGCCCAAGATTAACAGGAGATGGAAAAATAATTTTCAGTTCACTTTAGTCCCAGTGCTGGCAAATGCACAATTAGTTCTCCTTGGTCGGGTAGGTCCTGAATATAGAAATAGGGGAGAAAAAGAGGGGAGTGATTGTAAAACCACAACAACTGCATGGAGACTCAAGGGAAGGAACAAAACCTGATGCTACCTTTTCAAATACAAGCGTTATGATTAGGTTCCAAGCTGACGGTCTCTAAACAAGGATCTGCATTGCTTCGAGATGACCAAAGAGTTTCCAGTACAAGAACTGCATCGTATCAAAACCTGTCTAACTCACAATGCAGGTTCCAAGCAGCAAGGGCGGTACCTTCTTTTATACAGTCAGATGAGGTGGGAAAAGGAATCTCTTTTGTTGGACCAGCTTCTGTTGGTACAAGAGAAAAGCTTTCGAGCTCCAGAGTGCTCTTTTATAGAGTGCCAAGCTCACCCGTGTTGGACGCTACCCAGTCGCAACTTTCCAATTAAGTCACACGCCTGCACAACTATCCAACATGCACAGTTGCGACTCCACTGCAGAGATAAAACCACACCCCCTTCACGCTGTATGGATGGAAAAACTTTAATGCATACAGCCACAGCATGTGTAGACCTCAACAGAAGGGGAGAAAGTTCTAACCAACCCCTTCCCTTCAGCAGCAGTTTGTGGCCCTCTCAGGCACTTCGCTCACTTCATCTGAGGAATCTCAGCTGGGGATGCTCAGTATTCAAAACTGAGGTTCAGTACAAAAAACTGGAAGCAGCTATTGGGGAACAAACTATTGCTTAAAGGAAGCCAAAAGAATTAATCCAGGCAACATTTAAAGGTTATTCTTCCCCTTACTGTCATTAAGATGGAAAAGGAATGGCAAATAACTTTAGTAGGTGGAAAAGCCTTAATTTCTTGCCTCCTAGAAACAGTTTTCAAAAGGGAATAATGTGATTCCAGGTGAGAATTTTTTGGGTCTCAAGAGGCCATAATGAGTTTCATCACTAGATTGCTAGTAACATTTTGACTGCCATATACTGAAAGGTACCAGACAAATCAGAGAAATTGTTCATGCCACAAGGCATTTTCTAGTCAAACCAGAAGAACACTGGAAGGATGTGTTTCTCTTTAGTAATGAAATAATTTATTATCTAACAGTTGAACAATACAGAAGTATACATATACACAGCAAGGTCTTCTAAAACATGTAGTTTCTAAAAATGCATGTGCTAACTGTAATAAAAAGCACCATTATATGATCTTGACACAGGATTCATAATGATGTGGTATTTACATTAGGAATTTAACATCTGGAAACAGAATTCATATTCTCCCATCTGCTTGCTCCCCTGTTTACTATTTGGAAGACTGCCAAAAATAAAACTGACGGTTGAACAGCAGTGTTCTTAAGAGCACCAACTCGAGAAAGGGAGATAAAAGAACCAAACTTGCCTATCAGTTTGAAAGAAAAAAACAGCACAAATAGAACTGGTCAAAACTCCAGGTCGCTTAAGGTTTGGGCACTTTAGAAGATATAGGTACTTGGAATTTCTTTTTGCAGTCATGCAACAGCTATTCAGCAAATAGCAACTGGGTAGAGCTGCCTCCAAGTTTGTTCTTTCACCTGGACAACATGGTACAAAAAACTTCTTCCAAATAAATAAAAATGAGGAATCAAGTTTATTACACCCCAAATTTTTTTTTAAAAAAACCTGGCTATAGCACAGAGACATTTGAACGCTAGATGACTATTTGGGGTCAGATTTTTTTGGTGATTTTTTCCATACCCCGGAGATGTCTACTCAGCTAGCTATTCACATAGCCGTGGCAGGTTTCAATAATGCTTGGGAACGAGGTACCTGTTTCTACTACTACACAGTATAAACAACTTGCAGACCAAGCAGCAATTAAAAAAGAAAAAGCAACAGAATATATATACCCTTTCAGGGGAGCAGATACATAGCCTGGCAAAAGCAGAATTCTTCCCAATACATTACAGTGTCAAAACCTGAAATTTGTTACAAAAGGGGTAAAAGAAGAATTCAAAGCCCAAATGTATTGCTAGATAGTATTTCAGATGCCGGTTTCATCTAGTTCATACACTTTGAATAGGCAGGGGAAAGCCACCATATATTATCACATGAGGCTCTCTCTTGGCTATGTTTGTAGGCCCAGTGCACAGATTTGTAGTTCTGGAGTGACATCAGATCTAGAGCTTTCTTTTTGTTTTCAGAGCCGATATAGAGCTGTAGTGGGTCTGGAACTGGGGGAGAGAAGTGCCTTATTAGAGAACAAAGTGCTAACGTGGCAATTGGCAGACCATGGCCTGTTAACATCTAGAGCTCAGAAGTGTTTCAGATCATCTTATAAGATGTTGTGAAGTTAGTGGAACCTACGGTGCCACTCAAAAAAGTGCTCTTTGAATTTTCATCATAAATTGGTATTAGCAATAACCCTGGAAATTCACAAGATGTGACTATCAGCACCATGAAGAGTTGAAAGCTCTGCTTTGGAGAAGAAATTAGATTCTGGGTGCTCAACACTCAAGAAAACAAGCTCAATAGGTACAAACAATACTTCAGGATGTTTAAGACAGACCATCATTAACACATAAGTTACTGCAATTTTTTTCTCTGCTCTGATTATTAAGTGCAAGAGTTTGATATCTCTTCCAATCGAGTGTGTGCTTCGTTTCACCATTTTCACTGAAACTTAGTTACTGATGGCAGTATTTTTTAATCTGCCCTTTTCACAAGAAAAAGTGTGTTTTATATTCACACACATCTGTGCAACTATCAATCGTAAACTTGGAATATATAAGTAGTCCCTCACTCCCCTAACAATCTACAAAATTTTTTATTTTCTGCAGCTTTAGTAATAATGCTGGTGGATCAGTGAATTCGAGGAAAAGGCTGGCAAAACAGACAAATATGCTACCATTTCAGCAGCCTTGGAAGTAGACTTAGCTGCCTGAGGCTTGGGCTTGTTGACTAGCAAAGAGGACCAGAGAGATTTGAAGCTGCCAAGGATGGTCCTAGCCAATACAAGTGTGGCCTTGGAGCCCACAGTAGCAAAATTTACTGCACCTGCCTAGAGTTTTGGAAAAGACACTACGTATACCCATGTGTCAGTTTTGACATTAGTGCATCATTTTCAAAGCCATCAAAATTGAGAGGACCACATCCAAACAGTGCAAAGGTCAAATAATTACTGTTTTATATAGGGACAAAACAATATTTCACCCAAAAAAAAAAAAAAAAAAAAAAAAAGAGAGAATGTAGTTAACTCAAAAGGCACAACAATTAAAAACACATTACGCTGAATCCTTAAGACTCGGTATTTCTTAATTAAAAACACATACGAAGTACACAATTTAATATTTCAAATATACCCCTCCGACACGTTCCAAATATCTAAAGTCACTTTGCTACCTCTTTAAAGGTAGCGATATCTGCAACTTTAGGTTTGATTTTGTGAGGCAGTTTACGCAACATGTATTTGAAGGGGAAAAAAGCAAGAGAGGTCTCATGGGAAAACATTGAGCAAAGGACCTCAAAGTGCAGATATTCAACTTTTTTTTTTTTAGTTTACAGGTTTTGAGCTAGCTCTCTGAAGATTCTCTGCTTGTACCCAGGAAGCAGGCTTAAAAATGCAAAAAGGCATACAAGTTGTAGTTCAGTGCAAATTTGCTGGACATCTGAAAATTCCAGCTGTTTAAAAAAATTCCTTTTTTTTTTTTTTTAAAAAACATAGCGCACACCAAGAATATACTTTGGAGATAGTTAGCAATCCACTAGCCTCATTTCCCATCTTTTCTTTTTTTAAAAGAAAAAAAAGAGTTCAAATTATCCAAAAATAGCTTCAGGATATTTTAAGAAAACAAAATCTCATTTTATATAGTTTGCTCATTTGCACTTTACAGAGTGTCTTAGTGGCTTTTGGCAGCTTGACTAGTTCAGTCTCATGAACTGCATTTTTAAAGACTGTAGGCAAGTGTGAAAGCCCACTTTTGTTGACTGTCACTAAATAAGCTACACAGCCCTTTTATATAGTGAAATTGCTCAGTTGGATATTAGGGCTTCTCTGGTCACCTTGTAACAGCTGGTTGTATTACCGGAATCAAATATTGAATATTCATTGTGAGGAGTTTGCCATGTGGGCTGAATATAAAGACCTTAAAATGTTTCAAGCAAAGAGGACTGAAGAAGTCTGTGTCTCTCTCTCTATATATATCTCAGTTAGCAGACCTCTACATACAAAGTTTCCAGAACATCTATAAAAGCACAAAGTCATAAGAATGCATCTCCATTACATTAATTTTATATAAAATGAATAAATACTATTTATAGATCATGTGTATTATGTATATTTACATGTGCTCTATTTAGCTTAAATGAAAATGTTGCAAGGCTGAAAACCACATTTTTAGGGGGAAATATTAAGGTTTAAGCTGGCAACAAAATCCTTTATGAGCCAGTTTTAGAGTGCCTTATAATTCAACCAGGTGAGGAAGTGCTTTAATGCGAATAGCACTTCACTGAATAATTGTAGTAATGTAGTATTAGCAACATCCTGTAAAATGTGCCCAATCACTGACACCCAAAGTTAGCACAGCTAGCTTCATCACTCAGTTATTGCTAAAATTTTTAGTAAAACAGATTTGAAGAGGACCAAGCATTGCTTATACAAATAAATGAGGCATAATTATTTTTGTGCTAAAGGGATTGAGATAATCTTTGTTCATCTCTCTGAGGTAGAAAAAAATTGTCCCAGAGATGAGAAGCAAGAACAAACTTCTAGGAAAACTTGCCTAGAACAGTAATATGCAGCTGTAATGCAATGAGGTCACAATAAATTGCACTGGAAAAATAGTACCATTTGGGTTTAGGTATTAAAGAAACTGGGATGTGCAAGGCTGAAGACATCCTATCAAGGTACCTGCAAGAGGTGGAGCAGTATATCTGTGTTGCCAAAATATCGCAGCCCAATCCTGCGAGGTGCTGAGTGCCTACAATCTTACAAGAGCTGCTCAGAACGTCCCAAGATCGGTCCCACTATCCCGCACTAGTCAAAACTCCCACTGTCCTTTGCTGGCTGCTAATTGGAGATAGAGGTCAATGGGGTTACTCTTGAAAGTAAAGGCTGCAAATATACAGCCCTTTGAACTTTAAATCAATGGGAGTTTTGAATGTGTTACGTGAACAGGACTGGGTCAGGTGGTAATACAGCTACACTACTAAAAATGCAATACCCATAACATATAGGAGAACATTTCCAAAGCAACACTCTGAGATTTTGCTACACAGTTCTCACAAGTATCAGAGACAGGACAGCTAAAATGCTCCACATACTACTTTTGAAAGTTGAGTCCACCCATTTCCAGATCTGTACTACGAGGAAGTTGGGTTCCCCCTTCAGATTGTTGATCAAAGTTATGTTTAGCCACTAGTTCTGGATATTAGATACACTATGTTGCTAAGAAAAGACACGGTAGGTCTAGAATACTAGACAGTAACATCAAGACAGAAAAAAAAAGGAGGGTTTTTTAGCTCTCAATTACTGCTAAAATATTCTTGGGTACTTCAATATTTGGTTGGAATGTACAGTCTCACAGAGATGAGTTTACTGAGAGAAAGGAGAAGCTAGTGGATGCAATCAGATGTGTGCTCCAGAGAGTAGCTTATAACCCACAACCCTATGCACTGTTTCAGGACTTAGGCAAAGCTGATTTTGCTAATGTTGGTGGTACATTAAATTTACGTGCAAGAGAATTGTGGGACGGTCCAATATACTACCTAATAAGATCCAACGGGGAAACGGCAATGGATGGAACAGCTACTGAGTTGCTTCTTATAGGCCAAGACAAGGCTTGTGATTGTTCTGCAGCTTTAATCTCTTTATGCCAGAGCTGGAATAGCCCTCGTCGCTACAGATGCTCTGCATGCTTCCTCTTTCATCCGAATCACTAGGGCTGCTGCTGCTCCAGTCTAGGTCTCCCATTAGATAGTCTGTGCTTTCGACATCCACATCGATTTCTTCTGAAAGCAAAAGAGAGTAGTGTTGGAATAACCTGATAAAACATTTTAAGTGTTCAGCTACATGTATAGATATTCTTAGCCAATGAGAGGATTCACCTCTGTCAGAATCTGAACGCTCTGAAGAAACAGTAGATCCTATACTGTCCATTCTTATTCTTTCTATGCCCAGCTTCTCCAGTTGCCTTTCCAGATGCCGCTGTTCTCGCTGCAACTGATCTATTTGGTGTACTGCTTTTCTATCATAGTCTTCAAGTTTCTGTGGGTTAAAAGGCATTGTTAGTTCTTCTGGACATTATGGACTCAGGCCAACGTTTATACGCTCACACACTTAAGCAAGTGGCCTAATTTTCAGACGTGGGTTCTCAGCACCTTTGAAAGACAGACCACATAGGTGCCTAACTATGGCTGTAGGTGACTGATGACAGGTACTTGTGTTTGAAAGTGCTGCCCCAGACTCTCCACATTTTAAGAATATATATTAGAGGTAGTTAAGAGCCAAAGAAAATTTTAAAAGGAAAACAATTGAAGCACACAGGCCAAGTGAAAAATATATCTGCTTTATTACAGCCTTCATTTTGCTGTCAATGTTTCAGACTTGCTAGAGGCTTGTGTTGCCATCTGTACACAGCACATCCTGAGCTGTCATATGCACTATGAGCATCTCCACTCATCTCAACCAAACAAGACTTTGGTCACTGATAAAGGTGACTGCCAGTTAAAGCTGTTTTCAAACACACCACCAAAGCTGAAGTTATTCCAACTCATCTCTCCCCTCCCCTTGTTCCTACCCCATGCATCCCAGTATATTAGAAGAGTTCATTAGAATTTACAGAAGCAGACTTTTCCTGTTTACTTGGACATTGGGAAAGAAACAAAGTTTGGGTGTTCTCATTGAGTGGCCACAATGGGGGAAGGTTTTTTCCTGCAGGACTCTTGTTCAGGAGCCAGATCTCACAGGGCCCTGTTAAAATGTTCGAATTGAGCTATCGCTGGATTAGAATTATCCAATGGCCACATGGGGACACGTATAAATAACGCTTCCCTCTCAAAACTGGTTTTATGCAATTATCTGGCAGTGTCCCAATCCTATTAATATACATTCCAAGTCTTTGATAGCTGATGCCAACCAAGTCCCTCAGTGCAACCCTCTTTATCTTCCACTTGACAATACTATGTACTCTAAAAATATTTGGTATTGCTAAGGAAAGACATCAAACCCATTCAACTGAAAAATTCAATATTTGCTTCCTTTTTAAAAAAAAGCTACCGAACAGTACAAATATCAAGACACATTCTTTGGGACACAGATTATTTTATATTTGTAAGTAAGAAAGTCCCAATCCTGACTCAGGCCTCTGGATGCTACGGTAACATACCTGAGGCATAACATTAGAATTATGTCCAGAAATAATTCTTATGAGAAAAATTTGTATTCCAGGAGTGTGTCTTGGTTCACAGTACCCTGAGTCCACGAATGTTCATCCAGTTTAACCATGGTAGCATGTTTGAAAAATGTTAACTAGCACCTATTAAAAAAAACAAGGAGTCTAGTAGCACCTTAAAGACTAACAGATTTATTTGGACATAAGCTTTTGTGGGTAAAAAACCCAAGAAGTGGGTTTTTTACCCACAAAAGCTTATGTCCAAATAAATCTGTTAGTCTTTAAAGTGCCACCGGACTCCTTGTTGCTTTTGTGGATACAGACTAACACGGCTACCCACTGATACTGATAGCATCTATATGTTACAGCACCACAATTAGCCTAGGGATCAAATCCTTTTCTCCCGGTCAGGATGCTATTGTAAAGCTAATATTGTTATATCTTAACTCTTGGCTATAAGAGAGATTTCTTCCTTTAAATAATAAGGTCTTCAGATATGCAATTCATATTGACTCCATGTCTCAGTGTGTGTCAGTGTTTTCCTCAAGACAAACCACAGCATCAGGACACTGATGTTTCTCAACAAAAAAATATAAAAACAAACACTTATTGCAGGGTCAGAATAAAGGCTGATCTTAGAGCCAAGATCAAAAGGGTTTCTACTTTCCATAGTGCTGAAGCTTTTTGAATCCACAAAGGTGACCTTCTTGGGAGATTTTTCTCCCATTTCTTCACTGGGAGTGACAGAGCTTCACCCAGCTACTTATTTTTAGATCCCTCTGGAGAGACTGAGAAATTAACTTAAAAACTTTTAGCCAGAACTGAACTGGTTTTCACTGATTGCAACTAAGAGCATCAGCAGGAAATTATTTTGGGGAACAATCATTGTCTCTTTCACCCCTATGCCATTCCAGGCGTATGTTTGAAGATTACTTCTTGTTTGCAGGAGACAAACTTCATAAATGGACACGACTAAGGAACTGGTCCTGAAGCAGGATTTTATTCACACAATTTGTTGTCAAGCAATTGTTTTTACAGCACTTTATTCAGTAATATTTGATGTGCTCACTCACATAATTAAATTAGCTTGAACTCACCTTTATGTGCAATTTAGCTTTTGTTAGTAAACTCAGTGTAGTATGTCTATTGGATTCAGGCCCAAGTGGTACCAGCCCTTTCAGCTTCTCCAGACACAACCGCAGATGAGCACGTCTGTAAAATCCAAAGTTCATACATCATACTAAATATTCATTCTGTGGTCAATGGCAACTAGGTCGGATCAGGCATCATTAAAGAGCACCTCACATATGCAAACTGCCATGGCAAACACAACAAAGGTAAATAATACAATTGGTGACAATAGTAGTTGGTAATTGGGGTTGGAAGAATAAGGCTATCCGTTCCTTTCTATTTTTGGAAAATGAATAATGCATCCTGGCAGAATTTCAGATGCATTTTCTCCCTTAGAGCTGTGCTTTGAAGCACTAGCATTCCAGAAACAGAGAAACTTTCCTCCAAGCCATTATAAGTTTCTCCACAGCAGCAGGGGGAGAAGATGGAGAAAAATTTCACCATTCAACTTGTTATATCTATGACCATCTCAGTGCATAGTAAAATGCAAGAACTACATCCGTCATTAAGATGGTATAATTAAAAATGAGAACAGGAACAGCAACATCACATTGGCATGCACTGGGCTTTACATGATGTGCAATTAATGTTCCACCCACCCACCTCCATCAGCTCTCAAGCGATATATAGTTTCCCTACTATACTGTAGAGTAACTACTGTGACCATCTACTGCAGGTGCTACCATGTGAGGTAGAGCAGGTACATCACCTTATTCAACACAGACTTAATCTCTTCCTTGAGCATTTCAAGCCACATCCACTGCTGGTTACTAAGACCTTGTCTACAAGATAAAGGATTTGCCAGTATAGCTATACTGGCGAATCCTCCTAGCTTCGCCACGGCTTACACTGGTAAAAGAGGGCTTTTGCTACTATAGCTTATCCTAGTTCCTTGAATAAAAGTTATTTATAGCAAAAGGATTTTTGCCAATATAAGCTGCATCTACAGTACTGTTTTTGCTGGCACAGGTATGTCAGCTAGAGAGGTATGATTCCCCTCCCCTTCCTCTCTCCCCACAATGTAGCTATGCTGGCAAAACTTCTAAGTTTAGACCAGATCAAATATAGATTGTCATGAGAAATAATTCTGCTTTTGTGGACCTTTCCCTTTCTGCAGCATTTACTACAACAGGTTGTTTATGTCCCCAGGTTTTATGTCAGTGAACAGATTAATTCCACGTACAATAATACAGATCCTAAAGGATAAGACAGCATTAAAACCTAAGAGGAATAGTCTTATCAGAAATGGCTACTCTTCATTACAAGACAGGTCTCCACTTGCTGTACCCAGCTTACTGTACTTTGAAATAAGTTTTAAGAAAAGCAACAGTTTTGAAAGACTGGTTTTATAACTGATATATTTGTTGAGCTAACAGTCGATTAAAATAATTATGCTTTCTCATTTTGGAAAAGCCAACTTGGTAACCCCTACTTCTTGTGTTATGAGAAGGAGTAAATAAAATGTCCTTGTTTACTTTCTCCACACCAGTCATGATTTTATAGACCTTTATCACAGCCCCCTTAATCGTCTCTTTTCCAAGCTGCAAAGTCTTAGTCTTATTCATCTCTCCTCATCCAGGAGATGAGGGGGTATTCTGTTCCATACCCCTAATCATTTTAGTTGCTCTTTTCTGAACCTTTTTCAATATATTTTTTGAGATGATGCAACCACATCTGCACACAGTTTTCAAGATGTTGGCATACCATGGATTTATATAGAAGCAATATGATATTTTCTGTCTTATTATCTATGCCTTTCTTAAGGATTCCAAACTTTGTTTGCATTTTTGACTTCTGGTGCACACTGAGTGGATGTTTTCAGAGAACTATCCACAATGACTCCAAGATTTCTTGGTGTCCCAAGTACAGATCTTGGTCCCAGTACAGGGGGGACACCACTATTTACCTCTCTCCATTCTGTAAAGTGTTCTACATTGGCTCGCTGGTGGTACTGTGTAGATCAGCCTTTTGCCGCGTTGTGCAGAAGGCAGTGTAAGTATATTCTTAAAACCAGAGGTATCTTAAAAATAATCTGTGAATAGCCAGGAGAAAGAGACTGAAAAAAAATGCACTATGAGGTGTGGTCTTATGAATTACAATCCTAGTTTTGTAAGTCAGCAAAGTGTTAAGAGGACTTCAAACACAGATCTAACCGTTCAAGTATTAACCTTACATTTAAGGTAAAAAGCATTGACTGATGAGCGTTTTAGTCACAATGCTTTAGAGAAACAAGACATTTCACACAACATTCATTTTGTTGGAATGTTGTCCTGGCTCCAGACTTTTCTTCTAATGAGTAGACACCTAAGTTCTAGTCACTGTCCAGCTCTGCCATGCATGCATAAGACCCTGGGCCAGCGACTTAGGCCTGATTTTCAGCAGTGTCAAGAACCCACAGCTCCCATCGTTATTCATAGGAGTTATGGGTACTCTGTATCTCTGAGGGACGGGGAAAAAAAGCCAAGCCGTTCATTGTCTCACCACAGCTCCAAGGCAGAGTTAAGCCAAAGATGAAGGCTTTTGAAAATCCCACCCATAGGGTATGTCTACACTGCAATAAGACACCTGCAGCGACCCCTAGCCAGCTGACTAGGGCTAAAAGGGCTTGACTGCAGGGCTGTACAATTGCAATGAGGATATCGGGACTTGGGCTCCAGCCTCAGCCCTGGAACACTCCCACTTCATGGTGTCCCAGAGCCCAGTCTCCAGCCCACAGAAGCTAAATGATGCCTTTTACGTTAGGTCAGAAGGAGATTTGCAACCAGTGTTATCAAGGATGACATCAGCTGCTACCGAAGGCTTACCAGACACTGCTTCCTGGATGCACCAGCTATTTTCACAAAATTTCATCCTGTCACGTTAATTCCATTGACAAGCTCTTCTAATGCAGCATGTCAATATTACACAGCTGTAAACTGCGAATGCACCCTTACAAACGTCTCTTCTGCCTACCTTTGTTTATTTCCCAGTTTCAGATCAATTGCTCTGGTGTATATATCTCCATTCATAAACAATCCATTTAGTTAAGCTGCATCTTCATCAAGCTATGCTACAGTGTTCAAGAGTTCTCTAGCACTTTGACAGTGGTTGGAAGTCCATATATAGGGTACACTGTTTAGTCTGATCTTTGCACACAGGCAAATGCCCAGTTGCTTTCATACAGCAGTTATGTGGATGACAATATGCAGAGCTAGTTTTTTAGATACTCAAGGAAACAGCTTTATTAGGACATTGGGAGTGAGGATAGTTCAAAAACAGGTGAGCTTCAATATTATTCAAATGCTTTTGTTGATCCTGACATTTAGGTCACATCATTTGGCAGTGGTTGCAACACAACCTGTCTTTGAAATGTCTAATTGTCATAAGAAGCTTCAAATTGAGATGTTGCAATTATCTGCGTATCTTGCTCTAAGTTAAACAATCATTTCCACTGTAGTTCTGAAAGCATTTTATGTAAGCAAACAGAGTAGAAGTTGGAGCTGGAAGTGAATCTTTACTCCTAGGGTAAATCCAATGATGGGGCCCAGTGATGAATCCCCACTTAACACTGTTCACAACCCCCAAATAAGATGATCTTCCTTCCGAAGAGACTTATCCAACCTGCCTTAATGGAGTTACATAGTAGCTGTCTGTAGTACCTACAGAGGTATTACAACTATGATCCACAATACTGAAGCGAGAGACAGTAGTGGGCATCAGGTGAAGCTCAAAGTCACTTGTTAGAAGTCAAACTCTTGACATTAAGGAGTTTGCACACACTGTACAACAAAGTGAGACTCCTAGAAATCTAGCATGTCACGCTGCATGACCCTTGATTTTCCAGCTCCAACTTCTACTTTATATAAGCAGATTTATGCTTAAAACCTCTTTTAAAGCATATTTCAGCCTCATTTTTACTGAGTGACAATATAACTGCAGTTTTTAGAATGGAATGGAATAAAAGTTAGTGCAAATACTTAATGAATCCTACAAACTTACCTGTTTTTTTCCATTTCATTGTGCGTTGACCTGAAAGATAAACAAGGAATTAGTTATTTAATGATTGTCAGTTGCAGATAAGTATATGCACTGTGAGATTAAGAATATCAACGCAACAGTTTTTGTAACCATTCACTGGAAGGCGTGCAAGCCACTAATGCTCTTCAGAGAAAAGCTGCTAGCTACCCTGGGGACAACAAAAAGATTAGAAGTAACCAGGACGAAGTGAAGAAGTGTGGAGCAACACAGTAGTGGTTTTCTGCCAGCAAGATGGCAATATAAGCCATCAAGTGCATGATGGAGGTGCAAACAAAACGTGGTTATCTTAACATAGGAAGAGAAAGGCAAATTGCCCCATCTTAGTTGTTTAGATGTCAAACAGAGGGTTAAGAGTCAAGTGTAGTTTCAGACGTGACCCTGAGTGCATTGCCAAATGGTGGTTTGGAGAGGATTTTTCAGTATTTCACTTCCTGTTGCTATGCAAAGGATTCACACCATGAGAGAAGCCAACTCTGCACTTTATAGGAATTTACATATAGAAGTAAGAAAAACTGGAAAGATGGAGAAAAAGTTGCCTGAATTTTGTTACTCGTAGGTGATATTTGTAACTCTTGCTTGAAGACACTGGTCGTATTGTTTGCATCTTTAAGAGTTATATTGCAGAATAAAATATGGTTTTAAATAGCACCTTTAACATCAGATATCCCAAAATAATGAGGTAAGTACCATAACACAACAACAATTAAACACTAGCAGACAACTGCTTACACACAGTCTAGGCACCACAACCTAATGTCAAGTAGCCTTAACTTTTATTCAGATGCATCTGAAGAAGTGGGGTTTTTACCCACAAAAGCTTATACCCCAATAAATCTGTCAGTCTTTAAGATGCCACTAGACTCCTTGTTCACTTTTACTGAATTCCTAATGTCTGCTTCCAGCTTTTCATAAAGGATGGCACCTTGAACAGTGCAGCACTGAGCATGACCCAGAGATTGGATCTCATGGCCTGTTAATACCAATGAGTAATACCAATTGAACCACGTGACTGGTACACTGTATTCAATCATTAAGTCACCAGTTTTGCACAGAAATAATATCCTGAAGATCAGGTATGTGAACACAGGAGATCTACAGAAAACTTTTCCAGAAGCTAATAGACTAGAATGCTTTTCGGTTTTTAAATAGAAGAACGACATTAAATTTGAGGTTGTAGTCTAAGTTGGTATTAAATTCGTTTACAAATAATTCAGAAGTTCTTCCTTCTCCGCTTGCAAGATTTTAGGGAAACAGTAAGAAACAAAAAAACACTATTGCAGGGTTCTCTTATAAATAAGAGGACCCAGAATAACTACAGAGATTTAAACAGTTTTCAAGTTATTGCTGACAATGTTGAAATGAGGCCTCCTAATATATGCACACATGCTCATAACAGAAATCTACCACAACTGCGCTTTAAAGGAAACCTGTTATTGTTCAGGGACAGCATTACTGTGGGACAGAAAATCTGAGGGAAAAACCAGATATATTTGTCGTGATTGTGAAGCCTTGCATGTGTGCCCGAGCCAGTGTGCCAGTTTTCCAGAGATTTCAATAAATTAAGCAGATTTTATTGTTAAATAAGTAAAGCTCGGAAGTTATACTTTGAGCACACTACAAATTATATTTTTGGTATTTTTACTTGCTTGCAACTCCCTGATCGAAATTTCATTCATAATATTTCACAATGGCTTGATCTTAGTTTGGTAAGCTATCCCCCTGCCTCCCCTCTTCCTGCCACAGTGTTTTAATTACATTAAATTTTAACATGGCTCAGTTTGTTTACTTTCAGATTGCATTTCAGAACAGATCACTTTAAAGAACGTAAACATTTAGCTTCCAAACAAATTTAAAAATCACGAGATATTTTGATTTCAATTGAGAATGAAAGGCCCATATTACTTAGTAGATCATTTAAATGGATGTACATTAGCCTGACATGTGATGGAGACACAAGTTTCCCTCCGAGGACATCGGTAAGTGGCTGAAAAAAGAGGACAGACATATTTTTGGTTCCATCGGTTTCCCTATCCGACTCTTCTGGATGAAAACCAGAGAAATAAAGTAGTATAAGTTTGAGGCCTTCCTCACCTCCCAGTTATGACTTCATGAATCCAAGACATTACAATGAACTTGTAGTTTACTAGTGGGCTGTTGTGCCATAAATAGGACATATCAATTCAATACTGATACCAAAAGTTACAGATAACTGTTACAAACTAATTTGTTATTGGAATACATCCTCTCTGGACTCAACTGTGTCCAGGAACACTTTACTAATGGTAAGTTTTGTATCCAAAAATATAGTTCTATTAGCTGGTGAATTCTATTTTTACAACATAAACCCTAACGTGGATAGTTTCCATATTACCATGTAGACAAGATTCTCATCTTTTAGTGATAAACATTAGTTTCCTTTACCTGGAATGTATTCAAACCTTTTATCTGAAGTGAAAAGGCTGAGCATAACAACTTCAAGAGATGTTAGTGTTTCGTTTGCCCGTTTCAAAACATTGATAGCAATCAGTTTTGGTGTTCAGAACTCCAAACGAACAGAGACCATTTCCAGGAAGTTAATACACAGAAGGGTACAGTAACCATACCTGCACTAGCTAAAAGCCTATCCAGTGTACATAGTACCCATCTTCTTCCCCTTCCAAAAGGGAAAGGGACAGTGTTTCTAATTGGCTTGTCTACAGAAGCCACTGCCATTTTTGTGGATAGCAATGTTGCAGAATTTCCATTCGAAAGATTCAGGCTTAACCATGCTTATGGCACAGTGACAGGTCTGCAGACCTAGCATAAAATGCCAACCTTAAACTCAACATAAAAAGATGCCTTCACTTCTCTTTCCCTCTCCCTGGCAACCAATAGACAGAGCATTTTATTGTCTAATATCAGCTAACAATCAGACTGGTCACACAGACCTATTTATCACTATACTATAGTTAATATCGATCACATTCTAGAATTTAAATGAGGAATTTGGGCATGCAACTAGGATTACTTCTGAACTTTGACCTTTTAGTGAACACCTGTTCCGTTACAGATACAGGAAAATGGCTGCACCATTTTCCATATGAACTAAGTATTAACTCATTCCATTGTTACATAGGCCAGAAATAAGTTATTCTTGCTACACTAAGACACCTCCACAATCGGTATTAAAGAGAAACTGTCAGCTTGTAATCTAACCACCTTTAAAAAGGGAATTAGAAGTAGCTTCAGGTATTATACAGGCCCTTTGGGACACTTGCCAAGCTGTGTTTTACAATCAGATGTTCCTATTCAACATATGCCTTTTTCCTCATTGCAGTGAAAATTTCACACTAACAGGAGATAGAAGACCTAATCTGCCTTCCACTGAAGTCAGGTGGACCTTAAAAGGACTACAAAGAGGAAAGACTGAAACTGACTATACACAGAGCTGTCCAACAGAGTAATTGCCCATCTCTATGCTCCTGCCCAATAATATTTCAGCTATTGTAATATTAAGCATTACTTTAACAAAAGGTAGATTTTGTCTTAGTTAAAAAGTTTAAAGGGACACTGCCAACTTAAGAATCAAACTGTTTAAAACAAGGAGTCATTTCACATTTCCTAATGAAACAGGAAATATTTAATCCCCAGACAGAACAGCTAAAAACAGGCCAGTAAAAAAGGAAGTGCTCACCCACACGATATTTAGAGATAAATTTGCTCACACTACTTTCTATTGTACTATTTCTCCATTAAATTATGATTTGATCTTTAGGCACTTAATGTATACATAAGCGCTCAATCTCCAATGCCAATAGTGCACACTTTTAAATACACTATTCCTGCAGGTCAGTTACAAAGTTGAGCTTTACAATTTTAACTATTAAAATGAATTGTAATCACAGAATTCTGTGAGACAGGCTGAAAAAAAATGCTGATTAAATTGTCACTAGCTACATTAAGAGGCAGATCAGCTCTGGTACTGTCAACCTCCATTTCTAAAGGCTTTCTAGGGTACTGAGCTGCAAAAATACCTCCCTCTCACCATCCCACAAAAACTAATATACAAAGTCTTGGCCCAGAAGGTTTAAAAACAAGGGAGGGAGGGGAAGCATTTGTAACAACCTTCCGACATCTTTCTGTACTTCAGTAAATCAAAACCTAAAATTTCTTAGCATTTGAGAGGCCTTCCATCTGCATTGTGATATATGTCCTTCTTAGTACAGAGACACAAGGGAGTCATCAGGACTGTTATATTGATGAGTGGTCAGAGAAAAGTCTAAGTACTATATTAGACATGCACTGATATGACAGTCTACAGCCCAAGTAAGACTCCAAACACTGAGGTTGAGACACAAACCCAAGTTCAAAGTTTACACTGAAATTCCATCCTTCTTTTGCTATGCTGTACCTAAATATTGCAGCACATATGATGCACATCACATACTGATCTTAGGCCACGAACCATAGTCAAAACAGGGTGAGTTAAGGACAGAGTTTTAACTGTGAACTTTCTGTTTTTTTAAGAGTTTCCATCACAGCACAAGCATTACCTAAAAGTAGCAGTTTGCATTTATACATACTACTATTAAATGGAGAGAGTTGCAGGCACCTAAAACAAGACAGGAACTTCAGTTTTAACCTGCAAGTCTTTACGACCTAAAACCTTCACTAAAAAAAAGGCTTGCAGAAGTTGCTCATCCAATTTAAAGTTCAACAGCTTGGACTGAAATGAATTTAGATGGATTAAATCCCAAGAAACTATCTCCAGTACTGCGTGATTTAGCATTTTAGCTGCCCCAAGAATAAGATGTGTATTAAATCAAAGATGAATAATCTGTAGCAAAGCTCTAGAAGGATTTCAAGATGAACAGTAAATAAATCAGGCTGTCAAACAAAAGTGGCACTGGAAGCAAGGTTTAATCTAAGTGTCAAACTAAAACCATGTTCCTTTCTGCACTCAGTCATATAATTTAGCTCTAGTTAAGAATTCCTGCACACACACTTAGAGTGAAATAAAGAATGTTAAAAAATTTGAAACTATCAACTAGAAACTAGATTGCATATCAGTCTTGAATTAAATACAAGATTCCTTCAATTTTCACATGAGCTTTAGAAAAAAACATATTTCTCACGTCACATGGCAAAATTCCAATTAGTTTTCTGAGAAAAAAAATTAAGCAAAAAATGAGTCTCTGTTCTTTAGAGGCTTCCTGAGAAAGAAAGTGGTGTTAAAAAGTTTGACTATATTCACGTATTACTGCAGTTAAACATGCACACAATAGTCTAAATATATGCACACCTATCTCAGTAAGAAATATTATAAAATTTTGCCTTTGTATTGTGCGCCAGTGGAAAAGTTTTATTTCACAGACATAAAATGATAACTGAATCGGTGTGTTAAAAAAATACTTCTGTTTTCTTCAAGTGCCAAAACCAAAGTTTGGGCCAGATCTGACTGAGGCATTATACAATTACAGTATATTACCTTTATTATAACCACATCATGCCTCATCTTATTTTAATGGTTTGCACTGAAACGAAATAGGACATACCCCTGCAGTGTTTGTAATCCAAACATTAAACCATTGCCTTATTGCAGAAAAGCCAAAATACAGTTAATTGAAAGCAAAAGTGAAACTGACTAGTACTTTCATTTCCCATGTTAAATATAGAAGTAAAAAGCCTAAATAAGTTTCTAAAGGGAATGTTTTAAAATCTGAGTTGTGTTAACACAAGGACTTTGCCAAGTGAGAACACAAACAGTGATAAAAAACAACAATTCTTTAATTAAAATTATCACTGTACATGGAGATATAAATCAAAAGACACATACCCAACCTTGTCACAGAGCTATAATCATAGGAGAAATGGCAGAATTTTGCACCACAAGCTTCTGCATAAGTCAGATCACACACGCATGGATGCAAGTACCATATATTTGCAATTACCTGCTACTACTGCTGTTTTTCTTCGACTTGCTTCTCCGTTTTAAGGCATCTCTGTCCTTGTTATTGTAGGGTAACATAGAGGCATAGCCATGTTCAGCTTCTAAAAAAAAAAAAAAGAGCCAGGATTTCACTTGATCATTAAGTTAGCCCAAAACAGACAGACATCCAGGCGTATTGGGGGCAGGAGGAGAACATATCTGAAAGCCCAAAGGTGGAAACCAATAAGATGACTAATGAATAACACACAGAGCTTACACAAAACCCCCCAGGTCCAGGCAATCCATTGTTTCCAGCTCGGGTATGACATGCCCACGCCATACGTGGGGGGAAGCCACGCAGACGGCAAGCCATAGGGATTCCGAAGAGGGGATCTGGAAGATGGGTGCGTAGGGTCCCTTCCTCCCCATCCCCTATATGGGAACCTCCAGAACACTTGTGTCTTGGAGGGGGGCGTCCCTCCCTGCGAGGATCGACACGAAAAGCCAAGGCTGGGATTATACCCCGCGAGTGGCACCGTGTGCCTGGAGGTCAGGATCTCCCCCGCCCCCACAAGATGGACGATTGTGGGGCACAGAGGGGATGGGAGGGGGGCAGCCGGGCTCGGGAAGGGGGAGCCGGCGGCGGGCACCGGGGCGCTCCGCTGGGGATGGGATCGCGGCTCTTTTCGGTTCCGCTCTCCGCCGCGGATGAGCGTGGGGGAGGCGCGCAGGCCGCTGGCTCCTCGGGGGGGGGGGTGGTCTTCGGTCAGCACCCGCCGTCGGGGAGAGCTCGGCCGCAGGGGAGGCTCTTCTCCCCGGGGGCCGGGAGCAGGAGCGCGGGCCCCGGGGCGGGGGGGTTGTCGACACCCGGGTCTCTTCTATGGGGGAGGGGGCGACGCAATACCCCGGTCTCTCGGGGGGGGGGGGTGAGGGGGCCGGTACCCCGCTCTGTCGCGCGAGGAGGGGCTCGCCCGCTATCCCCGAGGCCGGGCCCCAGAGGAGCGGGGCGGGCGGGCTGCTGTCCCCGGGGGCCGGTACCTCGCTCTCGCCGCTCCAGGTACTCGGCCGCCTCCAGCAGCATCTGGATGTTCACGCAGACCCGGGTCGCCGCCGCCGCCGCCATCTTACGCCGCCGCCGGGGCCCTGCGCTCGCCCAGCCGCGGAGCCTCACGGAGCAGCAGCCGCAGCAGCCGGTCTCCACAGCCCGAATGTTTATCCCCCTCCCTCCGGCTCCGCTCTGACAGACCCCGGGCAACCAACCTCCCCCGCCCCGCCCCCCTCGCAACGCAACCCGCTGCCCCCTGCCAGCGCCGGCCTCATTGGATACCCAGAACGCACTCCCGGCCTCTCATTGGTCGGCTCATATGAAGACCCGCCTCTTTCTATTACCCTCGCCTCTGATTGGTCTTTTTGTCCTTACTCCTGCCCCCTGATTAGAGGCCCACCTCTTTTCTTTGATTGGCCCAGCAGCCTTAGCTCCCCGGCCCACTCCTTAGCTACATCCTAATTGGCTAATTCTTAGGAAGCACCGCCCTTTGCGCGGTCCAAAAGGACAACTGCTCTAAAGGCCCCGCCCCTCTCCTCTTCTGAAGTTACGATTGGCTAGGAGTTTCCTGGTTCCGCCCTACCTATTCTTCTCCAATAAGCTTAGCCAACAATGCACCAGCCCCCTCCTTTTCTTACCTCGGATTGGTCAAGCCTCCCAAAACGCCCTCCCTCTATTGTGTAAGGCTCCCCCTTCGCAGCTTCAACCGTCCATCCCACCGCTCATTGGTGTGTTCCGTTGGAAGGAGCCAATCAGTGAGCGGCAAGGCTAAAGAGGCGGGGACAAGGCCTCTGGGGTCAGCTCTCAGGCTTTGGCCTCTGACAATGGAAGAGGATGCAGAGAGGAGTGCAAGGAGGGGAGAAAAGGGGGTGCAGGGAAGGGTGCAAGGGGCAAGCTGCAAGGAGGATGCAAGAGCTAGGGAGTGCAGAGGGAAGATGGAAGGCCCATATGGCTGCATGCAGTGGGGGATACAGTACAGCTGCAGCCATGTGCAATGTAACACTGATGATTAGGCAAAACAAAAGGCCACCCGAAAAACCCGAGCTATCCCCACCCTTTTACAACAGAACATCACAGCACTCACGTGGGAGGGCTTTTGTGTGATGTTTTGCAAGGCTTTAGTGCATCACTCCCTTTCTATTATTCTCTAGGTATAGATCAGGAACTCCCATCATCATTACTAGTACTGGCCCTTCAGGTTCTTTGGAGCTGGTTGTCCAGGTTGCTTCTCCTTGTCCTGTGCCGATATGCTAGTACTACCTGCTTCACGCCCATGGGCACAAAGTGAGACCCACTCTGGGGAAAGGCTGCTTCAAACACTTCTGCCACAGCTCTGCGATAACGCAAAGCTGAACTGTGCTGGTAAAGGTGCATACAGTAGAACAAGGCATGGAGAAGGCTCCAACTTGGTAAACTGATTCAAACAATCAGCACATACCGATATTGTCAGACTAGCCTCCCAAGAAACAACCTGTTACTAGGGTTTGCAACTTGGCCCTAAAGCATTCCTCTAGCATGAACCCTGACATATAAATCTAAAGAGTAGTTTGACCATTGAACCTGACAACTTAATAATAAAACATAGATTGCTGTACATGCTTTGTTTCTGTTCTTGTAAATTAAGCCACGTCCTATCATATTGTTAAGAAAATGATTGTTAGGAAAATGTAACTTAGAATGTTGTAG
>ML677387.1:10322888-10817943 GCA_007922305.1 Dermatemys mawii
AGGATTTGTACACCTGCCCTTCTCTCTCCGGGGGGGGGGCTCCCATTGACCCCCAGGGCAAAGATCAAGGGCTCCTCCCCCTACTCCAGGGAGGTGTTTCCTTCCCAACCCCCCCCCCCCGTCCCCCTCCCGTAGGCCGCGGACCAGCGGATCCCCCCGCCCCCCTCTATTGCAGAGGGTGCGCCGGTATCTCCGGCCCCCTCCCCAGGCACTCACCCCTCCGCGGGGGGGACCTGGAGCGGCTCCGGACCATCCCGCCGAGCCCGAACCCCAGCGACTCCCTCGGTCTCAGCCCCCAGCCGGCGGCACGGCCCGCAGAAAAACCCTCCTCCGGGCACTTCCGGTGCGCAGTCCGCTCCGCTCCGCTCCGCTCCGGCTCCGGCCGGGAACTCGCTCCGCTGCACTTTGGTTCCGGCGCGGTAGGGTTCCCCCGGCACCTTTTTGGGCTAGAGCGTGGCGGGGTTGCAAAGCACATTCTCCAATATGCCAGGGACCGGTACCATAACTGCCGGTGGGGCAGGGTCTTTATATGCGAAGGAGTGGGGTAAGCGTGTGCTCATGCATCTCATGCAAAACATGCTGTAGCTCTATGGCATAATTATCAATATTATAATATGTGCTTCTGAAAACAGTGTTATTTAATAATGTTGACTTTATCAATTGATAATTGTTCTGGGTGGAATTCCGGTGCAATTTTTAAATTATACTATTCTTTCTTTCTTTCCTGGAAACTCGCCGTGGACAGGCAGCCGATGGCTCATGGACTGGCACTGGTCTGCGGACCACCACTTTGAGTAGCACCGGTGTAAACTACCCTCAGGGAACCGCAGTGGAGGTGCAGTTCAATGATAGTAAGGTACGTCAACATTGCTAACTACTTCACTGCTAGGCAAAGCTTTCAAGAAAGAAGAGACACAGTTATGTTATAAATTGCCGGACAACTTGATCAGAGCCGTGTCTCATTTTGGTGTCATAAGTGGAGCTTGGGAGCATAATGCCACACTGAGTGTTGGATTCACAGGGCCCATGGAAAAGCTTGTAGCCTGTGTTTGAGTAAATGTTCTAAAGCAGCTGGATAGTTCAGGGAACGAGCTGGGTGCACCAGATGTTTGCCTCTCTATTGCTGGTTCAGCCCAGCCCACGGCGGAAATGATAAAAAGTGATCTAATAACTGTGTGAAATCTGTTTGGGAGGTTTCACTTGTTGAGTAGGAAAGCCGCCAATAGCATTTTTAATGGGCAGCTTCAGCACAGTGGTGAAAGACAGGAAGATTGAACACCTTTCTTCTGCCTGTAGCTGATACCTCCAGCTCAGGCCAGCTTCATGGAAGTGGCATCATGGGAGGATTTCACTGACCGAAACAAAATTCACGTGAAAAGAAAATGTGTCGTAAGTGTTACGGTGAAAGTTTATTTCATTTGCTGCTGTTCCAGAGCTTTCAAAGGGAAATAGCATTTTAACAATGAGCCTCTGGTCCTCACATCACTCAGGCCGGATCTGCCCAGGCCTAAGAGAGAACCATACCCACGCTGAGTGCAGTTGCTTTAATACAGTAACATCCATTCAGTAAAGAAGAGCATATACAATCTTCTGTATGCAGGGACATGCAGTTTTAACAAAACTCGAACCCAATGCAGATAAAGGGCTTGGAAATCACACCACAAAGTTCTCTTTAAAACAGCATGACTTGGGTATTGAAAGATTAAAAACAAAATCAGAATATAAAATTGCAAAGGAACCCCCCTCCCCAGGAATCAAACTGCAAATCTGAACGTCCTGCTCACTGAAAAAGTGTATGTCGACATACAGAAAAAAATATAGCTTTCAAGTAATTATGCACCGATTACAGGATACCAGAGGCTACGTAGCAATAAAGTTATTTACACCAGAACCGTAATGTAAAACTTCACAATATTAGCAAAAGGCCAAACACTGGGGCCTATTTACAAACAAAGACATTAAATAGCACTTTCAAGCAACGATTGTCGGACACAGACATTTCACCTTAACAGCCCAACTGATATACAGAACATTGTACCTTACTTCGTTTGGTTATTGTTAATATACTGATCAGGGTACCCTGGGTTACTATACATTTTAGTGCACTGTTACCCTCAGCCAATTTGCTGGGACAGGCAAAGCGTAAAGAGCTGGTTTGAAGGATGGAAAACATCTGCTTGTGGATTTGGAGCAGGCTCACCTGTCAATCAGCAAGGGAAATCTGATGCCATTTGGTATTTCCGGTGGTTTGATATCACCTGTTAGCCATTTCCATTGCGTTAACAAGCCCTGCTACTGCCATATTCTTATTCCCCTCACCGCCAGGCATGGAGGGTCTTTCTGCAAAGTTCATCTTCACTAAGATTCATGTTGGTAGGGGGCTGAATTACTATGATGTCTATATCTGAAGCGTGAGGAGTGCCTAGCCTTTTGCCTTGACTTCCCTGCAACATGGTTCAAATCACGCCAGCTACTGGTTGCAAACTCAGTGCTGGAAAGGAAAGACACACACGGACAAACGAGGGACTACAGTTCTAGATGAATGTTTCTTTGAAAGACAAGTTTCTTCCACCTTCCCAATCTGTTTGGTGCTTGACAGTTGTCAGGCTAATGCTCAAACCCTCACTTCAGACCAGTGCACTTGCACTGGCCTTGGATAGAAAAACCTGATGGAAATAATTGCCCAAGGCACCAGCCCACCTCAGTGGCCTAGCAGAGATGGGACCAAAGGTCTTATGAGTGAGTGAAACTCCCAGTTAAGTCAACAGGCCTTACACTACTCTAATTGAGGGCCTGATCCAATGGAGTCTTTCCATTGACTTCAATGGGCATTGGATTAAGACCTTCCTCTGTGTTTACACCTTCACTGGCTTCAACAGCGTCACTCCTACTTTACACTAGTATCAGTGAGAGGAGAATCCGGTTCAATGTCCTCAGATGCCATGGTGATGGGCGTAGTCTATGAACCTAAACAGAAGAGAATGAGAATCTGTGCCTGCTTATTCCAGAGCTGAATTTGGCCCAGGGTCTTTCTTTAAAAGAAAAGAAAAGAAAAGAAAAGAAAA
Organism: Dermatemys mawii; assembly: GCA_007922305.1. Classification (NCBI taxonomy): domain Eukaryota; kingdom Metazoa; phylum Chordata; order Testudines; family Dermatemydidae; genus Dermatemys; species Dermatemys mawii. The sequence goes on from ML677387.1 coordinate 10,325,954, forward strand.
AAAATCAAGCAAACAAATTTGAACTGGAAGCTTTGGGTCTCTCTTAAAATACTTGCTTCAGACAAAGACAGCCCCTGTGTGGTAGGGTGCACAGTGCAGGCTTGGTTGTATGATGTCAAAAGTTAGAAGGAAGCTCTTCTCCAACACAGGATAATGGAAAGTCAGAACCTCTCTCTAACTCGTATGTCAAGCAGCCTGTTTCTCTGGGTAGGTGCTCAAAACCAGCCTGTGTGTGACTGCAAGAAAAGGGCTTCAGGCTGAGTGTGTTATTTTAAAAATCCCTCTCTCTCCTCTCCTCCCAGTCTCCACACTGTACAGCTATAACCTTGATCAAGCATCTTCAGGATCAGCCATCAGCCCAGCTGCATAGAAGCGTGACTAAGCCTGTGTATTCACCTGGATCGGATACCTGCAGCACCAGCCCCTGTACAGCAGGGAAAGCAGCTGCCAAACCCCCTCTGATGCAGGTGGGCAAGGAGGGGTGGGCATTGGCTCCTACCCTAATGTTCCAGCCAACATAACTGAGCCAGCTGGAGGGGGAAGTGAGGTGTATCAATAAAAGGGCCGGGGAAGATTATTTCCCCTTGGAAAAAAGAGGAAGCAAGGATCCAGCTGTGATTCTCACAGTCACGATGGAGACTGCACACCTTCCTTGGGGCACTGCACTTCCATGCTGCCCCTTAACGAAGCTGGACTGCCAGGTGCCAGTCCAGCCCTCTGTGAATCACAAAACTACAAATCTACATGAAGCTCCTTCCCCAAGAATCCAGCCAAGCCTTGGGAGTATTCCGGGAGGGTGGTGAAGACAGAATTAGATTTCTTACATTTCTGCCATTGCTTCACACTGAGCTCTTCCTCTTCTCTCTCCCCTCCCCTTTCCGGGGGAAAAAATAACCATAAATCAGATCCATAATGGTGGAGATAATTAGGGAGTAATTTCAAAATAATTATACGGTTATTTATGCCTTGCTGATTACATGGCCCAAGTGTTACCGTGAACAGATGTAAACTTATAAATGAATAACCAATAAGTAAATATCATGTAATTACAGAGCTAGTCTATGGTCATTGTTCCTTATTAACTCAAGTGCATCTCTTCAGAACAGCTCAACAGAAAATAAGCCAACAGAAGCCCCAGAGATTCCTAAATGATGTGGATCTGGTTATTCTGAGGGAATTGGTGCGTTAGGCTTTGCAGTTCTGTGCCTTATGTGTGAAAACCTCTCATTGCCTCTTCATGGGCCTGATTCTGAGTGCCCACAATGCCCCCTGATGTCCACAGACCTGATGCGGCTCTCTTTTACACCGATGAAAAGGCCCGATCCAAAGCCCCTTCGCATCAAGGGAAACACTTCCATAGATTTGAGTGGGCTCTGGATCACTACTAACTCCACTGAAGTCAATGGTGCTGTGCTGGTGTGAAACCACAGGAAGCGAGATTAGAATCAGGACTTCAGTGAGCATTAATGGAGACTCAGAGTCTGATCCTTGAATGGTACCAGCACAACGATTCAATGAACCACTTGTGAGGAACATGTGAAGTGAGTAATATTTACCAGTATGGTTTCAGTTCCAAATTAGGGTCAAATCCAAGGGCTATTATAGAGGAGACGGCCTTAGGCTGCAAGAACTGGATTCAAGCTTCACCACAGTTCAGGAATGATCAGACCTGGGATTTTGGTTCAGGTCCCCTTCAGGCTATTTTATCTGAGGCTTCTAAATCACATCTGGGGCTTGGGCTGAATACCAGTCACTTTGGCCAGGAGTCTTTTGGAAGCAGCATGAATGCAGCTCAGGTTCTGATATTCAGGGTTTGTTCTGTTTTTACGTGCAAACTCATATGTAACCACTGCTAGACATAGGAAGTCACTGCATTTCATAGGAATGTGGCCATAACAGATCAATGATCTAGCTAATCCGTCTGTCTCTCACAGTGGACAGTGCTTCAGAAGAAGGATCAATACCTTGGAATTGTATCTAATAATGCAATACTTCCCCATGCAATGGCAGTAGCAGTTTCTTTCTGATCCCAGTTGGTGAATGTCTTATCCCTTTTTAATTCCTATACTTTAAAAATAATGCTTATAACTAATGCTGTTTTGAAAGGCAGTCTATTAGACCCCAGTCCTGCATGCTTCACACAAGCGAGATTCCCCGTAATTTCAATGGGAGTTAGGGTGACCAGATGTCCCAATTTTATAGGGACAGTTCTGATATTTGGGGCTTTTTTTTATATGGGCTCTTATTACCCCAACCCCCGTCCTGATTCTTCACGCTTGCTATCTGGTCTCCCTAATGGGAGTGCAAAGAGAGGCATTAGAGCCAGTATTGAATGTGACATTTCACTGAAGAACAAAAAGGCAGAAGCAGAAGGAATGGAGATTTATACTGATTTCATGCTGCTTTTTATGGCTCAGAATCTCATCACCCTTGATCTTGCATGTTGGGTTTTGGCCTTTGCTGCCTAGTGTGATAAAATGCAGCCTGCAATTTAGTAGGCTGGCAAGATTAAAGATGATGATCCCCAGCCCCAAAATTTGTGGGTATTTGGATCAGGGGTTTTGGAATGGTCTCACCTCTCCTAGAGATAGGTCCAGCAAGAACAGTGGATCTAAACATCCCTTAACTTTGATGGTACCGGCGTCTATACCCAAAATACAGCTCTGAATTGTGTGCATGGTAAGCTGAAACCAACCTTGCAGCAGAAGGAGTGGGAAGAAGGTGGCAATTGGCCATAGTACTGTCTACAAACACATACAAGATGGGAAATAGAAAATAAAAGTGGAGGAAAACATTTACAGAAGGGGCGAGAGGAGACACAAAAAAGCAAAAGGCTCCGATTGGAAAGAGGAAAAAGAAGAAAAGTAAAAAGTCTTAGGACCAAGCTGTGAACCCCCTACTCATCTGGGGAAATGGTGACCTGAGACTTTCCAAGAACTTAGCTTTGAGCCTTTCTTTATTGGCTTCTAAATAAAATGTGAGGAGCCAAATTACATTTGCCTCTGCTCATTATTTTTTCAGGCATTAAGGCCTACCTCTATGCACCCCTATATTTGACTTAGACACACACACAGATCCTCTTTTTTCTGGCATAAATCCCATCAAATGGGGTCTGCTCTACATGCCCTCTCTCTCCAAAGCACTTTGCTCCATGCCATTGCTTCTATCACACCACAAACTAATGTCTTCCCTTATGACATCCCACCAGTTCTTCTTGGGTCAGCCTCACTGTCTTTCCCCTTCAGTCTTGATCTCTTGGATTCTCTTACCCACATAGCTGTCTAGGCTGCGCCAAACCCTCTGAGCCTGGATTCCCTCGTTCTTTTATGGCTCTTACTTTGAGCATGTCTCTCACCTACATGTTCTATACATGGTCCTTCTTGACTTACCCCAGTCACCCATCTCAACATTTGCCTTTGCATGAGGCAGTCCCTTTGCTCATGTTTTTCTTCTTTGCTGTCCAACACCCAGCATACCTTAAAACTGGACACACTACAGGGCAAAAATCAGAGCTGGTGTAAACAGGTGCAACTCCAGTACAAATAACTAAATAAGGAAGTCAATGGAGCATATTAGCTACATGAAGTCTGAATTTTGTCCCCTGTGTTAATTGTACTAAGGGTGGAATTCACCTAGAATCAGGCACCACTCTAGTTTCCAGTCCTGCAGTCTGATCCACATGGTGTGTGTGCATTCACGTGCAACCCCACTGGAGTTTGTGGGACCCCACATGATCTGACTGCAGGACTCAGGTCTTAGGCCCAGTACTGTGACTGACACCACATAGGCAGATCTCTTCACACGTGTCTGTGGCAGAAGCAGGACCCAAGATTTCAAGCTCTTTGGAGGTAGGGACCATGTTTTCATCTATGTTTATATACCCCTCAGTACAATGGGGCCCCAATCCGGATCACGGGCCTCTGGGCAGAGTTGTAATTCAGATATTAAATAAGAGTAAGACATCATGGTCAATAATAACCACTGACTCAGTGGGATCACTCAGGGTGAAATTCTCTAGCCTGTGTTACTCAGGAGCTCAGATGAGATGGTCATAATGAGTCTTTCTGGCCTTAAAATCTGATGGCAATAAGCACAACATCCAACAGTAAATGTTTACAGGTTTGGGCCTTTAATTTGTCAAAATCTGCCCATCGTGCATACAGTGGATTCAGGCAACAGAAACTTAAGCCATAGCTAACCTTAAGAACCAGAATTTAATTTGTCTAGCCTACATTAACACCAAGAGCTCATATCTAAAAGGTCCAGTGTTTTGGCTGTTGAGGGTTTTTTTGTCGATTTTTTTCACCTTCCACATTTGTCAAGCACACCTAGTAACTTGCTCTTTAAGACAAAAATAACATGTGTTTTCAAAATAGCTTCCCTCCAGCCTATTCCTCCTCCTGCTCCCCTCCGCCGCCCAAAAAAGCAAGTGGCAAAGCAAGATTTTGTTGCTCATTAAAAATTGTGAATCACCCCATAGTTCTGTATTAAGGCAACTCGTGATGCAAGACTGGGGAGCTGATTCTCTATCCTAGGATGAAAATGCATCAGCTACTTTCTCCGTATGGATCTTGCTGGAATGCACATTCTTGGATTCCCCACCACAAGAGCCTTATTAAAAAAAGATTATTGCAAGGACTTTTTGCCTGAACAGATTCTGTTATCATGAAAGGGAACAATAAATAACCATACCTAGTGTTCACATATAGCACTTTTCAACAGCAGAACTCAAAGCACATAGGGGAAACTGAGGTGCAGAGACGAACCCAAGGTCAACAACCAGGCTAGAACTGGGAATGAACCCTGGTCTCCTAAGATGCAGTCGTGCTTTAACCACTAGACCCCACAGCCTCATTCCAACACAGATGAGACTCTGAAAACCACAGCGCTGGAACATTAGAAAAAAAAACAATGAAAGTTGTTGCTTTTTTATCAGAATTTTTCCAGCCACTTTGCTTCAGACAGTCAGTGATGGATCCAGAATCACATCCAAATCCAAACTTCACTGGAGTTCAGCTTCAAGTCCAGGCCACTACAGAAAGAGGCCTAACTTCCTGATCTTATGGATCTATTGGTAGATGTTAGAGATGAGCCTCAGTCAGCACACTGCATCAGTATACAGACTACAGTATCCTTCTAAGTCATTTGTTCTCAAGCCTTCCATTCCGCGGACCTGATGACAGTGAAAGATTTCTCCAGGGACCACCCCTTTTCCAGCTTCTCAGACACCCCCACTCCCCAACTCCCTTGCATGGTTCTCCAAGTGCCATTCTGCAGACTAACAATAGCCCATAATTTGAGAACTGCCACCCTAAGCCTTTGGAGTCTGATCCAGCTCCCATTTAAGCCAATGGAAAACTCTGTTTCAATAGGGCAAGATCAAGATCTTATTTGGTTAGCACCCTTACTGCCAGAGTCCTAAAACTGACAGAGGAACATTGGCCTGTTTGTCTCCTTTAATCATGGCATGACAGGTTAGATATTAGCTCAACCTTTCTATCTATATGGATGGCTAAGCACTGGAACAGGTTACCGAGGGAGGTTGTGGAATCCACATCATTGGAGGGTTCTAAGAACAGGTTGGACAAACACCTGTCGGGGATCATCTAGGTTTACTTAATCCTACCTTAGCATGGGGGATGAATTAGATGTTCTATCAAGGACCCCTCTAGCCCTATATTTCTATGATTCTCTGAACTGGAAATGGAAATAATCCTCATCTGTTGGTAACTTTGTCTTATTTTGAAGAGGGGGTGAAGGCTAGAGATGGGGGGATGGGTTAAGCCAGTTGGCAATAACATGTCACAGGTGTGAACACGTGTTTCATTTTCACTCTGGAGTCGGGGTTGGCAGGGAAGAGGGAACACCTGCACTACCCCTCTTTGCTGCCAGTCCGGAATGGCATGGGTCGAGCCAATGGAAGCTAAATGCAATGAAAAGTGCTAACAGGTCTCATATCTATATCACAGCCTCATCTAAGTGTAATTAATTAGTAGCGCAGCAAGTGGGGGTGAAGTCACATTTTCTATATTTCTATAGGCTTTTCATTCTGCAATGATTATTACAAGAGCGATATTGGCAGCGTGCATTTAATCCAGACTAACAAAGTAGCACTTAGTGACTGAAATTTTCTTGCTTCTTAAACTTAAACACAGAGAGTTCCTGGGGGCTTTTTTCCTTCCCTGCTCTTACCACTATATTTATAGTGGGACACGTTATCTTGTGAGTTATTGTGGGGGAGGGATTTGTGTACTTTCCCACCGACTGAGACAAGAGTCATTTTAAAGAGGCTTCACTACTGCAGCAAATGGATCGTTAGATAACTTGGTGGCATCATTCTTGCTAGAAAGAAACTTGAAAGTGGCTTGGTGGCCTAGGTGTAAGGTAGTCACCCAGGAAGCAAAAGGTCATGGGTCCATAGCCTGACCCTTCCTCCTAGGAGAGCAATCCTTCACCTTTTGATAAAATTAGATCATCTCCATCTGAGCTTATACAGTGAATTGCAACAAGGTAATTAGCCAGGATTCCACTGCAGAACTGGAACAAAGGAATCAAGCACTGTTGATGTCCTCTGCTGTTTCATGAGGGTCTGTTCTTGCACCGAATTATTTCTAAAAGGTGGCCACGTGGGCTGTAAAGGTAGCAGCCTGTGGAAAAACCTCAGCCCGCAGGAGAGAAAAGGTTTGGAGCATTAGTGCTGTGACGAGGAGGAACTGGTACAAGAGAACCAGTTTTACAGCTTGTGAAATTAGTGACTAGCTCCCTTGAGCAGAAAATAAGGACCACAATCATTCCTAAGCTCACTTACTTCTTCAAAAACCGGTTTAACAGGGAACGATACATCTCGTGCCATGAGCACCCAGGAAATTCGCCTCATTTCCCCCAAAGTCTAGGTGTTCTCAGCCACACGCATTACACGGGAGTCATTCCAGGACCCTCAACCTCTGATTCTATCTCGGCACAAACCATTCTAGGAGAGGCAGCTATTGGCTAGCAGCTTCCTCTACTTCTCTGATGACCTCAGTGGGTGGGGGAGAAGGAAGAAAGCAGCAGGAGGAGAAGGCCTGGAGAGGAATCACGATTCGGTCTTCTCCTTCTTTTTGCCCTTTTTCAGGAAGGATGGGGTCCGGAATTTCTTCTTCTTCTTGGAGGGAGATTTGGATGGCGAGCCTTCTGGGGAGACGGGCCCACTAGTAATTGACTCGGTTTTGTCCTTAGGGGCATCTGTGTCAGCATCTGAGGTTTTGATCATCTGGCTCATTCCTTTGCTTAGGGTGTCTTCTGCGGTTTGGTCATCGTCTTTCCCATTCACAACCACCGCTGCCGGCTGCGCCTTCTCTCCAGCACCAGTGAGATCGGCAAGGGCTTGGCTGGTGTCCGTCTTCTTAGCACCTTCACAAAAGAAAGACACAAGGCATGAGGATTTATGGAGGCAGGGTCCCCAATCTCACTAGATGGGCTGCTACTTTGTGTGGCTATGGGGAGGATCACCTGGCTTTGCCACACAGGCAGAACAGCTGATTGCTTTAGGGTTGCTAGAGATAAGGGTCAACAGAATATTGAAGAAGTGGTTTGATGGGGAGACCACAGGCCTTTTCCAAAAGGAGAGAGCCTTTTCCAGCTTGCTAGAGCTAGCCCAGTGGCTTTCCTATAATCATTCCACCCATGACTTCAATAAGGATAGTCTAGATTGACACTAAATTAAATAGAAGCAGAATTTGGCCCACGCCATAAGGAAATTGTCATGGCCTGATTCCCTACTCTCTGACACCATTGTAAGTCCATTGGGCCTGGCTCTCCTATGCCGTGGACCTTAGGCTTTTATACATCTCTGCAAAGGGGGCATGATCTGAAGCTGATGGTGTGTTTCATCCACTTTGCACAGGAGCTGCAGGGCAGTGGGGGAATCAGGCTATGGGTATTTACACAGACTAGACCTTATCATGCTCCCAGTGAATGGGAATTTGGCCCTTGATTTCAACACAGCCTGAGCAGTCTTGCTGTTATGGGGATAAAATGGGACACTGATGGATTGAGACAATATGGCCGGGAAGGATCCTCTGACCCAGGCTGATTTCACATCTCCTAGAGCTGGGGAAAGAGCTCAAGCTTCACGTTGCCTCCTCGGTTTCATTCTTCCTCCTTGAATACAGGCAGAGCTAGAAGTCAGAACTAAGGGAAGTCCACATGATAGCCGCTGCAGTGGCTGACCTACGGTGCTGAAGCTATGCCACTGTAGCCACCGTGGTGTGGACACTTACTACAGCAATAGAAGGGGTTCTCTCTCTGAGAGGCTAACGGAGGAATCCTTCCGTCGACCTAGCCATGTCTACTCCAGGTCGATCTAATTGCAGTGTTCAGGGTGCAAAATTGTTCAGATCCCCTGAGCAAGGTAGCTAGGCCAGTCTGTGTTTTACGTGGAAATCTGGTGTAGGTTTAAAACCAGAAGTCTCTCAACTTCCTCCCTGGGAAAAAGAGGTTGCAAATTCCATCTCTCGAAATCCAAAGAAGAGGAGGTTATAGACAAGCCCTTAGTTCCGTCTGTCCCATCACCGGGGATTGGGCAGAGCCCAGAAAGACCCAAAATCTGAAGCTTTGACCAGAGTCCATCTGTAATTTTGACTGAACCAAGCCCTAAGTTTGTTGCCTACTTAAAACAGCAAAACCCATCGCTACGCAAAGGTATGTCAGTCAGCGGCTGGAGTGAGAAGTACTTTGGTGAGAGAAACCCAGCGCCGAGTCCTGAGAACGTAAGAATACAGCCACATATTTCCAAAAAAGAAATAATGCAAAAGGGTAATAAGCTGGCTAGGACCAAAGAAAGAAAGTAGCTTCAGCTCTCAGACAGACTGTGTATTCAGTAGAGCGGGGTGAGATTTTTCAGCTCCAACTTTCCCCCCTCCACCCAGCAACATGCGTATTTGGCGACAGAGACGTTTCACGAGATAACGTCAGTTTTGCCAAATTGTTTTCGTAGGAAAAAAAAAGAGTAAAAAAGTCATCTGAAAAAAATCTTTGCCTCTGTGAGACACTTTCACATTAGGCGGCATGAAGAATGCAACATTGCATCCCCCCAGACCCAGCACTCTGCAATATCCTTAAACGTACACAGCTTGAAACCTGGTCTCCTGCGTGGCAGAAAGGCAGCTGCTAGGTGAAACCATTCCTAGAAGTATCTATAACATTGATTGTTTTTGTTTTTCATTTTACCGCCCCCCGACCCAAGTCATGACTTTCTATCATCAAATTTTAGAGCTGTTCTTTTTCCATGCTGTCCTTCAGGACACTAAAGGCACAAATAGCGTATGGAACAGCAGAAAGTGATATGCGCAATGGGGAAAAGGCAGAAGAACGGCAAGAAAAGTTGCTTGTAGCAAGCATAAGTAGCTTTGCTGGCCAGTTTTGATGATGAACTCATACAGCTGGTGTTTTGAAATCAGTAAGCTAGGACAAAGCTCTGCTCTCAGACCTGCCTGGTGGATCTCGCCTCCTATATTCCATTCCTCCCCCATGCACTGTCCCCCACTGATAGGGTGACCAGATGTCCCGATTTTATAGGGACAGTCCCGATATTTGGGGCTTTGTCTTACATAGGCGCCCATTACCCCTCACCCCATCCTGATTTTCACACTTGCTGCCTGGTCACGCTACCCACTGAGCTCAGGGGAAGTTCTGTGAACAGAAGAAAACTGGCAAGCCCTCCAGAATTTTGTGCATGAAGCAGATTTTGTGATTTGGGCACGGTGCTCTTGAGGGCAGGAGATTCTGTCTACAAAGACCTGAGGCTACAGCTGGCTCCTTTTTTACAGCGTTCAGGACTGTCTTTGGGTGGGAGAGAGACAGGAGATAAAAATGGGGCATAAAAATAAACCCATCTCAAAATCTGGAGCAAGGAAAAAGAGAAACTCTTCTGAAACAGCATATAAGAAAGGAGCCTCTCTTAACCATCCCTCTGAAGTGAGATCCTGGGATTTCACTAAGATGCTTAGCCATCAGCATCTTAATAGAGATCTAAATTACACAGTTGGATGGTCAAATCAGCACACAGGCAGGTAAAGTGGGAACTTTCAAGAATCGGTGCTTACATACAATGATGAGGGTTTCTAGAGAAATGACTGATAGAATTTATGATGATGATAATAATAATAATGCTTTGCTGTCGTATAATACTTTCCCACTGTAGCTCTCAAAGTGCTTTACAAAGCAGGTCAATAGCATTCTCCCCATTTTACAAATGGGGAAACTGAGGCATAGAGGGGGGAAGTGACTTGCCCTAGGTCACCCAACAGGCTAGGGGTTGAGCCAGGAATAGAACCCAGATCTTCTAAGTGCCAGTCTGGTGCTCCAGCCAATAGGCCACACTGCCTTTGAGCTCAAGTGGTGATGGGATCAGCCAAATGCAGAATGTGCAGGTTCTATTAAGGTGCCCAACATTTGGAAACTGGTGCCCATTGGTCTCTTGTACAACGAAAGACTGATTCTGGGCGAACTGAAAACTAGCCCATTTGGATGCTTCTCCATGGAGCTGCATCCCTGCGGGGAACGTATTGGAAGATTTCCCCACCCACCCTCTATCTCCTTGTGAGAAGCATCCCACCTCCCGCAAGGTGATGGTATGCGAGCTTAGAAAACAGCCTCTCTATACTTACTACAGTGACAAGTATTCAGAATCAGAGGTAAGTCCTTTGATGAAAGCAACACATGGAAAGAGAAAGGAAGAAATTGTGGGGACAGACAGACACACCAACACAATGAGACACAACGTGACACAATGAGAACAATCAGAGTAACACCACCACATTCACATTCATGGACCAGGTCACATCTTTGCCTAGGAGAGCCAGATAACTTCATTCTCTCCAGGGATCTGCGCATCTGATCTGAGGAGCATGCTAATAACTCACAATATTTCTCTCCCTGCATTATGCCCAGCTACTGATTAACACAATGCTGACATATTTGATTTTAGTTATCTGATACCCTCTGATGGTATTATGTTCTCTCTGCTCTTACTCTGAAATCCAAGGCAGGGAGAACATAATACCATCATATCTAGCTATCTATATCTATATGAAGTCCTTGCGGCCAACTCACACACATCTGACTGACTCATAGCCCACTGGAGTTAGTAGAAAGACTCCCACTGATTTAAATGGGCTTTGGATCAGGGCCAGAGCCAGCAGTTTCTTATTACACATACCCTCATCCTACTTCTGGTTGTGCCTCGTTTCAAGTCAGACTGCCGACTCTTTGGGGCGGGGTCTTTCTAAGGGTTTGTACAGCGCCTAACACAATGGAGAGCTTATTCTGCGTGAGAGCTTTGGGCACTGCTGCAGGGCAAATAATAAAGCAACAGACACATCCTCATTCCAAAGGCCTCCCATGTGGTTTGTTGGGACAAAGGTGGCGCAGAATAACATCCCCTCCTTTTAATAAAGAAAAGAGGCCTTGATTATCCTTCCATGGGTGGAAGGTGCCCCTCCAAGTCTACAGAAGGCCCAGGCCTTGCTGCCCATTTGATAGGGCTCAGGTTTATCTCAGGATGCAACCGCAGGAACACTGCCGCATCCACCCTAGGCAGGACCCAGAAACGCTCCAGTCAGCGCCATGTGGCGCAACGCAGGCTCAGCTTACCATCCGAAGACTTCGCGGGGGACACGGACGGGCTCTTTGGTGGAGACTTTGTGGGGCTTTGCTCTGGGGAAGCAGAGGGGGACTTCACCGGAGACCCCGGAGATTCCTCCACGCTCGCGTCTCTCTCACCTAGGAGCAGAAAAGACATCCAAGTGCTATGTAAAATATGGGGGCAGGGGGAATCCCAAAAGACCCATTCCCTGCCTGTCTTCTGGGTACGGCTAATTGGAACATACTTCCTCCAAGCCCCGAATGTCCTGAAGACGTAGCGGTTCCCACAGGAAGGATTTTCTGAGAGCGTAGTACATACACAGGGCACTGGCCAGGGAGGTGGGAGAGCCAGATACAAGTTCCTGTTCTGCTCAATTCACAGTGATCCAGGAGGAAAGACTCTTCTCTGAACCAGGCAGAGTAAGGACAAGAACCCAGATTCCTTGGGTAGTGCCCTAGCTAACCCCCCACCACAACACACACTTCACATGACCGAACAAAGTCCTGGCCGCTCCTGCCGGGGATTTACCGTCTAATCCCAGTTTCTTTCTTTCCACCTCTTTCTTGTACTCCTCCAGTTCTTGGTCGGTTAGCTGGCTGAACGGGTTGGGGGGCTCCGGCTCTGTCGGTATCTCCTCCTGGGAGACTTCTTTTGTCTCTGTGTCTGCTCTGGAAGCCAGGTTGCTCTCCGCAGACTGAAACCAACCACAGACACGACATTGCACCATCAGCACAAGGGCTGGGGATAAGGCCGAGTGGGTTTTATGGGCCATCTCACTTCCGCGAGCGGTCCTCTTCTATCACGCACTGAGGCTCAGTATTCTAGGAGCCCAGCCCATGGCGTAAGGGTTTGTTCTCCCAGATGCCGATCCTGATCAGCAGAGAGAAAAGCCCCGTGGGCAGCAGAACCGGTGTGATTCCACCATGCACAAGGGGAGGCACCTGTGTGGCATGAACTCAGCTCCAGGGTGGGAGGAATACCTTAGGGGGCTGCTGTGAGGGGTTGGGGTAGTGGATTCATCACTGCCAACCATGGAGTTGGGGCACAGTGCAGTTTTAATGGGGTGGAGGCAGCCAATATAGGGGCCTATTACCCCCGACCCCGTCCCAATTTTTTACACTGGCTGTCTGGTCACCCTACATGAAGCTAGCCCCTTCATTAACAAGAGTACCGGGCTCCTGCTCTTCTCTGCTATCACGCTGGCTAAGAGCTGGGACTGGGGTCCTGCCGATTTCACATCCTGGCGGTTTTGCTCCCGAATCTGGGGATGGAAAAAAATCAACCAATAAATAAAAAGAGCTGACCTAAAAGTCTAGACTAGCTGGCTTAGGGGCACAGTAATAGGTAGAGCAGGCCTTGATTTGCCACTGCTTTGCACCTCAGAGAGATGTTTACACCTGGACTAAGGGAGCGTAAAAAGCTATTTGCACCAGTATCAATGATGGCAGAAGGAGCAAGGAATTAGAGAGTCAAGCCCAGAATCAATCTCTTCTTGGCTGCCCATCTGAATCCAGTTTAGCTCAGTAGCCACTGAATGTTCTTGCCATCCAATGTCCGGTCCTTGGCTACTGAAAGGAGCCAGCATGTCTCAGCCCCATTCCTAGAGGACAGAGAGGTAGAGGGTGACATTGGCGCTATTTGGAACTTCTGTCTGAGTCACAGAGTGAATTTGCGATCAGGGCTGAATCGTGTTCACAAGGCAGCGCTGGGAAGGGGTATATGGTGAACTCCCCTTGTGCCTGCTCTGGTGGCCACCAGCACTAAATTTGCCGATGTAAAATGAAGAGAAAAAGTAAAAAGGAAGTGCCTCTTCTGTTCCCCCCACCAGCTGTAGGAAAGTCAGGTCCCTGGGATCTCAAAGGAATCTACTGATTCTTGGCCCCCTGGAAACTAAGACCCGCCGTCTAGGACACTGGAGCTTGGGGTGACGACAGAGACATCCAAGAGCTGCCGCACCTTGTTCCTCATTTCCAGCACTTCCTGTGGGTCTGTGTAGAGAGGCACAAATTGGTTGGGGTTTTCGATTCGGATCGGGGTCCCACTGCTGGCTTTTTCCACCTCGTCGGCCTTCATCCACTGGTCCGTACCAAGCACAAGGTAGGGAAAGAGCAAAGAAAATGCATCAAGACCGGAATCGCAACATCATTAAGGCCCAGGAGACACATGGGCCCAGCCTATAAGTTTCTGACCCACCACAAAATTTTGGACGTTCCAAACTTCGTAGCTTCGTTTGGAGCTGGGTAGAGTCCCTTACAGAGAAAGGGACCAGCTGCAAAATTCAGGAATCTGAATTTGGATTCAGATCTAATCCACCCCCCTGCCCTGATGTTCAAGGTTTTGGTTCAGCCCATTTGGGTTCAATTCCATCAATCTGGATTCTGGTGCATGCAGCTTTAGAGTTTTGCCTTGACTTCTGTCTAGTAAGCAATTGTTAAATCCCAATCCAAATGCCTATGTAGCTTAGGAACTTGTAGGGCCCCCAGTACCATAGCGCCTCCCCACCTTTAATGTATTTATCTTCCACGCTCCTGTGAGGCAGGGCAGGGCTATTATCCCATTGTGCAGATGGAGAACTGAGGCTAAGTGATGTGCCCAAGGTCACACACGAAGTCAGTGGCCACGTACAAGATTGACCGGGTGTCTCCAGAGCCCCAAGCTAGCACCCTCACCACTGGCCCACTCTTCCTGCCTATGCCCCAGGTGACTCCACCCTGGCAGAAGCCCCAGCTGGTTAGTGCATCTCCCAGGAGAAGAGGAAGGTGAACATTTTTATGTAGACAAGTCATCAATTTTGCGAGGGATCCCCGTGGTACCTGCTGCTGCTGGGAAGCAGCTTTGCTGCCTCGAACCCGAGGGTTTTTTTTTTCAGGGATGGGTGAACGGGTGTGAATACAAACTGTCCCTTCCTGCATAACCTGAAGGTAATGATTTAGAGACTGTCCCACTCTGTTCCTGGCCTGAGCCCCAGTCACTCTGTGCTTCGGGTATACCAAGTCTGACCAGAAATGTCATCAGGACGTCTACATCGGCTCCAAGCATCTATTGGGCCTTTTAGGTAGATTCATGGAAGTTAGGTCCATCAACGGCTATTAGCCAGGATGGGCAGGAATGGCATCTGTTTACCAGAAGCTGGGAATGAGCGACAGGGGATGGATAACTTGATGATCATCTGTTTTGTTCATTCCTTCCGAGGCACCCGGCATTGGCCACTGTCGGTAGACAGGATACTGGGCTAGATGGACCTTTGGTCTGACCCAATATGGCCGCTCTGATGTTCTTAATGCCTCACCCGCTGCGCTCCGCTGTTGTGGAGGAAGTTGGCCATGATCCTTTATGATGGTGCCTCAGACCCAGCCCACAAAGCTTATTCCCCCTTACCGTGGTCTTAGTCCGCTGGCTGCCCGTGCTTCTCTGGCTCTCCTCAGCTACGTTCACCCGTAGGTAGGTGTTGGGCGTGTTTAGCCAGCGGGTCTTCTCCTTCTGCTGCTTCTGGGCGTGCTGTCGGAGGGTGGCGATGGGAGCCGCCTCTTCCTCAAAGACGAAGGCTGTGACGGTGGCAGGGATCAGCACGTCGCTTTTATGCTTGGTTTTCTCCTGGACAAAGGGGTGCCGATACGTGTAGCCTGTTCGGTAACCCTGGAAGGACACAAAACTTGGAAAACTCTAGCTCAGAGGTCCCCAAAGGGTGGGGCGCGCAGGAACATTCAGCGGGGCGTGGCTGGGGCTTGGGTGGGAGTGCCACCCAGCTCCCCCCAACTCCTGCTGCCGGCAGCACACCTGGGGTCCCAGCTGCTGGCCCTTTGCCCAGGGTCCAGGCTGCCGGCCCCAGCCTCAGCCCTCTTACTCATGTCCGTATCCCCTCCCCAAGCCACGGCCCCGACTCCAGGAGGAGGGCGCAGACAGGGGTCGCAGGGGGTGGGGGTGGCGTGAGGTAAAAAGTTTGTGGACCACTGCTCTAGCTATTAGGACTGGGCAAAAAATGGGGGGGAAAGGTTGGAGAAAAATGTCCCGGGTTTCAAAACAGATCTAGTGCTTGATTTGATTCTTGTTTTTCCCCTTTTGACAAAACTGTTGACGTTTTTAATGACATTTTTTGGTCTACCCAAATCCTGGTTTTTAGGAATGGTTTCAGGGCATGAAAGTTTTGATGATGACTGCAACAACATTTCTGATAAAAGAACATTTTACAAGCATTGCAATAAACCAACTAACAAACCGCAGTATACAATTTAAGATTGTCGCATTTACTGTTTTTGGAAAAACCTATGGTCAAACAAGGGCTATTTACAACCCAGATCTTTCCCTCTTCCCTCCCAAGATTAGCAGCATGTACACCTGAAAACTGGCTCCCCCAGAGGCAGGAAGTCCTTTACAGACTGTAGGGCTACGTGAATCACTCAGCATCAATATGCAGCCACCTCTGAGGTGAAAGGTGGCAGCTGTGTAACAGTTCATAGCAACATCACAAAACAGGTTAGGACAGAAGTGGAGGGGAACACTGCATCCAGTTGAAAATAAAATCAAAGGGAAGTTTCAAGAGTGATTAAATGTGGTGGCAACTGGTCCTTATACATACCAGTGACAGAATAGAGCGGCTCAGAGTATAAGCACCCAAATGAGTATTTGGCGAGGACAACAGAGACACCAATTGTAGGGAGAGGTGCTATGGGCTTTTTAATGACCATCAACAGTCAAGATGCAGATTTCATGTCTCCTCTGAAAGACAACCGCTCCAGTGAAGCACGGGGTCTTATAAGAACATAAGAATGGCCATAATGGATCAGACCAAAGGTCCATCCAGCCCAGTATTCTGTCTATCGACAGTGGCCCATGCCAGGTGCCCTGGAGTGAGCAAACCTAACAGGTAATGATCAAGTGATCTCTCTCCTACCATCCATCACCCCCCTCTGACAAACAGAGGCTAGGGACACCATAGTGGTCTCCTAGTACCACACCGGGGTATTGGGATTCAGAGGCGAGAGAACTCTGACACTTTGTCTACGTTGCTGTTAGACACCCCTAGCTGGCCTGGGGCCAGCTGACTCGGGCAGGCAGGGCTTGGGCTAAGAGGCTGTTGAATTGCAGTGTAGATGTTCCTGCTCAGAGTGGAGCCTGGAATTTGGACCCCGTAAGGAAGGAAGTTCACAGAGCCCGGGCTGCAGCCGAAGCTCCTGCCCCAAAACTAAAAAGCCCTGTAGCGCCCGGGTCAGCTGCACGGGCCAGCTGCCAGTGCTTAATTGCAGTGTAGACATACCCTGCATCAGCCACACTATTCCTGGCAGTCCAGCATAGCCTAGCAGCACGTCGGGGTATGGGAGAGGGGGCCCAAGAGAAATGAGTCGTTCCAACCAGCCAGGATCTGTTCCCTGTTCAGCAGGCTAAGCACAACCATATCTGGGGAGTCTCCTGTTGCTCCCCCAGTCTCTGGCAGGCTGCTCCAGGCGGGAGGAAGGGGAGCGTGGAGCGTGAGTAACGGGTCACAGCGAAGTCAGCTGGAGACTTACCAGGTTGTCCAGCATTCTCATGAGGGCCTCAAACTCGTGCTCTCCCAGGCGGCTCTTCTGCATGGGCCCAAACGTGATCCCGGCCCATCGGACCGACCCCACGTCATGGGGCCTGTACTTCTCCCGCTCCAGCACAATCAGGTTCTCAGCTCCCCCAGCGCTAGACAAAGCCGCGACCTAGAGCAAAGCGCAGAGAATACGGCAACAGAGGAGCAGCTGGAGAAGCCGCTGAGAAAGGGCCAGGTTCTTGGTTATGCTCAAGGGAAAGGGGAAGGATTCTGGCTAGCAGAGAATTCCCTTGGTGGAAGGGGGAGCTCCTCAATGGAATAAAGCCGCTAGAATTGGCTCCTGCAGCTGCTACCCGCCAGCCCAGTCTTGGGGGCCTGACAGAGTTACGCTAAACCAATGGTCCCCGAACTTTTTACCTCGCACCCCAGGGCCAGCAGCCGGGGCCAGGAGCAGAGCTCCTGGCATGGGGCCTCACCAGGAGTGTTGCCACGGACATGGGGCTGGCAGCCAGGAGCAGGAGCGGAGCTGGGCGGCCTTCCCTCCCCTGCCCCCTATGGGGTATGATCCGGGCCCCTCTGAATGGAAACAATGCCCCCTGCCCTGAAGTGCTTGCCCGGTGAGACCCCAATCCTGCAAACGTGCATGTCACAGCCCCTCACCCCGGCGGACTCCCCGGCCTGCCAGCCACAGAGGCAGAGCGCGTGCCAGTTTGCAAACAAAGCCAAGCAGGCTCGGGAGTCCCTGGGGCCTCCAAACGCCGCTTTTGTGCTGGGGAGTCAATGACGAGAGAGCAACGAGTGGGGGCAGAGAGGAGAGACAGGAAACAGGCAGCGGGGCCCATGAGTACAGCAACATCCCACAGCCCTTTGCCAACAAGGCTGCATGTGGGAAGGAGGCGTCTGCAGAGAGCGCATGTATTCCCAGCCTGTCACCTGCAGATGGCTCGCGGGCCAGGCCTCAGCAGGTGCTGTGACCTCGTTTTCCCAACAGAAGTAGGTCAGTGTGCAGAGTCATTTATAATACATGACACCAATTGCATGCTAGCTGCCTACCCAGCGCAATCAAACCCGCCACCTCGTTACAGCCGTGCCAACCCACAAAGGCAAACTACAGCAGCTGCAGGTGAGGCTGCAGGCACGGAGCCGGGGCAGAGATTTGAGCACGGATGCCTTCAGCAATTCCAGCGCTGAGAACAGTGCCAAGCTCTGAGGATTGTGGCATTACCATGAACATGTCCGTATCACCCCTTCTATGCCTGGCAAACCTGAGCTGCTGGACGACGATCCTTTCTTAATGAAAACCCTTCCTACAGGTTTGGTTTACTCCATGTGGCCAACAAGAAGCTATTAACAGCCCAAGCCCTCTTCATTCCCTTTTCTGTTCTCCCAGGGCATCCTGCTGATTCTGTCTGCTTTGCTCCGATTGAGACAGATGCTGTGGGTTGTTGCGTGCTGTGTTTATGGGGATTTGGGAAGAGGGACAGAGGGTGTTCGTCTGTTAGAGTGACCAGACAGCAAATGTGAAAAATTGAGACAGGGTGTGTGTGGGAGTAATAGGAGCCTATACAACAAAAAGACCCCCAAATCTGGACTGTCCCTATAAAATTGGGACATCTGGTCACCCTAGTGTCTGTTAACATGCTGGGTGGCGAATGTTGATTACCTGAGGGTCGACAGGTTTCTAGATGTGCTGATTGATATCATTATTATGCAGAATCACATTTATGACGGTCATGCCCCTACGGACCAACCAAGAGATAGGACCCATTGTAGTATTCCCCATTCCCTGCCCTGAAGTGCTTACAAGTGAAACACCCAGGACAAACACAGGGTGGGAGCTAGGGTCATAACACCCACGCAGAGTGAACAGTGTGGTGGCAGCCAATGTCATGTTCCATTTTGGGGGACTGGGTCCAGTTATGGGGGGATCAGCTAAATGAAAATAAAAGAGAACAGAGAGGGGCATTGCAGGAAGGAGAATGAGGGGGACAGGGCAGGAGGGAAGAGGGTAACAAAGACAGGTGTAGAGTAACACACTGGTGCCCTTGGATGTTTTTACCATTTGTCAGAAGCCCCCAGCCTGCTGGCAAAGCCCTCTGCTCTGATCTATGCCTAGAAATGAATCCGTGGCCTTGGTAGAATTGACAGTGCTTGCTAATAAATAATAATAATGTTAACTACAATCACTGCAGCTCCAGTGTAGTGGGGAGTTTGAAGCCAAAGACTTTTTCTGGAGATGGTTCAGGTTGAAACTTGTGACACCGTTGTCTCAAAGCATTTGTACAGGTGCACCTAGAGGGTGTACAGAAGGCAAATGCTCCCCAAACTAGCCCAGCGAAAACACTTCTGAAAATCCCACCCCAGACCAGTTCACCTGGGACGGGGAATGTCACAGACTGGGTTGTCCCTGTGTTTTTACATTAAAAAAAAATCAAGTTATTGAGCAAATAGCAGGGCAGCAGCTGAAACTCCAGACTAAGCTGGGGTGGGGTAGGGGGGATGATTGAAAGCCACGACAAGAAATAAAGCGGTAAAAAAAATGTTAGTTGTTTTCCATCCTGAAGTCTGTTCCAGGGACTGTCCAGTAGAGGGAGATAAATGATCAGCTAAATCCAGCCAGAGTGAATTGGTGTATTCTCTAGATCACTCTCCTACAGAGCAAACCTTAACTTGCTCCTTGCGGGGGCATCTCCCCAGGGTCAAAACAAGATGTTACCATCCTGCAGCCCACCATCGACACCAAGCACTAGCATAGTCCACTTGAAATGCCACAGGGACATTATTGCAAGATCTAGTATTTGGGATGGAGGTTTTAGACCGCTGCAGTTTATACCACAGTGATAACTTGCAAACACAGGACTCATTGTGTCTGTACAGGGGGTTTGTAACGATCCTGGGTCTCTCCCCATATTAGGCATACCAGACACAGTGCAGTCCTGTCTTAGCAAGTTATCACTGTGTTAGAGTGACCAGCCAGCAAATGTGAAAAATTGGGATGGGGTGGGGAGTAATAGGAGCCTATATAAGAAAAAGACCCAAAAATCGGGACTGTCCCTATAAAATTGAGATGTCTGGTCACCCAAGTCTTCATAGAATCATAGAAGATCAGGGTTGGAAGGGACCTCAGGAGGTATCTAGTCCAACCCCCTGCTCAAAGCAGGACCAAACCCTAACTAACCCCAATCTTGTCTGTCTAGACTGGTGGTAGGGAAGGGAAAGAGAGCAAGTAGTTTTGTCTTTAACTTATAGGAGACACGCCAGCTCTACAGTGACAAGAGTCATAAGTCCCTGGGTGGCTGGTTAAATGGAGCATTCATCTAGACTACATAGTGCAGTGCCCTGAGCAGGGTAACAAAGCACTGTCATGAGATGCGGCCATGGAAACCCATCGACATTCATTCCAACGTGCTGCCCTGGGGGAGTCGCTCACCTGGATCTCACAAGCCGCCTGCAAGTGAAAGGTTTTATAAAAAGCTTCCTCCACCGTGTCGCCCAGCATGATCACGCCGTGATTTCGCAGCACCAGGATCTGCGGGGAAAATGAAACACTAGCTAACATGGTCACGGCCAAGGAGACAGTTCAGCGACGAGTCTGGGTTTTTGCCCAGCACCTGAGGGTCCCTGGAATGACTTGGAGACTCTTTCAGTTCACATTCAGAATGGCAGGTTCTCTAAAAAGTGACAGCAATTTAACACCTTTGTAACTTCCCAGATGTTGAGTCCTTCTAACACATCGCCTGGTTTATTGGCCATTTCCTTGTAATCTAATCTACGTGGCCACACCTCTGGCTGTGGCTGGTCTCAGAAAAGCTTTACAAATGTTTATGAATCAAACAGGGCTCCCTGCAGGACACAGATGAGTCAACTGAGGCCCAAAGCAATTGTGAGTCCCAAACTCAAACAGCAGGGCAACAGCCCCGCCAGCTGTAGAACCCAGACCTCTCAGTCTGGTGCTTAGCCACATGACGGGCCAAAATCTCACGACATGTCAGAATGGGAAGCCCTGACAGGACCTCAGACCAGAACCCAAACCCCAGCCCAGGCCTGGTTTGGACCCAGATCTGGACGCCACTTCTTCGGCCCATCTCCAGTGAAAACATTCCTGGGCCAAACCCATTCCTGGAGCAACTCCGCTGAGCTGTATTAGCCCGACGGTTGACCAGACATAACATCTTTCCATCTGAGGAGCGCGTCTTTTCTCCTGACCTTGCAGGTTGGTCCAAGGCACTTCTGGAGCTCAATCCTGTCTGCCTCCTCCTCCATCTCCCCATTGAAATCAAAGTACACCATGTTGCCCAGCAGCAGAGCATCATGGGATATAGGCAGGATGCCACATTTCATGGCAGACACCTGGCGGACAGAGAGAATGCAGGAAGCAAAGGGGAAGATCAGCATTTTAATTCCCTGCTCATGTTTACACTAATGCACCTGTCGAGTCTACACTCAGCTTTCTAATCTGAAGCCTGCGGCCTGTTGTTGCACTTTTATGGCCCTGGGCAGGTAGTCTCCCAACATCCCTGTAAGTCAAGCATTATCCCCCCCAGAACAGGTGGGGAAACCGAGGGCTTCTTACCGCTGCAGTGTCAGGCGTGTGCAAGTGGATGATGCAGCGAACGTCTGGCCGGGCGGCGTAGATGGCTGAGTGCAGGCCGAATCCTCTAGGGTCCACAGGGAAACTAGTGCTGCCTTGCTCCACCACTTCGCCCAGGATGTTCACTTTAATCTGCAGCAGGAAAGTACAGATGTACCGGGGAGGAGAGGAATTCACACTCCCCATGGCTCCCCCCAGATCTGCAGGCCACCCTCATCAACCTGTGGTGCTGCATTCAGAGAATGTGCTCCCTTCTAAAGGATCTGTTCTTGGAAGTATTTGGGGGAAGTTCTATGACCTACGCTCTATAGGAGGTCAAATTAGATGATCACAAATGTCCATTCTGGCCTTGGAATCTATGAATTAAGGCTGCAAGGTAGGTATGAGATATAGAATCGGGTCCATCAATTCTACAGCAACTCAGCCCGTTCCCGTACGGTGTGTGAGATCTGCTGGGATCGCAACCTACTGTGTGCCATGCATGCTGGAAGAGAACACCCATCAGAGGGTTCTTGGATGTTCTCTGTCTATCAGGAGTCTGATCTGGCTCAATGAACAGATGAGGTCTCCTGATAGATAGGAGCTGGACAAAAAATGTTGAGTTTTGAAAATAGTGATGAAAAAACCTAAAACTTTGAATTTTGACCAAAAAAGGGTGAACAAATGGTGAGATGGCCACATGTATTTCTCTCTCCCTCACACTGCAGTTTTCAAACTACTCTGGAGCATTTCAAATTTCAAAATTTTGAGGAAAAATACCATGGGAGGGGAGGTAAAATTTGTAAAATAAATAATAAATAATAATAATAATAATTTTTGGTCTTTTTTTTTAAACCATCTCTCATAAAAAATTCTTTGCCGTCAGCTTCTTCCAAAGCAGTCCCAGATTTACCAGCCTGGATTTCCTTTACCATCTCGAGAGAGAGAGAAAGTGAAGGGTTTCATTATGAAGGGACAGGGTGTTATTTAGCACACTCACCAGACTAGAAGCGGTGACTTCACTACACGAAAGACCTTTAGGGCAGATCAAGAAGTGATCCTGTTCTTTGCTGACACGCATCTACCAAAAGAAATGCACCAGAGGCGAGTTAGGATTAACTGGACAATTTTCAGTAGCACGTGCATTCTTACTTTTCTGGTGGGGCATTCTGAGTTCTTCAGATTACTACGAATATCTGTCTTTTCTATAGCCATTTCCATTCCAAACTATGTCATTTAGTCAAGGGTCCATTCCATGACCACATACTCCTGGCCAGGACTAAGGATAGGTCTACACTGCAATTAAACCCATAGCTGGCCCCCGACAACTGGCTTGAACTTGGGCTAAGGGGCTATTTCATTGCAGTGTAGATGTTCAGGCTCGAGCTGGGATGGAATCCGGTAGGGTCTTAGATCCTTCCAAGCCCACCTATAATGTTAAGAACCCAAACATAATTCCTTTCATCCGGCTTTCCCCCTCTCAAGCCTCCAAGCTTTGAGATTCCACCGTGTTTCATTTTGGTTTCAGATCTCTGGGATAGTGCAAAGTGACTGACCAAGCTTGGTCTCAATACTGTACCACTTGGGTTGCAATGGGCAAGAACTTTAAAAGCTGGAAATTGGGGCTGAAGAAAAAAGGAAGTCAGAGAAAAATTCTAGGAGTATAGTGCTGTTTGTTCCATGATGACACGCCACGCAACTGTTCTGGAGCTCTAGCAGATATCCTGGCCTTTGATCACAAAGATAAAGGGATATGGCATTTCTCGGTAGTGACGATGCCACTCATTATAGGGGTTTTTTTTGCTGTGTTTACTAGTTGTCTCTGGTCCAGATACTCAGTATAGCTCCACTGCGGATCTGGCCTACTTTGCGTAGTGAGCAACTGAATGGCCTGAAAGGGAATTCTTGTCTAACCAGCTGAGGAGCCGTTCCCAAGCTCCGACTGTAAGGTCAGCCCGTGGAAGTCACAGCGGGATGCTTTCTAACCACGCACATGTTACCTGATGCTGATCAGGGTCACCTGATGCAGGGCATTGCTGAGCAGATATCATGAGATAATTCACTTTGAACCCCCCACTCCTGCCTACGGTATTAAACTGCTGATGCGGTGCTTAAGCACTGTAGGTTGGAGAAAGTTTTTCTCTCCCCTGTGTCTCAAGGATCATGCGTTGGCTTCTGCAAGATACCAGCCCAGACAGTGTGTGCCCAACGTTACATTCCTGCACTGGCTGCATGGTGTAGGGATGCCAGAGTTTAGTGGAAAAGATGAGACCAGTCTCCCAGTTGGAACTCCCTCTCTTTATATCCTTCCCCATACAAGTCTGGTCCACTCTGGGAACTGGAGTGGACCAGAAACTCTACGCTTCCATCTCAGCTCACAAAGTTGTGGAGGGCAAAGGCAGGGGGATGGCAGCGTGTGGTCATCTGTAGGGCCCTACCAAACTCACAGCTGTGAATACCATACCATACCATACCATGCCACGCCATGCCATACCATGCCATACCATACCGTGCCACCCCATGCCATACCATACCGTGCCACCCCATGCCATGCCATACTGTGCCATCCCATGCCATACCGTGCCACTCCATGCCATGCCATACCGTGCCCTACCGTGCCACCCCATGCCATACCATACCATGCCACCCCATGTCATGCCATACCGTGCCACCCCATGTCATGCCATACCATGCCATGCCATACCGTGCCACCCCATGCCATACCATGCCACTCCATGCCATATCATACCATGCCACGCCATGCCATACCATGCCACCCCATGCCATACCGTGCCACCCCATGTCATGCCATACCATACCGTGCCACCCCATGCCATACCATACCGTGCCACTCCATGCCATACCGTACCGTGACACGCCATACCATACCATACCGTGACGTCCTTACTTCTGCACTGCTGCTGGCAGTAGGAGTGGCAATACTGCAAATCCCTCCCCCTACAATAATCTTGTGACACCACCCCTCAGCCCCGTTTTGGGTCAGGACCCCTCTACTCGCAACACTGTGAAATTTCAGATTTAAATATCTGAAATTGTGAAATTTACCATTTGTAAAAATCCTGTGACTGAAATTGACCAAAAAGGCCTGTGAATTTGGAAGGGCCCTAATCACGTTCCATCCTCACTACAGAGACGGCCCCCCATCCATGTTACCGCTGGGGTCCCCCGCTCACCGTGACGTAGCTGTTGCTGAGCTGTGCCCAGCCGTACAGGTCCAGCAGGCGGTAGATGCTGCCAACCTTGCAACGCATCAGCCGCTCCCCTTTGGCGAGGGACAGCGCCTCGGCGCTGTGGAGGTCGTTGATGGGTGTCACCATGGAGAGACCTGAGGAGAAGCAGAGCTCGGTTAGCCACTTTGAGGGCTCCTGGCTAGAAGGTGCTTTGGGAAGCAAGGAGGCTTCAAGGCCATTGGAACTGGCCCATCCAATCTCTATCTGTTCCCCTAGATGAGGGGCACCTCACCAAGCTCTTGCCATGGTGGATTCCCTTCCCTGAACCTTCACACCTTACCTCTTAGCCCACAAGGGCTGGCCTCATGAAGGATCTGTGGGACTCCCCAGCCCATCACTGCCAATCTTCGACTGGGGATGGGGATTGCTGGAGAAAACACCCTCCCCTTTAAATGCAATTGGTTAGGGTTGATTTTATTTTTAGGATCCCCCCTGCCCCCCTTAATCCTTTTTTTGCCCCTTTCCTCTAACTCTTCTTTTTTTTTTACACTTTGCCATTAAAAAAATTGGGGGGTAGAGGGGGAAGAAAAGTTGGGAAGGAAAGAGGAACATTTTGCTTGATCGGAAACCTGGAAAATTAAAAATACACACCCAATTTTTTGCAAAACATTCATTTTTTTTTTTAAAAAAAAGACATTTTTAACTAAAAAAGTGCTTGAAGAAAAAATTTCAGACAACTCTAATGTTTCTCTTTTTTAGGCAATGATCTTCAGGGTTTTTTAAAATACCTCTTTTGTTATCACTTATTCAACTCAAATGTACGAGAAACACTTGGGAGGAAACTTCTCTTTGTTAAAGAGACAGTCACCCATTTCTTCAGTGAAGAGTTAGAAAAGCTCCCGCTACAGTTCTCTGGTCTTCTAAGAAGACCTCTAGGAAAAGCAGGGAATGATTTGATATTCCTGGAATTTTTAAGGTGAAAAATAATGAGGGGAAACCCTTTAAAATACAGTCAGTAAAGCACAGTCTTCCAGGCCCGCTTGGTGCATTATAAAGAAGCAAAGAGGGGCACAAACCCAATGTTATTTATCTTTATGCTGGTTGCCATTAAAGCTGACCACTGTGGGGGCGTATGTGAAATCAGTGGAACTAGATAAACTGAAAACCATGAGAGTTTCGAACAACCCCACTCAGAAGAGAGAGAAATATAGCGGAGACTTTCTCATTAGCCTAGGGGAATTAGGCACCTCAGTCGAACTGAAATTCACTAGAAGATGGGCACCCCAGGTACCTCTGTCTTTCTGAATCCTGGAATCCCTGCCCCACCCTGGGTTTGGTAATTTGGCCATAAGACAGGCCTCCCGCCGACCTCCCTCCAGCCCCGGAGAAGGGTCATCCACCAACATACTGATGGGAGAGGTGGGGAAGACGGAGGGAGCAGTGCTGGCCATGAAATCCGCGATCTGCCGCAGGGCCCAGATGTTGGAGTTGTTCCCTTTCTTCATTTGTTCCTGGATGAGGCTCTCCAGTTCCTCTCTGAAAGACTGAAACAGCACGGCAGGCAGTGAGGCATCAGCCATTTCCCAGATCGGCCCCCACGCTGCCTTACAGCCCCACTGTGAACTTTACAGAGCTGGCGTCTTCCTGAGAAAACCAGCAGCACTCCTCACCAAGGCACAGCGCTTAATGGGAAACAGTGGGAAACAGCCTCCCCGGCCTCACACATTGAACACAGTTAGCACTCACAGCCCTGCTGGGACAGGGCAATGAGCAACATCTAAAGAAGGACACTGGCCATCAGTCACTCTCTCTTTGCTGTGTCTCTTACACACAGAGCATGCCCCGGTCACCACTCCCAGAGGAGAAAGCTTCATGCTTGCAGAAGGGGCTTTGAATAATGGGTGGGGAAGAGTCTCTATTTTTGGATGTCCAACTTTAGACCCCTCGGGCCAGATTTTAGAAGTACTCAGCTCCCAACGTGCTGAGAGATTTTAAGAATCTGGCCACTCATTTTGGCAGCTCAGTGGGTCGGATCTGCAGAGGAGTTGAGCACCTGGAGTTCCTAGTGACTTCAGCTGGTTTCTAGAGCTGGGCACACCAAACAAATAAACAGAGGCACCTGTCTTAGAGAACCTGCTAGTAGGTTTTAGGATGCAGAGACCGAATGAGGGATAAACGCCCCTGACTCCCACTCCCTTGCACCGGGCCCTTTGCTGGGCGCTCTCTACGCACTGGGCTTTGTAGGATCATGGTGACTCGCTTCTTCTGCTCCATCATGTTGAAGTCTTGCCGGAGATCGGCCGCCATGTTCCGTATGCGCAGATATTCCGGGTCGTCTTCGGAGAAGCGATCGAAGTACCGCTGCCCGTGCGGGGGCGGGGAGGAGACCGGTGGGGAGGAGACCGGTGGGGAGGAGGCCACCTCCGGGGTGGTTTCGTTGCTCATCTTCACGGCTGTCTAGAGTTTACTTCTTGGTACCTGTGGGGAGAGACAAAAGGGTCAAGAGGCATCAGCAGGACCATAAGTGCGGTTTTTGCACCTCTGACAACAACATAAAAAAACCCATTCTGGATGTGGATAGTGGATGATGCCCAACTCAGTTAACAACAATGGGAGGAATAATGGTAACTCCCCTTTCCCGCCCCTTTCTCTGAGGACCCGCCCCTTCCCCCATCTCTTTCACCTTAGGCCCCGCCCCCATTCACACCTTTTTCCCCCACTCCTTGTGTGGCTCGAGAGGGACTCACCTGCAGAGCCAGGGCTGGGAGGATGTGCCCCTGGATGAGTAGAGGCTGGCACAGGTGGACTTTGGGTGTCCAGTCAGTAGATCTGAACGGACACCATCACGTCCTCTTTTCGACCAGACTTTTGGACAAAAACCGGACACCTGGCCACCCTATGATAACATACCCAATGGTTTCTCTAATAGTTTGAATATTAGCGGTTCATATTATCTGAGCTATTCAAATCTGCCACAAAGAGGAAGGATGGTCTGGTGACTGGGAGTCTAGGATTCAATTCCCTGCTCTGCTATATTTGGGCAAGTCACTAGCCTGTCTGTGACTCAATAGCACCTCAGACGAAGATGAGATGCCACCAAACTCAGTTCCCTTGTGATCTAAACCAGCTGTTAACCCCCTGCCTCCAGAAGCAAAAGCTTAATGCACGCGTGTGCTGAACCGCCTTTATGCCCTCAAATCGCTAGCATTTTCCTGCGTCCTCCAGGTTGCCTGGGAATCAGCTAGTAAGGACCAGTTACGAACAGAGGAGCAGCAGGCTTAATTAAGGCCGCGATTTTCGAGTTTAGAATCCCCTCTCTGCTTCCTGATTATTTTCAGGCCTGTGCATTTAACAAGTGGCACGACACATCCTGCTTTCTTTTTGCTCCAAGGAGATGACTTTCTGCAGCATCCTTTGCGTCAGCGAGTGGAACGGAGCCAGGGAACAGACGCTTGCAGTCTGTGCGCCGTCCCTGCCTTTTGAAGTGCTCTTCAGAGGCAATGGGGAGTGCTGGGGATTACCAGGTGTGACAAAGCTCCAAGTCTGTACTTGTGGGTCCTGCGCTTCCTGGCAGATTTAGGGGCCTCAGAAACTCATCTAGGCCCCAGAGTGACCTCCCTTTCTCAGTATAATTGGCAAGAGTCACCACCTAGTGAGTTACCTTCATCACAGGCCAGTATGGAAGATGGAAAAGGGGGGAGCCCGGGCCCACCCTCTACTCCGGACTCCAGCCCAGGGACCCTAATAGTATCAGCTAAGATGGCTGACCTTTTAGGCACAAAACACAATACAATTCCCTGGGCTACTTCCCCACAGCAGTCCCTGCTTCTTCAAACTCCACTTCACCCTTACCTCAGGGCCTCCTTCCTTCTGGATGATATGTTGTCCAACACTCAGTCTCACCAACAGCACAACTTCCTCTCACAGCTCCTGACACCCACAGCCCACCTGACTAACTGGGAGGTTTTTATCTGGATTCAGCCAGCCCCTGATTGGCTTCAGGTGTCCCAATTAGGCTAGCTGTTTCTACTCCTTTCTAGAAGGTTCTTAATTGGCCCCAGGTGTCTTGATTGGTCTGGAGTAGCCTTTGTTTGGCTATCCAGGGAACAAGGACCTGCACATCCTAAGGCTGATATACCTGCCTTCCAGCACTCTCCTATATCCTTCTGGTCTGACTCCGTCACACAGGCTACGAAGGATTTGAACTCTGATCATTTCTTCCCCAGGCTTCTCTGGCCAAAGTAAGAAAGCTCTCTGGTTTCCATGGTGAAGGCTGCTCCAGAAATATACGTTGCAGGGATTAACCCTTCATTTAGAGGACTAAAATGGCTTCAGAAGCCTTAATCACGTCTAGTTGCTAGGAGGAGATTTCTGCATACAAAGAAGTAGCCAAGAAAAAAAGAAGAAGCCAGAAAAAAGTTGAACCTTGAAGAAAAAATTTTTGTGTTTTTTCCCCCCTTCTCTGCCAAATTTTTCCATGATGTTTTCTGGGGGAAGCTCTCACACTGTTTAATAAAATATGCTGCACATCTTTCTGCACGTTACGGTCACAACCCAGTGTCTGTCTTTGCAACCTAGTCCAACCCCCTGCTCAAAGCAGGACCAGTCCCAACTAAATCATCCCAGCCAGGGCTTTGTCAAGCCAGGCCTTAGAAACCTTTAAGGATGGAGATTCCACCACCTCCCTAAGTAACCCATTCCAGTGCTTCCCCACCAGCCTCCCCCGTTCTTAAGACACCAGAGCATAATGTTCTGGCCATGCCAGCGCTTCTAATGCTTCTGTCCCTTAGAAGGCACTTGGTTAAGACCCACGCAGGAACTGTGACATGCTACAAAGCAAACCACACTGCCTGCCACTCAGACACAAGCATTTTTCAGCATTCATGGCCAAGTTTCATGTTAATTCCCCACCCCTAACCTGTCATTAACCTAGAATGGTGACCCGGCAAGTCGCTCAGCTGTTAGAGAGAAGTTTGCAATAAACACAATCTGTTTGTCCTACATACCGTAGCCTCCCAACCTGCCCTGTGGTTCATCAATACACAAAAGGATAGAGGAACGCATTAATTAATCTAAGCCGGGATTGTCCAAATGGGAGTTACAGGTGCTTTTTACTAGAGCTGTTGATTAATCGCAGTTAACTCACGCCATTAACTCAAAAAAAAAATTGCCCCTCTCCGCGCGGCCCCCACAAGCAGCAGCACGTTCCCCCTTGACACTGGTCCCCAGCCTGAGCAGGGCAAGCCCTGGACTCCGCTCCCCGGTGGGAGCCCGAGGGCTGGATTAAAACATCTGAAGGGCCGAATGCGGCCCCCGGGCTGTAGTTTGCTCACCCCTGGTCTAGACACAGTGAGAGACAATCCCTTCCCTAAATAGCACATTATATACTGTAAACACAGCATTACTGCCAGAAACATGAATAAGAAGTGCCCAACTGCCATGGCACATTTACCCACCCCCATGCACACCTGCCAACTGCTGGGTCCCATCCTGAACACCCGTCTTTGGCTCCTGTTGTGTGTCTTCTCCAGGGGTTCTGAGAAGAGGCACGTTGGGGACAAGAACTTCTCCCCGCCCCCATTGAAGAGTATCCTGGCACATGCCGTTGTACAGAAGGCCAACATAGCAGGTTTGCAATACCCACCGCTTTGCCTCCTACCCACTTCATCCCATAGGTCCTGGCCTCATCTATGGATAAAGTAATTGCTGCCAATTTGTCTCAGCCAATATCTTTAATTATTTGGATCAATTATTCATGCACGTTAAAAAAAAAAGTCACCTCTTAAAAGGAGGCCGCGTCCAACCGCGTCTAGACCTAAAACGCCGCTGCTGCCTGATGACTGACAATATTCAGAAACGGATTCAGCTCAGCGGCATCTCAGCAGCCAGTCAGGGGCTTTGTGGGCAAGCCCGAAGAGCCGCCTTCCATTTTAAGTCCCTTGGTGCACGAAGTTGGTGGTGCAAGTTCAGACACGGAGTAAAATCCACTCAAGCCGCAGCAGCCCGCTCCGAGTTTCACCCAGCGCGTGAAATGCAAGCGGCATAAAGAGTTTGGCCCCGGTGGGGAGTGGCTGACAGGTACTGCCATCAAGTTCCTGTTTTGGTGGCTTGTTGGAGGTGATTTGCGTTCTCTTCTTTGCCGCCAACGGCCCTTTGAACACTCCTTTGACAATGTACAAGGTCAGAGCTGCAGGGCTGCTCGCAGGTTAGGATTATGGTGCCTAGCTAGAAATCAGTTTTGAGTAGGAGCCTGGGCAGTTCAAGGACTTATAAAGCACCCATCAGAGCGGTACCTGAACACCGTAAGTTCTTTCCACGCTGCAGCTCAATTGTCCACGTCAAATTTCTTGCTTTCACGAGCACTCAGTGTCTATCACATTTGCCCCCCGCCCACCTCTAAAATTAGCAGCAGCAAAAAGTTTTGCAGCTAGGAAGCACGTGGGCATTGCAGTGAGAAAACAGACTGCCCAGTGAGACCGTTGTCACAGTCTGTTCAGGGTCAAGTCACGCAAATCAATAGGCTGCCATGCATGCGAAATTAAAATGAATATACAGGAGGCGGGGCAAATAATCCGTCAGACAATGACATCGTTTGACGCTGCCTGGACATCTATGGGCGGTGCATTAAAAACTGCCCACTTGGAGCCGTCTGCTTTTGCAAGGATGCCTTTGTGCATGAAACTGCTCTGGCATATGGTCCTTCAGATAATAAGAATGCCGGCAGGCAGACATGATACCGAGTGTCTGATTCGAGAGAGCAGAGCTGCCCAACGGGGAAGGGTCACGTTTTATTATGGACACCCAGAGAAGAAGAGCGATCTAAGGAGGGGGGGCGGGTGGAATACAGACAGCGATGGAGTCGAGAGCTACTCCTCCCATGAGAAAAAGGGGAGCTCTCTTAAAGGGCCAGCATTGCTCACTCCCGATATGTCTACACAGCAAAAACAAAGCCACAACTGCAAGTCTCCGGGCCCAGCTCAGCTGACTGGGACTCGTGTTGCAGGGGCAAAACAGCAGTGTCATGTTCAGGCTTGAATGGCTCCACCTCAGTGAAACAGCCCGTTAGCCCAAGCCCTGCAGGCCAGAGTCTGTGCACTGGAGACATACCTGTATGTCTTGCACTGTAGACACACCTTGAGTCTCCCAGGAAAAATGCACTTTGCAGAAGGTACAAAGCAGCTCTTTAGTTTCAGCACCGGGCAATGAAGGGGAAAAGACACTGCATGATTTGCCATACCCCTTATTATAAAGCAGTGCAACATTCCACAGCAGCGGCAAACTCACGGTTTGCTGGGGTTTGACTCTAGGCTCCTCAGCGGCCTCCCCAGGGAAAGCAGCGTATGTCACGTTAAAGAAAATTCACTAACTCCTGCCAACTTGTGTTACTTACCTCCCTTTGAGATCTACTGACGGAAAGCACCATATAAGAGCTAAGTGTTATTAATAAAAACCACACCATTTTAAATCCTCGACAATCCTAGATTTCTTTGTCATCGGTGCTTGTATGATGAGTGAAGATTAATTTATTCTTGAAGAAATTGAATGCCTGTATCCCTTTGCTGGGTCTTGGTGTCACACACACACACACACACAGTAAGCAAGACTATATGACAAATAACACAATGTTAAAGGAACATTGATTTTGCAACCATCAGCTCTCAAAAGTTAGCAAATGGCCTCTTGTGTGTCTGCATTATGATGAAGTTTTTAATGATATGATCACATTCTTTTCCCCCACGGGATCCCTACCTCATTCACTGCACAGGAGAAATCTGCTCTGGGGATGAACCAGGGCTGTCTAGTGAAAGACGTTTTTGCCTGTAAGACCCCTGCCTCAAATACTGCAGAAGTTGGAAGGTTTGTGGTGAATGATGCAGAGAATGCCAGGAAGACACAGGAAGGTTTCCTGGGTAAAGCAGTTGAATGCTATCTTAGAGAATTGAATTCCATTCCTGATTTGACTGAGTTTCCCAAGCACTGCTGTTATTTAATAATATTTCTAGAGCTACTAGGTATGTGTGGTTCTTTGAGAGCAGTAAACAGTCCCACCTGCAGAGACTGTATCATCAAGGACACAGGTCAGGGAAGATAGTAGAAGAGTGTGAATATGGGATAGATGCCTCATGAGATCTCTGCTGCTGGAGATGCTCATGAAGGCTGTTCCCACAAAAGGCTGGAAGCATGAGTCACAAAAGGCTGGAAGCGTGGCTGTCACCACTAACCCAGGCTGCTTCGCACCGTGACAGCCGTTGCTCCCTCTAAACAGCACGTCAGATAGCGTGAGTAGGTTATGTCATGCAAAGCTGATCTGTGACATATTTCATTTGATTGGGATGGATTCGTGGCTGGTAACCTTCTGGGAGGCGGGGGTTGCCTGTGTCAAATCCTCACTGAATGCAGATGCAGATTCAGAAATGCCCACACACACCTCCCAAATGCATGTTCAACACTGTTTTTACAGCAGTGGTTTCGAAACATAACACGGGGGGCGGGGGCGAGAGAACCAAATCAGGAGGCCCTGAATGGCTCGGTGGACTGAAAAAGGATGGTGTGACATTTGGGAAATACCCATTGCCAGATGTCACCTTTGTTAGTCTCCTGCAGACGCCTTTGAAGTCGCTGTAACCGGGGCAGGGAATTTGGCCCACACTATTTGACCTGTGTCTATCAGTTCAGCCGCTGACTCCATAATTCAGTCTAGACTCCTTTCTCTATCACCTTAACAATATTCCCGGGCCTCTGCCCTCTGCTTCACCCCCCTAGGGAAACGGCTGTTTTGGCAGGAACCATCAGGCGATTCTGAAGCTGCTGCTGCTAACCCAGCCGGGTTTCAAAGTGGATTAACCGCATGCTCAGCTCGGAGAGGGGAACCAATAACTACAGTTCAGCAGAACATCAATCACGCTGCGTTCTCAACGTCCCTCTGCTCTGAGTGAGCCGGCCTGCATCCAAATTGCTCTTGTTTCACTTGTCTCATTTTTGCAACCTAGCTATGGAAACCTTCGTGTCGTTACATGGGAACCTGGCAGAAATCCTGGCGCGTCTGCTATCTCTGTCCGCCCAATGAGTTAAATAGCTCCCAACCATCCCTGGGTGGAACTCAGCCTTTACCTATTTACTTTTTCACTGGACTTTAACTTGAAAGTTTTCAGGTCGTGGCCAAATAGATTTGGAAGAATTAGATTCTTATCGGTAAATTTCAGTACGCGTAGATTTCACCAGATGCACACAAAAACTATTTCTATCATAATCAAACGTTACAGATGGGCAAAAAGTAAGAAAAATGCTGCTTGAGAACTGGGAGTCTGAAAGGACATTTACTGGGTATATTTTGACAAATAAGGTTGACAATTTGTGTTTGAATACTTATAAAGCTTTAACTTGTTTGAAACTCGGTGTCTGTCGTCATTAAGTAATTATTGCTTGACCTCCCAATAATTTATTGTGACTGTGAAAACTTCAATGAAAAAAATGCTTCCAATTAAACGTTGATATTATCTGCCAAAATTATAAAAAATAAAAAATTGAATTCTGCTTATGCATAAACTCCTGAAAGCAAGAGATCCCATGAAACACACAAGTTTTCATTTTAAAAATCACTTTCTAGGGCTCCTGCTTGCAGAGAAAGCCTTGAGAATTTTAAGTGAGTGCAACTTAAAGGCTCTGAAACCAGAAAGCAAATAAAGCAAGCCCAGGTTTATTGCTTTAAATAAATCACACTTGTATAAGCCTGATTTCTTGAATGCTTGAGCTGACAATACTGTAATTCAGAGATGCAAACTGTGTCCCAGCCCCTATTGATACCGAAAGGAAAGCTCAAGAAATCTAATACTGTGGAATGATCTTCCCTGTGTTCCAGGCCAGCTCATTGGAACAACAAAGAAACAGCCCTCACTGTACCCAGCTTCAGGCTTTTCATAAGATCTAGTGCATGCTGGAGCCTAGGACAGGTCATTTTGGGAGCTTTGTTAGCAAACTCTTCACCATGCTAGTTGTATCCAATGAACCTGCTTATTAATACTGAATCTTAAAGCTCTCAATGAAGGATATGAATTCCCAAGCAGCCTGGAAGACAACCCCATCCATCAACAAAAATGATTAGGGGTATGGAACGGCTGCTGTAGGAGGAGAGATTACTAAAACTGGGACTTTTCAGCTTGGAAAAGAGACGACTAAAGGGGGATACGATTGAAGTCTATAAAATCATGACGGGTGTGGAGAAAGTAAACAGGGATGTGTTGTTTACTCCTGCTCGTAACAGAAGAACTAGGGGTCACCAAATGAAATTAAATAGGCAGCAGATTTAAAACAATCAAAAGGAAGCGTTTCTTCACACAAGGCACAGTCAACCTGTGGAACTCCTTGCCAGAGGTTGTTGTGAAGGCCAAGACTATAACAGGGTTCAAAAAAGAGCTAGATAAATTCATGGAGGATCGGTCCATGAATGGCTATTAGCCAGGATGGACAGGGATGGTGTCCCTAGCCTCTGTTTGCCAGAAGCTGGGAATGAGCAACAGGGCATGGATCACTTGATGATTCCCTGTTCTGTTCATTCCCACTGGGGCACCTGGCATTGGCCACTGTCGGTAGACAGGACACTGGGTTAGATGGACCGTTGGTCTGACCCAGTATGGCCGTTCTTATGTTCTTTCAAAGAAGATGCAAAATTTGGGGCCTGACTCAGCCCGGGAACATTTTTTTGCCAGAGGGGATTATCCTAGAGCAAGTGCCCTGGCCAAGTTCCAACTTAGTTGGGTGATCAGTGGTGCCTGCCCCATTTCTAAATGGACTAAATCAACATTCTCCCACCCCCTCCATTCCATACACCCCCACGCACCCAGAGGGGTTAAAATCTGCATGAAAATCCTGCAACTTGCCACTTCCAAGTAATTAGATTGTTTCAACTGTACAAAATATGTCCAGAATAGTTTGACTTATAACAATGAGGCTGCCTTATGGCAGGAACTGTGTTAGCCTCTCTTTTGAAAGCACCTAGCACATTTTGGGCGTGGCCACAACAAAAAGAAAGTATAAATAATAATAATAAATGACGTTGCTATGTGCTGTTAAATACTGCCATGTCCCACCCCAGAGGTGGCGGCCTTTCAGAGGTGGGCGCGGTGATTCTTAGTTGTTTCTCCAGTAATTCTGTCAAGCACCTGACGCATCTCTTGTTTGCTAAGTGCCAACAATGTTTGCTAAATGCAGACAATCCAGACAGCCCCTGCCCTGGAGAGCTTGATGTTGCGTAGATCGATAAAGAAGAGTAAACCAGAAAGTCACGTGAGTTGTTCTCTGATTTATATTGTCAGTACTGTGGTGCAGCAGAGAGTCAGAGCAAAGGAGCTCAGACGTGGTAAATGTCTTAAAGCACAAACATTTAAGCAGCAAAACTCTGTTCCTGTCCAGCAACTCCACAAAAAGCCCTGATTCTCCAGCTTTACCCCGAATCACTTCACAGACGTCAGCAGAGCTGCCCCTGATTTCCAGCCAAGCGAAAGCAGAATCAGACCATTAGCTCACATCACAAGGCCATTATTTTGTACCTAGCTAAGGAACTGCATTTTATTTTCCATTTTAGTGGGCCATTAGCCAGCATGCATGGTGATTACATTTAGACAGCATTCCAGCGCTCTGGAGCCATATTTATATGGCTAAAGTCTGAAGATTTCCATGACATCTCTTTCCTCTGCTATTGGGGATTGGTCCTGCTTTGAGCAGGAGGTTGGACTACATGACCTCCCGAGGTTCCTTCCAACCCTGAGATTCTATGATTCTATACAAATACAACAGGCCTGATTCTCTGCTGTCTTGCATCTTGTGTAAATACTTACACCTGCGCAGAGTGACAATAAAACTTGTCTCCCTCCCATAAACTCTCCAAAGAGAGCTGAGGGAAAAGATTGTGTGTGTGTGTGGGAGGGGGATTGGTGATTTTTCACCTAAATCTCCAATTTAAAAAAATTCAACCAGCTTCAGTGTGTGTGTGTGTGTAATCAAGATAATTTCCTCTAATACTCCTATCTATTCCCCCCCCCACACACACTGAAATTCAAAACATTTCTACCCACTCCACCTATTGAATCCTTCCTCCTCGCCCACGGGAAAAGCAGAGATTTGTCTGTTTAAGATTTCTGGGTATCCACAAAGTTTCTCCAAACCCAGCACAACACATAGCACAACCAACAACACACTGCTCCCTAAGGACTTCTGAGCTCACCGAACTTCGAACGCAACTTAAGAATCTAACCAGCGCTGGCATTGCATTGACACTGCAGTGTTTAATAAGCGATCCTCAAAACCAGGCTGCCGGAAGCCATTACAGGATGTGGGGAGAAAAGTATTTAATTCTCCTTCCTCACTTTTCTTCTTAGATGGCTGATGTCTTAATGAAGTTGCTTTTGCTGAAGCCACATGAAGGGAAAAAACCCACATTTTGCTGATAAAAGTTATAAGGATGACAAACCCAGAGCAGAAAATTTCACTGAGACCAGAAAGACGGCTCGTGGGGATAAGAAGCAGTCGTGCCAGGAAGAAATGAAGACTGAAGCATGTGAAAGACTGAAGTTAAGCAAGAACTAACATGACTCATGAAAATTAAAATAATGTAAAGAGTCATGTAATAATGTACAGTACCTGGGCAATTATAACCCCTGAGAAGATGTGCCCAAATTCTGAAATACAAATACCATTAAAACTAAAAGAACCTTAATAAATTGGCCTGATTCTCCATTGCTTTGTATAACCCCTTATGCAGAGTGTCTTCCTCTAGTGGTTGCTCCACCATCCAACCACAAACCCCGCCTTCTTCTCAATCTGTTCTCATTCTACGAGTGCAGAGCTGGATCCTTGCAGAGTATTCTTCTATATCCCAGTCTAAGCGATGATCCTTATAAGAATGACAGCTCATGAAAATGCCATGTTGCACATTCCATGGAGCAGCTTGGAGTCACCTGTGAATGTTGTTTGCTCCTACATCCAGAGATCAGTTACCTTGCTTGTACCCACCAACAGCAGAGCACTGGGGCTAGAAAGCCATGAAAGCAGCAGGGGAGAAGTCAAGATGTGCCATGGTCCACACACCACAGTTCCCAAAGGGTTTGGGCTGATGCTAGCCCGTGCTGGCAAGTGAGGCTGCAGCCAGTGCCAGTGGAAGAAGGATGTTGCTCTTGTTTGGAACAGCTGCAGTTCCCCCTCCGTGCCCTGTGGGGCAAATTGTGGCCACAGCCAGCAGGATTCCTGAAGCAGATGTTAGCTGAACAATATTGCAACTTAGCTTTCACTGTACCGGGATTTGGCCCATAGTTTGGGAAGTGTCTTAGGCTCCCTTGTGGTGAACGATGCCCTATAAATCCAAGCAGGTATAAACATAAACATGGCATGTTTTGAAGGGGTCACGTTGGTCTAGTGGACAGAGCACTGGCCTAGGCATTAGGAGAGCTGGGTTCTTAGCTGACCTCCTGTTTGACTATGGGCAAGTCGCTGCACATTTTCCCCTCCAGCTTGTCAGCTCTTTTGGGGAAGGGACAAATTTCTTATCATGTGCCCCTTTGGCACCTAGAACAACGGTGTTTTATTTTGGCTGGGGCTTCAGAGAGCAACTTTATAAAATATGAATAGTAAATGCCCAAAAATATTTCCCATCTGATATATTATGAAAGCATGAGGTTAATTTGCTCCCAACCCTCTCCCAAATGCACTGCTCTGGGAACCTGCCTTCTTCCCGGACATATGAAGGAGCTGTCTCTCATCCCATGCCAAGGGCACAAGATGTATTAGAGGGCAGAATTAGCTAACTGAGAGCCACATCTGTGAAAGTCTTTTTAATTGGCTCATCTTCCTTGGCTAATTTGCAGCAGCCATCCTCAGAGGAAGCATGAAAAATTGGGCTGCCTGTGGGAAACCCTAGGCGACAGATTTAAATTTTAAATAAGGGTACACCCGGGTGCCGGGGGGGGGAAGGTCAGTAACACTAAATAAATTCTCTCTATTTATAAGATG
Organism: Dermatemys mawii; assembly: GCA_007922305.1. Taxonomy (NCBI): domain Eukaryota; kingdom Metazoa; phylum Chordata; order Testudines; family Dermatemydidae; genus Dermatemys; species Dermatemys mawii. The sequence goes on from ML677387.1 coordinate 10,364,854, forward strand.
TCCTGTATGCAGTATATTTCTCTTCTAATACATTGTGCCTTGCATGTCATCTGACACAAAGAGGATCAATACGTAATACACGGGTTTTCCTCTTATTTCCCCTCATACTTAATGGGATCAGGTCAGAATTCCATTGACTTGACCGGGAGGAGGCTGGGACTCATCACAAGCCGCTCTGGATATAACACCATTTAATTTAATTGTATTAAGCCTGACAGAAGAGATCGCTCTAGGAAGACCAACAGAAGTTAATACACATGAACAAAGGGGTGTCTGATTTCATCTCCATGTGGCATGGATAGAAAAAGGTACCCTGTTGGGGCAAAGTTTGGAGACAAGATGAAACTAACCCCTGGTCTACACTGGGACAGGGGGATCGACCGAACATATGCAACTTCAGCTACATGAATAGCATAGCTGAAGTTGACATATTCAGGTTGACTTACCTTGGCATCTTCCCGGTGCTGAGTCGCTCCCCTGTCGGCTCTGCCTGTGCCTCTCAGCGCGGTGGAGTTCCAGAGTCGACGGGAGAGTGTTCAAGGATCGATTTATCGTGTCTAGATGAGAAGCGATAAATCGATCCCCAAAAGATCAATCTCTACCCACTGATCCGGCAGGTAGTGTAGACACGGCCTAAGCTGACTTATGCTCAGAAACCACTAAAGACTTGAGCCAAATAGGGGTTTGTGAAGATGGGTACAGATATGGAGCCTTTCAGAAGAAGGAACATGATTTCCAAAGGTGCTGAGCATCTGTAGTTCCCATTGACTTCAAAGGACATACATGGGGATATTGGCATTTCCTGAAATATCCTTCTATTGATGAGCATAGATACGGATTTAGGAGCCTAACTTTAGGTTTAAAAAAGTTGGCCTCAAATGTTAGGTAGATCGGTCCATTCATGTTAGCATCAGATCTTAGTATTCTGTGTCATCCCCCGTTCGGTGCATTGCTAGTAAACACTAGCGCTTTGCTAAATGAAATGACCTGAAGATGATCTGATCTCTTAATCCAAGAGCCTTTTCCTCTAATGGAAACAGCAGCCAAATACACGTTTTATTACATTTCACAGCGACCTCATCATTTCCACACAACTGGGTTCTCCATCTCAAGGTAGGCGTCAGCGAAGACTGCCTCTCTTCCCTGGCCCATTCCACTTTACCTTCTCATTCCCTCTGCTCTTTCGTAACTCTGGGCCTGGGCCTGAGATCAGACTGGTTTAATGGAGTTCCATCAGGGAATAGAGTTAGCCCGTGCGAGACTGGATTCAGGTCTGCAGTTTGTATGAAAGGACCCAATCCCATCCCGGGTAAGAAAATAGATGGCAAAACTCACTAATTCCAAATGAAGCTGCCCTCATTTACCTCAGCTCCAAACTGGGCCCTCATAGGGGAGTGTTAACTCCCAATGCTGCTCTGGTTGACGTTGATGGAGCTGTGCCCACTGGCACCAGCAGAAAACGTGGCTATATATTTCCAAAGCTTTTCTACGGAGCTAGACAGAAAAGCGCCTCTTCTGCATCACGCTCTCCTCTGACTGCTTCTACCAGCCATCGTCGGTTACTCTGCCATGGCTCATCCCACAGACCACGGCCCAGCGGCAATGCCCTCAGGGATTATTTTTCAGATGCTAGAATAAAAGGTCTCCAAAGGGAGATTTCTTTTCAAGAGATTAACACACAAGCAGGAAGGGAAAAAAACATACTGAGCAGCTTCAGCTTTCTTTCCAGACAGACACCCCCAATTGTTATTTCTCTTCACTTTTGCTCTTAATCCTTTTAACTCCTTCAGACACCTTCTGCTCACAGTTTACTTCATCAGTGCCTCAATTCTGCCACCACTTTCCAGAGCTATCACAAATACACACATTACTGGTTACTCAGCATCATGCAATTCTACAGTGCTAAACAAGCGATTGACAGTGGGGATAGAGAAGGGGACCTGCTTGCCCATCTCTAGCCATATAACCCCCAATCAAACATGGCGGGCCATAGTCTGCACTGACCTCTCATCTTCCCCAAGCAATCCCACTGACTTCACCGGAGTTGCACGGGATGCAAGCCTGCTTGTGTGTCATGGTCTTATAGTTAAGGTACTAAACTGGGACTCAGGAGATTTGGTTTCAGGTCTCGGCTCTGCCATAAACTCCCTATATGATGCTGGGCAAATCACTGTCCCTCCGTGCCTCAGTTTCCCCATCTTGTCTAATGGGGATGTTGGTTCCTTTCTCCCACCTTTGGTTTATCCACACAGACTGCAAATTCTTTGGGGAAAAGACGGTCTCTTACTATGTATATATACTGCACTTAGCACCCTGGAGTTATGATATTAATTGGGAAGATCTCTTAGAACAACATTCCATCTTGATTTAAATATTATCCACGATGGAGAATCCACCACGACCACTGGTAAATTGTTCCAATAGTTAATCACCCTCTCCGTTAAAAATTTGCACCTGATTTCCATGCTAAATTTGTCTAGTTTCATCTTCCAGCTATTGGCTCCTGTTAAACTTTTCTCTGCTAGACTGGAGACCCCATTAATACTTGTTCTCCATAGGGGTGCTTATAGGCTGTAATCAAGTCATTCCTTTACCTTGCCTTTGTTAAGATAAATAGATTGAGCTCCTTGAGTCGATTTCTATAAGGCAGTTTTCTAATCTTTTAATCAATCTCTCAGCTATTTGCTGAACCCCTGCACCCCTCACTTCCTGTGATTCACCGTGACTCTCAGCCAGCCAGGAAAACAGAAAATGTGGCTATATATTTCCACTGTCTGCACTGGTGCTGAATGGTGGGGTGGGGGATGTATCAGGGGGTGACTTCACTTGTGGGATGATACATGGGCACATAACCTGAGCCCAGGAGGGGCTTGGGGCCAGGTGACACCTGCCCAGGGAAACTGGACAAAGGCTGGAGGAGGAGCCAGGGTATGTGGCTGAGTGAGACTGCTGGAGGAGGTTTCAGTTTGGAGCTGGCTGGGGAAACAGAGGGAGGCCCAGCACCGGGGTCTGGCCTCCCTGGCCCCCAAGATGGATCTGACTGAGGGATCCTGTTTTCTGTACCTACAAGCTCTGTTTTGGACTGTGTTCCTGTCGTCTAAAGCAAACGGGCTCTCGACTCTGTAAAACTGGGTTAAAATCTTTTTAAATATGCCACGTACTTTCAGTGCACAAAGCTTCCACTAATTTCACAGCTTCTATTTCTGGAGAGTTGTGTTGCGAGGTATCATTTTAACCAGCTCTCAACAGCCATCAGAAAAATTCACAGGAGGGAGTAAATTTGTGGTGCCACAAATACAGGCCATGTTTAAAATGCTCAGTTATTGTTTCTTATGGATGTGACGTGAACCCACAAACCAGGATGGGTTCCCTACCCTATAGGGCTTATGCTTTAAAGCCCCAGTCCTAAAACTGGAACCCCACAAGCAGCTCTTTCTGCCTCATGCAGATTCCCATTAAAGCCAACGTGGGCGCAATCACAGAATTAGAGTCCAAGGGCCTGGTCTTGCAAAAGGATCCACAGGCGCAGATGGAGTCCAGTGGGATTCCTTGGGGGAAGATGAGTTCACACGCATGTCTGTCCTGGCAAACTCAGGGCCTGAATACAAACAAGGACAAACATGAGGAGATGGTGCAGGAAACCAGAAGGGTGAGGGAAAGTGTGATATGATGCAGAGGAAGAAATTTTTTAAAAAAATAAAACTATTTAAGATGCTGCTGTTTATAAGCCTCCTTGAAGAAGTTTCTAAAAAGGAATTTGAATGAGGTGTGAAGGCGGATGGACTCAGGAAAAAAACACTTCTCCAGTGCAGTATGGGACACACAAGATGAGCAGCTAGACTGGATACAGACAGGCATGCAGCCAAGTTCTCAGATTTCAATGCCCAACTGGAGAGCCTGGTTTCCACACATGACAAACACCCAGTGCTCCCATTAGAGTGACTGGATGTCCTGATATTATTGGGACCATGCTGATATTAGTGGCTTTGTCTTATATACACAACTATACGTCCCCGCTCAAAAAACGGTGTCCTGATTTTTCAGATTGGCTCTCTGATCACCCCAGCTCCCACTGACTTTGCATGGAGCTGTGGGAGCTCAGATCTACTGAAAAATCAGGCACAAGGTGTTTCCAGCTGGGCACCTAAGAACTGACGTACCCCACACCAGTGGGAAGTCTTTGACATCAGGCCATGATCACAGGGCCCAAAGCCAAACGAATTCAGCTATCGAAGAAACGCAAGTTGCTCAAAGGACTTGACGCTTCCCGGGAGCATGGCTGGCGTTTCAGGTTTGTAAGAGAACAGCAGCAGCACAAATCCAGCTCCCCGGTGCAGCTTGAAACACAAATCCAAAACACTTGACTCTGTGCAGACCCCTAATGTAAATGGGGCAGGCATAAGAATGGATTTGTATAAAAAAGCAATTTGCTGAGAGGTGAAAGTGGCAGATAAAGTTTTTCAAGTCATAAGAGACTTAGGAACCTAACTTCTGGCTTGGATACTGGCATTTAGGTGCCATGACTGGACTTAAGCTCCTGAGAAGCTAAGTTACCTTTGAAAATGGAACTTAGGGTCCTGTAAGCACTTTTGAAAATTTTACCCATGAGCTCAGAAATGAACAAAAAAAGAAAGGAAAATCACATCCTGCCATCATCCTTTTGAACGCACCAGATTCAGGTATAAACGTCCCCAAACTGATTAACAAGCATCTACATTGCATTGCATTTTGCTAATCTCTATGTAGTACTGCATCCCCACCATTTGTGCTTTTGTAAAACAGACATTTTTAGAGACTATGCAGCTTATGATTCACTCTTCTAGCTCTAGGAGGAAGGGAATGTCACATACTCTGATCTCTCAGTATTTCCACCCCAGGTAAGGTATAGCTAGCATGGCACATGAACAAAACAAAGACATTATGTGGGTCACATGATTAGAGATACCTATGCCACCGAAACGGAGATTTCTAGGGCAAAAGAATTGTAGTAAATGGGACCTCAGTCTGATCTGATTGCACTGGTAACTCCTCTAATAAATTCAGAATAATTCTCCCCAGTCTAGCAGGGGAAAATGGAAATTGTGTCAAGTGCTGGTTTAGAAAGAATGCCTCTTTATAACAGTGTCCACATGTGTTACAGAAAAATGATGCTGAACAGCATCTTGGGAACAGCATCATGAAGCTTGCAGAACTAGGAAACAAGGTCACGGACAGATAAGCTCTCTGATACAGCAGGTCCCTACCCTCCATCTGTCCTCCAGTAAGTACAACACAGCTGGAAAAAGCCAACTTGCCACCCAGAGATAGCATTGCTAACTGCCATCTTAAATTATTCCTCAGCCTCTGTGTGTCTTTTAGACAAACCCTTTTAGCAATTTGGGCAAAACATGTCAGAGTCTCCACACATTGCTTTTCCATGCCATCTTTACATCCAGTAACATTTTCCTCCACCACATTACCAGATCCATAGGTAGCTGGTGTTTCACCGTACAGGAGTGAGCAGCGTGGCCTGCTGGTTACAGCAAAGAACTGGGAGCGAGGACTCCTGAGTGGAACTGGGGGAGTAATGATTTTTTCAGTTCAGCAGCTGAACCAAAAAAGAGAAAAAGTTTCACTTTGGTTTGAAGAAATCGTTTCAATTGATACGAAATGAACTGAATGTAAAGAACATTGCAGTGAAATTCGAAAGGAGATGGCACTTCAAATAAAAACAATTGAAACCCTTTGTTTAGAAAAGGTCAACACAAAAAATAGATTTTTTTTTTTTATGGCCAAAATACTTTGGACCCAAATCCACAAAATGTTTCCGTCGACCTGAACCTACATTTTTTTCTTTTGGTGAAAATAGTTTCGCCCAGCTCCACACCCAGTTCTGTCGATGACAGAAGAAGAACCTCGGCAGCTGCAGTTTGCTCCATTTCAGGCAAATCAGGAGAGAGCTGCAGACCCCTGGCAAGTTACCAGCGAAGCCCTTCACTGGGCAGAGCTGGGGTTTGAACCAGATGCAACAACCGCACCCTGCAGCATGCATCATTTATGGTCCTTTTTTTTTCGTTCCATTTCTTGCTGAACCCAACCTTTTAAAGGGTAGCAGAACCCTACAGAAAGAAACACAAGTGTAAGGACCATCGTCCTTTAAATCGAATGAAGACAGCAGGGAACCGTGTGTCTTATGCTGGTGTTGAGTATTAAAGATTGCCGAGCATGTAGGTTATTTGTCTGTGCTTTCTTGGGACATTATGTTTATGTATGTATTCCTAGATTTACATACCGCATCTCATTTCCCTCTCCCATTTCTCCCCTGGGCCATCAAAAGCTCACTCTCTGCTCCTCCCACAAATGCCTCACGCTGTCTCTTAATGCAAATCTGTGCCTACAGTACGCTAAAGCTTCTTTCACTACAAAGAGATGGTAATGGACATGGAGATTCTGATAAAGGCAAAGGAGAAAATCTTGACTAAATAACTGCAACTCTCAAGCCCTTGGGCTGAATTCAGCTCCTCGGACTTGTAGTGGTGGTGTAAGGAGGGACTCCACTTAATTTAGTGGTGTTACGCCAGTGTCATGCTGGGGCAAGAGAAGACCCGGATCCATATTCACCTGCTGTAGAATTATTTCTTATTTGGATGACATCATTTAAAGTGCTCAGAAAAATCAGCATATTAAGCACACAAGGCCCAGTTTCCCTCACTCCATTGCACCAGACCTTCAGCCAGTGTAAATTGTCCCTCTGTGGAAGTCACTGCGGCTACGTTCATTTACACTAGCTGAGAAGCTCACCCATGGATTTTCACGGAGTTGCTCCCAATTTACATCAGTTGACACAAGCCCATAAGCTGCTGTAATACAAACGGGCCCTTCTGCTGTAGATTAAAAGCCAACAAAATCCCAAAGAGGCAAAATAAATTGCTTTGTATTAAACACACACAGAAAATCCCTGACTTTTACAGTTTTTGCAGTGTTGAAAATAAGTATGGCAGGAGCCTAAATTTTTCCCTTGCTCCCCAATCTCTCATTTCAGAGGGAGCTCAATTTTGTATATAATTCAAGAGAAAAATCCTTGAAGTCATTAAAAACCCTGCTTCAGACTCCAGGAGAAAGAGAGTGAACTTTAGTTTACCTACTTATAAAACATCGGGGGTGGAGGGGGAAATCAGAAAATACCCACCAGATACAGAAAACCCTAAATACGCTCATGTCACACCAAGGCCTTCACATGCAGGCCAAGAATCCTGAAAGCTTATATTCTCCTTCCACCGAAGTAGGTCAACCCGTGGATCATATTGAGCTATCGGGAGCTGGTATATCAGTAACTCTAATGACTTCAAAGATCTGGCCCTCAGATTTACCAGGACTCCTCACTGGCCTCAAGGGTTCTGCTTAAGGCCTGATGACGAGATCTCAAGTTGCAGTTAGGGAGGGCTAGGTTGGATATTAGGAAACACTATTGCACTAGGAGGGTGGTGAAGCACTGGAATGAGTTACTAGGAAGGTGGTGGAATCTCCTTCCTTAGAGGTTTTTAAGGCCCGGCTTGATGAAGCCCTGGCTGGGATGATTTAATTGGGGTTGGTCCTGCTTTGAGCAGGGGGTTGGACTAGATGATCTCCTGAGGTCTCTCCCAACCCTAATCTTCTATGATTAAGTCTTTTAAGCAGATTTTGCTACATCCCATGGCTGCAGCACACGGGCGGGGGATCATCATTCTTTGGTTCAAAGTGAGGTGGTCCCTGGCCAAAGCATCCTGATAGATCACTGGCTGTGTCTCTTCCCTTTCGATTGAGTGCTACCGTTGTGCCACTGATTTCCAAGCCAGACTGTTGATGCCAACCCAGGACCTAGACTGCAGAGATGGGAAGATGCGGGGGACAGTGGGGAATGCATATGATGAGGTGGCCTGTAAATGAGGCAGGTCGCAACCAGCTTAAAAAGCAGGCATGATCCTGCACTGTGCAAGTGCCCTCGGGTACCGCTAGAATTTTCTCCTGCTTGTAATGAAGTCCAGGGTAAAGCTCCAGTGAATTATACAAGGTGCAGGCTCTGTATTACACAGGAATCACTCTATGCTCTCTAATACTGGGCCTAATTCTGCTAGATTCAAACGGAACATCCTCCAACACTATGGTTCTCCTCCCAGCCTGTCACTATGGTACCCAAGCCACTTCCAAAGGTATTTGGAACAATCAGACCCTAAAAGACTTGGGCGAATGAGTGTCTTGTCACTCACAGTTGCATCTTCCACGCACAATAGTACTTTTACTTCAAATCTACCTTAAAAATACCCTTCCCTGTTTATTGCACAAAGGATTTAACAGGCAAAGTGACAGATCCTTAGCTGGGGTAAATCTTAGTAGCTCCATTGACTTGAGGAACTGGATTTTTTTTTTAATTTGGTCTTTCTTCTTCCTCCACCCAACATTAAGGATTCACATTTTCCATTTCCCACTCAGGCTCCATTGCAGTAGAGCATTGAAACATATACTTCCTGCACCCATCCTTATCCAGCAAATACATGCAGAAGTTCTGTTGACTTCAATAGGATTTAAGTATGTGTTTAAGCGCTTTGCTAAACCGAGATACTCTGCTGAATTGAGGCCACAGTGATTGATGCTCTTCTCTGGGGGGTGGGTCTTCTAAAAATGACAAACAATTTGCCTTTCCACCTGGTCAAATCTTGCTTCCCTGTGCAATGCAGATGATGGGGTGGACATGACCTTTCCTTAGATGCATTTTGCAAGACGCTCCCTACTGTGTTTTCCTGAAAGCCCAGTCTAGGTGAAGCACGAAGAAGCTCAGATTGAAAGAGCTGATGTCGAGTTTTAAAATGTGCTAATCTGGATTTTGATATGGTTGCAAAACACGTTACTTCAGTAACTAGGTTTGAGAGTGCGCTGCACAGGAAGCATTACCAAAGCAAAGCAAAATGAAATCTGTTCGCGTGATGATTCCCCCTCGTTAAAGAAGACAGCTAGACAACAGCCTCTGAGCATATTCTCAAGAGGTTATACCCCATGAATCATGAAGCTGTCGGATCCGCTTTGGGATTGGCTCTGGCTATTCACTATTGTATACTTACAAACATTTTGTACACAGTAACCAAAATATGCACTCTTGCACTCCCCTTTACTAGCATGATTGCCGTGCAAAATTTGCTTTAGCTACTCATGACAGATCTAAGTGTAGTCCTGTTTTCGCCAAAGCTTAATGGAAAAAATGGTAAATGATAAAAAAAGGAAAACTGAGGTATTGTAGTGCAATTTAGGTAGTAACAGGGGTTGGCATTTTCAAATCTAGCTATGGAATTTAGGGACACAGTTCCCAATATTTGTAATTGCCCCTAGTCAACTTTGAAAATCTCAACCATAAAGTGCTAATATCTAGCAGCCTGTTTATATACACACACAGGTATTTTCCCCAGATAGATAAAATGATGATGTTAATTAAGTGCAAGACAGTGTTAGCCCTAATTTATCTGAGAACAATTACAAGGAAGAATATAGAAGGAGGACTTCATAAATAAAGTATTTTGAGAGCAAAGGTACCATATAACTAGAACATAATATAATTCTGTCTACTGTTTGTATTTTTTAATACATTGACAAATTTAGGAAGCACGTTGCACAGAAAAGATAGCATGAAAATGAAGGGTAAATTCAACACCTATTTTAAAAGGGAAAATGCAAACAGAAAGTTGTGATTTGTATCCACACTGCTATAAATGCAGAGTAGCTGCAATGGAGTAATTAACGAAGTCACAGTTACATCGCTGTAACCGAGCGCTGAATCTATTCCCAGGAGTCTGGTGACATACTCAATTTTTCATCACATCGAGAGAAAATCCTCCCACAAATCAAGCCTTGTGTCCTTTTAAGAAGTAGCAAGGTGTCTCAAGAACACAGGTCTTATAGGACCCTGAGCATTCTGAAGGGGGCTCTGCCCCCAGAACTGCTACAGAATTCAATAGGAGTCGTAGGTAATTAGCAGCTCTTAGGGCTTGTCTACAGGGGGCGTTACCATGTGACAAGTCAGGGTGTGAATCTACAGCACCCTGGCTTGCCTCACAGTAACCACCAGTGTAGATACTTCTATGAGGCAGCGAAAGTCCTGGAGCTACATACCTGACCACTAAATAGCCAAGTCTAGTGTGCCAAGCCGCACTCCTGCACTTTCCGGGCACCATTGCTGCATCCCCATAGGAGGTTGCTACCTGGCAAACTGACATACCGTAGATTTATACCCTGCCGTGCTGTGTGAGAAAGACATTCAGAATCAGGCCCATAACACAGACCCGTTAGTTAGGGCTAAGAGACGTCTAAGTCATGGAGCATCTGCAACACCCCATGAAGTCAAAGGGAGCTGAGGACCTCACAATCGTTATTCGAGACACTCAGCAGCTTCACGCACTTGGTCCCTTGATAATTGGGTACATATTTCTCATCTCCCCTGGCTGAGTAAATTTCCCTTCCTTAAGACATTCTTGAAAGGTTTGTCCCCAAGAGGATATGATTAGCGCTGATTGAAAGATGCCAATTATTTTTCATAGGACGTGATGTACTGTTGACATTTTCCCAAAAGGTATGTTTCGCAGAAAAAAAAAGCCAAAAAATAGGCAAAGTTTTTGGTTTTTCATAAAAAACTAGAAAGTTTCAACTCCCGTGAAGATTTCCCACAAAACTCTTCATTTGGGTCAAAAAGCCATTTTTTCATTCCAAAATTGACAACATTCAGCCAGCTGTTGATAGGATTCACATTCTTTCTATTGCTGCCTCCTTCCCTTGGGTACAGGAACCCAAGACTAACATCTAAAGGACAGATTTCACTGCTCAGTCCAGCTCTGAGCAAGGTGCACGCTGCACCAGTCCTTTTACAACTTGGGAAGGGGTCGTGACTCAGTTTCCCCACGGCTCTGGTGAGGAATAGTTTTCTGCTATCCTATACCAGAAGAAAATTACAATCTCCTTGCATCAGTTTAGTTGCATTGGCCAGTGCATTGGAGAGGGAGAGATTCAGTTCATTCTCCTCTAATCCTGCACACCTGATGCAAAATCCAGGTTCCCCCATGCAGAGGCAGAAAGGAGTGGGTCCTTATTCCCTTGCACAAGCATATAGTCCAATTTACAGTTTAACTGCCTAACCATGGTCCCCCCTTTCTCTATCTCTTCCTTTGTCATCCCCTCATTCCTTGTACATTTGATGTAGACTAGAAGCTCTTTGAAGCAGAGCCTTTCTATAAAGCCAACGCTGCTGGAAACTGAAATGCATCCCAAATTGACCATTTATCGACAGCCCCTAATAAAAAACCCCTAAGGACTCAATTGCTAACGAAAGAAAAATTGACTTTGTCAGTGTCAGTGTGACCAAAGGCAGAAATGGGACTTGACAAGAACATCGGAAAACCAGACTGCATGAGAATCCAGGGGGTAGCCACGCATAGTAAAAGTATCTAAATAATATATAGCAAGTTGATAATGGACTACTGAGCATGGTCTTCCTGATGAGTGATGCTTACAAGCACCAAAGCATTAATCTGAGACATTATATTATAAATAAAAGCTAGTCGATGTGTCTGAAGAGGTTCATGATGGAGGTTTGTAAACACTCTGCTATATTATTAAAGAGCTAGATTTTCATCCCAGAAAGGATCATACTGATTCTGACCATAGAATTTCACCCAAGATTCTCAGCCTATTTTCTGTGATGCAAAGCATAAGCCCTTCTAGCAAAGTAGAACGCCATACATTTGCCTACCAAACAGTACTGCTGTGGTTATTATGAGAAGTGTTTCTTTAATCAGCAAAATAAACCAACAGATTTGACACTTCCTCACACTCCAGAGATGCGGGGTTTATCAAGGCTAAGAAGGAATACTTTTGGGAAAGCCCCTTGTTAAAACATCAGCTGCTTATGTGAAGAAGTGAATGTGAAATTCATGTAAAGAAACAATAAATAAGGCCACTTTGCCTTGGTCTAAGACAAAAAAACAGAATCAAGAAAAGCTGAGTGGGAACAAAAGTTCTTCCACATGAGAAATGTAGCTGAACTTCCCCAGAGCTAACAGCTCATTCACCGCTGTTACCTATCTTTTTGGAACCTAGCAAATAAGGATCCATCAAGGGACCATAGTTACCTCCTTTTAGGCTTGATATAGATTTTGACATGAATCACAAGTTTCTTACTAATGTTTATTATGGTAGTGCCTATGGATCATTTATGATCAGAGCTCCAGCATGCTAGGGGCTGTACAAACACAAGAGCAGATAGTCCTCTGCCCTGAAGAAGTTACATTCCGCATAGACAAAGGAATAGGACACACAGAGACGAATGTTCTATGTAACAACAGCAAACATGATATTTGCTCCAGAATTTATTTCTTCACTGCTGTCAGAGGTGCTATTGAGTTTAGAATAGATTTGCTGAACAGAAAGATAAGTGAAGGGAGAGTAGTAAGTGGGCATAACAACACTCCTAGGGATTGTGTCTGTTTCATTGTCTTGGGGCATCACTGTGTGGGTTACACTCAACACAGTGCCCTGTCCAAGGTCCTGATCTCCTTCTGCTGAATGGGGAAGTCAGTCTTGCATATCTAGCCCCAGTGAGTCCCCTCTCGAAAGCCATCCAGCAGGACTTGGCCTCTGCTCATACTAAAGCAGGGGTAGGCAACCTATGGCATGCAGGCCAAAAGGTGGCATGAGAGCTGATTTTTAGTGGCACTCACACTGCCCAGGTCCTGACCACCGGGGCCGGGGGAGGGGAGCGGCTCTGCATTTTAATTTAATTGTAAATGGAGCTTCTTAAATATTATAAAAACCTTATTTACTTTACATACTACAATAGTTTAGTTATATAGTAAAGACATAGAAAGAGACCTTCTAAAAATGTTAAAATGTATTACTGGCACGTGAAACCTTAAATTAGAATGAATAAATGAATAACTTCTGAAAGGCTGCCAACCCCTGCACTAAAGCTATGTTAGCAAGAGATATTTAAATATTTTACATCTGTGGATGTAGGTATGGATACAGGAGTATGGCATGCATTGGTAAAAGGGTTCATCTCCAGCTATACTAATTAGGGAAATAGTGTTACCAGGCTGCTAGCAACTGTGTTTAAAGGCCAGATTCACAGGGCCCCACACTACAAGAAGGATGTGGAAAAATTGGAAAGAGTCCAGAGAGGGCAACAAAAATGATTAGGGGGCTGGAGCACATGACTTCTAAGGAGAGGCTGAGAGAACTGGGATTGTTTAGCTGCAGAAGAAAAGAGTGGGGTGGGATTTGATAGCTGTTTTCAACTACCTGAAAGGGGGTTCCAAAGAGGATGTATCTAGACTGTTCTCAGTGGTAGCAAGTGACAGAACAAGGAGTAATGGTCTCAAGTTGCAGTGAGGGAGGTTTAGATTGGATATTAGGGAAAAAAGTTCACTAAGAAAGTGGTGAAGCCCTGGAATTGGTTCCCTAGGGAAGTGGTGGAATCTCCTTCCTTAGAGGTTTTTAAGGCGAGGCTTGACAAAGCCCTGGCTGGGATGATTTAGTTGGGGATTGGTCTTGTTTTGAGCAGGAGGTTGGACTAAATAACTCCCTGAGGTCCCTAAGATATTCTGTGATTCTATGATTGCTTTGCAAAATACTGAGAATACAGAACACTAATAAAGGCAGTGGAACATTATTATTTAAGTAGCATCATCCATTCAGATCCCAGTGCTTATATGTTCACATCAGCTTCTTGGTTAAAGTGAGGCACAGTGTCCAGGGAAGTGTGAAGGAAACTTACACTGTACCTGAAATATGTCCATCTCCAGAGCCGTCTATCTGGCATTTATCGAGAGTCCTGAATTCACACAGGGATTTTCCAGACCAGCAGGCATTCTGTTTCCTTTCCCCACCTCCCCAGGTTAATTCAAACGCATCATTGATTAAAGATGCACTTCTAATGCCATTTCCCAGAGTGCTTTCTGGCTGCAGGCAGTAGCATCAATTATTCATCCAGCCCAAGCGTCTGCTCCACAGCATTGAAGTCTCAGGAGGTTCCCTTTAAGTCACAGTGGGGCCCAGGTTGCATGTTTTGTACGTGTTGACACATGCAATGGAAGTGGCTTTGCTGAACAGATCCTGGTTGTAAAGGACTCTATGTCAAGATTCAGCAGCAGCATAACATACAGCTCCAATAAGGGGCCCAAGAATCTGAAACAGTATCTGCTTAGCAGGCTTCAAGGAAGCCCATTAGAGCTGGCAAGAACACCTCAGTTGCCCTGAAAGGGTATGTCTACACTTGACTTTTCAGTCACGTTAACACATGTTTATTAGTAATTAACATATGATAATTAATTGATTCTAGTGTACACAAATATTAGTCCTTATCTGTGTTTAACCCATAGCTACATACTCAGGAACAAACATCTGTAAGGTGATGATGCTAGAATATACAGTCATGTTAGTTAGTTAGTTGCATCCGACGAAGTGGGTATTAGCCCACGAAAGCTCATGCTCTGAAAAAATTTCAGTTAGTCTTTAAGGTGCCACAGGACTCTTTGTCATGTTAGTTACTGTGTGTTAACACAGCTGAAAAAGTCAAATATAGATTTGTCCAAGAAGTGGATAGGTCCTGTAGCATCTAGCACTGGAATAGGGGATAATGCAATGAAATTCCTTGCATACCTAAAATTTTACAGAAATAGGAGCTGACGTAGTTTGACATACACAGTAAACAAATTATTATTTATATGGTGTCTAAGTGTGCATGACAATTTGCAAACAAAGGACAACTAATACATTTTTCAAAAGCACTTAAGTCCCATTTCCAAAGTGACTTAGCACTCAGGGTCCTTAGTTTTAACAAAAGTCAACAGGATTCAGGCTAAGTGCTTTAGCCTCTCTTGAAGAGAGGACATACCCAATGTCTCTGCTCTAAAGAGCTTCCGTCACAGGCCCACTCGTTTCAAACCTGGACTCATAAGAGCAACCCCAACCTGTTTAGAACAGAACTGCTATGAAGAACTAATCACACAAGTGATGGTTTCTAGAATAGGGCCGTATGTTTGGCATTCGACAATAATGTTGGGGTTTGGGTTAAGATTTGCCCCCAAAAGGGCAGTCATGGACCATCTTGGTAAAATTGAAGGAAGCAGTACTTTCGTACCTTGTCTATCCAGAATCACATCCTCTTAAAATGTATCCATTAGATTTAAATGTAGGATCCACATGAGAACGGACAACTCCTGCTTCACTCAACATCTGCTCTGTTCAGAGAACAGCTAAAGGATTTCAGTTGACTACAAAATAACCATGGAAACGAAGACTATCTACCTCATTTAGCTAACTAGGGTATCAGAACACAGAGCCTACAGTTGTAGGAGGATGTGTTGTAATCAGAAAGACAGAATTTCCAAGTAAAGCAATAATGTATTCAGGGCACAAGAATTGAGGGGTTAGATGGGAATGGTTAGTAAAGAGTGTTTAAGCGGTCTAGTATGCACATTGCAGAATTAAGAGGCAAATGATTGTGCCCGTAAGAGAATGCGACATGAAGACTAGAAATATTTTAATGGCTTTCAGCAAGCTATTGATGACTAAAAATGCTGAAGCCACTGATAGGTTTTTTTATTTATGTCTGAGTGTTCAAGAACCCTAATTACATACACGCAGTCTAGCTACACAATTGTATGCCTACATTAGCTAAAAGCCCATGGAAATACACCATCTGTAGGCAATTGAGGCATCTGTTATGCATTGAGACTGTGCGTACAACGCCGTGGCTGCACACAAGTCTGGTGAGTGGGAAAATGTATCTAGTCACTTGCATGCACAAGTCAGTAAATGCACATGCAACAGTCCTCTGGGGAACACAACAGGGAGTGAAACTGATTGAAAGAGTGGGAGGTGTCTCACAGCAGAGCACAGAGGATGGCATGCAGAATAGTGCAGGAGGAGGAAGCTCAGGGATCTGTGTAGGATGAGGGAACAAGGGTGGGAGGCAGAGGAAGTGGCAGTGGAGATTAATTACAGAGAGACAAATTGAAACAAGGATGGGGAAGGCAAATGAGTCCTGTGACAGCACGGAGGGTAAAAACAACAGACTCTAGAAGCTGTAAGTGGGAGGACTGGACAGATTAAACACTGAATAAACCATGCAAGAACACACCCCAAAAGGGGAAAGCATTTGTTCTAGTAGCTAAAAATACATGTTCCTTTAAATGCTAGAGCAGGCAGTAGGAGGGAAAAGTTAACCCTCTTAAAGACAGGAGCATCCCCGAAGATGGGAGATTGTAATTATTTTGCTTCTGTCTCTACCTATGAACAATGGGATCAGATTGCCAAAGAGAAGGGGAAAGAAGAGAATGGGAAATACTAACACTGCTAGAGTAGTAGAGAGCATCAGGTTAAGAGTTGTTGGGTTGTGATCACCCTGCCCTTCCCATATTACTGAATGGGAAGTTGGTCCTGGAAAGATTAAAGGCAAATTCTGGGGTGGGAAGGGAAGTCAGGGCACATAGAAAAAGATGAAAAGCCCCAACTCACACACATATACAGAAGTGAAAGCACCATTGACTCATTGGTTTAGCACCTGCAGTTGGAGTCAGAATTTCTAGAGTTCACTTCCCATTAAGACAGCCAATGGAAATGGTGAATTCTCTGGGACTACTCGCATGCTTGAAGTTAAGCACCTGCTTAAGTGTTTGCGGGATCACGGCCTAAGCATTTATGAGGGAAAAGAGCATGTTCACCCTCCCACCCCCCAAAACATTGATGAAAAATTTCAACCAACTCTGCTTGTTACACAGAAAATACTAGAAAACCTCCATATACGTGTTGCTATCAGTTTTATCTCTTAGGCCTGGGCTACAATGGGAGGTAGTGGTTTGAACTAAAATATGCAATTTCAGCTACACTATTCACATAGCTGAAGTCGAAGTATCTTAGTTTGACTTACCTGACCGTCCTCACGGCAGCGAGTCGACTGTGGCAGCTTCCCCGTCGACTCCACTTACTCCTCTTTGGAGGTGGAGTTCCAGAGTCGACGGGGAGTGTGTTCGGGAATCAATTTACCGCGTCTAGATGAGACACGATAAATCAATCCCTGACATATTGAACACTACCCGCCGATCTGGCGGGTTCTACAGATGTACCCTAAGGTCTAGCAATCCCCACGCTCCAGAGCAAATCTTTACACTTAGCTCATCTCACACTGGTCACCCACAGATCAAGGCATTTTACATTGGAGGCTTTGCATTTTACAGCTAGGAAAGACACGTCAAAGCAGCCTGTTCCCGGTCAGCCAGCAGGCAAGGAGCAGATCCAGGACTAGGACTCAAGTCCTAGTCCAGTGCATACCCACTGGACCACGCGATGGAAGTGGTCTGACCATGGAAGGAGAAACAGTGCCTTAATACAACTGCCTCGTCACGCACAGCACTAAGCAAAGCATCTTACAGTGGAGGGCGATAACTAGAGCAAGGGACGCGAAAGGGAATGCAGCACCGTGAGAGGCTGGTGTCCTGATTCCAGAGCTCAGGTAGCAGATACAAGACAGTGTTTGAGCTGCATTTGTAAACCAAGTGAAGTGAAGCAGAGCTACGCAGGGTCTTGGAAATCAGGAGAGTAAGTCTGCAGTAGACAGGTAGCCTGCGGGAGGTCTTTCAGGATAAGGTCCAGAGCCTGATGCGGATCCACAAAAGCAATTAGACTCTATTCTCTAGATTGCTTTTAATGACCAGTCTTATCACTCATCACAAGAGCATGTCAAGAGTGGGGAAGACACCACAGGCAGGGGAGATAATACATGTCTTGGGTACGGTGCCAGTTACTCCAGTCCATTTTATTTATGACTTTGATAAGTTGTCAGAATTAATCAGGTCTTTCCAAAATCAGCACATATATAATAAGGATCTCACTGCAGCCAAATCTGACCATCTAAAGGGGAAAAAATGCCCTAAAATATATATTCTATGTTCATATTATTTAATCTACTGCATCCAAACAAATCTTACTCCTCTTTTTGGAGACCTAACACAATGGCTACAAATTCAACTGATATTCTGGGGGAAATACTGATGTGTAAGCCAGAGTGCAAGATTTAGACACTCATTCAGATTTTCCAGATATGCACAGCACCACAATTAGGGCCATTCTCTACTAAATATAAACACTATCCAAGCAGGACTGTTTGATCCTTCTGAACTGCACTGTGCACTGCATCAAACTTCCCAGTGCACTGCATCAAACTTCATTCAGCAAAGTATGTATGTCATACAGATTTTAGTGCTCATTGTTAAATTCCAAGGACAAAGTAAAAGAAAACCTGATTTAAGATAAATATGACTGAAACAAAATGAGCGGCTGTGAGATCACATAGGTAGGAGGAATTCTGAAGAGCAGTCAGACAGGAGGCATTGGGATGCACAAGGTTTGAGAAGGAAAGATACCCCCTTGGCTCACTCAAGCATATTCACCAACTTGACATTCCTCCAATCCTGTTTCTCAAATGTCCCTCGTTCTGAGGGACATCACTTTAGTCCCAAAGATCCACATACTTCTGGTATCTCCCTCACTGGTACTGCTGAAAATTTACCTCAGAAATGAAGAATCATGAAAGGAAGGTGAAGTTGTTTATACCACAGGAAGGGATGCCATGAAACCTTTTGACTGTCCTGCATCAATCGTCAGGTCAACGCTCATTCTGAGTCTCTCACACATTGCATGCTATGTTTGGGTCTTGGAAGGTTGGGAGGTGTGGGCTCCATCTTGACACAAAAATCCAAGATGGCAACTCTTCAATAGAGCAGGTGTCTGCAAAGCCTGTTCACATCTTTTTTGCCTGGGAAACATACCATAGCTGCAACACCACAATACATTAGGGGTTGGAAAATTAATCCCAAGCTTAGACGCCTCAGAGACTGGAGCCAGTTACAAACTCATACTGGTCTGGGCCTATTTTATTGGTGGCACCTCAAACAAGAACTCTAGGGTAAAGCCAGATTTACCTCCTCTACTCCTGTTGGTAGATGAGGGACTCCAGCTATGAAGCACTGCGCAGTAGCCTCAAAGAAGTGAATTCCAGGCCTTTAAGTCTGGCCTGGACCTTAAAGCCATACATCTGCAGAAAAACCTAGAAGAATAAGAGTACCCTGATAGAGTCATTAATGTTTCGAGTTCCAAGAGCTCAGACATCCTGAGTGGACTGATGAGAAGGCAGCTTAATCACTGGCTATATGGTGTCACTGTCTCTCACCCACCATCTATGTATGTGACCAAGAAGTCACATAAAAGAGGTAAAGGGAACCAGCCAGGCCAAGGTAAATTGCACCTTCAATTTACTCAGAGGATACACAGGGGTCTGAAATGTGTTACTTTATGCTTAGCTGGGTTTTAGAACAACCCACAATAAATCTTTTTAAAGTTGCCCTCCTGACAACACGACTGGCAGGTTTGTTGCTTCTGGAAACAATATTTGTGCAGCTATAGTCAGCTGATTAGTTACTCGTGGAGCTTGGCTCTACAGATTATAAAAACTGCAAACCTGTCATAGTAAATAAGCAAATATAAGGTGTTCCAAAGAGGTATTTAGTACTAGATTGATGCAGTCATCTCCTGGCTAAGCAGAGTGTGTGTAGTCACTTGCACTTGTTAAGTATCAGCAAGAGACTCAAGGTTTAACTGATGCTCGCAGTGTGTTTCATCCACCTGTCTTGGCTGTAGAGACTGTAAACTTTGAGGCAAGTATGGTGTGTACACAGCAACTAGCACAATATTAATTATTGTATTAGTGAGCACTGAGGGGCCCAATTATGGAGCCCCTGTGGGAGGTGCTGTCCAGACACAATGAGGTCTCACCTGGGGGAGGAAGGGTCTCTAGAAACTACTGTACTAGAAAAAAAGAATAGTGACCATGCGTATGGTTTCTGGGCTTACTGTGCATTAGCTTTGTGTCCCATATTTATCAGCAGGGGAGCTGGTCTGGGGACTAGCCTTTATGAAGAAAATCAGCAACAATACATCAAGTCAGAGAAACCAGGGAGCCTAGTAACAAACCAAGAATCAGTGACCTCTTGTTTTGCACATTGATCACCTGGATGTAAACGATTGTCAGCTACAGTGAATATCCAGGATGTAGCAGCCGCTCAGTGGTTTTCTACATACCCACACTCTTCTTTTCCTCCCGTGATTTGCTGTTCTAGAGGTCATACGCCTATGTTCACCTCTGGCCCTCCGGGTACCCTGATTAGTTATGTTTTTATAGCGCTGGAGATACAACTACGCCCCTGACTTCAATTGTATGCGATTGGAATTCAGGAGAAAGCCCCAAACACCCTGACACTCTGATTAATTACACTCTCTTGTTCTGCAGTAAAAACCCTACTGGCCAGGTTACTTCCTAAGAGCTGGTTCACGTATTAATGCGGGTCTGAGGATGGAGCTCCAGACCAAACTCCAGCCAGCCAGATCATCACAAACAACCTCTTCCCATATGACACACGTTTGAGAAAAACACCTGTGTCTGACTGGATTTAGCCTCTGGAGTATTTTGATGCCAAAAGCTCATTTGACATTAACTTATGAAATTTGTCGCCACCTTGCCCCACCCGCCTGTTAACCCCGAAGGCATAAGAGAATTTACGTTGCTGCGGAACAGGCCTTTTGACAGTGAATGAGTTATTTCCAAATTGAGATGGGAATAGGTAACATCAACAACATCAAGAATTGATATGGAGACGGTGAGATTTGTCATCCATCATGAATTAAGGGGTACTGGAATATAAGAGAGTTAAATTTAATCACCACTCACTTTTTAATTTGGGATACAAGATTTTGATACAGAAAGATGAAGAGCAAAATATCCAGAAGTATTTTGGAGCCCCAATCCCATTACTTTCAAGGGGACTGAGCTTCCATTGTCTAAGTCCTTCAGGCTCTGCTGAAAATAAATGTTCCCCAAAGGTTGTACGTGCATCATTGTACTATTATCACGGTCATGTCCCCTGCATTGACAGAAGACATTCTTTTCCCATGTGGTCTTGTTGACACACCCAGTCTCCGCGGCACTGACTACACTAGGAAAATTAGGACCTGTATCTTGTGCCACTCATTGGAACAGGACATGCAGACAAGGCTGATGAGAGTGGGGAAATGGGGAGGACAATTGTTTGGGGACCCTGAGCTTAGGGCCACCCACGAAGTATCTACAGCAAGTGAAATGTAGCCAACATGACATACCAGGGACTCAAATTTCTCTCAGCAGGCCTGAACATAATTAAGATTCTGGAATTTTATCAGCTCCTCCGAATCGTCCTCAGAATAGAAGATATGGTAGTAAAAGGCGCTGAATCTACACACCAGCCTGCACCTTTGATACACCCAGCAAAGCTGTACTGGGGTGACTTACAGGTGCTAACCATGCAGACATAGACTTTGTAACCCAGACCTGTAAGACATACAATATTTCAGTGCCTAGAAACTTTAGTTTCCATCCTCAAGGTCCCCACATTCAGCACCTGGGAGCATCAGAGATTCCAGTTCTACTTTGGGATATGGTTTTCCACAAATGAACCAAAAAATCAAGCTGCCTGGGAAAGCAGAAGAAGAAGAATAGCTCTCCTCAGTTTACAGATATTCAGAGTATCCCAAAATATCCCTCCCAGTGACTTCATATCGCCGAGTACTTACAAAAACCTACAATTAAGGATTGATATAAATGAGCAGAAATAGCTTCATTTAAATTCCTACCCTGTTTGTAATGTCTCAAAGTCCTGGCCACTCTAGGAAACAGTTGTTCACAGACTTGGAAGCTACGAAGTGCCAAATTCAGGCACATTATACATCTTTGGTCCAGATCAGTGGGGAACAGCTGAACTGAGGGTACTTTAGAGAACTGTAAGTGGGGGTGGGGAAGAGAAGCCAGCAGATGTGTAGTGACCCTGTGTCACAGAGATAAATGTATCAAGCTTCAGAGGGGGAGGACAAAAGAAAGCGATTTGCATTCAGCAGGGAAGGCCAAACCCAGATATTCAAAAAAATATTATGCAGGAGGGACAATAAAATCAGTGATTTTAAAGTTGCTCCTTAACTGCCCTGGAAAAGACTAGAGAACCAGCACATGTAAAATAAATAGTATAGCGAGTCATTCGCATTAGTCTCCACATCAAATGGTTTAACATGTCAGCCACTCCATATCACCCAGACCAGCTTCTCTGCAGCCAAGGATCCGTGCATGAATTGCTGCCTAGGAAACGAGGGATTCCCTGAGATCAAACGATGCAGA
The DNA here is from genome assembly GCA_007922305.1 of Dermatemys mawii. NCBI lineage: Eukaryota > Metazoa > Chordata > Testudines > Dermatemydidae > Dermatemys > Dermatemys mawii. The sequence goes on from ML677387.1 coordinate 10,387,103, forward strand.
AGCCATACAGCAGCTTCTCCAGATGAAAAGCACTTTTTGTCCCTGAATAAAAGCAACTGGGTTATGGAGGGTGTGGGGGAATCTCAGCTCTCTGAGGTGTATGATCTCTCCTGTATCCCCATTAAAATGTAACAAGATCTTCTACTGCAGACATTTGGAACACAGATGGGGAGAAAATATCTCTCGCAAATTATGCTTTTGGAGCAATCCATTTCAGACTCTCATCTTACTTGCAGTGAAGAATGTGCTTATTAGCCCTTGAAAGACTCCACCTAAGGCAGCAGACAATGCACCATGTTAGCCTTGCAGGAATTAAATTCAAACACGTCAACATCACTATGCCCCAAGTCTCCCAGCCACCCTGGCATTCAGAGACCTGCGTGGGCTTAGCAAGGAGCCGGGAACCTTGGCTTGAATTCTGCAAATATATATAGTAGATAAGCAAACAGAGCAGCCAAAGGAGTGAGGGGTTGTATTAGTCCAAAATTGCTTACCTCTTGAAGCATCTTCTAGCATCTGTTTCCCATCCCCGATATCTGCAGTGATTAATCTCTTCTCCCGCAACTTCCCAATCAAAACAGCTAAGCAGATCAGCTTGTTCCATCCATCCTGCAGGCTCTCTGATTTGACAGGTCAGCTACAGCAGCTTCCTTACCACGCCTACCTGCTAGTCCACTTTCCAGCCCATATCACTCTGACATAGAGTTGGAAGAAAATCAGGGCTCCCACGCAGAGCCCGGGGGTGGGGGAGAATGCAGAAGGGCGGCTCCACTTCCTCCCACCCTCCTTACGTTGGCATCAAAAATTAAATCCAGGGCTCACATGATGGTGGAGGGGAAGGCGTCTATTTGACAATACCTTTGATGACAAAAGGCCAACTCCCTACGCATCCCGGGCACCCTCTAGTGGCACATGTCCCCAACAGCAGGGCACCAACTAGGGACTGCAATCCTTTACCGGCTCTCTCTTGCTGCAGTGTGGAAAACATGATGCAATGAGGCCTTTTTATGACCATGTTTTTCATATAGATGCAGCCATCCAATTAATTCCTCCGTCACAGATTAACAAAAGCTATTGAGAGCCAGGAGTTTGGCTACTGGGTTTTTTATTTTGGTGTTGAAGAAAACATAATCCTAGCACTGAGTTAGATTGTGACCAAGTCTCCCAAGGGACATGATGTAAGAGCAGTAGGAATATCAGTTTATGGAACAATTCTGTACTACCAGCAGGAAGGTTCTGGGTGGGTGAGAATTAATTAATTAACAACATATTAATATATAAAATGTATTAAAAATATAAATAAATAAAATATATAAAATATTAATTAATTAACAACACATCACAAGGTTCCATATTAGCACTGCCCTCTCTTATGTACACACACCCCAATTTCCTACTGTTTTTCAACATCAAAGCCACAAACCCTGCCCAAGATCAAGATGAGAACGTGTACTTGGAAGACCACAGCTCCTGTACCATCTCTAGAGAAGTGCCATTGGGAAGCAATCGTGGCAAGTAAGATCTTTTTCCTGAAGCAACACTCCCGAGTTGGCTGCAGTATTGCTGAGATGATACTACGTAAAGCACACGATAAGTAGCTAACGCAAATTGCACACTGACTGGGAGCAGCAACGTATTGGCCGTTAAGGTAGCAGAAAACGTGGTGACGTCTGCTACAAGGCCACATATTGTTGCTGCTGAGTGAAGCAGCTCCTTGCTGGGTGGCCTGTTACAGAAGATGCACAGCCATGAACACCCGAGAACAGGAGTTATAGCTTGGAAGGACATACGTGTATCACCATTAGGCTATAACAACTCAGGGTAAGATACTACGGGGACACGTAGCAGTAGAAAAGCTTAAGACGGACAGGTAGTTAAGCCCTAACCCTCCACGCAAGCAACCCTGTGCAGTGAGCAAGTTCAAATCCAGCAGCTAAAGCTAGGATTTGGGCTTTGTGTCTAGAACACAAATGGCTGTTAATTCTGGTTGGAGACTAAGCCTTGTGGTGCATTTTCCCTCTGGTGTTCTATGTACCTCCCAGGGAAGAGGTGGTCAGGGTTTTAGACTGGTCACTTCTATTTCCAAAGAGGAACTGAGCTACCATAGGTCAGGCCAGCCACACACTCTCTAAAATTAATGGACCTTTTGTCTGTGTTAAGTGAAGGGGGGAGGGAATGAGACCAGCAGAACACATTTGTGTAGATGGTGCTTCTCCATTCTATTTAAGGCACTCCTATGTCCCCTATCACCATAGTATCTGAGCTCTGCCCCATCTTCAATGTATTTTTCCTCAACACTACTGTGAGGTAGGATAGTGCTGTTATCCCCATTTTACAGATAGGGGACAAAGGCACACAGAGGCTAAGTAACTTGCCCAAGGTCACACACACAAAGTCTGTGGCGAAGCAGCTAATTGAACCCATGTCTCCCAAGTCATAGGCTAATGCCCCAACCATAGAGTCCAAGGACAGAAGGGACCGTTGTGATCATCTAATCTGACCTCCTGTATGACTCAGGTCAGCCCATAGAGCCTGCCCAAAATAATTCCTGTTAAAGATTTACACCGTTTCCACTTTGAATTTGTCTAACTTCAACTTCCAGCCATTGGATCATTTTATATCTGTCTGCTAGAGTGAAGAGCCCATTTTCAAACATTTGCTCCCTAGGTGGCTACTTCTAAACGGTGATCAAGTCACCCCTTAACTTTCTTTTTGTTAAGCTAGATAAATGAAGCTCTGTGTGTTTCTCACTATTACTAGTCCTTTAATCATTCTCTGCTATGGACCCTCTTCCATTTAACAACATCCTTCTTGAACTGTGGGCATCGGAGCTGGACACAGCATTCCAGCCGTGGTTACACCAGTGTCAAAGAGAGGTAAAATAACCTCTCTAACTCAACCTGTGATTCCCATTTATGCATCCAAAGACTGCATTAGCCCTTTTGGCCACAGAATAGTCTTGGGAGCTTGTGCGTTGCTGATTATTTACCATGATCCCTAGATCTCTGTCTGAGCGACTGCTTCTCAGGATAGAGTCCTCCATGGAGTATGGCCTATATTGTTTGTTCCGGGATGTATACATTTAGCCATATTAAAAAAACATTGGTAAGCTGGCTGCAAACAGGCAATCCAAATTGCTCAGCATCCGTGACCTGTCCTCTTCATTATTTACCACCCCCCGAATCTACGTGTTATCTGCAAACTTGATCAGTGGTCATATTTTCTTCCAGATCATTAATAAAGGTGTTAAATAGCATACGGCCAAGAACCAATCCCTGTGGGACCTCACTAGAAACACATCTGTTCCGTGATGGATCACCATTAACAATTACAGTGAGACCTCTCTGCCATTGTTGAATGCATGCCATGTTGATTTTATATCATTCTGGATTTTTTTAAACCAAAATATAGAATATCAGGGTTGGAAGGGACCTCAGGAGGTATCTATTCCAACCTTCTGCTCAAAGCAGGACCAACACCAACTAAATCATCCCAGCCAGGGCTTTGTCAAGCCTGACCTTAAAAACATCTAAGGAAGGAGATTCCACCACCTCCCTAGGGAACCCCCTCCAGTGCTTCACCACCCGCGTAGTGAAAAAGTTTTTCCTAATATCCAACCTAACCCTCCCTCACTGCAACTTGAGACCATTATTCCTTGTTCGGTCATCTGCTACCACTTAGAATCGTCTAGATCCATCCTCTTTGGAACTCCCTTCAGGTAGTTGAAGGCTGCTGTCAAATCCCCCCTCACTCATCTCTTCTGCAGATTAAATAACCCCAGTTCGTTCGGCCTCTTCTAGTAAGTCATGTGCCCCAGCCCCCTAATCATTTTTGTTGCCCTCCGCTGGACTCTCTCCAATTTGTCCCTTCTGTAGTGGGGGGGACCAAAACTGGACACAATACTCCAGGTGTGGCCTCCCCAGTGCCAGATTGAGGGAAGTGATCATTTCCCCCTATTTGCTAGCAAAGCTCCTCCTCCTCCATTTTGCAGTGCCAAATCAAATGCCCTACAGAAACCTATGTTACATCAGTGGTATTACCTTTATCAACTGAACTTGTAATCTCATCAGAAAAGGATTTTCCATAAAACCCTATTAATTGGCATTAATTATATTCCCCTCCTGTAATTCTTGTAGCAGCTGCTCCATCTTGCCAGGATCATCCTTCCTCTCTCCACTCTACTTAATCTTCCTCTCCATTCTAGTCAACCCTGGCTCTGTTTCTTCACACTCTCCCTAAACAGTGGCACGGCGTTCCTGTGCACCATTAAACAGCTGTCAAGCTCTAGCCCAGAAGTTACTGGTGTGACTAAACACTGCATCAGCTTGCTGGGGGCTGCTCAGGAAGGCTTATGTCAACCTACACAAAGCTCACGGTTTCAAAGCAATGCAAGTTCTCTGTGGTAGATCATGACAAAAACAGCTCCTGTTGATCAAATGCTTGGCAATGAAAGGGAGTATAATGAAAGATACTTGGCCCTTTTCTAGTGCTCCCCGTGATGCGGGGTGATATTCCCAACTTTACAGAATTATGTTTACTTGCCCTCGTCTAATTCCGTCACTGGCTCCCTGTGGATTAAGTCTACACTACAAGCGAGTGGTGTCTGTCTCCTGCTTGCGTACATGACTAGCGCACGTATAAATAGCAGCGTAGCCATGGGGACTGGCAGCAGAGGCAAAGCATTCAGACAGGTTTGTACTCAGCACGGCTATGCTATGCTTCTGTTGCGGCTACACTATTGATACCTGCGCTAGCTGAATGCAAGCAGGGGAGTCACACCCCTAGCTCACAGTGTAAACACAGCCGTGGATTTTAGGAGTCCGAGACGGCTGAGCCCCTGCTGCAAACACTAGATTGTAGTGAGGGGGGATTCAAAAGCAGCTTTGGCCTCACTCTACTCATTTGGACGTCAAAAGGTAGAGTTCCCATTGACTTCTGTGCAAGCAGAGCTAGGCCAATGCAGAGCATGTTTCTCTTTGGGGGCAGAGACTGAGAGACAGGGTGACCAGACAGCAAATGTGAAAAATCGGGAGAGTGGGGAGGGGGGGAATAGGAGCCTATATAAAAAAAGACCCCCAAATCGGGACAAAATCGGGATCTCTGGTCACCCTACTGTGAGATTAGGTACAGTACCTGGCACTGCAGGGTCTCTGTACTACTGGGCCTCAGGATGGCCTTGCAGTACAAGTAATATTCCGACCTCTTACTCACTTTACATATGATTAATCCTTAATATTTATAAAAAGAAACTTTGAAGAAGTAAGATACTAATTAACCCTCAACACCCCATAATGGAGGAATTATCCCCGTTTTACAGATGTGGCAATGGAGATGGAATTAATTCACTCATTTGTCCGAAGCTACAGAAAGGTAATGTCAGACGGGGTTGGAACAAAGTCACACAGGGTCACTCTTGTCCTTGGCTTTCTGTGCCAGAACACGCCAGCAGTCAAACAGTTATCGATTCTTGCAGTCCGCCTTACAAGAGAGTGCTGCCTTTTGTTACTGCTTCAGACAGGCAGTATGTACCATCACACTCAGATCCCTCCCCCATGCCCCTGTCTCTATGAAGAATCATTTCCCCAACTTGGGGTGCTGGGGGGATGATTTTTAGGAGTGCTGAGCAACCCATTTTATCTGAAATCAAATCAATAAGCCCTTATGCTGCTCTGCAGCTCCCCTCTTCTGAAAAGACAGGCCAGGGTGTTTTAAGAGACGGGATCCCAAAAACTACAGCACACAAAAAATCAGGGGCCAGTTTTGAAAATCTGGGTTTGAATGCTGGTTTGTAATTCCATCTTGATTTAAAGATGAAAAGTTCACTCAGGAATTCAGAGGACAGAAACTAAGTTTATATAAAAGGAGGAAGTTTTTATACAAGTCCATTTGTTTATTATATTAATGTTTGTCTACACACAGATTTGCCCCCAAAATAATTACAGCTATTTTCATTCACCTCTTTTGTTATTTCTAGGGTTGGCTGGGGAAAAAAATCCATTTTAATGAAAAATTTACTTTTCAAAATTTGGCTTTGTTCTCCTTTCACTAAATCTGCATTTCCCAACAAAAACCTTTGTAAAATAATAAATTTCCAACCAGTTCTAGTTATTTCTGTGTACCCGCTAGCCATTAGGCAAAAATTTCTTTTGTGAAATAACACTAAGATCAGGATTCAGGAATGAAAGAAACCCACAAGCTAGAAAGAATACTCAGCTTCTTATAGTTTATTGATTATTTTTTTAAATAAAGTTTTTGTAAAGCAAAAAACAAACAAACGAAAACCACATCCCATCCAGGGAAACTCAAGTTTTCATTAAATCTCACTTGAAAAGAAGATCAGCCACGTATCCATAGTGTTTGACACCTGAAAGACAGTGTGGTTAAGACACCATAACTTGAAGGAGTTTTAGGAAGTGAAGTTACCCAGTAATTAAAAAAATGTCTAGTGGCAGTGCTTGTCAAAAGTCCGAGTTTAAGGCCAGAAGGAACCACCCGGTCATCCAATACACAGTCTGATCTCCTGCGTATCACAGGCCATTCGGCACCCACACACTAAACCCAACAACCAAAAGATGAGAGCTCACAGGAGATTAGACTGTTCTATGACACAGGCAGAGAACAGGAAGGACTGAGGCACATCAGGCCTCTGAAATTATTACGTGAGCTATACCCAGATAATCTTGGCAAGTCACAGGGGCAGAGATGGCGTCCATCACCTCTGTTTGCCAAGCAGGGAATGGGCGACAGGGGATGGATCACTTAATGATTAGTTGTTCTGTTCATTTCCTCCGGGGCACCTGGCATTGGCCACTGCTGGAAGACAGGAGACTGGGCTAGATGGACCTTTGGTCTGACCCAGTCTGGCTGTTCTTATGCCTCCCACGCTGCAGAGGAAGGGTGAAAACCTCCCAAGATCACTGCCAATATGACCGGGGGGAAAATTCCTTCCTGACCCCACTTATGGAGATCAGTTAGATCCTGGGTATGAGCAAGAACCAGCCACAGAACCTAAGGAGAAAGCTCAGTGCCACCTCAAAACACTGACTGCTCCAGTCCAGTGTCCCATGTCCAGCCATGGCCATCCCTGATGCTTCAGAGGAAGGAGATCAAAAAAGAAAATGCAGAACTTTGACATCCTCAGAGGCTTACCCAGGTTTATTTATGATGGGGATCATTCCTTGTCGCCTCTCCACTTTCATGCCACCCCTTGAGCTTTACCCTCAATAATTGCAAAGGAGCAGGTGCAAGAGGCATGCTAATACAGGGCAGAGGAAATACCTTCGATTTCATCTTTCCTGTAGCCACACCATGGGCCCAATCCCCAGCCTCCATAAATCAGCAAGGGCTCCCAGAATCTGGCCCAGAGCCCCCATTTACTATGGAGATCAGCCACCCTGTGCTTTCTCACCGATCACTGCACAAGGATTTGTAGCATCGAGATCTGTGCACTGTAATCAAACAGCAAATAAACTAAAAATGCCCAGCACCAGGTTATTAGATAGTACAGACAACTTACTTCAGACTAGTCAGGAGAGCTTGCCATTTTAGTGATGTGTTTGATACACCTTTAAAAAATAAAATAAAAGAAATTCGGACACTTGATTCAAGGATATTCATTATGTTGCTCCTGCGGATTGTATTAAATCAAATTTGAAAAGCAATGCTGCAGAACAGCTCTTGAACAGAAGTGCACACGCCTGACAGACATGAGCTCTATGAGGACGAGAAAAGCTAGAGGGTTTGCAGTTAGTCACGTTCCCTCATAAAAAAGAATGATATTAAAGCCTCAGCTAACAGAAGCAAGCTGTAGTGTGAATCGATATCTGAAACTTCCTCTCATGCTGTTGTCTGTTACAACCACAGATACAACGGAGTTGCCTGCAGCCAAGGACTTGCCTGTATGAACTACTGTCTACTTTGCAGAATTCAAAATGACGAGACTGGAAACTGGCTTTGTAGCTTTCTTGGAGGCCTGATCAATACACAATGCCCTCTCTATGTTCTTTTAATGATTACAGGGCTTTTAAAAAATGCTCTTTTCCCACAAGGTGAACTTTACAATAAGGGTCTTGGCATGGAGCAACTCAGAAGCCTGATGTTAAACAAGGACGTATCATTTTTAAATCCCCTTATGCTCTAAAGCAAGGGTGCTTCATTGGATAGCTGGATTTTCACAATTACTGAGCTTCCAGTTTGTTAAAGTCACAGGGAAGCGCATACGCACTGCACCTCTGGGGTGAACCCATTTATTTAGGTGCCTGATTTAGGCAGGCACGTTCATAAAGTTGGTTTCACTTTCTAGATGTGAGGTGCCTTACATGAGATCTAAACATATGCGCAAAATTTGAACGACAAGAACTCATAAAAGCGTACCAAAAAAACAAGGCTAAAAAACGTGGTCCACATAAAGCCATCCAGTCAAGGCAATTAAATTCAACAACCCCCCTGCACACCTCCTAACTGCCCAAACCCAGGCCTTCTCCAGATGCCTGTGAGAAGAGGTGGACCTTGCAACATGCCCTAGAGGTCAACAGCCTAAAGCTATTCTGGACCAACAGGCAAGGGAGAAAGTTGCCTAATGTCCAATGTCCTAATGTCCGACTTTAGGACATTTCAGATCAGTCACACCTACTTCCTTTCAGTTCAAGCCCCATTGGCGGATCACAGCTATGGCAGCATCACACAAGGACGGCAATCTCCCAGATCGGAAGATTGCAGGCCATTTAGGACACTACCGGTCAAAAAATAAGGCTGTAATGGTACATCTAGGGACGGTGGAGGTATATGTTATCCAGCCTCAGCACAGGGGCATGGACTAGATGACCTCTCGAAGTCCCACCCCACTTCCATAAAACTCAGCCATTCGCTCTTACCAGCCTTCCATTTTTCTGGACTTGGACGACCCCCAAGTAAGAAGGAAGGATGCTCCGGCCCCACACGTATATGGGGCTCTCCACAGCATTGCTTGTCCAAGCTATGCTCATGTCGTTTTCAGTCCTGATATAACAGCTGGCGCTCTGTGGCAAGGCATTGCCTCCAAAACCTTCCTCTAAGGAGGCTGGCATGGAAACGCTGCTGGCTAACTCCTGATCAACAGGGTCTTCCAATTTCTAGACGCAATAGAAGGCAGGGTAAAGACAGGGCAGCTTAGGTAACCATCCCCCAAACAAAGCATTGCAGAGGTTGTTACTGCAGTAACCCATTACATATCGAAACCAGTACTAAGAAGCCAAACCAGCTGGCCTCCTTAAGAACAAGAGGGTGGCAGCTACTACACGGGAGCCAAGGAAGGACTAAAACAGAGAGTAAGTGGTAACAAAAAGTATCTCTATAACCTTAAATACAAGAGATGAGGGCTGAAGGTGTCTTCATAGAACAGGAGTCTGAGAAATGCTAGAAGGATCCCAGGGGGTAAGTTATACCATATTCTAGTCCCCACAGCATACAGGTTATGCAGATATGGACACCAAACTCTCACTCCTCCGTGCATATCACCTCTGGGTTGAACTCAGGGTCAAATTGGGCATACAGGCACCCCTAAGTTTGTGCAGCTCAATTACCAGGATAGAAGAGAGTGCAAGAACATGGAACAGAAAGTAGACTTCCCTCCTGCTTCAAAGTTGACCTTCTTCCAGATCCCTAGCATGTGAATTATGCCAGCTTCAACTCTTTTCTACACGTGCAGAGTTTTATGACTTCCCTCAAAGATACTTGCAGCTCATGACAAAATGCTGCAGGGCATAAAAAACACCAACCCCTAGCACACAGGCTCAGAGCTTCTCCAGCTTTCTGCTCCATCCTGCAGGCTTCTTCATACAAACCCTCACCTGGTTCACTTACCTTCCCTAAAGTGTTCATGAAGTATTTTTAGAGCTAGCCAACATGGAAGCTCCCTCCAAATCTAAAAGGCTAGATGACTGAAGGACTAAAGCTTGAAAAATGAAAGGGAAGTGTGAGGAAAATAAAGTAAAAAAAAGTTACTTTAGCTGACTTCCTGCCTCTCCACGTACATAGTTCTAGCGGCTTTTTCTTCACTTTCAGTTTTCTACCTCCCTCTAGTGTGAACGGATATTTGGAGTTTAGTCTTCTATAGGCATATATTACCCCCAAACCTGTCCCAGATTTTTACACTTGCTATCTGGTCACTCAACTCCCCACCTCCTATTTTCAGGGGTGCGGGGAGTGGGAGGGAGAGAAAGGGTTAAAAAAAACCCAAACACATTCTTCAGTTTCTAGAAGCCAAAAAACAAAACTCTCAAAAACATTCCCTTGAAAAAAAACCCCAAATCATAAAAACCTGGATTTGCCAACAAAAAAAAATTCATCTGAGAGCTTTCAAACAGCTCCCAGGGATTATAGGTCATTACATAGCTCATAAGGAAGGTTTGTTTCATAACCCAGCTACTTTTGTATTCCTGTGAATCAGTAACTGACAGGAAGTATTTATGGCAGGGAGAGCTGACCAAATACAGTACATTTAACAGCAAAAATGGCAGGTTTTCAATTGCTAAAGTGCTGCTTTATTTTGCTATTAAAAGTCTGCAAAGCAGAAGGGACAGGTAGAAAGGGGGCATGATGTTTTAACACATATTATATTAAATATTGAATGCAAGATACCAATGAATTAAGCTCAAATTCTGGTTGGATGTTAGTGGTTAAGAGTAATAAAGTTGCATCCACATACATGCTGGTACCAAGACCCCTTGAGAGAATTACAGATTCATTACACAGAGAAGGGAAGGTTCTTGTGTACCTCAAAGCCTCCAGTTTCTTCCAAAATCAAGTGGAGTAGGCGTATATATTCCGTGGCGGCTTTAAGTGTGTCGACCTTACTCGGCTTCCGGTCTTTAGGTATCAACGGCACAATGGTCTTCAGCTTTGAGAAGCCACTGTTCAAGTTTTTTATCTATCAAAGATATTGAAGAGGAAATTAAATAAAATTCAGTCCGTTAGCTGCAGAACTCCACCCAGTGGCAAAAGGGGGAAAATTTTAAAGGCAGTTCATTTTAAAATGGACCGATCCGTTACATTCTGCATTAAGACCAATTGGTTGCCTTTTGTGAAAAGATTAAATGCAGTTTTAATAACTGCTTAATCGATGGCTGTAGAGCCTAACACATGGATAGGTGGCATGTAACCATCTGTAATACCGTCCACTGATGTGCCATTTATCACATCCATCACTCATTGATTAACCCTTTATAAATGGAACCTTAATATAAAGTGCAGCTGAGTTAGTAAATACAGTATATGTGGGATAATCCATCACCTGCGTGTCTTGGGAAAAATTAGGGTAACCCCACAATTATGATCAAACAGCAAAGCTGAGGGCATAGGGACTGGAACTAGGAGTTCGGGGGGTCCTGCAGCATCCCCTGACTTGAAGTGGTTTCCACGTTAGTTTGGTTCAATGGCTCTCAGCACCTCCACTATACAAATTGTTCCTGCACCTCTGGCTGGGGGGGTGTTATATAAGCCACAGCTGTATCCTTCAAAAAACAGAAATATGTCTCTACTGAGGCCAGTGGAAAAACACCTGATGACAACAAGTAAATACAAGGCGGCAATTAGGAGGGCTAAGAGCAGATAGCCAAAGCCTTAAACAACAAGAAGGTCTGTTAGGGACAGAATGCCTAAGACAGTCACCGCTCTGCGGACTGCAATTCCAATGCAAAAGCTTTGGTACTTAGACCCAGATTTTTAAAAGACACTTAGGTGCTGCTGCGTTCAGCCTTGCAATGCTAAACCAATTTAGAAGCCTCTGGCTCATTTTCAAAAGGATTTAGATATATAAAGCCAAAATCCCATTAATAGCCAATGGGATTTAGGCCTCTGTGCCTAACTCCCTTTTGAAAATGAGACTGGGGCTCTTAAAAGGGCTCAGGGTGGCAATACTGACTGCAGAGAAACACCTCTGAAAATCCAGGCTGTAGGCCACAATACTAGAGACAACATTACACAAGCAAGTAACTTGTGAGGCATTCCGCTGAATCCAAAAGGACTATTGGAGCAGATGTTCATGCAGGATCCGACTCCAGCTAAGGGCAAGGACCTCGGGCCTATTTGACCCAGTTGTGTTAGCAATGAATTGTGTGACAGTGTTTGAAAATAACTGCCTACTGCCCACGCTGCAGCTGTGTGTACTGACCACTTCAGATGCTTCTCACCATTCTGATAAAGTGCGCTTCCACCGGCAGGCCATTATTTGAAACTCACCTGCCAAAAGCATTTTGCATTGACATTGGGTATCCTTTTAGTTCTCTCTCCTCAGTCTATACTTGCCACAGTACCCACCTAGAGTTGCTGTGAATTTTTAATTTCTTAACTTTTATTGTTCATAACAACTTGGTCATTTTGTTGCATCAGAGTTTTTTGCAGGAAGACCATAACATTATTTATACTGAGCGAATTTTGATGGAGTCGGGGATGAGCCAAATAGGAATCTCTAGTGTGGCTTGTACACCTAGGTCTTCCAAAAACAGCTTTTCACAGCAACAAGCAAGCTTGCAAGTATGTTTGGCAAGTGCTGATCACCCAGCCTCTCTCTGTTTGGCTAGGTTATCTAGAATACACAGTGCACACTCCTCATTTGCAGATAAGAGTCACTTTCACAAGCATTCAAAGCCCATCTATTGCTGACCTGTGATCCAGTGCGTGCCCTTGGCCCTCTTCTGTAGGAGTAGAGCTCCCATTGATCTGAGGAGTAGCTCTGCGCATGGAGCTGCTACTTAGCAAGGATACAGTATCAAATCAGATTAATTGGTAAAGGCCACACAGGGAGAGCTGGAGAGCTGCATCGGTTGGGCCGAAGGTGGGGGAGGGGGAAGGTGGAGTAAAATAACCTCACTCTTGCATTCTAAGTTCTTTAGAGCGAGGACTGTCATCATGTACAGCGGCACCTAGAACAGGGGTGGGCAAACTACAGCCTGGGGGCCACATCCAGCCCTTCAGACATTTTAATCCAGCCCTCAAGTTCCTGCCAGAAAATGGGGAACCACCGCCAACGGGAGCTGTGGGGAGTGGCACCTGTGGATGGGACAGCGCGCAGAACCGCCTGGCTGCTCCTCCATGTAGGAGATGGAGGGAGGACATGCCGCTGCTTCTGGGAGCTGCTGGAGGTAAATGCTGCCCAGAGCCTTCACCTCGGACCTCCGCCTATGTTTGAACCTCCTGCCCCAGCACTGATCCCCATTCTACCCTCCAAACCCCTTAGTCCCAATCTGGAGCACTCTCCTGCACCCCCCGCCGCAATCCCTCATCCCCACCCTGGAGCCCACGCGCCCAACTGGAGCCCTCACACCACTCCTGTGCCCCAACCCGCTGCTCCAGCCTGAAGCCCCTTCCCACATCCTGAACTCCTCATTTCTGGCCCCACCTCAGAGCTCATAATCCCAGCTGGAGCCCTCACCCCCTCCTGCACCCCAACCCCCATATGAGTATTCATGGCCCCCTCAATACAATTTCCATACCCAGATGTGGCCCTCGGGCCAAAAAGTTTGTCCATCCCTGACCTGGCACAATAGGGACCAGAGCTGACTGCAACTTTACGGCATCACCCCGATAGAAGCATTGAATAATAATTGAGAGCTCTCCCTAGGAGCCAAAGATAAGCCAGACGCTAACAATTAATGGCACCCTTTAGCGAAGAGTTGAGCCAGAACTGAAGCGTCGTACCTGAATCCCTCCACAACTGGGGGTGTTTGAAGCCCAGACTGGGGTGAGAATTTCACACCCCACCCGGGGAGGGTTACAGAGAATAAGGAGAGCCTACTTCAGCCTGCAGCGGAATAAATTTCACCTCAGGCTGAAAAAGGCTCCCCTTCTTCTCTGTATTATTGTAGTCATGGATCAGGGCCTCCTTGTTCCCTGCTCACTGGATCCTGCTGGAACATGACGGAAACAAATGTAGAAATTCAGACTTGTTTCCTCCCACGGCTCACCAACGGCTTATTTGCCCCACTGAAGCTTCAAAAAGCAGCCGTTTCTTTTTGATGGGGAACAAGGGCCCTGTGGCATCCACAGCCCCCTTACCCGCTCTCTCTCCTTGGCGTTCGCCGCCTGCCTCCTCTCCAACACCTCCTCCAGGTTCTCGGTGGAGAGGTAGTGCCCGGAGGGCTGCCTCTTCATCCGGGTGATGGCTGCCATGAAAGGGAGGGGGCCAAACTGCTCGCTGAGGACATCCCCCAGCACCTCGCCCCTGGGGGTGACCATCAGAGGCCCCCGGTGCTGCTGGGGTTGCTGCTCTTCCTCGGACGCTTGCGCCGCCATCTGTGAGGGCGCAAAGCAAATCAGTTGCCGGCTCAGGCCCGACAAGGCACAGGAGAGTGGAAGTGGGGGAGGGGGAATTTTCCTTACTCCCCTAACTTCCCCAGGTAACGGGGCTGGCTATTCCTTTGGGGAGGAGCGTGGGAGCCTGGGGGGGCCCTAGCAGGTATAATGGGGGGGGCACTGCTCACCTGTGGAGTATTTTGGTGACAATGGCTAGCTGCTCTGACAGCCCCAGGGGGCAGAGGGTACTAAATACCCCCCCCAGGTAACACAGAGCTCACCAGCTGTATTTTTGGGGGTGGCCCCAGTGGAACCCCCAAGAAGGTACAATGGAGGGGTGCACATCTCACTTGGGAGGGGGAGGGGTGAGCAACTCTGAGAGCCCCCCAAAAACACAATAAGGGGCAGGAGCAGCCCTTCCAGGGTGTCCATTGCCCACTTACAACTCTGGGGTGTCAGACTCCACCGAGGTGCAATGGTGGTACCCTAGAACCCCCCCTCAAATGTGCTTGGCTCCCCTATGATGCCGGGGAGAGGAAGGAGTCAATAGAGAATACAAGAGGCACCCTCCAGGGAAGGGGGGGTGCAGAGGACACACTGGGGAGGGGGTAGGAGAAGTGGGGGCCTGCTCACTTCTCTGTGGGGCGGGGGGGTTACCTGGCTCGGCTGGGGGAGGGGCAACAGGGAGCCCTAGGGCGGGTGCCTCGCTGCGCAGGGCAGAGCAGCAGGGACCCCCCCCGGGGTGACTCGCTCGCCCGCGCTCAGCGGCTCGCGCGCCGCGTCCCTAAGGAGCCGCACCTGGGGCGCCCGGCGCGCGCCCCCGCCCCCGCGCTCCTCCGGGGGGCGCTGTCCGCGCCCGGGCGGGGGCGGCCCCGGAGAAAGGGTCCTGTCACCGCTGGCTGGAAAGGGGGTTCGCCGTGGGACAGAGGAGGGAGCTGCCCCTCTCTGGGCATATTGGGGGGGGGGCTGCAGCCCTGCATTGGGGGCGCCTTCCCCTCCCCCAGTGCATAAGGGGGGGCTGCAGCCCTGCATTGGGGGCGCCTTCCCCTCCCCCAGTGCATAAGGGGGGGCTGCAGCCCTGCATTGGGGGTGCCTTCCCCTCCCCCACTGCAGGGAGGGGAGGGGAGGGGGCTGAGGCCAGGCACTGAGGCACCTTCCCCTCCTCCTCTGCTTGGTTTTCTTTCCACAGTGCCCAGAGGGAGCGAGGTCACCCAGGCTGAGGCAACCCAGGCTCTGCAACAGGGTTCCTGTCATCTCCAGGTAAGTCCCTCCGGCCCAGATCCTGGGTCCCTAACTCCCATAACTTGTCTGTGTGCCTCATTCCCCAACTGAAATCAGGGATGATACTACTCTTTCCAGGGGTGTTTGGAGGACAAATACAGGAAAGATTGTGAAGCAGCTGGCTACCATGTGAAGACAGGCTGATACTGACCTTAGACAGAAATCAGTGGGAGTAGTCACATGTAATGTTATGTGTGTGCAGAGGTTTGCAGGATCGGGTCCATATTCACTAAGGTCCATGACTTCATGCCTGTTGAAATCAATGGACATTAGGTGCCTCAATACTGCCTATGAGGGCCTAATAGATCAGCAAAAATAGCATCACAGGTTGGCTTTCCCAGAGAGCTCAGGAAGCTAGAGGTAAATGGGAATCATTCTGTTACAAATGCTCTCGAATGGTGAGAGGCCCAGCGCTCCGAGGAGTTGCATCAGGTCAAATAGGAAAGCCCAGGCTGTTTTGGATTACTGGGGTTAGAGCAACAGGAAATAAAGGATGTCGGGAACTGTCAGTGCACTACAATGTAGCTGAAACGTTCAGGTCATAACCACCCATCTGCTGCAGCTCTCCAGTCTTCAAGGGTCTGTAGAAATGTGCCCGCTTAGTGTGATTCTAAACTTAATATATTCATTCCCACCCACTGTACCATATAGTCATTGTCTAGAAGGGAGTGGGTCTGGCTGCTGTGTCTTGCCACACAAGCTCAGCATCTAACTGAACACTATATTTGGTGCTGCAGTGGAATTTCACCGCAGATCAGATTGGCAGAGGCCCTGGATGGTTTTCGCCTTCCTCTGCAGCGTGGGGCGTGAGTCACTTGCTGGTTTGAACTAGAGGACATGGTGGAGTCTCTGTCACTTGAAGTCTGTCCACCAACGTTTGAGGACTCCAGGAACTCAGCCAGAGGTTATGGGCCTTTGCAGGAGTAGGTAAGAGTTGGGTGAGGTTCTGTGGACTGCAATGTGCAGGAGGTCAATGTACAATGTATTCCCTGGCCAAGATTTTATGCTGTCCAAGATTGATTAAGGCCAGATTCTGATCTCATTTACACTGGTGAAAATCTGCAGTTCAACAGAGTTATCACACATTTAAAACAGTCTAACAGACCAGAAATTAACACACACACACACACGCACACACGATAACATGGCAATTTGTTATAGGCTTTTCACCAGGTTCAGCCTCAATTTTGTTACTCAGAGTTCGCTGTGATCTGGGTAAGATTGCTGTGGATCATAATCTGCATGGAAAAGTATTCATCTCCTAAATACCCAACTTAGGGACAGATTTGGCTATTTTGAGAATCTGATTATTAGTGATGAGAGGGATTTTTTTGCCAACAGCTGCAATGTAACACTAGATGTCACTATTCTACCTATTTTCTACTTTTCCCACATCATTCCCTTCTCTTCTTCCCATAAAATGACACAAATATCACCACCGTCAGTAAGGATTTAAAAGATATTTCCCACCACTGTGTTACAATCCTGCTGCAACTATTCAAAAGCTCTGTAGCTTAGAGAAAATACATGATTATATAGGTGGTCCCTACATTATTAGCAAATAACCACCAACTTATGGAGAGGGGAAGCCATGAAAACTCAGAGTCTGCAAATATTTGTATGAAGCTTCTGGGGTTGCTCTCTGTTTGCGTCACTGTGTGGCACTTACTCCTTTGCTACTACTCTGTTCATTCGAGGGGCAGCACAAATGCCAATGTTTGATATTAAGGATAATATAAAAGGCGACAGTCATGCTCTGTTGGCTGAACAAATGTTTGGAGGCCGCTCCGTTGTAACACTAGACTGAAATCCTCACGTACCAAAACTGAGGCACTTACGGGCCCTTACATAAGGTCACATAGGTCGGGGCAGATCTGAGAATAGAATCCAGGAGTCCAGTCCAAGTCCTGTGGTCTAGAGAATAATAAGATCACCCCCTTCTATAGCTGATAGGAAATGGCTGTAAAGTATTTTACAGGATACTAGAATATCCCATTATTATAGTCTGTTCATAACTGGAAGTTGGTGACTTCTATATGACAGCTAGGAGGTTTATTTATTTGAAAATCAAGGGCCTTGTTCCTCCACTCTTTACTCTTGAAAGTGAATTTTGCCTGTGTGAGGACGGAGAAATACAGGATCTGCTCCAGTTGTGGGTCTTTTATTCAGTGAAGCACATGAGCTGTACTTCTGACAAACACAGAAGGCTCCTGTGTACATGGGCTGTGAATTCTGACATGAATCTAGCTCTCGGTATGAATCGTCTCTGTTATATTAATATTGTGCTATGGTCTGGAGTGAAAGGATTGACCCAATGAGCGGCAGAGACTCAAGCTGACTCATTTTCACTTTTCAGTTTAAATCGTCTTTAGCTATCCAGTGGGGGACTGATTTTCAAGTTATCATAGGATCGTAGAATATTAGGATTGGAAGGGACCTAAGGAAGTTATTTAGTCTAACTCCCTGCTGTGATGGGGCAAGGCCAGATGGCTATAGGAAAGGGATAAGGAACAGATATGTTAGTCTCAGGCTAAACAAATCCCTGATACCACTGGAATCAAATGGCAGTTGTTCTAGGTTAATCAAGACACCTGGGGCCAGTTAAGAACCTTCTAGAAAGCAGTAGAAATAGCCTGATTGGAACACCTGAAGCCAATCAAGGGCTGGCTGAATCCAGTTAACGAAACCTCTCAGTTAGTCAGGGGGCCGTGCATGTCAGGAGCTGTGGGAGGAAGTTGTGCTGTTGGTGAGACTGAGCGGTAGACACCATATCAGACACAAGGAAGGAGGCCCTGAGGTAAGGGTGATGTGGAGTTTGAGAGAGCGGGGACTGCTGTGGGGAAGTAGCCCAGGGAATTGTACGTGTTCTGTTGCTAGAAGGTCAGCCATCATAGCTGATACTATTAGGGTCCCTGGGCTGGAGCCCGGAGTAGAGGGCAGGCCCGGGCTCCCCACTTTCTGCCTCCCCTAATTAATCACTGAGATTGGGAGACAACAGAGACTGTGCCAGGAAGGATAGCTTCTCCTCCCCTCCCTCTCTGGCTTAGGATGAAAATGGCTTTATAGGCTGTGACCCTTGTCTCTAGAGAGAGAAGGGCTACATGGAGGGTCACAGTGAGCCGCTGAGGCTAGTGAAATCTGCCAGGAAATGCAGGATCCGCGGAGACAAGGGCAGAGTTTTGTCACACTGCTCAAAGCAGGACCAACCCCAACTAAATCATCCCAGCCAGGGCTTTGTCAAGCTGGTCCTTGAAAACCTTTAAGGAAGGAGATTCCACCACCTCTCCAGGGAAGCCAGTCCAGTGCTTCCCCACCCTCCTAGGGAAAAAGTTTTCCCTAATATCCAACCTAAACCTCCCCCTCTCCAACCTGAGACCATTACTCCTTGTTCTGTCAATACGGAACTGAGACATAGCAGCTGCATGACTCTCCCAAGATCACACACAGAGTTTGTGGCAGGGCTGAGAATTGAACCTCCTTCGTCTCCCAAGTCCATGGCTAGCACTCTAATCACTGGACCATCTGGGAAAGCACAACTCTCCTTTAGGCACCTACGTGTAGTGGCTCAGTTTTCCAAAGGGCTTGACGTCCCACAGCCCCTGCCGAGGACACACCCTTCAGGAAGGGCTGTAGGCTGCTAGCACTTTTGGAAATGTGGTCCCTGGTGCATGTGCATTTTGGTAACTAACCCTGCGTGCACGGGCATGCCATATGTTGTTAGCGGTTCAGTCCGATATGGGTCATGGAGAGGACTTGGCGGCATGCCCTCAATGATCCTGGCTTGGCAGAGATCCACACCATCCGCCTTATGGCCTGCTAATAAAAGATTAACATAGAGTCCCCTGGGGGGAGCGTTAGTGGTTCTGTTTGCCCTTGGAGATGCAAAAGCCTTTCATGGTGCTGGCAAGGTTATTAGGGCATTCTTAACAGCATGTTAGGAACCACTGGGGAAGAGAGATCTTTATAAAACAGAAAATATCATAGTGCCACTATATACATCCACGGTACGTCCCTACCTTGAAGACTGCCTGCAGTTCTGGTAGCCCCATCTCAAAAGGATCTATTAGAATAGGAAAAGGTACAGAGAAAAGCAACAAAAATGATTAGGGGTGTGGAAAAGCTTCCATATGAGGAGAGATTAAAAGGATTGGGACTGTCCATTTTAGGAAAGAGACATCAGTGGGGGATATGATAGAGGTCTGTAACATCGCGACTGATGCGGGGAAAGTGAATAGGGAAGTTTTATTTACCCCTTCACCTAACAAGAAGCAGCGGTCACCCAATGACATTACTAGGCAGCAGGTTTAAAACAAACAGAAGGAAGTACTTCTTCACACAGTGCACAGTCAACCTGTGGAACTCCTTGCTGAGGGAATGTTGTGAAGGCCAAAAGTGTAACTGGGTTCATAAAAGAATTAGCCAAGTTCTTGGAGGATAGGTCCAAGATGGCTAATAGCCAAGACGGTTAGAGATACAACCCCAAGCTCCAGATGTCCCTAAATTGCTAACTGCCAGAAGCTGAAACTGGACTACAGGAGACAGATCTCTTGATAATTGCCCTATATTTGTCATTCCCTCTGGCCATTATTGGAAGACGGGATACTGGGCTATATGGGCCATTAGACTGATCCACTATGGTCATTCTCATGTTCTTATGTTCATTGAAATCTGTGCTCAGGGTGGGATAGAAGATGGTTAGTGATCCCCATCGTGCATGATCTCACTAATGTGATGGAAGTACAAATAGTACCGTAAATGTCATAGGAAACAGGCTCCTTCTTGTCAGAGCAATGAATGGTTCAGAGAGAATTTGCTGAGGGTGACATTTACCCCGTGCAGAGGAACAGCGTAAGGTCCATCTGATTGTTGTCAAGTGTCCTTCAAATGGAGGGTGACTCAGAGACCAACTCTCAGTGGATATGTGTCCATATCATTACAACAAAAATCATAACCACAGCTTATCCTACCACCGAAAAGCCAAAGACTGAACTCTCCTCTGGCTCTTACAGATGGTCCCTGCAGGTGAGGGTTAAGGAGATTCCCAGGGCATTGTGGGATACTTGCCTTGCTGGGCATGTTCTGTGATTTAATAAGGGGCTTCACGCTCCAAGGGGAGTTAAACCAAAAGCTTCATTAACACAGAAATCACTAAAGATAAAAAACCACTGAAGAAATTTCATGGAACAGATTTTGTTTCATATTGAGAGATTACTGGAAGGAATGGGTCATAGGTGTATTTAGCCAACTCCTGTGCTCAGATATGGTTGCACAGAGAATACAGACTGGATTTGCATTTTCTCTCAAAGGCAGATTAAAGAATGCAGGATCCTTTCTACTCTATTTAGCAAGGATTATAATAGGAAGGCTTCCAATAGGCGAATGAGAGCCAGCTTTCCCCACCCCACTGATGACAGGTGGGAGTGTATTTTAATGGAGTTGCTCAATTATCAACGTTCCACCCCACACATCCCTCTGTAACTTCCCCTCATGGCTGGGGAAACTTCCCTCATGCAAATTCCCGGACTACACTACAAACTTCTGTTGGTATAACTACATCACCCAGGGATGTGGGAAATCCCCGCTCTTGAGTGACACCGTTATACTGACTGAACTCCCGATGTAGGCCTGTCCCGTCAACATCGCTTCCGCGTCTCGGGGAGGTGCATGAACTACGCAGACAGGCGAAGTTCTCCATCGGCGTAGGTAGTGTCTTCCCCAAGCGCTACAGAGGTGCAGCTGTAGCACTGTAAGTGCAGACAAGCCTCAGACTGTGCTAAGATCTGGCTTCCACACCCGCTGAAGTCAATGGGTGTGTCTCCATTGACTTCAATGGGCTTTACATCTGCTCCTAATGAAAGGATGCAGTAGAATCCCCATGAATGATATTTAGGGCTAGAGCGGTGCTGGAACTGGAATTTCCATCTGATCAGAAATTCCGTGATTGCAAAACAGGATTTTGTTCCCAAAGGTCACTTCAAAATTTCACCCAAACTTCATTTTGGGTCGACAGACACATTTCAAGAAGATAACAAAATATTTTGTTTTGATTGCAACTTCTTATAAATTTTGAAGTGAAAGCACTGTTTGGAAATAAAAGCAAACATTTCAATAGGGTCAAATTAGAACACTTTGAGCATACTGGAAACACTTCATTCAGATACTTTTGAAAACACATTTTAATCAAAAGCAATATGCTTCTATGAACACTTTGATTAGGTCAAATCAACAGTTTCTGGACAGAAAATTGTTCTGATGCAGAACTTTATCCCAGCCCCGTTTAGGAAGAATATTTAATATTGAGATACCTCAACATTATCAGTGTCACCTCCAACTAAAGATGGGTGAACTGTTCTCCCTAGGAAGAAGTGTTTGCATTTAGCTCTAGGGAGATCCAATCACAATCAACTCACTTAGGCTCACAGCATGAATGTCTTCTATCAGATTCTACAAAATCAAAATGGACGAGCACTTTGATGGGAGTGGCTAAGGATACGTCTGCATGGCAAAAAAAGACCTGCAAAACCAAGTCTCAGAGCCCAGGTGAACTGCCTCCACCTTGTAGGGTAAGCAGAAAGCAAGTGTGAAAAATCAGGTTGGGGTAAGAGGTAATAGAAGCCTATATAAAAAAAAATCCCAAAATCAGGCTATCCCTGTAAAATCAGGGCATCTGGTCACCCTACCAGTTCACAGGGTTCATACTGTGGAGCTAAATATAGCACCACAGATGTTCCTGCTGCATCAGGAGTTCTGGCTCTGAGATCCTGCTCCCCCTCGTGCAAGATTTCAGAGACCAGCCTCTATTCTAAGCAGAATGTCTCCCCTGGTATTTTTAGCCCCTGAGCATAAGCCTAAGTCAACTCACCCAGGCTCTGCGAGTCACTGCTGTATTTTTGCAGTGTAGACATTTCCCAAGGACCATCTCTGCATTGCTGGACGTGATGCTACTGACTCAGTAGGTGGCAGTCTTCCATGAGTCAAGTTAGAGCCAGTGTTCCACCCTTTGCACAAGAGAATGCAAATGCTGGTGGTTTATTTTGGCTGAGATACAAACCCAGGGTTTGGAAGAAATCCAGGGGTCTCACTCGTCTCGTGTACCTACAGGATCTGGGTTCGGTTAGGAGTCACGCCTCCTGGGCTCTTTGTTCTGATTCCTTGCACAGGCACAGAGGTTGCCTGAAATATCCAGGTCTCAGATAGGCTAAGGATATACCTGGTAGAAAGCAGTCAAAACCGCAGGGCTGCAGAGATCACGCTTCATGAAGGGGCAGTAGGTTTAGCTCGCTGCAGCTCAGATGGCCTGGCTAAGCGTCTGTGATCTGCTTGAACATTTCAGCACATCTTTCACATTTTATAAGATCTTATGTAACGCTTTTGTTTCAGCTGGCGTGAGGGGTTTCGAAATAGGGCCAGGTTTGTCTCCTTAATTCGCTCAATTCACTGAATCTGGGAGGCATGCAGCTTGGCACGTCCATAGAGCGTACTACTTCTTCCTCTGGAGCGGGGGTGTGTGTGCGTGTGTTACTTTTCTTATGAATAGTTTCTCTTCTGCTTCCCACATGCTTTTCTCAGAGCGACTGAGTCGTGCACATGTTCTGCCTTCTGCTCACTGGGTGGACTTTCTGGGAAACACTTGGTCATTGAACAAGAACAGAGCTGGCTGTTTGGAGAAAGGTGCACTCTAGAGACACTGCCTTCTATGTAGAGTGGTTCTCTCTCCCTCCCTCTCTGCTCGGTGAAATGTTTGACATTAGGAAGCTATGCAGCTGCAGAACAGAGTCCGCCCTGACTGTTCGTCACATGGATCTAACATTTCAACTGGTCTGTATAATTCTGACATCAAGGTGCTGAGTAATGTTAATAAAATTCAGCGTGGCTGTCTTGATGAGGACTAGGTGTGGTTCTACGGAGCAGTAGCTGATGGCATTTGTTAGTTGGTCCAGCACGGTCAATATCCTTTGTGGTTCAAACTCTATTCTGCGCTCACATGTGTGCATAGCTGTACATGTCTCAGTAGTTCCCCCTCAATGTTACTTGGAGGGAAAATGAATCCCTGAGTCTACTTTTTATAGCCACCAGCACGGTCAGTCAGAGGATTAAAACTACGCAGAGGAGACAGAATGGTCTTGTGTTTGCAGAAGGGACTGGATCTTGACTGCGTTCCTAACTCATTAGACAATGCTCTGTGCCTCAGTTTCTCTATGTGTAAAGGAGGGTAAGAGTAATTACCCACCTTCGGGAAGTGATTTGAGATCTTGAGAAGCAAAGTGTAAACCCCAGGCAAGGCATTATCTTACTTTCAATCCACTGAGCTACCACAGCGATGGCAAAGTGTAAGCATTATCTTTGTGGCCAGAAACCTGGAGGTCTCAAGCCCTGGCTCACTGAGGGTTCTTCTACTTGAGCGAGATAGTGCAGCCTGCTAGATAGAGCACTGGCCTGGGACTCAGGAGTCCTGGGTTTTACTCCTGGCTCTGAGTTGCTGGGTGGCTTTGGGCAACTCACGTCCCTTCTCTATGCCTCCGTTTCCCCATCTGTAAAATGGGCACAATACCTTCCTTTGTAAAGTGGCTTGAGCTCTATGGATAAAAAGCATTAAATAAGAGCTAGGTAGTGCCTGTGGATTCAGAAGAAAGGGAAGCTCACCTTAATTTACACATTTTTAAACTCACCTGCACCAATGGACCGGAAGGAAAAAGCAACTTGCATGTGTAACACCAGCTTAGACCCAAACGCCCTCACACTGAGTGAGACTCACAGATGTTGTGTATATAACATTGGCCAAGTGGTTATGAGACTCAGGATCTAACAGCACACTTACAGGGCTAAAAGGCATTGGTTTATCCCAGCTTAGCACCTCAGAAAAGGCACACTTTGGTTCCTCAGCACAAGTCCACGTGCTTCCCAGCTCTGGTCCATACTTGCCCTTGGAGAAAGAGCTTTCTGGATCTGCTTTTCTTGCTTTCCCTCAGTCTGAGGGCAACTCCCTCCGGTGCAGAGGGCTATTGCAAGGCCTGTGTGAGTGCAGAACATGGGGCTAAAGTCTGCACTGGTCTTGTTCTGGCCTCCTACCCTGGGGAGAAATGCATCTTATAGGCAGAGCCCAGCTTAGGGTCTGTATCAGGAGCACTGTGGCAAATAAGCTGCAAAGAGAGTAGAAGCGGAAGAAAAATTATCCCTCGAGGCTTTTATGACCATCTCGCCACAGGACCCTGAAAATCTACACTTCTTGTTTTTTTAATCCACTGTAATGAGCTACTGTATCCAGCAAGCAACTCCGTGTAATCACATTATTGCTAACCTAATCAGGGCGGCATTCTGGAGAATCGAGTGTACAAATTAAAGGGAGGGCGAGTGGTTTTCATTCCGTCTCTGATGGAAGGCATCCTATTGAACAGTGAAGTGCTGAGATTTTCGGGGGGGGGCTGGATCCCTGGGGGAATTAATGTCCTATGAACCCCTTTGCACCTTGGTCACTAGTTGGAATGCTGCATAGTGCATAGCTAAATTTTTGTAGCTGCGTGAGGGTTTTGCTTTAAATTCACGTCTCTTCAGACATGCCCAGGCCCTGTCCCTTCTCCGGTGAGTGGCCTGTGATTCACTGTTGCTCAGCGAAGAGGCCTACGCCTGCCGCTTTGCTGGTTCTTACTCTGCTTATGTTGGTACTATTGTGCACCGTGCAAAGACCGGCAGGATAGTCGATCATGGAAAAAATGGATCCTCCCCGTGAATAAATATCCACATAAAACAAAGTCATCACAGCTGGCTTCTTTCTTGGCCTGGTCAGACTCCTGTGACCGAGGGGGTGTGAGTAGAGCAGCCAACACCCAGAGGTGATGGAATGGGGACTGTTAGGCGGAGGGATTGGGGGGAGGGGGAGTGATGGGAGATGAAACTCAGCAGCAGAAGCAGCCAGGTCCAGGCTGAGAAGGAGGGGTCCCGGTGGGTCCTGCCTGGCTCTCTCGGGCCAGTTCCGGAATTGTGCATAAGTTTACCAGGAACATTGGAGCATAATGATGTGCGGGGAAGAACCACAGATCAGCCCCCCACAGGATTTCCATTGAAGGATGCTAATCCCCACTGCCCTCCTGGGGTCACTGCCCCGCTGGTGTCTCTAAAACAGCACTGGGTCTCCCTGAACTAATCACTGCACACTGCTGCCCTGGGTTTTGTGCTTCCCTCCCATACCGTGGAATAGACTTTTCCAAAACATTGTTCTTGGGCTGAAACTCTGAATACAGGATCTTGGGCCCTGACCCGCACAGGGGTTTATAGTTTGGAGCCAAAATACCTTCGAGGATCTGGGGCTTGGCCCATAGCGAAGGTTGCCAACTCTCCAGGAATATCCAGGAGTCTCCAGGAATTCAAGATTAATCTTTAATTCAAGATTATGTCAGGGGATGAAACCCCCAGGAATCTGGCCAACCAAAACTGGCACAGCTCATTCACACTTAACTCATGGACCCCTCAAAGCAGCGGGATCAATGACAGACCCTTAAGGGCATAGTGATGCTAATACAAGATGCCATAACTTGTGAGAAATTACTAGACCTGCAGGCAGGGATGTACTGGAGCCATATCTCATCTTGCAGACTTAATTAGCTAGCAGCTTTCCTTTCTACCTGAGGGACCAGCTCTAGCAACCGGTTGCTCAATTACCTGTAATTAAGAAAGAGATGCGGGCAGGCTGAGCGGCACATCACATATCTTTTACAAGCACCAGATCTTATTTCTCCAAGATGGAGAGTGTCTACACCAGGTGCCGAACTCCCTACGCCTTCCAAGTGGCTGGCAGTGCAGCAAACAAAGCTGACTTGGGGCAAGTTTCAGAGGTGTCTCTGGAGACGGATGTCATCGAGGGCAGCAGAGAACAGGTGAATCATGGAACGGTTCTGCATTCTGTCCGGTAGTGCCTCCTTGAGGCTCCTAATCTCTGACTTGGCCAAGGGAGAGGAAAGTTCACTTACTTGCCTATTTCCAGCAGTGAGCGACTCTCATCTTATGATTTGCACCCATGTTCCTTTGAGATGGAAACAATCCTAAAGAATCACCAGAGAAATGGTCTGTAGTTAGAGCAGGAGTTGGTGGGATGAGTTCTGGTCCCACATCTGCCCCTGGGTTTCTGGAAACTGGGGTGAGACCCTCAGGGTATGTCTATGCTATGCCACTGGACTGTAGACACTTCCTACTTCAATGGAAGTTTTTCCCACTGATGCACTTAATTCACCTCTCCAAGACATGGTAGCTAGGTCAACGGAAGAATCCTTCCATCCAGCTAGTGCGGCCTACACCACGGGTTACGTCGACTTCACTGGAGCTATGGGCATGACATTTTCCACAGCCCTGAGCGGTGAAGCTAGGTCAGCCTGAGTTTTAGGTGGGGAACTGAGGCAAAGAGGAGCAAGGTCACAGCAAGTGACATGCTGTACCCAAAGGGGGAGGGCCCCATTTGATAGCCCTGTCTTTAGGGTGGGAGTTAGGAACCTAAATATCCCACTCAGACCTAAGGGATTTATCCTGAATCGCGGAGCAAGCTAAAAGCAGGGCCAAGAATTAGACACAGGAGTCCTGACTCCCAGTTTCCACTAGTAAGTAGGTCATGCTTGCCTCCCTCCTATCTTTGATCTAGATCACAATGTGCTTGCAGTGACAGAGGAATGAGATCAGCTGACAGGCAATCAGCAAAACCACACATGCATGAACCAGTCACTAGCTAGCGGGGAGAAATAACTAAATAAATAATCATAACTAAAAACACAAGCACCTAGCACTGGGACGTACCGAACACGCATGTGACATGCCATTGCATGGTCCCAAGCCATGACAATGACAGCCCTACATGTTTAAACAACTTGGCTATCCGAGGGGGTTCTTTGTGTCTGCTCCCCCTGGTAGGTTTGTTTAAGCTGGCTGGGGCGAGCTTTCTTTGGGTACTAGACCGTGATAACATCACTGGTCACTGCTGTCTGTTATCCACGTGCAGTTTGTCACGTCCTATGCAAGGAGAAACTCTCTGCTTTTGGATCCAAACTACTTCTAGTTTTTCCCCCGGTTGGTGCAGCAGGAAGGTTAATATAAGTGCAGATGCCTACAGGAAGTTACAAAGGAATGGTCTCTGGGAGCTAGTTAGAGGCTGAATGGTATAAAGCCCGGGAAAGCAATTTGGTTATTCCAGCCTGATACAAGATGCAGTCGTCTTGGTTTGCAACAGAATACATCACTATAAATAGCCTGTTACAGCCCATGGGGGAGAGACCAGAGGGGAAGTGAAAGGTGTTTAAAGATGCAAGAAGCAGCAAGCAGCTCCGCTTCTAAGCTGGGGGGGGGGGGTTGCTTCGATTGACCTGTAGAAAAACACCCAGGTTCTACAGCAGGTGGGGCTGGATGGGGCACCTTGTGGGGATACGCAATAAGGGACCTGAGACCAACTTACAGATACATCACAACTGCTGGCACCCATGCAAGGCCTGGCAGCACATAGTCTGTACGTGCAACTGACTCCCCACTGCCTTCATCTGTGCAAAGAGGGTGAACAATGCTCCTAGTGTGATCTGATAGCATTTGACACCCATTCTGCCTGGTGTGGTAGCTTTTTGCTGCTCCAGCACCGGATTTCCCCGAAGCCAGGAGCATTGGCATAGTTGACCTGTGGGCCCCAGCTTACCCCTGGTGTGGCCGTCATTAGTTAAACCAGGCATGAACCTGGCACACAGTAGTCAGTACAGTTTCTCACGAGGACAGGAATTTAGGAAGCTTCCCACACAGAATTACTGGAAAAGGGGAAATGGGAGTGGTACTGTTTAAAGGACCTATTGTCTGTGTGGACGGCCTCCCTTCATCTCTCTTTTTAAAATCCATCATTTCCATCCCATTTAAATATTGCTGCAACTTTCACAGGCCTGATTTCCTTCCCTTGGAGTTAGCTGGCCTGAACGGCACTTGAGACGGCTAGAGGAAAGGGGCCACCTTCGAGATCTGAGAACAGGCACCAGCACAGCTGAATCTTTTTGTTTTAAGATGATAGTGTCTCATGCCCGCTCAGAGCTTCCCCCCGGTCGTCTGCCAGAGCATGTGACTTGCGATTGGATGTGGCCTATTTCCCAAGGCAGCTGATGTGACTGGCTGCACCATTCTCTTCGGAAAGAACTAGCCCAGTAGATAACGCTTCCCCAGATTCTTTGCTCAGTTGGTTAAGAGCAGCGCTAAATCTGTGCGGGGTTAAGGGCTCCCTCTTTAAAGCAGAGGTCCAAGGAGAGCTCATTTCAGATCTGTTGGACTGCATGCAGCATGCTCAGGAGATGGAGGTTTGACAGGAATCCTGTTTAGCACTTGGAGCGTAAGTTGGTCTCATTAGTCCCTCGTTCACAACGTGGTAAACTGAGGCAAAGAGGCGTGAGATCGACCAGTGAGTCACGCCATAGCCATTTGACACCTCTGTCTTTAGGGGGAGGAACTTATTGGTAGATTGGAAATAACATATGTGCAAGCTTCATGTTAAAGCTCTCTGTGTACTTCAGAGAGGGACGTTGGTGTTTCTCTAGTGCCCTTGATCCAAGGATCTTGGGTAGCTTTATAAGCTAAAGAACTGAGTGTTAAATAATCCCTTTTAGAGATGGGAGAACTGGAGGCTTCAGACTGTGCCTCTTCAGTGATTCTGAGCACCCACGAGTTACGACGGATCCTGGAGCCCTTCTGAAAATCAGGCAGGAGAGGAAGTGAGAGGTTTGGGCAGCTCTTCCACTGCGGATCAGTCTCTAAACAGGGCTGCATGAGCCCTTCTAAGTTCGCTTCCCAATGGGGTCACAAAATCCCACTCCTCCCACTGCACAAAAAACCCCGAAGCCCTGGCCTGCCTGCCCTTCTATTATGACGTCCCTGTTGGACCCACAGACCCCATAGAAGACAGCTCCTGCTCCCCAGAGTACAACCCATGGCTCGAGGTGACCGTTCCCCCTGTGCGGGGGGCGAGCACAAGACCACTGCCCCCCTTGAGTGCTAATTTGTAGCTTTAAGGGTGCATTGGCTTGGTGCTACCTTAGATGAATAACTTTAAATGGGCCAGACCTGGGTCCACTGAGCAACAACCGAATCGGAAGCTTCAAGGTGTCGGATTGTGCAAGGCCAGGACAAAATTCTTTTCCGCTTTATGGGCCTGACCCGGAATCCCACTGGCCGTAATGGGCCTGTCTGCAGTTCTGGCGAAGACAGGCGCCTTACGGCAACTTATCGCCCTTCCTTGAAGCAACGGGTCTTGCCCAGGGCCAGAGGCAGGCGATGGGACGTCTTGGAGTTTGCTGTTCCTAATTTGCCTTTGGCATTCCCTAAGGAATTCCGCCCAGAATGCAGCGCAAGGGTGAAGTGCTGGGTCATGGTCAGATGAGGTTAGTCGGGTTTCCAGGGCTGCACCTAAGCAGATTGACTCTTAGGAAGGCCCGTGTGTAAGAGACTTTGCATTTCGTGTAGGTCATTTGCTCGTTGATTGGATTCCTTTTTATCCCCCCCCCTTAGCTGTGTGCTTGCTTGTGCCAGATTTCAGAACGGAAACCTGCGGAGAGATTTGCAGGGAGGGGCCACCTACAGGTGCAGTCCCTGCCTCCCAAGTTCACAAAAACCATAATCCAGCGGGTGGCCTGTGGACTGCATCCAGACCCCAAACAGCATCCTCTGCACGGCGCGACCTTGAACGCACCCCACGTGCAAGGTCGCATTGCCTGGAGTACGCCATTTCATGGGACGTCACTGGGAAGGTTGGAGGACCTAAGGCATGCAAACGTAGAATGGAATCATCCGTGACAGAACAGAGCTAGCGGTGCGAATGCTTTGTCCCGATGGAAAATGCCGGGCAAACGCTGCTCACTACAAATGTGTTGCACACCTTACTAAATATATCACAGCATGGCACCAGTTATTTGATAAGCGTGCAATGGACTGACAGGGGAGGCCAGGCCCTGATCCAGGTTTGGAACTCTTGGGCCTGATTCTGGTCTTGCTTATACCAGGCTAAAGAGGAGTAACACCCCTAAAGCCAACACCAGAGTCAAACTCGTCTGAGAAGAACAGGCCTTTATTTTTATAACTGGGAATATGTCGGTATGATGGCATTGGGCCTGCTGGTGACCTCCCATTGGTTTAAAGCAAAGGTCATGCCACTGATGTGAACAGAGTTGCCCTGGTGTTACTAGAACTGGGCCCAGATCCTTGGCCCCGATTAATGGATCTTCGCTCACACCAGCTGAGCGCCTGGCCCCCATTGTCTAGCAGTTTTAGGTGGCAGGTCGGATCCTGCTCCGCTGTGCTGCTGTTAATCCAGAGTAACTTCAGCAAAGTTAAATTTACATCTGTACAGGGCGCTCAGCTAGCTTCGGTTTGGCGGTGTTGGAGTAAGACTGTAAAACCACTCTTCCCAGCGGGGCCCTAATGATCTCTGTTCCCTGATCTCCCCTCATGACACCCTGGCCTGCTTGTTTGTCTCATCCAGCTGCTGCCTCTTGGCTTAGTAACTAAGACACTGGCTGGGGACTGAAAGCTGGGGTCTATTCCTAGCTCTGCCATTGGATAACCATGCGTGAGTCTGCAGCATACCGTTTTCCTAACACAGCATCTGTCCAGCGACACACAGCAAAGCACCCCCTCCAACGCCTTGGTGCCTTCTCCCTGTCCAAAAGTCAGACTGAGATGTCCCTGCTGAGTTGGTGTTAAGAAGCAGGGCCTGCAGCACAGCCATTCTCCGGCAAGTCGCTCTACTGCTCTGACTCAGTTTCCCCATTGTCCAATGGGGATAACCATACTGATTTCAAAGCCCTTCAAGACCTACAGATGAAAAATGCTGTGTAAGACTATTACTGTATATTCAGACACAAAGAGATATGATGGATATTATTTACTAATGGTTTGTACAGCCCCTAGCACAATGGGGCACAACCCCATTGTGGTATTTAGGAGCTATTGCAACTTAAATGTTAACACACTATCTACCCACTAGGCAAAATACAGGGCCACTGACTTGATGTGGTTGCATCACATCATTACAGCTTGTCTTAAGAAACAAAACAACCCCATCTTCCAGACGGAAATGTTTCAAATAGAGATGGCTTTGCTTCGGAGTGTGTGTGGAGGAGGGAGATGCTATTCTGTCTCTTCGCACTCTGACCCACATCCTCAGCTGATGTGAACTGGCTAAGAATCTAGTTCCCTGTTTGCATGATGAGGCTGAGAATGCTGCTCTGTGGATAGCTACTTGCAGCCTGTATTTTCATGATAGCAGACTTGTGGCAGGCGTTGTCTGATCCGTCTTCCAAGTGGAAATGGAACTCTGCCCCCTTAGTGGCGTGCTGTTTTGCACCATATGGAACGCTTACATAAAGCTCCAGGGCTTGTCTACATGGAGACCATCAGGAAAGTTAATCTGAATTTAAAGTAGACTAGTTAAACCACATTAAATCCCCCTCCCACTTCTCTCACACACAGGTGGATACTGTCATTCAGAATTAAAATGGCCTTAATTTACTTTATCTCAATTCACTTTCCTTGCTCTTGCTCAGCCTGCCCTGAATCAGAAGGCGTGACGCTCAAATCAGTGTGAACCTAGTGCGAGGTCAGGATCAGGTGCAGCTAGGGCCCTGGGTGTAGCATGGCATTGGCCCAGAATCAAGGCTGGCAAGCGTGAAGCTCTTTTGTCAATAAGGTCACTTATTATGATTGTGAAATGAGGCACAACTGGCAAGAACAGACAGGGTCTTGTGATGACCATCATGGGAATGAGTCGTGTAGGAAGCCCAAGTGACCAACGAGGCATATCGTAGACAAACAGGAGCTTGGGAGCTCTGATGAGAAGGACGTTGTGGTGATCACTAATACAGTCATGCTAGAGAAATGGGAGTGATTCAGGGCCTGATCCTGTTTCCATTGAAATCAGTGGCTCATGGATTTCAGTTTCCCATTTGACTTCCAGACTCTGATCTTTAGTATCCCTGCTCTGCTTATGGTACCTAATCTCTGCATAATCGTATGTTTTCTTGATTAAATACGCCTTAATCAAGTGCTGTAGGTGCCTTGTTGACTGGATTAGCCTTGTTATTAGAATAAAGACGGCAAAAATCCTCTTGTAATTAACACTTTAGTAGGATCAGTTGCATAGCGTGATTTAGCATGGCTAAGCGAGTTTCTCTTAAATTAAACCAAAAGACAAAAAGGCAGGTTCTGATCTGAGTTAAGATGTGTAATTTGCAGAGTCATTTATACTGGTGTAGATCTGTTGAACAAAGGTGAGAACGCAGCGATGCCAACACTCGTGATATTGTCATGAGTTTCATGATAATTATTGTTTTCCTTAAAGCCCCAGCTCCTGGAGTCACATGGACATGTAATGGTTTCAGCTTTCATTCTTAAAGTAAGTTTCTAGCCCTTGTGGCTGTGAAGAAATCTTCAAAATGGGACCCCCCGCAATACACCCTAAAGACTCAGAAAGCAGAAGGCAAATAAAAAGAACACCAACTCTATTATTTTACATAATCTCAGGATTTTTGGCGAGCTTGACTCAATGTTTTTGAACATTTGCAGCTGGCAGTACTGATTCCTAGACGAATATCTCCCTGGTCTATTTATGGTACCCACGCAAATATATAAAGAGTGAAGGCAGGTTGGAACAGACATCAAGAATGAGAATTTCACATGAAAGCTACCAAGTTGTTAGACTAGAAACCTCACCTCAAGCCAATGAGCAATCTGAGGACACTTCGTTAGACACGTAGCTAATGTATAAGTAGCCTGGAAAGACTCCGTAGCATCCTGAGTCTGTAAATATGAGGACAGAGCCCAGGAAGGGAAGAAAGCAAACAGCTCCTGCTAAAATCTCAGGCG
This sequence comes from Dermatemys mawii, assembly GCA_007922305.1. Lineage (NCBI taxonomy): Eukaryota > Metazoa > Chordata > Testudines > Dermatemydidae > Dermatemys > Dermatemys mawii. The sequence goes on from ML677387.1 coordinate 10,420,508, forward strand.
TGGTAGGGAAGTGGGGTGGATTGGCTTTTGAATTTTGCATTAGCGAAAATGGAAAACTTCTCTTCTGCCCTTCCTAGTTGCCCATTCAGTGTACCTTTTGGGCTGCCCTTGCACCTTTGGAGCCTTGTTCTGCTATCACGTAAGCTGGTGTAAAGCCAACATAACCTACCCCTATTTACGCTACTCTGCGAGGAGACTAGTAGCAAACTGGCTGCTACTCCCCTTGCAGGTGGGTCAGGAATGCCTCTGTGTGGCTGTCTCTGAATTCTTATGCAAAAGCTTCACTATGTTCCAAATGCTGATCCCCCACATCTGCTCCCTGCCACTCATAGCTGGGATTTAACCCCTGGGAAGCTGTTAATGGCACCTCCAGTGGTGCCCTACAGAGTACATTCCCTTTAGAAGGCCTTCGTACCAATGGAAACTGGCGGCAGCAGAGAGCACACTCATCTGTCCTTCCTTATTTATGTGCCACTAAGAGTAATGGCTTTGATTGGGGCCAGAGGTTTAACAGCAAGATTCAGGACCAAAATAAAGTTGTGCTCTATAGATCGTAAAGGTATCTACTGAGAGCTGTTCCGTGGCCTGCTTCCAATCATAGAACCAGAGACTCATAGGACTAGAAGGGATCTTGAGAAATCTTCTAGTCCAGTCCCCTGCACTCAAGGCAGGACGAAATATTTTCAGAGTGTAAAGTATCCTCAGTTAGTCAGTTTCCAAGGGAAGGTACCCACACCACAGTCACACAACAGCTGGTATTAGTGGTGATCCTTGACTGGAAGGCCAAAATTTCAGTGGTTCATGGAGACCATACTGACCTTGCCCCTACGAGTGTCTTCCACCGACACTGGTAGTTGCAGCAAAGGAATATTTTATTCCATTTGATTTCTTAAAGCTAGAAATTGGAACTCAGGTCCTAGGCCCGGCTCTCTCATTGACCCCAGGCCTAGCCATCTAAATTGGACTTGGACTCACACTTCATGCAATTCCATGCAATTTTGAGCCTCTCAGATGACACAGGTAAAGAGAGCGCATCAAAAGGGGTTTGTTTGCTTTTAAAAAATTCTTGACCGTCTCCAAAATCCAAAAGGAGTTAATTTCGACAATTTTCCCGTTCCCCAGAAAACTTCAAACAGCTACAGAAGTGCCTGAGTCCCCTGGAAATTTAACACAACTTCTACACGTGAATAATTTTGATCAGCTCTGCTTGTAAGTTGGCTCAGAAGCTAGTTCCAAAGGAGATGAGCAGAAGGTTCATTCTGCAGGTCTTTACCAGTGAGGAAGTTGTCATCTCATATGGGAATGTCAGGAGACCAGAGATTTCTTGTCTGTCTCTGGGACTGACTAAAGTCATGTCAGTACACTGAGTCTACCTGTAAAACGGGGATAATTATAATGACCAACTCTTGAAGGCAGCCCTACAGATGAAATGCACAACGTGGCAATGCAAAGTAGGTTTTTTCCCCCCTAATGCCAAATATACCTTATCCCTGTTTCCTGGTTTGCTGTCTGAGTCCACCTCTGACCTCCTCTTATATTTAGATTGCTCTTGGGGCAGGGATCATCTGTGTGTCTTGTCTTTTTTTGTACAGCACCTAGCACAACGGGCCAAAGACTGGGGCCCATCGTCGCCACAGCAATACAAATAAATAATGACGACGGATGGTCTCCTAGAAATCTGAATGGCTACTACACATTCAGTGTCGGCTGAACAGGAGAGGGCCAGGAGACCATGGCTTCATCACGTTTTACTGGCGGTAAGGGTGAGCGATGGGAGAGAGGGGGCAGAGAGGAGCGAACAGTGGACAGATTCTTCGGGGAAGAGGTGGCGCGGGAGCAGGGCCTCAGGGGAAAGTGCGGTGTGAAGGTGGGGGACTGGGGATTTGAGGAGAAGGGGCAGAGAAGGGGCAGGGTGAGGAGGAAGGAACTGGAGACTTACATCATCCCAGAATGCACAAGTCCCCTGGTTCTACCTCGGCTGACACAGCTGAGATTAACATGATGCGATGTGACGAGTCCTGGCAAGAAGCTTCTGGATCAGGTGCCCGCCACCACCCAAAGACTTCTGGGCAGCTGCCAGATTGGGATGACCAGTCAGGATCGGGTGCTGATGTGTCACTGGCACATGAACGCGGGTAAGGGCAGGCCGCTACTCGAAGCCGTTCATTAGTGCTGTAGTCTGAGCAGAGGCAGTAGCAGGGCATCAAAATGAGCAGGCACCAGTTTTGTGACTTTGCTCCAAAGGTACCCTGAGAATCTCCTGGATTTCCCCTTGAGCGTTCGTGTTTCTATAGGGTGCCCCAGAGGGCGTCCCTGCTCTGGTACCCGCGATTCTAGCTGTTGGAAGCATGTCACTGCTCCTCCATCGACTTTGACTCACTAGAACGGTTTTGTTTTAGTATAATGAAAATTAGGAGGAAGGGCCATTTTGGGGGGCCTGGCTACACAGCCATGGGGCAGCTATTCCCCCTCCTGCGTGGGTGGATGGAGCCCTGGCTCTGCCACTTCTGTGCCAGGCAATGCAACTATGTTGTCTCCCCTTCCACTTCCCAGGATACATGAAGGGGGACTGTGTACTCCCGACTCCCACCCCCAAAGCACTGGTCAGCACCGCTGTGCTGGGGGACATACTCTGCACCAGATGTAGGGCTGGCACAGAGTATAGCCCCCCCCAGGCCAGTCTGCTCCTGGGCTGAACACTGCCCCCAGGTGTGGCTTGCGACAGAGGCACACTGACCCCAGTGGGAATACTTGTAAAGTAAGGTACTGCCCGGGCTCCGTGTGTGTGAGGGTGGCGGAACCTGGCTTTAGGCAAATCAATGCGCTGGGAAAAAAGGTCATGGGGCCTAATGGTTAGGGCAGCAGACTGGAATTTTGTTACCTGGCTTCCAGTCCTAGCTCCGCTGCTGGGTGACTTTGGGCAAGTCACTTCCCGTCTCCCAGCCTCAGTTTCCCCATCTGTAAAATGGGGACAATGATACTGCCCTTCTTAGTAAAGTGCTCTGGGATCTGCAGAGGAAAAGTGCCATCGGAGAGCTGGGCCCGAGTGCGCTTTTACTCTGATAGGTGGGTAAACTGAGCCTCACAACAGTCTCCCCTAAAACAGGGTCAACCCAGAGCAGCTCCAGCTGGCTCAACGCAGTTATAATGGTGCGAGCAAGATCGCTAACAGATTCCCATTTGCCTGGAGAGTTTCCGGCCAGGCTCATGCCATCCTTCCACTCAGAGTCCCCCCACGGAGTCGCTTCTGCCACCCTCAGACACCAGGCATGGCGCCTTCCTCTGCAAGCGGAGAGTACCGTAAAGACGGCAGAATCCAGTCCGCCCTGACTTCAGTGACCTTTGGATCAGGTCTTAACGGACCTGCCCGAGTCTCCATGTGGCAGCGAGCAGACGGGGAATAAACCCCAACCCCCTTAGCCCCTCTGCTCAAACCAGGAAACTACACCGCTGCCTCGGGAACATTGGGACATGATACAGTGAGATGCTGAGCACACGCCCTCAGCTCCTATTGACTTTATAAGGGCTCAGCGCCTTGCAGGATGGGGCCCTTCTCTGGGTTGCTTTGTCTCTCTCTGTGGTGTCTCCCTTCACTGGAATCTGCTGCCTTAGGCTGGGAGGTGGCTGCATTCCAAAGACTCTGCAAATTCCTGTAGCGCCCAGTGGGAAGTTGTTCTCAGCCAGGTGTATGTGTACCCCTGGGGGTACGCAGAGGCCTTCCTGGGAGGTACAGCAACTCTAGCTATTTGCCTAGTTTTACAACAGGCTACAGACCAAGCACTGGCGAAGTCAGTACAAACTAAAATTCCATACTATGACTTGCTTATACTGCTCTGTGTACTATACACTGAGATGTAAGTACAACAGAAATATTCCAATCGGTCGATTTTATAATGTGATGGTAAAAATGAGAAAGGAAGCAATTTTTAGTCATAGCGTGTCTGGGACACTTGTCTATTTTTAGGTCTGATTTTGTAAACCAGTCACTTATAAGTGAGGTGTAAGATGGGGGATGCAAGACAAACCAGAATCCCGGAAGGGTTACAGTCGTCTGGAAAGGTTCGGAGCTACTGCTCTAGGGTGAGGAGGGATTATCAGTGTCAGGGGCTTCTGGAGTTGTGGAATCTGCTACTGCTTTGTTTGGAGGTAGGGTGACCAGATAGCAGATGTGAAAAATCAGGACAGGGGGAAGGAGGCAATAGGAGCCTATATAAGAAAAAGACCCAAAAATCAGGACTGTCCCTATAAAATTAGGACATCTGGTCACCCTATTTGGAGAAGCTGGGGCTCTTCTAACATTGCTTCCTTCCCTGTGTCACACTGGTACTTTGGTTTTACACTAACTGGAGCTGGCTTTGTGAAGACACTAAATATTAACGCTGTTACTGGGGCTGGCTCTGCTCGGAAGAGCCGTGCTCCAGAAAGCAGTATCAGGAAGGGTTATTGATGCAGCCGCTCAGCCAGAGGCTTTAGTGACGCTCTGATGCTCTCCCTCGCTTGCTCGCTCTTCCTCTCCCTCCCTCAGGGTCAGTCTTGTCCTGAAACGACCGTTCAGTTCTGCCCTCTGTGTCCAGGAATTTGCTGTGGTGAGATGCTCCTGGTTTAGAGCTGGGATTGCTGAGCGGAGTGAATTTCCACTAGCTGTTGCCCACAGGGATTTCCTACCTGACCCTGGCCTGCAAGAATATAGGGCACCCTGCAGCAGTTAAGAGTGGGAGTCTTGAATCCTGGACCCTAATATCCCTGTACTCTGGGGTAATTCAGACCCGAGTGGAGACATTAGGATCCATTCTCAGTAACACCCAAATAGGAAAGTGCATCCGGGGTTTAGAATAGATGCTGTGGAAAAATTAGGTAGCATTGGCTGTGTTAGGGAAATCTTCTCTGCACTAGGAAGGTTTCTGTTAGCAGCAGAATGTTACCCTCCGAAGTCTTGTATCTCATCCATCCTTTTCGTAGGCGTTAGTTTGAATCCAGAGTCTATCGGTCTTGCTGTGTCATGCTGCTTCTGGAGTTGGTGTGATTGATCACCCATCAATTGCCAACATGACTCTCCGCCTCAGGCGTGGCTTTGATGTTTCTTCAATTGTACTTTTGTTCTGTTCTTTTGAGGGTGGACTGTTCTTGCTTCATCAAGGCTGTTGCCTGCTTCTTCAGCCATTGGTGTTTATACTTTATTTCACCAGGACAGGCTGGGGCTGGAGGTTGATTCCATCATCCATAGGCAGCTCATTCACACATCTAAACTAAACTGATATGATTACAGCAGGGGGTTTGCAAAATGAATGTTGCTGCAGCAAGGTTTACAAAATGGAGTGAGCATTTTAAAATGGAGTTTGGGACAACTTAAAATGGGGTTAGAGTTGCAAGATGGACCAGTGTAAGAATTGGGAAACAGTGAACGGAAGTTACAATGTTGAAACAGTGCAAGTTTCGGTGATTTAAGCAGCAACTGGATTGAAAGTGAAACTCAATTAGCCAGTTATTGGGGTAACTAGTTTTATGAATGAATGTAGTTTTAGTCATAAAGGTTTGCTCACGAAGTTATATTAGTAAAGTGAACAATTAAAAACAATTTCATTGATCAGTTCTACATGGGGGAGTCCTGCTCCCACAAGGCAGGCAGAGGAGGGGGGGCTGTCTGTGCTTTTACCAGCCCCCTCTTACTTTTAACCTTGGCATCACCCCCATCCCCATTGACCAGCATGTCAGGACCAGGGCTCCATTCAGTTGCTCCTTGGAAGGCGTGGGAGCACAGGTGGTGAAACCCCATTCAGGGAGGCTATCCCCACTTATGCCCAAAGTCCCCCCCCACACGTCACCCCCTCCCACTCACCATTCTCGCCCTCTGGGGCCAAAGGAGCCCCTAATTCCTGCCCCCCCCCCCCACAGCTGGAGGAGGCTTGCCTGAGCTGGTCCAAGCTGCCCCTGCCCCTGCCCCAACCACCTGAGCCACCCCAAGCCCTGGCCTGCCAGAGGAGCCCTGAGCCCCGCTGCAGCCCGGAGCATTAGTGGAGGTTTGGGGAGGCTTAGCGTCCCCCAACCTCCATGATGCACCGCTCAAGCAGAAGAATTCCCATGTGCCTGGAGGAAAGGGAATAGCTGGGTGTGGAGGGGTCCTCCCTAGCATCCCTCCATGGCAGTGCAAGGCAAGAGTACAGTCTAGGTCTCTCACGTGCTTTGAGATCCCTCAGATGGGAGATGCAGTATCTGTCTCTGGGGTCTTTCTGTAGCACCTATCCCTATTAACACTTGCACTGTCTGGTGCTCTAGCTAGAATGATATTCTGATGGCACATTTTCTTTTCTCTGGTTATATCAGTTGGGGGGGTTCAGAAATGTGGGATTTAGCAGAGTTGTGGTTTGGCCACAGAATGGGACGGGTGCATTGGGAGAATCACCAATTAATTATTTCTTGGCTCTCTCCATAATCTCATGCCCTCCTCACCATATGAGCCCAAGGATACCTTTGCCCAAAGGCTAATACATCCTGGTAACATTAAATTATACCAGCAGCATGGAGACCACAATCTGGATCCTGGTCTTATGGTAAGATTCAGATTTGCGTAAACCCTTTCCCCCTGCGATTTCAATTGGAGAAATATTTCTTTCCTTTTCTAACAAGAGCTGCCTGGGCAGTTAACGTAAAGGTCTCTCATATGGGCCAGTGATGCTCTACTGATATTTTAAACACCAATTTCTCCCTTGTGACCATCCCTTGGAGCAGGGATGTATTTTTTGATAGACTAAGGCCATTGTTCCTTTGTTTTCCCAACTAAAGAAAGAACAACGCTTGGCAAACTTGCATGAAGTTGCTGGAAACATTTATCCTGGATGCCTAGGAAGTATATACAGTCACTTGATACTTGATATTCCGCTTGGGGAACAGCAAGTGTGCAGAGACGGGGGGTAAAGACCTCGAAGGATCTGTAGACAGCCTCCCTTGGGATTTTTTTTTAATTTTAATGGCTACAATTTGTAACAATTCAATTAATGTAGAAGGCAAAAACCAGCTGCTTTGTGAGGATCAGCTGTTTCCCAAACTTCTCCTTCCATCTTATTGTCAGAGCACAGAGCCTCTGATTGTCGGACACTGCCTGGCTTGCTGTTCGCACCGTAAGACCAGAGAACTGGGTCACACCCCATTGCTGAGGCCAGGTCATTCCGGGGGAAGGGCTCGTTTCGGGCGCTGTGGCAATGGCGTGTTCTCAAACCTATATCATCTCAATGGGATTGAATTCATCCTGCCTCCGCTTACAGCTCCCTCCTCATAAACGCTCATCCCAGGACGCGGGCGAGGGAAAGTCGCCCCGGCCTGCATGCCTGAGATCACGTCCCAGGAAGGGTGATTCAGCCATGGAGACCGGCTTCGGTGGCACGTTGCCATGGCGCTCAGGCAGGCAGGCAGCCCTTTCCTTCCATAGCTGCTGGGTCCTCGCCTCCCTTTATTTCTCTGTGTGTCTTTGTTTCCATGATATTCAAGCATCTCTTTCCTCTCCCCCCGCCCCTCCCCTTTCGCTTCTGGATGCCGGGGTGCAGGAGGGTCCCTCCAGAGAGCTCTGAATAAGCACAGAAGCTATTCTCACATGGTGCGACACCAGATGCCCGCAGCTGCTGAGCTGATTAAGCACTTTAGAGGGCATCCATTTAAGAGCCATGTGAATGAACACATGCCGCACACACCCCCTCCACTCCCCTTGCTGCGCGGAGAGAGGCTCTTCTAGGCTGATCAAGGCTTTTCTACGGCTGGGATGAGCTCATGTGAACGGGTGGAGTTGGGTGTGGGCACAAAAGGTGGGGGTGGGGGGAAGCAAGGAGGAGGAAAGGGATTATAATAATCCCCTGTATTTCTGTAGGGCCTTTCATCCGAGCATCTCAGAGCCCTTGCCCCACATTTAAATTAATGAATTAAGATTCCCAGCGCCCCGGGGCTGCACCGAAATACAAATGGAAGAAGTCACCCTGAAAGGGCAGTTTTCAAGGGACACAAGGGAATACTCTCCTGCACATCTTGCTCAGAGCAGTCCCTGAGGGTACAGGAACACAAAGACTGCCACTGTGCCAAGCCACTTCCCGCAGGAAGGATGGAGAGGAAGACCCCTGTGCCTTTCCCCCATCCAATCCCCCTGCACACCTCTCCCACAGCCAAGCACAATCAGTGTGAACTCCAAGGGCCCAGTCCATTGCGCGTGGAAATCAACGGGATTATCTCCTATTGGACCAAGCCCTAGGTTTGCATCATGGTACATTTTACTAATAGCTTCCATGTCTCCCTAATTATTATTTGCATGCCTAATGCTAACACACTCCAGTGCAGTGTTTGGAATACTTGTGATGAAGGTTTCAGGCTCCCCTGGGCAGCTGATTTCTTTCGCACGTGTGCCTTGCTCTGGATTTCATGGTAAGCACCGGGAGAAGGGTTACAAATAATCCCCATTTCTTTGTTAAAACCCTCTTCAATCCCCTTCCACCCAATTAAAAATAGCTTGCATAGAACTGTGCTTGCTGACTTGCAATTACATGCTCTGTAGACCAGTGCTACCCAAAGTGGTGGTCCGCGGACCAGCACTGGTCCGTGAGCCATCGGCTACTGGTCCACGGCGAGTTTCCAGGAAAGAAAGAAAGTACTTTTCTTTGCAGCTTGATGAATGTACAGACATTGCCAATATGGCAATTCTGATGGTGTATATGTGCTTTGAACATGAAGGTGATCTGAAGGAAGAGGGGTTTTTTTTCTGCTTCACTACCAACAAAAACAACTAGTTCTGAAGCGTTCAAGACTGTGAACGACTACATCGTTAACAACTGTGGGTTGGATTTCAAGTTTTGTGTAGGCGTATGTTCTGATGGCACTGCCGCAATGACAGGACGGCATTCTGGAGTGGTTATGCGAATACAATAATAATATGGCACAAATATAGTACCGGTTCCTGGCACACTGGAAAAAAATTGCTGGTCCGCCACATCAGATAGTTTGAGAAATGATGGTGTAGACATTTGGACCTTCCCATCTCATGGGGTCCTAGAGGCCAAGCCCAAGCCGGAATGTCTCAACCTCTCAGCATTAGTCCTGGCCTCTCTGTTTGCTTAGTAAAGATCTTTCCTACTCTTAGAGTATGGCTACACTACCCGCTGGATCGGTGGGTAGCACTCAGTGTATCAGGGATTGATTTATCGCGTCTCATCTAGACGCGATAAATCGATCCCCGAATCGACAGCTGTATGCCACCTGGGCAGGAGGCGGAAACAGAGCTGGACGGGGAGAGGCCGCGGTCAACCTGCCACTGTGGGGACGGCCAGGTTAGTGGAATTAAGATACTTGTGTATCTTAGTTAGAACCCCCCACCCCAGTGTAGCCCAGGCCTAATCTGCTGGCCTGGTGCATCGCTTATTGCTAACAAAACAGCTGCAGGTGAACATTAAAATGCTTTAGCTGTGACTGACAGAAGAAATAACTCTTGCCAGGTTAAAAAGTGGAACCTGCCCTGGGCTCAGTGTGGAAGGAAACTGGGGTGGAACCGAATTCCCCTCATTAAAATGAATTACTTGCAAATTATGAGCGTCCTGCTCTCTGCTTCTGTAGCGAATAACAATACTCAGCAGGAAGCACTGTCCAAGTGCTTAGCAAATACTAATCCGCCTCACAACACCAGGTGGGTCAAAGAATCCTGAGCCTGATTCTGATCTGAGTTACACTAGTGTAAAAATCAGAATTCATGGAGTATCACACCCAGCGAATGTGACATCACACTTGGCGCCAGGCTATTTTGGGCATGAATTGTTACTGACATGTTTCTGTAGTGCAGGCTGCTTATAAAAATAATGAATACTAAGACCTGATCCTGCAAGTACTTGCTCTTAGGAGTAGTGCTTACTGCTGGGCGTAGCCCTACCTAAGTCAATAGGCGCCATTGAAGTCAATGGGACACCTCTCCGTACTAACAGTAGTAAACATTTGTAGGCTCATATAATATACAAACAGATAAACTAAACTGATGCAGCTTAAGCCAGTGGTTCTCAACCAGGGGTATTCAGAGGTCTTCCGGGGGATACACCAGCTCCTCTAGATATTTGCCTTGTTTTACAGCAGGCTGCATAAAAAGCACTCGGAACGTCAGTACAAACTAAAATTTTATACAGTGACTTATTTATACAGTAGACTCTCAATTATCCAGGATGATAGGAAAAAAAATAATTCTGGTTAATAAAATCCTGGATAATCACCATCCATAGGAAATATGGGGAGGGGGGGTTGGTTCACCAACCACCCTGCACAGGGGGAGAGGGTTTTGGTTCACTGGTTGCCCTGTGCCCTGGTGGGGTTGTTTGTTTTTTTGTGCTTGGGGCAGCAACAAAGCCAGAGCCAGCCCTGCGAGTTACGCTTATTTTTTTTTTTTTTGACATCCTGGTTAATCCACTTTCTGGTTAACCCAATCCTGGATAATCGAGAGTCTACTGTATTGCTCTTTATGCTGTGCACTGAAATGGAGGTGCAACATTTATATTCCAGTGGATTTCTTTCATAATTGTATGGGAAAATGAGAAAGTCAGCCATTTTCCAGTTTGTAAACAAGTGTTTTTTTTAAGTGAGGTGAACTTTGGGGGTACACAAGCCAAATCAGACTCCTGAAAGGGGTATAGTAGTTTGGAAAGGTTGAGAGCCACTGGCTTAAGCAAAAAGAACAGGCGTACTTGTGGCACCTTAGAGACTAACACATTTATTTAAGCATAAGCTTTCATAGGCTACAGCCCACTTCATTGGTATCAGGGACCAGCTTGCTGCCTTCCTAAAACTGTGCCCGGGAGATCTCAGGGACCGGCGCCCATCCACAGGCTGGTCATTGCAAAACACTGCCTTAGAGCATCTTGGCTCTTTCCATACCGGTCTGGGGTTTTTTGTTTTGTTTTGTTTTGTTTTATGAAAAATCCTTCAAATTCTTTCCCATTTATTTTACGCTTAGTTGTCTCCCACCATCATGTAGTGAAACATACTATTTATATTTATATTACAAGTTACATCACAGATTATGCAAGGTGGGAAGATCAATTCCACTTTACTTGACGTTAAAAACACAATTCAAAGATTTAAATTCAACCACCTTCCTTAATCATGGCTGCTTCATGGACATGAATATTAGCAGAAGTCTGTTCTCAGCCTGCTCACGGGCCTTGAGGCATTTCTGCAGGTTGTTTCTTGCTGTCCGTTGATGTCTTTTAGAACCCCTTGCCAGCAATGCAGGTTACTCAACTGCTTCTGAATTAGTGCCACTTTCTTCTGTCATTCATTTTTTGATTCGGAGGCATCGTCTTTAATAATGAGCCCTGGTTTTGGCTGCTCTGAGCAGCGTGTTTACAAACGTAGAGGATGCTTCTCTCTTGTGTGGATTAGTGTCTGCAAAGTGCTTTCAGAGCCCCAAACACAAGATGTATTTAGACGTGTGTGGTATTATAGTTTTTGTGCTATGGATTTAGGGGGCAGCACACTGCAAAGGAGACTGTGTAATATCACAATGGTGAGTGTAACCAGGCTGGCCACTTCCCATGCGCCCCCTCCTGACTTAGAGTCACACTACTGGCAGGCTGCCTCAGTTTCCCCTGTTGGATTGTTTAATAAACTCTTCTATCCATTCCCATTCCTTCTCAGATTCTGCTTTATTAAAAGGAACAAACATTCACGACAAAGTTTTCAAGTCCATCCAAAAGTCCACATGCAGCAAAGGTTTCTCTTCCTCCTTGGGACCTTTCCCGCTTTGGCAAACCACACCTGGCTGGAGTCCTACCCCGCAGGACTGTCTGATGGACCCTGCTCACTCCTCCTAGCCATCTCTGACCCCTGAGTGTTCTCCCCTTTGTTTTCTTTCCTTTTTCTTCTTTTTAATGGTGAAGCAGACTTAACCAAATAGTTATATCTGCCAATCGTTTATAGTCTCTTGATCTGCCCCGTGTCCTACAGGCAATGTAACAATCCTAATACAACCCCATGTCCCTGATTTTGCTAAATAACATCATGTAACTTTTGTTACCTTAGGATGTTTGAATTCCAAAGCTGTTACCGACCCATCAAAGGTGATCAGTTGTTTCTTCCTCCTTATAGAGTGCACTGGTCCATCTTTGTAGCTATTCATTTAAAAAAAGATTTTTGTTTAAGCCCTTTTAACTATAAGTATTTGTTTCCCATGCAGATACAGTTTACACTCCTTTGTAATTTTCCTTTTTGTAAAGATCAGTCCTTTGGTTTTGGCAATGGAGAACTTGAAACCCCCAGGCATTTGCCCAGTCAGAAATCTCTCCTACTGCTTTCTTGATTCTCTTTTCTGCCACCTCAGTATTCCTGCTCCTAACCCACAGAGCACAATCATTTGTGAACAGAGTGACCCTCACCTGGCACTGAGTCGTTTTGGGAGATCACTTATTGTAATACTAAATAAGGCCAGGCTGATAACACTTCTGTGTGGTGTAACGTTTTTAATATTATATATAGTGCAGACAACTTTCCTAACTCTGACCTGCATGGTCCTTTTTCTCAAAAAAGTTTATAATTCCTTCATACATTCATCCCCTTATCCCTAGCACACCTATTTTGAACAAGCCTTCCCCCTGTAGCATGTCATACCTCTTTTCAGCATCTAGAAAGACAGCTGTCATGAAAGCTTTGAGTCTCACATGCTTTTGTATTTCAGTTTCTAATTTAACAACGTGATCCATGGTGCTGCTTCATCTCCAAAAAACACTCTGCACCTTATCTATAATACCATTGTTTTCCACCTAGGCAACCAATCTTCCATTCTCCATTCTTTCCATAATTTTACCCAGACAGGATGTAAGGGCAAGAGTCCATCAACATCCACTTCTGTGCATAGTTAGCCTGGTTTCCGTATTGGAATTACTAGTATGTGTATCACCCCTTTTCCCCATACAATATCATATAGTTCCAAGAGAACTTTCAAACTGCTTCCAGAGGGATCGTTAAACATTATGTTGCATCTATAATTAGGGCCCTACCAAATTCATGGCTGTGAAAAATGCATCACAGATCGTGAAATCTGGTCTTTTATCCTATAGATTTTCACGGGGGAGACCAGCATTTCTCAGATTGGGGGTCCTGACCCAAATGAGGGTTGGGGGTGGGTTACAAGGTTATTGTAGTGGGGTCGCAGTATTACCACCCTTACTTCTGCGCTGCCTTCAGAGCTGGGTGGCCGGAGAATGGTGGCTGCTGACTGGGTGCCCAGCTCTGAAGGCAGCACCATGACTAGCAGCCGTGGAGAAGTAAGGGTGGCAAAACTATATACTACGCCACCCTTACTTCTGCACTGCTGCCTTCAGAACTGAGTCACACCACCGTGACATTTCCGATTTAAAAAACTGAAATCATGAAATTTACTATTTTTAAAATCCTATGCCATGAAATTGACCAAAATGGACCATGAGTTTGGTAGGACCCTATATATAATTTTTACCTGGGATGTATTCTTATTGATATCAATAGCTACCTCAAGTTCCAGCCTACAAAACTATTTGTTCAGTATAGTGTTTCATGTCCCCCCCGCCCATGTAATAGTTCATGATTTTCTTCAATGAATTGACTTTTAATCTGCACTTTGATCATTGCCCCTCAGAAAGTTCTTGCTCAAATGTCTGCTTCCTTGTTATTGGAACTGACAAAACAGAAGTTCTGATAAGACCCAGGATGTGACTCCTCATAGTCTGAATTCCATTCATTCTTCTAATGTGCCTGTATATTTGTGATGTCTGGGTATCTTTATTTATCTGCCCACAATACTTCCTCCAACTCCCTTTCTTAGATATTTTTATAAGTCTTTGTGCTAGTGCCTTATTTCTTTAGCAAAAAAATACAATTAGCAAAAAAGCTTGCTTTTTTTTAATAGGCTTTGTTCCTTTCTTTATTTACCATTTGCACTCCTTATTCCAGCATGTAGTACTTGAATATCTTAGGTATGGCTCCTGTAGCTGCTGCTATTAATCCCTTTAATGCACTGTCATTGAAATTCTCTGTGTCATCACTCACACAATGAGCATTAACAAATTCAGAAGTGACAAAGAGTCCTGTGGCAAAAGTATTAGAGCATAAGCTTTCGTGGGCTAATACCCACTTTGTCGGATGCTGCTTTGGTACTTGAGGTAGCTAGCTTTAGTTAGTCTTTAAGGTGCCACAGGACTCTTTGTCACTTCTGAAATTCCAGACTAACACGGCTACCCCTCTGATTCTTGATTAACAAATTCAGTATCTTCACTCGTAAATAACTCCCAATTAGCTTTATTTTAAAAATATCAGGTAGGTAATTTCCTTTACCTTTAACCTTACTTTCCCCTTGAAAAGTAATAAGTATAGGGAAGTTATCACTCCCTATTCCTTCTTCCTTATTTGTTTCCAGTTGCATCTGCTTGCAATATTTGGTGTTATAATTGCCAGGTCTAAAGAAGAAAAACTACCTACCATCTGCTGCATTAAATCTAATTGAGGGGTGACATTAGATTGTTTTCACCAATTGATTCTCTAAGCACGTGCCCTTGTTATATGTTGTCTTACATCTCCACCATTTATGGTGACTATTTAGGTCACTACATATCATATCGGGTCTTTTAGCATCCTTCACTATTTCTTGTAACCCTGAGCTTTCTTATTTCCTACACGGGTTATAGATAATATAAGTCCTTAAAAGACAATTTCTTTTCTGCATTAGGGTTTCATCAGCATTATATTCAAGACCGACTTCCTTTTTTCTCTACTGCCATGTAGTTTAATCTTTCCCTTCTGAAAGTACAAATGCCTTGTCCTCTTCCTAGTTCTTGGTCTTGTCTAAAGGCCCTATACCTTGGAATTTTAAAACCAAGCTTTTTAACCCACAATGTTTACTGCAGACATCTAGCATCTGACTTCATTTTCATAGCCAGGATATTTTCTTTTGGTTCTTGACCCTGTGCTATCAAACTGTGTGCAACCCACTTGCATTGCTACCATCTGCTGCTCTTTCTAGGGCAAGCCCCCCATGCTCTCTCCCAGGTGTTGCTCATTCTGTAATCAGGGTCGGCTAGTCCCAGCCCTTAAAGGGCAAGCCAGGCTGTTACAGTGAGTTCTGCAAAGGGTTTGTCTACCTGGTGTTGCAGTGCAGACCACAGAGGTGTGAACTAGACAGTAAGTGAAAAATCGGGACAGAAGGTGCGGGGCAATAGGCACCTATGTAAGAAAAAAGCCCCAAATGTCTGGACTGCCCTATAAAATTGGGACATCTGGTTACCCTAATTGTAGAGCACACTAACACATTGTGCTTTAACTGTCGCATGTAGACCTACTGGCATGAACTAAAAGGTTTACGTGGATGTAAACTGGGCAACATTAACCTGCACTGGGTACCTTTTAGTTTGTGCCAACCAGATCTACCCAGGGCAACGTTAGCACACTCTACAATTCACACCTCTGTAGTCCATCCTGCAGCCCCATGTAGACAAGCCCGAAGTGAAGGCTTTTGAGGAATTGTATGAAGGGTGTTATCTGTGTTAGAAACTGCCTTTAAACTTTTGCACTGGGGAATTTGCATGGGTACAGTTATACCCGTTGTAATGATACTAATACATTGCTACCCTACGGCCTGATTCTTCGTTGCCCCTCACCTTCAACAGGCATCCGCACCCATCCAAAGCGGATGTAAAAACACTTCTATTCTGATCGCATTTGACACCCACTGTGCACTGCTGTAAGCGCATGTGCGAAGCACAGAGCAGTGCGTCAGGCCCATTAGCACTGATGCACTGCATGAGTGACTTCATGGTAATATTTAGCTCTTATATAGTGCTCTTCATGAGATCTCACAGCCCTTTGTAAATGAAGTCATTATCTTTACTCTCATTTTACAGATGGGGAAACTGAGTCACAAACTGAGGTCCACCAGCAAACCAGAGGCAGGGGTAGAACCCAGGTCTCCTGCAACTGTCAAGTGTTCTAGGCAACCTGCACTAGGCAACACTGCCTCCCGTGGTGCAGTTTACCCAGGTGCAAGTCATTCTTTCCACTAATACCGTGCAACAACACTGGTGGTTTTCCCTGTTCCAGCATCAATGCAAAACCCACAGCACAAACAAATCCTCAGTTATCCCAGTGTAATTCCATTGCCTTCACCTGAATTGCTCTGGATTTACACAGATGTAAGAATGATCAGAATTTGGCCTGGAGTTAATTTCCCATCCTTCGAAGGATGCTTTGGTTTTTTGATTTCTAACCTAGGCCTCTGTCTTTCTCCAGAGGAATGAATTATTTGTGCTCATCACAATCTCGGGGATTAAATCACTAGCTGCTGAAATCCGTATTTAGCTCTCTTCCCCCCAGCCAATGACCTCAGGCCAGACATACAGGGCCTCCCTCTGCAAGGATCAGAGATGATAAAGCTGTCTCTATGCTAACTTCCACAGCTGTGAACCTCTCCTGGGCGGGGGATCCCAATACCACCCCTTGCCTAAATTGTCTCCAGAGGTAGAAGATGTTGGCTGAGAGCTCAGTGAATGTGAAGGATGGGGCTGGCTTCCCTCAGGTACAGAGATTTTATTTTCTAATAATCCTCTGAGCTAGGAGCTAATAATAGGTTGTGGGACACTTGCTGCATCCCAGTGTAACCTGAAGGCTCCCCAGATGGGACGCATGTGTATTCATTTGATTGCAGATTTGCGACCTAGGGTAGGAAGTGACTTGGATACTAGATAGATCTCGTCTTGACCTGGATATCAGGTGATCACTTGATTGGTGAACTAATAGCAAATGATTACTTAAGGGTGTTAAATGACTTCTTTAAAATCCATAGGATTGGGTCATGCTGGGAGTTATCAAAGCCTTTTTCTAATGGGCAAATAGCTGGCACCGATTTAAATGTCATTTCTTCATGGTCTTTTCTTACAGGAAACCAACGGGAGCAAAATGTGCCTTTGAAGGGAGACAGAGGGAAAGTTTTTGGTTAGTGGGTTGCAACTCTTGTGGGCGCGGGTACATGAGATTGGCAGGTGTGTGATCTTGACAGGCTCTCACTGCCACTGCAGGAAGAGGCAGTTGTTTAGCTATCCTGTCCAGCTGAGTTTCCAACTTTCATTCAGAGAAACACTGACGAGTGGCCTAATGCCGTGATTTCCGCTTCCGATTCGGGGTCAAAGCTGCTTTTTGCCAGACTTGGCAAAGAAAACAGTAGCGTCTCTTTGGTAGCAAAAAAATAAACGTCAATCTTGGAGCAAAAGCTAGGAATATATTGAGGAGTTTTACTCAGAGGTCTATGTGCCAGTTTTTGGAGACAATTTATTTATTCCCCCTACTCCCTGGCAGGATGGCATAAGAACATAAGAAAGGCCGTACTGGGTCAGACCAAAGGTCCATCCAGCCCAGTATCCTGTCTACCGACAGTGGCCAATGCCAGGTGCCCCAGAGTGAGTGAACCTAACAGGTAATAATCATGTGATCTCTCTCCTGCCATCCATCACCTCCCTCTGACCAACAGAGGCTAGGGACACCATTCCTTACTTCCATCTGTCTGCATAAACTGCTTTGTTTTTGCAAAAGACAAGAAAACAAAGAAATATTTTTTCATTAAGCCATAAAATTATGATTCCCCACCCCCCCCCCCCCCCACACACACATACCAGTCCAGGGAATTTTCAATGCAGCAGTTTCTTCTGGGACAGGACAGCACAACTGCGGCTAAATTATTCATGCTGAAATGCAGCACCTGTGTCAGTTGCAAGAGAAGACTGCAAGTCAGGATTCCTGGCTTCTCTCCTCTTGAGCCATTGACTCACTGTGCACATGGCTGTTATTTTGCCTCTGCGCTCCAGATTCCCCCCGCGTGCAGTGAGGGTGATGGTCATGACTCGCCTTGCTGGGGTGTTGTGAGAATGAATTCACGTTTGGAAGGCACTAGGAGACCCTCAAACGAAAGGGTTGCCCATGTGCACTGAATTATTGCAACTCTGTGGGAACAACCACCACTCATTCACTGCCTGGTAGACGAACTTAGCTGTTAACACCCTTTCAGACACTTTAACCAACTTCTTTGGGTACCTCCTGAGCTGAACAACAGTGTTCGTAGCCGAGGAGTGAAGTTAGATTTAAACCCTCTCCCTCCCCCGCACAAAAATAATTGTTTTTGGCCGGCATCTTCAAAGAAGTGACATATCTCACTCCCATTGAATTGTATTGGATTCCAGGGTCCTAACTCCCTTAGTCTCCTTTCAAAATCCCAGCTTTTCCTTTGAAGAAGTGTGTCTATTACATATGTACTTCAGCCTTCTTATGGTGTGGTGAGAGAGCGGAAGAATCTGTCAATCAAAGCAAAGGGCCCAATGCTACTTTCAGTTAAGTCAACAGCAGTTGTGAGTAGGGCAGGGTGTAGGCCTGATCTAAAGCCCATTGAAGTCAACAGAAAGACTCCCATAGACTGTCCCTCCGCTGGATGCTGGATCCGGCCTGTGACTCCCATAGGGCCCGATCCTGAGCCATTGAAGTCAAAGGGAGTTTTGCCTCTGTCATCAGCAAAGCAGGCTAGGGCTGGCTGCTGAAAGGCAGAAACGTGGCCCTTTGTAACTGAGCTTTTATTACCTGAATGCACTGGCGCTGTCGTAGCCCGCTGAATTGCTCTCAGAGCTGTGAGCACTTGGGAGCGCACGTTCGCAGCTGGCGAGAGTCGGCATTGCTCCTCTGAAGTCATGCCACGACTCCGGCCCTGTATGTTTAATGCCTTCGATTTGTGTAGGAGTCAAAACACAAACTGAAGATATTAACGTGACAGATGCAATCACATCGGAGACATGTTTTCAAAACACAGCCGTGGTCTCTGTTAATGCGTGTTTGAAAAAAGAACTGGGTGGTGGGTTTAAATTCCTGTACAAACGTCCAGCAGAATGACGGATTTAGCGAAGTAGTCAGGGAAATCCTTGGGGGGATTTAGTTGCAACAGCTACGACTCAGTCATCATAGAAATGAGCGACACATCTGTCGTGACAGACATCTGTCTTTCAGAAGATAGTTTTGATAGGCCAGCAAGTCTGTCCTTGGCAAGAGGAGAGGCGCTTCATGCAACAACAATGCAAAGAACCATCAGTTGTGCATAAATAAGAAATTTCGTTATGCCCAGGTTGGATTTCTTCCGCGTTCAACCTGCTCCTGGCTGGGGGGCATTTCTCTCAGTCCTCAATTAGGTTTCACCTCCGTGGACCCTGACTTTCCATAAAGAACTGTGACATAATATGAATAGGCTGCGTATACTTTGGCAGTGCATTTTGTCTGAGGATCTCAATGCAGCTCGTAGGCCCTCAGCCTCACAGACCCTCCCTGTGAAGTCAGTATCGCTATCCCTGTTTTACTGATCTGGATCAGAGCAACTGAGGAGCCATGCCCACGAGATCCAAATCCCCTCCTGCAAGGGGCTCAGCAGTTTGTAGGATTAGTAACTTTCTCAAGGGTGCACATTGAGTTGGTGGCAGGATGGGGATTACAACTCAGTCATTTCCGGCTCCCACCAGGGGGGTAATCAATTACAGTTTGTTCTGGTGCAGCCATGCTTCTAAAGGCATGGTCGAATCTCGTGCTGCTGGAGTTCAGAGACATTTCTCTCCCACTCACAGAGTACAGTAAAGCTCCTGCTCAATTTGTTGATTGTTGTGGGTGGGTATGTTGAAGATGTTGAGCTAGTGACCCTTGGGACCCAATTCCTTGTGTTTCATAGAATCATAGACTCGTAGAACTGGAAGGGCCCTCGAAAGGTCATCTAGTCCAGTCCCCTGCACTCGTGGCAGGACTAAGTATTAGACCATCCCTGACAGATGTTTCTCCAACCTGCTCTTAAAAATCCCCAATGATGGAGATTCCACAACCTCCCTGGGCAATTTATTCCAGTGCTTAACCACCCTGACAGTTAGGAAGTTTTTCCTAATGTCCAACTAAACCGCTCTTGCTGCAATTTAAGCCCACTGCTTCTTGTCCTATCCTCAGAGGTTAAGAAGAACAATTTTTCTTCCACTTCCTTGTAACAACCTTTTACATACTTGAAAACCATTATCATGTCCCCTGTTGGTCTTCTCTTTTCCAGACTAAACAAACCCAATTTTTTCAGTCTTCTCTCATAGGTCATGTTTTCTAGACTTTTCATCAGTTTTGTTGCTCTTCTCTAGACTGTCTCCAATTTGTCCACATCCTTCCTGAAATGTGGTGCCCAGAACTGGACACAGTACTCCAGTTGAGGCCTAGTCAGTGCAGAGTAGAGCAGAGAATTACTTCTCATGTCTTGCTTGCAACACTCCTGCTAATACATCCTAGAATGATGTTTGGTTTTTTTGCAGCAGTGTTACACAGTTGACTCATATTTAGCTTGTGATCCACTATGACTTTCAGATCCCTTTCCACAATACTCGTTCCTTGGCAGTCATTTCTTATTTTAAATGCATGCAACCGATTGTTCCTTCCTAAGTGGAGTATTTTGCATTGTTCCTTATTGAATTTCATCCTATTTTCTTCAGACCATTTCTCCAGTTTGTCCAGATCATTTTGAATTTTAATCCTATTCTCCAAGGCACTTGCAACCCCTCCCAGTTTGGTATCGTCCGCAAACTTTATAAGTGTCCTCTCTATGCCATTATCTAAATCATTGATGAAGATATTTGAACAGAACCGGACCCAGAACTAATCTCTGCGGGACCCCATTCGTTGTGCCCTTCCAGTTTGAGTGTGAGTCACTGATAACAACTCTCTGGGAACGGTTTTCCAGATAGTAGGTAAGTTGTCTTAAACCTCATGTATAGGGCTCGCCTCAAGAAAGAGATTAGGGTCCGCAAGGGGCACCAACCTCTACTGGAGTGGCTGGCACTTAGTGCCTATTGTTTTCTGGACATGTGGCCACTGACTGCAGATTTAGACAATGTTTACAATGCAAAGTAATCCACCAAAAGTACACACAACTTCAGCCATTCCCCAGGGAACAAAGGGGATTCTCTGCTGGTATCAGGCTTCCTCTGAGATTGTCCCTTTTTATGTGTCTTTGAAACCCAGGTGCAGCTGTCCTGCTGCCTTTTTTGAGCTCCCAAGAGAAACGCCTCTGGGTTCAGGTTTCCAACCAACCAGAGGCCGATTGCTTCACTACAGTAAAGAATCTGGGATGGGGGTTGCCATGACCACAGGGGGCCCCTTCTGGGTCCTGACGAGCCTTTACCATTCCTCAGGCTCAGACAAAGCTGTCGCCAGAGTTTCTGAGGGAAACCGGATAGGGAAATTGGAGGGATTGGCCTCTAGGCTAGACTATTTCCTTTATTCTCTTCTGCTCTTCCAGCAGCAGAACTTCCCTTCATGTCACCTGCAGAGTCTGACAGATAAGACCCTAGTTAAGGGGTCCAGGGGTGGCACAAAGGCTAAAATGAAGGGGGCCCATCTGATCTAAATCCAGATCTAAACCACAGATGGCTGTCCGGCACTCAAAACCACCATGCCCTTCCGCCTGCAGGTCTTCTAAATGACCAAGGATTTGCAGGTACGCAGGAAGTAAGGTTGCCATGTCTCACAGGATGGGTAACTGTTGCTGTCTGAGATGCTGGGTCAGGAAAGTGCCTGGGATATTCTGAAAATCTCTTCTTTCCATGGCACCAGTAGAGTTTAAAGAGCAGTTTACATGGAATGTGAAGGGCTTGAATGGCAGATGCTGCTAAAAGCAAGGCCCTGTCATTTGTGGTACATTAGACCTACACTAAGCACTGGGGATGCTGGGATTACACACACCTCTCACACAATACACATAGGAATGACCAAGTAGGTCTGGCTGGTGCGGGAGTGGCATCCACGCCTGTTTCCATGCTAGCTGGTCCAGAGGCAATATGTGTGAGGTGGGGGAAGCACCCCCAAGATTTACCTGCTTGGCTTGTACTGAGCATGATCACATGGCCTGAGCATGTTCAGTAACATCTGCCGAAGCCTCCGCCCTCACTCTGCCCTTCCTTGTGCCCTCCTCACCCCCATCGGCAAGTATGGGTCGTCACAGCAGAGTGGCTGGTAGGTCAGCGGGATCTTGGATTTATGCCTCCCAGCACAGCTGAGGGGTGGATATGTTCCTTTGCGCACATTCTTTGTCTTATGTCTGCCCGAGAAACAAAAGCAACCAGACCAGTTTTCTATTTCAGATGACGTCACGTGAGCTGGCTGTGCAGAGAATTAACGGTTTCTGGTACATGTATGAGAAAATGCAATGTAAATAAATGGTCATTTTAAATGCAGGGGGTGTGTGGATATGGACTTAATGAGACATTGTCTGAAATTATCTGGAACAGCCATGGGTAGATGTGTCTATGGCAGGTGACTGAACGCAAGTAAATCATAGAATCATGGAAGTGTCAGGCTTGAAGGAACCTCAAGAAGTCATCCAGTCCATCCCCCTGCTATTAGTCTCCTTTGTAGAAGCCCTGTCTGTTCCCTCACAGGTGAGCTTCATCCTTATCAGCTTCCTCTACCCTAAGTCTCGCCCATTTGCAGCCGAAGTGCTTGACTGGGTCCACTTGGCCTAACTCAGTCCACTTAGGGCTAGTGTGCAGTGTTGTCAGTTGGCATGCGTGTGTTCTCTCTGTGTGCTGTCCCAGCTCTGCGCAGATAGCTGGCTCAGTATCTGCACAGAGCTGGGACAGAAAGACCACGGACTCCCACGAAGGACCACGGACTCGGCAAAGGCATTTGGCCAGCTTTCTAGCCGACGAATCACGGTCCTTGTGCTCCATAGTCTTTACAGATACACTAACACGTGTATGCTCGTGACATTGGACTTGGGTCAGTCAGCATCTTCCTGCTGCCCTCTCGGCTGGACAAAGGTGCTGTACAAGTTCCGTATAACACTCCTGACGTCGTTCCCAATCCTACACCTTGTACCTGCTGGTTCAAACAAAACATCTCCATCCGTCATCCTCCCCGCCCACCCTTGTCTTGCTTGGGGCCAGTGTGTTCCTGGGCTGTCTCCCAGGAATGTGTTTACATGAATATTGAGTACTTAGAAGTGCCAGTGTTTTAGCAACGCTTGCCTTGCCGTACCTTTGCCAAGTTCATATGCTGCACTGTGAACTTGTAAGCTAGCTTCTGCTTTATGACAAGGCCTGACTTTGGTTCATAGCATGGCCCGGCTTTTCTGACTGTGGTTCCGGCCTCAGGTCTTGCACCGTCCCTCCCTGTTCTAGGCTCTCTCTGCTACATGGGGAGTAATTTAATCTAGACCACATTTTTTCCCTAGTTTGCTTCTGAGAATATCATGTGAGACTGCCTCAAAAGCCATACTAAAACCAACATACAGCAGTCTATTGCTTTCCCCCAGCTGCTAGACCAGTAACCCTGCCAAAGAAGGAAATTAGGTTGGTTTGAATAGTTCTCTGAAAAGATCCACTCAATGTGCAGCGGCAGTCGAAAAAGCAAACAGAATGTTGGGAATCATTAAGACAGGGAGAGATAATAAGATAGAAAATATCATATAAATCCATGGTACTGTGTTCAGATGTGATCTCCCCGTCTCAAAAAAAGATATATTGGACTTAGAAAAGGTTCAGAAAAGGGCAACAAAAATGATTAGGTGTATGAAACAGCTGCTGTATGAGAAGACGTTAGTAAGACAGGGACTTTTCAGCTTGGAAAAGGGACAAATAAGGGGGGATATGATAGAGGTCTATAAAATCATGACTGGTGTGGAGAAAGTAAATAAGGAAGCGTTACTTACTCGTTCTCATAACACAAGAACTAGGGGCAACCAAATGAAATGAATAGGCAGCAGGTTTAAAGCAAAACAAGAGAAGTATTTTTTCACACAACGCAGAGTCAACCTGTAGAACTCCTTGCCAGAAGATGTTGTGAAGGCCAAGACTATAACAGGGTTCAAAAAAGAACTAGATAAATTCATGGAGAATAGGTCCATCAATGACTATTAGTCAGGATGGGCAGGGATGGCGTCCCTAGCCTCTGTTTGCCAGAATCTGGGAATGGGCGACAGGGGATGGATTACTTGATGATTACCTGTTCTGTTCATTCCCACTGGGGCACCTGGCATTGGCTACTGTCAGAAGACAGGATACTGGGCTAGATGGACCTTTGGTCTGACCCAGTATGGGCATTCTTATATGTTCTTGACAATTCCATGCTGGCTATTCCTTATAATCCTGTTATTTTCTAGGAGGTGCTTACGAATTGCTGTTTAATAATTTGTTCTCATATCTTTCCAGGTTTCAGAGCTATGCTGATTGGGCTTTAATTCCCTGGGTCCTCTTTGTTCCCCCTTTTAAAATATAGATACTATGTCTGTCCTTCTTCAGTTCCCTGGAACCTCACCCGTCTCCCATAAATTCTCAAAGATAATTGCTAATGGTGCCAAGATTTGTTCAACTTGTTCCTTAAGAGCCCAAGGATGAATTTCATCAGGTCCTGCCGACTTGAATACGTGTAACATCTAAATATTCTTTAACCTGTTCTTTCCCTAGTTTGGCTTATGTTCCTTCCCCCTTGTTAATATTAATTGTGTTGAGGATTTGGTCACCATTAACTGTTTTAGTGAAGACTGAAGCTAAATAGGCATTAAACAGCTTAGCCTTCTTGATGTCATCAGTTATTAGATCTCCTCCACCCACAAAAAGTAGTAGACCTACACTTTTCTTTGTCTTTCTTTTGCTCCTAATGTATTTAAACAATCTCTTCTTATTGCCTTTTATGTCCCTTGCTAGGCGTCATTCATTTTGTGCCGTAGGCTTTCTGATTTTGTTCCTACATGCTTGTGCTGATCTTTTGTACTCCTCCTTAGCAATTTGTCCACATTTCCATGTTTTGTAGGAGTCCTTTTGGTTTTCAGGTCATTAAAAAGCTCCTGATGGAGACATTGACCTCTAACTATTCTTCCTGTCCTTCCTTTGCATGGGGATAGTTGACAGTTGTGCCTTTAATATTAATCTCCTTGAGAAACCACAAGTTCTCGTGAATTCCTTTTTCCGTTACATTTTCTTCCCATGGGACCTTACCTACCAATTCTCTGAATTTGTTAAAGTCCATTTTTTGATATCCATTGTCCTTACCCTGCTACTCTCACATCTTCCTTTCCTTAGAATCTTGTAATCTATCCTTCCATGATCATTTTCACCCCAATTTCCTGCCTCCTTCAGAGTCAGAATTCCTTTCTGTTGGTCAGAATCAGGTCCAAAATGGCTGTCGTCTTGGTTACTTTCATCCCTTTCTGAAACAAAACATTGTCCCCAATACCCGCCAAGAACTTACTGGGTGCAGCTTGTGAAATTCCCCCAGCTTTGAGTTAATCCTGTGGGTCAACCACATTCAGCCACGTGGGTTTTAGACCTAATTCATTCAATGAATAGAACATAAATATCTCTGAATGAGGCACCTAGAGCACTGCAGAAAAGAGGTGCAACAACCCATGGCCACTGGGATCCAGATACCTGGAGTCTGTTCTAGTCACTCCACCTCTCTGTGCCTTCATTTCTCTCTCTGTAAAATGGGGATAATGATACTGACTGCTTTGAGATGTACGGCTGAAGAGTGCTATGTATGTATTAATATGTCTGTTCAGTGGAGTGCTGAATTTGGTCCAATAGGTTCTGTTTGGTTGGAGAGCAATGGTGAGGGATATTGACGCAGTTGAAAGTTGCATTTGCTCTTGTCATGTGATCTCCAAGATTCCTTCAGGCAAATTAGGATAGATGGGGAGAGAATTATAAGAGGGCCTGATCCTTAGATGAGGAAAACTGGTGTAACGCCATTGCTTTTCCAGTTTACCCTAGCTCAGAACCTAGCCTATGGTTTCCTCTTCTGAAGCGTCTTGTTCTCAAGGACCCCAAACATTAGTTAATGAACCTCTATTTTACAGATAGGGAAATTGAGATTCAGAGATTGAGTGGCTTTTGGATTCACCCACTCTAAGTCAAAGGGAGGCTTTTCCATTGACTTGTGCATGCTTTGGATTAGGCCCAGTTTGCCTCTGGCTTCCACAGGGTGTCAGTGGTGGCTGTAAATAGGACCAAGTATTCCTGAGTTCCAAACCCCATTAGACAACTCTCCCTTCTTGAAAGCTAAAGAGAAGTTATTGCCACTCTAATAAAACAGCTCTGCATCTGCAGTTGTCTTTAAAAAAAAACCCTTGTAAATGGAAATAGCTCTTTTATTAACATTATCCAATTTCATGAACCATCCTGCAAATTAAATAATTTTCTTGTCTGCTTCCAGCGTTTTTTGTGAAGTGTGCAGCTTGAAATGCCTTTGAATTATTGTTCACTCTATTCTGGGTTTATTGGCTTGATTACCAGTCTCTTTGTACAGCGGAGAAGTGCTGTTTCGTGTGAAAGGAATTCTGAAATGATTTATTTCAAGATATAGTTTGAAAGGGGGATTATTTAGAATGTCATAAAGCAATCTAATCGCAGATTATACTACCTTTACTTACACTGAGTAATCTCTTACTCTGCAAATAACCCCTTTGGTTTCAATGGGGCTACGCCCAAAGAAGAATGGTGAGTAAGAATAGCAGAATCAAGGGCAAAGTAAATGGATCCCAAAGAGCTTGTGCCATGAAATAAACATAACATATATTGCATGCATTGAAACCCAAGATCATTGTGGTAGGCATTGTGAATACACATAGGAAGAGACAATCCCTGCTCTGAAGTGCATAGAGGCTAAATACACAAGACAAACACAGGGCAGGAGGGAAACAGAAAGGCAAAGGGATTTGCCAAAGGTCAACATGTAGGTCAGTGGCAGAGATGGGAATAAACTCCAGGTCTCCTGACTTCCTCTCTAGTACTCTATCCACTCCATCACAGACCCGAATATATTGATTCACAGATGGTGAAACTGAGGCACAGAAAAGTTAAGCAAGGCACTGACCAGGCAAAGCAAGACAAGAATAAGATCTAGAAGAGGAGTCCTGGCTTCAAGGCTCCAGAAGACACATGTTCCCTTTATGATTCAAACCCCAACATAGGCAGAAAAGGGACAGATGTGCTGAGTTATTTTTATCCCGTTTTAATTTTGCCCTGACTACAAAGAGTTTGGTACTTAGCAAAAGCTGGATGAGGGGGTCAATGAAACGGAGTCACGCTGAAAAGATTATATGGAATCATCTCTTGACGCCACCCAGCTTTAAGAGGCACACGCCTAGTTCTAACTTCTGCATGATGAAATAAGGTCAGCCAAGGCCTGGTTTACCAACAAAAAACAAAAAAGATAGAATTTGGCTGAGGAAAGCAGACTTCATTGGCTGCATTATTTGGACCATCTCCATGCTTCCTTTGAAATCCTGCATGTCACTGGTAGAAGGGTTTGACATTGAACTTGACTCTATATCCTCCCAAAGTAATCACCGTACGACGCACGTGTTAACAGTTTGAGAGTCTTAAAACTGTTTGAAAAGATGGCTTCCACAGAAGAGCTCAGAGCATCCGTGATGGTTAAATAAGCACGGTGCACACCCAGACACGTGCCCAAATCTCCAGGCATGAAGGAAAGAGGCTGCTAAAACCCGTCTGATGGTGGTGCAGGCCGGCTCCTGTCGAATGAACAAGAGAGGAATGTAAGATGTGTTCCTAGGAGAACTCACAGCTCTCTGCTCTCCTGTGTTGCACATGGTATCCCTGCATGTCCATGTGTTTGTGTGTGCAGGTGCTCATGGCCTGTTAGCAATTTTGTGAGTCACTCTCAGTTTTACTGTGAGACTGCTCTGGGCTCTGCTGTTGCCTGCCTGGTGTTGTAACAGGATGATGATCCTTCTGCTCTGGAGAAGGGAGCAGCTTCCTCCTGCCCCTCCCCTTGAATAACCTTGCTGCGGGCTTCCAAAACCCTAAGGCTGGCTCTGCCAAACAGACCCACTCAATAACTGACACACGTGCATTCTCGTGTCCAGACCCGTTGGCTGACAGGTCCGTGCAGTGAACGATCGGTGAACAGATGACCCGTGCGTAGACAGCCATACAAACCACACCCACACAGCAAACAGCCCTGGGCTGACAGACAGACCCATGACTATAGGCCCACAGCCCAGACACACGGCCCTATGCTCAAACAGGCACAGCCATGTATAGACACATGCGGACTGACAGCGCTGTGCTCAGATAGACAGACAGACCCACGTATATGCAGTGCTGTTGTAGCTATGTCGGCCCCAGGATTTAGGAGAGACAAGCCAGGTTTACCCTCCAGAGCTACATCAGTATAATTATATCGCTCAGGGCTGTGAGTGATGTAGTTCCACCAACCTAACGCACGGTGCAGACATAACTACCATCTCCCGGGGAGAGGGATTAACTGTGCAGACGGGAGACGCTCTCCCATGATCATAAGAGTGTCTTCACTAAAACACTACAGTGGTGTCGGGGTCAGATAAGCTCGGAGTGTCACAGCTAAATAGGAGGTGGAACAGATTGTTTAGCATAAGTAGTTAGCACATTTTTGAAGGGACCATTGGAAGTGAAGTGGACCATTAACACCTCTCGGTCATAGGGAGGGCAGGGGGGATGGCTGGCCATGTCGGGCGATTGGAGGGGTTAGAGGTTGTTGCAATAAGCCATACATCCCGCGTCTCTATTCAATCCATGATTTGTAGTGTGTAGCAGTTATAAATGGAAGCTCTCAGGCTTGTCTTTTGGAGGTGTCGTGCAGGTGTTGTGCTCCTTTGAGGAGGAGGATGCAGGGGTTAGATACAGAGGGACTCTTCTGTGAACATTGTTCATCCACAGGTGATAAGGTGTTTCTGTATTTTATCAGTTCTCTGTGTGAGTTTATTCGAGAGCGTAGTGATGGTCTGGTTTGACCCAAATAATTGTTATTGGGGCATTGAGTGCACTGGATGAGGTACACCACATGTGTAGGACCCCTGGATCTTGAAAGGGGTGTTGTGGGGGGGTGTAGATCATTGTAACAATGGAGATGCATCTACAGGTTTTACATCTGTTGTTCTGACATGGCCTACTGCAGCGGTGTCCAGTACGTTCGCCACTAGACACATGTGGCTAATAGGCTATTGAATTGTGGCTAATGCATGTGGCTTTTTTATAATGTGGCTAATAAGAAAAATTCAAAAACACAAGTGTGGCTAGCATCGAATTTCTATTGGACACCGTGTGTCTAGCGCCACTTTAAGTTGGTGTGTTTTGGTCTATGGGGAGCTTGCTTATGATGATGAGCTTGGAGAGGCTGGGCAGTTGTTTGAAGGCCGGAAGAGGGGGTCCAGGAAAGATTTCTTTCAGCATGTGGTCTCCATTGAGCATGGGCTGTAATTTTATGACGATACCTCATATGGGCTCCGGCACTGGTTGGCAGGGGTTTCGGATGGGCTGTTTCATGATGTGATCTACTTCTCTGGTGGAGCGTCATTGTTTGGCAAAGACAGTCTTAAGTGTGTTCATGTATCGACCCGGGACTTTCTTCTCAGACCATCTTCAATGATATCCGAGTGCTTAGCTGTAGATAACAAATGTCTTGGTGCGTTCGGGGTGGTTGCTTTATCTGTGAAGGTAGGTGCGGCACTCCATGGGTTTCTCGTAATATAGTTGTCTATAGGGTTCCTTTCTTCAAGCCGATCATGCTTAGACCCGTGCAGCACGGACAGACACACAGCTCTGTGCTCAGAGGGACTGACCCACACCTAGATGCATGCAGTGCACAGACGAGACCCAGCCCTGTTTGTGCCCGGACACGTTGGTCTAATAACAGAGATTACCTCCCCCAAGTTGCCTCTCTAACATGCAGTGCAGACAGACACACAGCCCTGTGCTCCCACAAACCCAGGCATAGCCACGCGTGGGCATAGGGTCCTGTGCTTAGACAGGCAGACCCAGGCATAGGGCCAACAACAGACACACATCCCGGGGCTCACACGGACCCACATTCAGGGCAGAGCAGACAGACAGAGACCCCTGCACAGACCCATGCTGGGGGGACAGACCCACGCACAGAGGGGCGGTGCAGAGGGCCACGTGCATAGGACACAGGTCTAGCAGAGCCGGAGACAGACCCACTCTGGGCGGACAACCCCCCCGCCCCAGCTCGCTCAGACAGACGGACAGCTGGAGGCGCGCGCCCCGCCCCGCCCCGT
Source organism: Dermatemys mawii (assembly GCA_007922305.1). Classification (NCBI taxonomy): domain Eukaryota; kingdom Metazoa; phylum Chordata; order Testudines; family Dermatemydidae; genus Dermatemys; species Dermatemys mawii. Next base: position 10,450,596 of record ML677387.1, read on the forward strand.
GCACACACCCTCCCGCTCTGGCCAATGGGAGCCGGGCGGCGGGGGCGCGTCACTCCCGGGCCCGGGGAATCTCTTGAATGAGCCACATTGTTGCAGACGGAAAGTCACCAACGTGCCGCCCGCTCGCTGCTGAGCTACCGGTTCGAGACCGGCGTCCGCTCCCACTCCCCGCCGCGGAAGATGATCGCTTCCCACCTGCTCGCCTACTTCTTCACCGAGCTCAGCCATGACCAGGGGCAGAAGGTGGGCGCGCACCCCTCCCCCTAATCGATAGTGGAGCCCCCCCGTACCTTGTGGGGGGGGGAGTTGTGGGGCTCGGAGTGGGACCCGGGGCTGGGCGAGGCGGGCTTTGCAGGCGGTCGAGATCCGGGGGGAGCTGCCCGCTGTGCAGCGGGGCGGACCGAGCCGTGCCTGGCTCCGGGCGGGGAGGGGGAAGGTTCCGTTCTCTCTTCCCCCCCCCCGGCCGGCGGGGGGGGGGGCCGCCGGGCCGCCCCCCCCCCCCGCTCCGGTTGAATAGCGGGGCAGTGGAGACAGATCCACGTGTTCGGCTCTGCGTCCCCCTGGATTGATGGGGGGGGGGGGCGAATCGTGGGAGTGCGAAGCGGGCCCCCGCCCCCCGGACCGGGACTGGGAGCCGGGGCGGCTGAGCGTCCCCTCCTGGGAGGTCCCGGGCTGGGAAACTCCGGGCAGACATCACGTCCTGTGTCTCGCTCTGCACACCCGGCAGACGGGGAGCGGGTGCCCTAACCCCCTGGGCCGTGCCCTAACCCCCTGGGCCGGCAGCTGCAGGGCGAGCAGGTCTTCCCACGGTCTTGCCTTTGAGAGCAGTGTCTCCCCGGCCCCAGAGGTTGTTGGGGGGGGGGTGTCCCTGGCCCCAGGGGTTTGTTTGGAGGAAGGGGGAGGGTCTCTCCGTTGTCTTGCCTTCATGCCTCTCCTCCACCATGAGCCGTGGGGTGAAAGGGCTCTGGTGTGTGTGTGGGGGGGTGGGGGTGGAAGGATGTGACCTGATCCTGGGAGGGGCGGATTCTGAAGGCGTTTTCCCCTCTCTGGGATGCGCTTGGAAAGGAAGCGGCTGCAAAGTGCCTATGGGGAGAGAGTTCTGGTCCCCCCCACCCCTTGGTGCCAAAGCCTGGCCCAGCAGGATGCCTGGGGACACCCTGGCATGGGATTCATTTCCTGGCAGTTTGGGAAGGCAGATCCCACTTCTGCTGCTGGGTTTTACAGGAGCTGTGTCCCTGTCTGCCAGAGCCTTTCGGTGCCTGCTAAATCTCCCTCCCTCCGAGCCCTGGGGTAGGTGGGAGAGCTGGGAAACCAGGGGGTGTTTTCCTGCCAGCCAATAAAACTTTCTTCTAAAGCATCCCAAAGTTCCTTGCTCCGTGGATTTGAGATTTTGCTTTGGCCCGTTCTAGACAATAACCTTCCTGCAGCTTGTTCCAGCCAGGGCTCTTACAACCCCCTGGGACTGCGGGTAAGAATTGTTCCCCACTTTATAGTTGGGCTTGGGAAGAGGTGAGAGACAGGTTGTAACTTACCCAGTGTCCCATAGGAAGGCCAAGGCAGAGCTCAGGTGAACCCAAATTTCCTGATCCCCAGGCCTAGCTTGAGCCACATGGTTAGAGACCTGCGTGGGTACAAAATTTGGGTGATCCACAGATTTGCAGGGCCCTCGACACCATTCTTCCCTCTGTGCTCCCTATTTAAATCCCTCCTCCCCACCAAGAGGTCTGGGGTGAAATATAAATCCTTGTTTGGGTTCCAATGTTGTTTTCTCCCCTCGGCCTGCTCCAGTGTGGGGGAATTTGAAGTTTTGCTGTAGCTCCCTGTCTGTAGGAGTGAGGGTTATTTTAGGACATGCCCGAGTGGGATACTTAGATTTATGTGAAAACCTTCCCTGAAGGGCTCCTTCCTGCATGCCCAAAGAGGGCTCTTCACTGCTGCCATGTGTCAAAATCTTGCAGCTCAATGCGTTCCCTTTCCCCCTGGCCTTGTGGGATAGGGGAGGTTATCTGGGAACACTGAGCATCAGCATTGGTAGGATGGTGGCACAGTGTGGCTATGTGCTGAATGTCACAGCTGTCAGGTTTGGGTAAGAGAACAGGGTTGAGGAGATGACCTAGATCACTCAGGATTTGCAAACCAAATGGCTTTTTGATGAAGTCAAGGGGGGTGGGGAAGCAGTGAATTATGCTGTGATTGAGAGCTTTGAACCCAAGTGAGTACCCACCAAATTTGTGTTACATCATTAATGAGGTTTTTTTGATACTAATTAGAAAACAAAAAAATTAACTCTGCCTCCTGCTTTGTCTGGAAAGTGAGTGGCAAATGTAGCAGCATTGCTATCTTAAAAAAAAAAAAATGCAAAAAACATATGCGTAACTTGAGCAAACCGTGAGCTCTGTCCTTGGGTTCCAAATGCAAATCAACAAATTGTGTGATCTCCCTCTATTGTATGCTTACGATTTTCACAGGTCATTATGTATTCAGAATGTGGACATACTGAAATGTGCTAGTGTTTGTTTAGCTTATTTGAGTAGTCTAAATGCATTTGTCCTGCTTTGAACAGAACCAGGTGTTGGTCTTTGAAAAGTAATTGTTAGGAAATTCCCTCCCCTCCCCTTTCTTTGTGTGTGGGGGGGGGGGGGGGGAGCACTCTGGTGGTGAAATTTGATCTGAAAATGGAGTCTGAATTCTCCAGCTAGTTCCGTGAATGTCCTTAAATTAGATCTTAGTGATGGGACCATCTTTTTGTTACATGTATGTACACCCAATAAAGCTCAATTCTAGGTGTTACAGTCACATGCACACAGATGCTCTACCTCATCTGAAGCTGCTGATCCGGATTTCTGAACTCCAATTAATGCTTCCTTTTTAGAGAGAAAAAAAATCACTTCCTCATTTTAGTACCATAAACTCCCTTTGTAGCAACAGTGACGGGGTGACAGAGATAAGAACCCACCTGCCAGGGAGACCAGATGTAAAACTAAGAAACGCTACCCTGTCTGTGATGTCCCTGGTGGGGGTTGCATTAAATTGGAAGTAAAAATACTTAGCAAAAATCAAGTTGTTACGTAAAGAAATATAGTTTAGGCTTCTGTCTTGTTCCATTGCATTTAGAGATAATGGGGCTTGTGTAACAGTGCAATCAGCTTCTATGATACATGTAGTGTAACAAGATGCAGGAGGTAGGCCAATAGTGTCGATGCCTTAGCTCTGGATTTCCTTGTTCTCAGGTTTCAGAGTAGCAGCTGTGTTAGTCTGTATCTGCAAAAAGAATGTGCCCAAATAAATTAGTTAATCTCTAAGGTGCCACTAGTACACCTCATTCTTTTTTTTGTTCTCAGTTTGCTATGCCTTTATCAGTAACTCAGCATAAAGTTCTTTCTTAAGGAATTTCACTTGGTTCCAAACCAGGAACCTGATGTGCAAGGCGTGGTCTGCTCCTCTGTTTCAGTAACTCCTTTTGCTAGGGAGAGCAAACAAAGGTTATTGTTTGGATGTGGGGAAAAAATGCAAGCAATAATTGGCCCTCAGAAATACTCAAGAGAAGGTTCAGCTACACTGGCTGTGTTTGTGTGTGATGAAACAGGTTTACAGATACTTTCCCTGAATAACTTCTTCCAGACTTGGAATTGTTTATTAAATAAGCTTCTGTAAGCCCTCTTATGTAAAAAAGCCAAATCTTTAGTTAATGGCCACGCTACTTTGAATGCTGAGTGTGCTGTTCCTTTGTCAAGACAACAGATTGTGTTTGACTGTCTCTTGCGATGTGGCTGCAGAGGTCCCTGCCAATGTTCCTTGGGGGCCTCTGGGCGCTATAAAATCGAACAATAATAACACATAGGTGCTCCAACTTTTTCACAGTGTGGACTTCGTCACGTCTCCCATTTGCAGTTGCATGCACGGGAAAGTAATATTTGCAAAGTGCTGTTTCTAATGCACCTTAGCAGTGGGAAACAAGGAGATCCGGGTAGGCAGCCCATCCTCCGCAGACCCCGGGTGTAAAGCAGGAAGCAGGAATAACCTTGGCTGACTGATTTGGTGAAATGACACTTCATTAACTTGCATCTTCAAGGTTATTGATCCTGCCATGGCCAATGGAAACCATTCCTGATCACAGTCCTTTTCAAGAGGTAGTGTTGACTCTTGATTAGACCTGGAGTCCAGGAGCTTACACTCCTGGGCTCTGTTCCCGACTTACTGAGTTGCCATGACATAGAATAAGTAGGGCCCTACCAAATTCACAGCTGTGAAAAACACATCATGGATCTCCCCCCATGAAATCTGGTCTCTTGTGTGCTTTTACCCCATACTATACAGATTTCACCGGGGAGACCAGCATTTCTCGACCTGATCCAAGCAGGAGTTGCAGGGGGGTTGTGGGTTATGGTAAGGGGGGGGGTTCTGGTATTGCCACCCTCCTGTGCTGCCTTCAGAGCTGGGTGGTCAGAAAGCAGTGGCTGTTGGCCAGGCGCCCAGCTCTGAAGGCAGGGCCTCACCAGCAGCAGCACAGAAGTAAGGGTGGCAATACCGTACCAGGCCATCCTTCCTTCTGCACTGCTGCCTTCAGAGCTGGGTGGCCAGAGAGTGCTGGCTGAGGGCCCAGCTCTGCGGGCGGTAGCACAGAAGTAAGGGTGGCAGTACCGTACCATGCCATCCTTCTGCGCTGCTGCCGGTGGCAGTGATTCTGCCTTTAGAGCTGGGCCCCAGCCAGCAGCCACTGCTCTCCAACTGCCCAGTTCCGAAAGAAGGGCTGCTAACGGCAGCAGTGCAGAAGGAAGGGTAGAAGGACTGCAACCCCCCCCACCCAGCCAAATAAGTTTGCAACCCCCCTCCCCACACTCCTTTTTGGGTCAGGATCCCTACAATTACACCACTGTGACATTTCAGATTTCGATAGCTGAAATCATGAAATTTATGATTTTTTAAAAATCCCACGACTCTGAAATTGACCGAAACGGAGTGTGAATTCGGTACGGCCCTAAGCATAAGTCACTTAACCTTCAGTTTGCCGAGCTGTAAACTGGGTCGAAGTGAAACTTGTGGAACCTCACTGGGTTGTGTCAACCTAATGAATGTTTGCAGAGCACTTTGAGATCCTCACATGGAAGATGCTTTAAAAACGGCGAGACCAAGGCTAATAATATTTGAATGTGGCACATTCACAACCGGAGCTGCATGTCTCGTACATCAATGTTGATTGAACCATTGTGCTTTAAACTGCTGTCATTTGTGGCAGAATCAATGCTAGGGAAAGTACTAACTGCCTGTGGACACTTGTGATTCAGAGCTGAAAAATTGGGCTGGTATGTTTTTCTTTTCCTTCTAGCTAAAGGTACTAATTAGGGATAGGAGCTAAGTTTAAGTTCATTCATTTTACTTTCATAATGAGGCCTCCCATTCAATACAACGTCTCTGTCTTTTCAAGTGAAGTCGGCTATGTGGAAGTCGTCGACCTTCCATCTTTTGCAGAGTTGTAAAACTTCCGCTCTCCTTTGGATCTCAGTCCATCTGGCTGTTGTTCTGACGTGACTGGCTCTTCCATTTGCCTGCTTAGAGGAAGGATTTAAGTGTCTTCTTTCCCTTGTCGCTTGGAGTCATTCTCAAATCTAAGTGTCATCCTCTCTTCCTTTTAAACTGTGACTGTGTCGTTGTGCTGGGGAAGGATGGTGGCCAGAGGTTCCCTGGAAGCTGGCAACTTCCAGCCACCGAATGAGTCCAGCGATGCTTGTGGCGGGCAAGCTTTCTCGTAATACCCAGCCAATAACCTTCACCTTTGCCCTGCCAGTCTCATTGCTCAGTGTCCCAATTGTGGTGGTTTCTGCTTTGTGGATACCTGCCATTTAAGGATTGGATAGAGTCCCACCACCACACTCTGGGGGTCCAGTGAGCCAGCTGGACAATAGTACTGTGTTAAGGTAGAGGGAATTCGGGGTGGGGTGTGTGTGTTTCCTTTTGCTACCCCCACTGTCCATTTTGTGTTCTGGCTGGATAAGACGTAAACCTCCAGGGCTGTCGATTTAGCAGTTGGTTCATTTTCTGTCTTGTTATATAGAGTGGCCTAGTGGATTGAGCAGTGGGCTGGGGCTCAGGACACCCAAGTTCTATTCCCTGCTCTGCTACCTGCTGGGCAAGTCACTTTCTCTCCCTGAACCTCAGTTTCCTCATCTGTGAAATGGGCATAATGTGGTTGCCCTCCTTTGTAAAGCGCCTTGAGATGTACTGATGAAAAGCATTAGGTATAGTTATTATTTTAGTAATACACATTTATATGATCTTAGCATCTAATAGCTCCAAGCAGATCAGGGCCCCTTGGTGCTAGGTGCTGCACAAACACATAATAAAGGACATTCCCTGGCTTTAAGACCTCACATTATAAAGTAGATGGTCATCTCTGGCTGTCCTCTCTTGACCTGTGGCAACAGCAGTAGCTGATAGCAGCTGAATGGACGGTTGGCTGGAATACACGGTAGCTTCTGTGCTCCGAGCCACGAGCGTCAAATGCTCCCTGCGCTGGGGTGGGGGTTTTCCTGGGGGCCGCACTCAGGCTGACGCGTACAGCAGCCGGTTTCCCGTAAAATACTTGATGAGGGCAAGACTGAGTCTGCCAGTCCCCGATGATGCACAGCAGCATGATTTCTCTTAGTAATCGGTTCCTTACTCCCCACCCCTCCAGGCGTCCCGTTCGCTCACTGTGTCCTGTAAAATGAGACTCTTGAGGGATGGGGGTGGAGAGGAACCGGCCGTACAGGAAATTGTCTGACTCACCCGTCGTGTGCTGCAACAGGATCCGGGAGGAGCGTCGGGCTTTGCTTCTCTTGTAAGGTCACAACGGGGTTTTATTTCTGTAAAGTGCCGAGCCCTCCTGGCGCAGTCTGTTGGAAGTGAGGGCCGGCAGCATCTTCCAGGAAGTGCTCCTTGTTTTGCAGGATCTGGGGGAGTACTAGCAATCCACTCCTAAAACACAGTCACGCAGCAGCTGGTGACTTGTAATTTAGTACCTGTCAAAATTTCTTCCTTCTGTCCCTAAGATTTTAAGTGGGGGAAGGGCAGGCCAGCCCTTGATGCTCACCCATGTGATCACAATTGCCGACCTAAATTTACCAGTATGTTTGGATATGGTCTTAGCTGTGGCAACAGGCCCAAGTTGGGAAATGGTTTCTGTTCCCTGCACTGACACTGCTTCAGCATGTGACCTAGGGCAAGCTGCTTGTGCCTCATGGTGCCTCAGTTTCCCCCTCTGTAAAATGGGGATAATGATATCAATTTTGCAAAGCACTTTGAAATCTACTGATGATGCAAGTGCTAGATGGGCGTGGTGAGTATTTATTTGCTTCCTGTCCTAACCTGGAGACGATGTCACTGTGCTGTTAAACAATTGCTGCATTCCCCACCAAAGTGGCTGCATTTTCATGGCGGGTCAGGTGATCCCTCTACCAGGGATCACTTAGGGGTATTTTGGTAATTGCTTAATGTTTCTACGGTATCTTTCATCAGAGGCGCTCAAAGTATTATTTTGTGCTTCAGAATTTGAGAAGCTTTCATTTTTTAATTACATGTTTACTAATCCGTAGCTGGGATGGGGAGTAAAAATGAAAACCCTACTGGGACTGCCATCCTGTGGGTCTTGGGAAGAAGATCATGCTACTAAGCAGAACTTTTATGCAGAGATCAGGTCTAAACCAACCCCCTGAACTTCAAGAGTGTTAGACACCCTGATCTGTGACTGGCTGTTGGAAATGGCTTGTCAGTGGAGCCAGGGAAAGCTAAACCCCAGATTTGAACTGATCAGTATGGGGCTGTTAAATCCCTATCCAAACTTTTCAACTTAAACCCAGCTCTTTTGAACACACCCCGAACTTTCAGGCCACTGCCACTAAAACGGCCTTTAATGTGTTTTGTAATATTAAATTATCTAAGTGTTTCTAAGATGCACAAGCAGATCTAAGAACTATAGAGAGAAAATCCTGCAGAGCCGGAACATTTATTCTGTATGTAATTCTTGCCATGTCCATGGATCTGAAAAAATCAGCCAGAAGATGAAGCGATTATTCATAGAAAAAGGCAAATGGGTTTCCTTTCTTCAGAGGGCCAGCATGCAAAAATAATTTAAGACAAGTATGTTCCCAGGTTCTTTTGCATTAAAATAAACAGCTCTATACTACTTCCTATGCTGTGTTATCTTTGCGATGCAGGAAGTGCTTGTACTTAACAGGAAGCTGCTATCATGCCATGATTTACAAAACACTCAGATGTAGTCAGATAAATATTGCCACTCGATCGGGGAAACAAAAACAAGACAAAAGATCCGCATAGCTGGAGTGCTACTTTAATCCATACGAAGTCCCCCTTAATCTTTAACCATTAGCTTGATTCTTCATTCCTTTTGCTCCCAGTACTCTTACTAACTCCATGGGAGTTGCTGATTCTTCAAGCACGTGTGTCTGAGTGATTTTACTCCTACAAGTCGCTGCCTTGATGGGACCAATCCTGCAAGCACTCATGCATGGGGTTTAACTCTTTCCACCTGAAAACATTGCACCGAACTTGAACAAAACTCCTCACACACTTAAATATTTGTAGCACTAGGCCCTTAAGGTGTACTCAAGCCCCTTGCTAGCCTAATGCCTTCAAGAGGAGGGAAACGAGTTTTCAGGAAAAGGAGATGAGCCCAAGCTGCAGAATTTGGATGTGGATCTGAATTTAAAGTCTGGATCTGCTCTAGATCTGGGGTTATGGTTTCAGGGCCATCTCCATTTTATTCCTCCCAAAGTTACACTGCCAACAGAGGTCATGCGGGATGGTAAACGCTGTGTAATCCCAGTTTCTTCCCTTCTTTGGTTGAATTCCACAAATAGGGATTGCAGTTATTGATAATCATTGCTTAGGTCTCTTACAATTTCTGTCAGCTGAGCATGTCAAAAACACTTTGTTAATATGAATTACATAAGCCTCTTAACGCTCCTATGAAACTTGGGCTACGTCGGGACACTGTCACCCATGGGTGAAATGCAGCCACCTCTGGGGTGAAACGAGGCAGCTGTTCAACAGTTTAGGACAAGAAGTGGACTACATCATAGTTTTTCAGTGACTTAGTTTTCAGACTTTGATTTTGTGCTCTGTACAGAATACTCTTGGAGGTGTTTTTGGGTAGTTTGGGACTCAGTATTTTTAAATTCAAATATAAAAGATGCTATTTCTTAAATTGCCCCCTACTCATTACATCTGTTTTAGTCCATATCTCTAATTGTGATTCAGGGTTTGCTTTTACAGCGTCTGGATAATAGCTAATAGGAGAATAAGGAACACAAAATTAATCTTCTTAGGTGTCTTTCCCTAGCTCATTCCAGATGGTTAGTGTCTCATTCTGCTGGAATCTTAACAATTCTCGAGGTTTGGTTCTTGAACTAAACTTCTGTCCAAGTGTAATATTTTGTCTCTGCTGTGTGTGCTAGGAATGTGTATAACACATGCCATCTTAAACTCAGTACTACAACTTTCTGCCACCTACCTGGTTTCAATTTCCTCAGGGAAACACCATGAACCTGTGACACTTTTCCCTCCTAAAGACACTTTAATGTGTTTTCTAGATTGCATTCCAGTAACTTATTTATTTGAGACTGACCATGACCTTAAAAAGGTAGAACAACCAAGGAGGATGTTCCTCCCCAAAGTCACAAACTAATTCTCCTGTCCTGCTAGATCTTACCTGTGTAATCAGATGTAAATTTATTTATAATAAATACAGATGGCTAATTGGAACAACATAGCATTGTGAGGTGTTATATTTCAGTGCCAAATAGTTTCATTCCTAAATAAAATAGTCAATTCCCAAATAACCACTAATGCTGCTTTAAGAACTAAAGAGTCCTTGTGGCACCTTAGAGACTAACCCAAAATTGGGCATAAGCTTTTGTGGGCTAGAACCCACTTCATCAGATGCATGGAGTATAAAGTATGTTCCACTCTGTGCATCTGATGAAGTGGGTTCTAGCCCACGAAAGCTTATGCCCAATTTTGGGTTAGTCTCTAAGGTGCCACAAGGATTCCTCGTTCTTTTTGCGGATACAGACTAACACGGCTACTACTCTGAAACCTGTCATAGTGTTGCTTTGTTGTAACTTACTTGGAGACCAGAGTCATCACTTAGGCCCGGATTCAACAAAACACTTGCTTATAGCGCTGAGCTCCGTGAGAATGGTGAGTCTCGGTTTCAGATTGGTGATGTCCCCCCCGGCATAGTCCCTGAAATCACTAGGGTTAAGCACATGCTTAAGTATTTTGCTGAATCGGGGCCTTAATACCTCAGCTGTGTGGACTATTTGCTGGATTGGACCTCAGTTTGAAACCAGACTTGGCCATTTCTCTAACCTAGCTCATGTAGTTGGTGGTTTGTTGTTTTTTTTTAAACTCATTTAATGCTATTCCCCAGACTGGCTTTGGGGTGACATGGCTCATAGCCTTGTCTGTGGTAGCCAGAAGGTAGACTAATGGTTAGTAGCCTTAGCCTAAGTGTGCAGGAGATGATGGATCCAGGCTTTAAAGAGCTTTGTGGAATTAGAGGAAGGTCACCCCACTTCTTGACATGGCCGATTATTTTTAATTCTGTGGATTCGGAAGCACGTCAGGATCTTGGTAAGCACCAGCCTTGCAGCGAGAGAGGTTTTTGGGGATCAGCCAAGGCGCATCACCGTGTAGTTACAAACCAGGCACTGCGGCGTCTGCTGTCGGGCTGTTCTGTATGCGCTCTGCTTGCTGTACCTTGCCACAGGTGGAGGTGAAAGAGAGCAAATATTGTGGATCTAAGCTGGCAGCTGATTGGAAAGTGTCTGGTTACCATGTGGGGAAGGGAAGATTTTCCACCAGCAGTGCCGCCCTCTAGCCACGGGGCAGCAGGAGAGAATGATCAGCAGTGAAGTGGGGAAAGGGAGGAAAAATAAATACTTTCCCTTGGGAAAGAGGGGGTGTGTCTCTGGTGAGGACGGCCTGACTGGGCTCCCCAAAACTGCCTGTACTTGTCACTAAAGAGAGGATGAGGGTGTGATGATAATGGATCGTCAAGAGTTGAGGGCGTTGGGGTGCAAGCTTAGTTACGAGGTGTGAAATCTTCCTGCTAGATGGCTTATAGGATGGCGTTGTTCTTAGCTGCACAGCTGGCTTCTCCCAAGGAGACTATAAAAGGGCATAACTGAAGAACAATAGGCGCCCGCGGTGCGGGATAGTTGCAATGACTTCGTTCTTCCCGCAGTAAGCTCCCGGCTGAGAAATAATATTGTGCCCCCTGCCCTGGGTCAAATGCATAAACTGCTAACCGCTCCTGCAGGCTTTGAAGGCTGCAGTATCACAGACCGCTTGGCTAATCCGACGTGAAAAAGCAAGCACGCCCCCAGTTGCCACGGCCCTGCTCTTGTTTTGACTTTCCAGCCTGTTCAAACGTCTTATCAGTCTGGAAATGAGACAGGCCCGAAGCCCTGGATCCTGAACTCTTGCAAAATGTGGATTTGGCCATGTGCTTTCTCTCTCATGCTTTTTTCCACTCCGAGTGGGAGGAGGGGCACATAACTAAAGTCTGTTACCTTAGTGTTGGTATGTGGGCTGTGTGGGAGCTAATTTCCTGTGAGTGAAAGTACATAGCTGGATAAGCGGAGGTAGGTATTTGGCTTCCCATGGTATTTAAAGGTCCCATAAAGGAATCCTGTCTCGCTTGCTCCAAGAAGCCCTTTCAGATGTCGCTCTTTGCATTTTCACATCTGCCGGTCAGCTTGTCTTCCGCTGGCCTCTTTTTGTAACTTTCTTCAGCACACAAGAATTTTTTCTTAGGAAGTAAGACTCTCCTGGCTGGACAGCAAAAATATGTTTGCTATTCAAGGGACAGATCCCGAGGGATGTAAACTGGAATAGAGCCACTGACTTAAATGGAACTGAGCTGACTTAGACCGGCTGAGGATCGGGCCCCAAATGCATGAGCAGCTAGGAGGCAGTGTGGCCGAAAACACGCAAGGAATGGTGGGGAGGAGAGAAAGCAGCTCTTAAAATTATACTTATTTTGCTCACCCTAGTGGTCCTATGGCCAGGTTCATGTATGAGGTCACTTCTCAGCCAGATGGATGTTGCTGACCTATGAAATGCCAATGGTCTCTTTCAATACCGTGCTTTTAAAAGCCTCCCACTTAATTTCTGGTGACGCGTGCGCTTTGCCTTATGTGTGCAGAGCGGCTGGAGTTTTCCTCTGACTTTACTGACACTTGAACCTGCCTTTTTAATTTGTTTAAACCAAGTAATGAAACTGGAGGGATGTTTTCGGTGTGGGGCTGGCAGTCCCCGTCTGAGAGTGAGGGAAAAGACTGGGTTTAGCTGTGGGACTCTGATTGGTTTATTGTGTTTGACTAATAAAGGAAGCCCTGAGCGGAAGAGTCTGATCCTAACTTTGCCATGGTGTTAGTCCTTCCTGATGGGAGGATGGAGGGGTGGGGGACAGAGGCCAGCAACTTATCCTGCCCTGTTGATATAAAACTGATACCCTCCGAGACTGAGAGGCTAGCTACTTTCAGAGGCCTTGAGGAGGAGAGTCTTGGTAGCTAAGGCATTCGGTGGCCTTTGAGGGTCTTGAATTCAGTTCCTACCTCTGCCTCAATTTTTCTATGAGGCCACAGATGAGTAACGCGTACCCTGATTTTTCAGAGGTGCTGCGCACCAGACGCTCTGATTAATGTTTGGTGAGAGCAATGGGTGCTTGGCAACTCTGAAGAGCAGATCCTGCAGCGGTGTGCCTCAGTTTCCCCCTCTGTACAATGGGGATAATTCTGACCTGCCTGGGGGTTGTGACGCTTGCTTCCTTAAAGTGAGAAGTGCTGTGAGAAGGAAGGCATTTGGGAAGCACAAAGTATCCTCTCTAGTGACTAAGTTCAGCGGATGAGTGCTAGTTGAGATATGAGCAGAGGCGTTGGCTTGATTTGGTCCTTCTCAAACGCTGTGCTACATCTGTTTGGAAATGTACCACACTAGTGGCTGGTCCATAGAGAGGACAATAGCCTACTGTTGCCAAAAGAGTTACTCCTTTTGCTCCATTGAAAGAGGCTTGTGTGCATTGGTACTGAGGGTCTCTGGTTGATGACCTGGGGTTGGGTAATGTTCTCATGGGTCCAACCAGAAAGCCTGACCCCCACGCTGACCCACTGGCTTTCCTACACCTTTCAGATTGACAAGTACCTCTATCACATGCGGCTCTCCGATGAAACGCTCCAGGAGGTGTCTCAGCGCTTCCGAAAGGAGATGGAGAAGGGTCTGGGAGCAGACACCAACCCCACAGCGTCGGTGAAAATGTTGCCCTCATTTGTGAGATCCACCCCGGATGGAACAGGTAAAGTGCTGCAAGGAATTGCTTGTTCTGCATACAACATGGGTGAGGGTGCTGGTGGAGGTATAAGCTCTCCTGCTCCTTATTTGTTCCTCTTCCCCCCCTTCCCCCCCCCATTCCCGATTGTTTTGTCCTGCTGTTGTGTTTGAATTGGGGAAGGAAGGGCCCCGTTGTCCTCCAACTTGCCCTGGTGGTGTGATTCTCTTGACGTGAAGAGAGTTGTTCCTAACTCGCACTGGGGTCGCAAACTGCAAATGCCCCTCCTTGCAGGACAGAGTCTCAGGTAGAACACAAGGGGCTAGTGGTGCCAGCCGGCCAACTGGTCTCTGAGTGACAATGGGAAGCTTTAGTTCTCCGTAATACACATGCACGGTCGATTCCTGCCAGCCACTATCCTAGCATAGGAGTGCCCAGAAAGTTCTCAGCTATCACAGTGATGGGTGCGGTATAAGAACCCAGCAAACTCCTCCCAGGGGTGACAGCTTTGTGCTCCCAGGTCTGCTAGCCACGGCTGCTTATCACTCTCCCTCCAGTCCTTGTGATCTCTGTGCAATCACCAGATTACCTTTAAAACTGATTTGCTGCTGTAACATCTGCCTAAAGCATTCAGGGCCTGCAATAAATAAATCAGCTGGGGTATTTGTTGGCAAAGTTTCCAGATAAATGACTGGAGGGAAACCGGATGTAGGCTTTGATTGTTCCTTTAAAGAGAGCACTGAGGGGTGTAGGTTAGGGAGAAAAGAAAGATTTGGGGTTTAAAGTCAGGGAGTCAGCTACATGCTGAGGGTGACATGGAATAACCCCTGGCCCCTAATGGATACATGAGAAGGAAATCTGGCAATGGTTTTCCACACTTGCTGACATCCCTCCAGCAGAGCTGAACGTTGGGGAGCTCTAAGGTAGCCAGGAGGCTGAGGGGTTAAGTTACCCTGTTGATTAGACTGACCCTGCGCAGTACAGGAGACGTGACGGCTGTAATGCTGGCAGCAGCTGGTGTCTTAGTGACACCAGTTCTCCCAGCATTGCTGCTCCGGGGGAGCTGAACCAGCAATGGCGGTGCAGGGAAGGGGGTGGGGAATGGGTCGGCGACTGCTGAGACAGGAGATCACGTGGGTGAGCCAGGGTGATGTAGAGGATCTGGAAGATTATGGGGCAAATTCCACTCTGCTGTAAGTAGGCACAGTGCCCATTGACTTCCCTGGACCGGTATCTGCGTGTGTCCCAGAATGGCTCTTTGGCCCAAAGAGCGTGGTGACCTCACTGGCACCGCTATAAAGACTTTGTAGAGAAATGACCAGCATGGGACCAGATGGCCAGCATCCAGGAGAGGGACAGGCAGGAGGAAAGCAGCCACCTCCATTTCTCTTCCCATCTCCCGCTGCTCTGCTGTTGCTTTGGGTTTTCTCCCCCATTGCTGCTTCTGTCCTGGTCCTGTCTCCACTACAGCAGCGTGGCTACACTGCCGTAATGTCCGAGCGTACATGGAAGGGCTCATTCCATCGCTGTAGCTCATCCATCTTTCTGAGCGGTGTCGCAGGCATCTGGCAAAGACGAGCCGATCCCCGGAGCGTCCCCTTCTTTGGGTTGCAGTCTCATGAGAACAGATCCTGTGATGGTGTCGCTGACATGGAGCCGTCCTAGGTTGTGTCTGCCGTAGTGAGTCTCAGAGCCCAGGTCTACAGACTCAGGCTCACGGGGCTGGCGCCATGGCGCTCATAACAGCAGTGCAGACATTGCAGCTTGGGCCATGAAGTTCACCCCCGTCCCCAGGCTCCCTGAATGTCTATGCAGCTGTTTTTGGTGCCGTAGCCCAAGTCCCGTGAGCCTGTAGACCCAAGCTCTGAGATTCTCTGCCGCGGGTTTGTGCTAGCCATGGCCATGGACCTGTACAGACCCTACCCCAAATCCCATCCGGAGCTGGTGTCTGGTTTTGCCTTCCTAGCAACGGCAGCATAAAAGGAATCTGGGTGCTTTCCTGGAGCTGCTGCGTCTTCTGCTGTTTAAACAATAAAGCTAGAAACCAGGGATCAGCAGCCTTTGGCCCAGGGCATGTCCCCTGCTGCGGTTTGCTGCTCCACGCCAATGGAGGCTGCGGGAAGCGGCGTGGGCCGAAGAATGTGCTGGCTGCAGCTTCCTGCAGCCCCCATTGCCTTGGACCAGCGAACCGCGGCCGGTGGGAGCCGCGATCGGCCGAGTCTGCAGAAGCGGCAGGTAAACAAACCGGCCCGGCCCACCGGAGGGCTTACGCTGGTGGGCCGCATGCCAAAGGTTGCCGACCCCTGCTCTAAACTTCACCCTGGGCGCTACGTAACATTTCATCCAATGATGTACAGTGACTTGCCAGTCTACTGCTGCTCCTATGCCTTTTTGGCAAGATTCAGCAGAGGGGTTTTTCTCAGGGGAACGCTATCTTTTGCAGAGAGAGGAATTCTCTGATCGTACAGGTTCTTCCATCTCTTAACTGCTCAGCAGGGGTGAATATATTTTTTTAGTTAGATTCAGTTTGTTCCTGTGATTGAGATCCCGTAGTCTAAAGAGGAGCTGAGATTTAGGCACCCTATTCTCTAGGCTGCAATCTCCCCATGTGTAATAGAGCAAAAGCCAGGTGACTGACTCCATCATCTCAGAGCTCTGTGTTCCTCTCATTGTTCAAGCTGGATCTTTCTTAGAGGAAATCCTTACTGCTCCTTTTGGTCACCGGGCACACTTGCCACCTATTGTTTGCTCTGAATACCATATACTGATATATGGGGCTTTTGAGACGACTCAGTTGCCTCTGAACAAGCAGCTGTTCTCTGCACCCAGAAAGAGAATGTTATGTAAGCTGGCTTCTGCCACTCACACTGCCCGTTTGCCACATGAGAGGTTAATTGAGACACTGGTTGTGATTGCTTCTGCAGCGTGTCTAACTTTAGCAACGTGTTGCAATAGAGAAAACGAATCAAAGGCAAATGTAGTGACACATTTTATTGAAAAGTGAAGTCTGATCTAAATGTGTGTGTCTGCTTTTTGCAATAGACTCGGGTATCCCCCCCAGCATTTGAACGTGTGGTTGGCGTTTGCCCATTTCTTTCTTCCCCATCTCTGTTTGCTGGCCTGAAATAGAGGAAGTATTAGTCAGGAGGGTGCAGTGTTACAGTTTGCATAACCATTTTATGCCACACCCTTCTTTACTAGTGAAATGGCTCTTGGAAGCTATGAACACACAGCTTGCTCTCAGCAATGCTGAATCACTTCTGTTCTCACTAGTTTAACTCCACTGACTGCAGTAGAGTTTCTCCTGATTGCTTTGCAGAGTAAGCGAGAGGAGAACCAATCCCTGGGTCCTCTCGCTTAGGCCCTGAGCAAACACAAGTCCCTTTGGAAAGAATGGTATGTTCGGTTACCGGGTTTTAATCTCCACAGGCTCGGTTTGTTTTCTCAGTAGCGTAGGCAGTTCATAGCCCTTGCCAGCTGATTGTTTTACTTTCCGTTGAAATCTGTTGTCACTAGGTTACTGGAATATTTTGCTCCTTTGCTTTGCCCTGTGAGACGGAATCCTGAAATATCACTTTCATTCTGAATATGTCATTTCTTCTTAATGTTCCATTCTTCCCCATGTTACTATAACATAGACAGATACTCCATTGCATATACACATCAGTGTGATACCCACATAGGTGTTAGACCAACGCAATAAGCAATGGAATGCCTGAATCCTCAGGTAGATCAGGGTATTTAGAATGAGATTTTGAAAGAAATCTTTGCGCTGGGCTACACTGGAAGGGGCAATCAACCTAAGATACACTTTTTAAACGATAAAGCTCGACTTACCTGGCCATCCCCACAATGGTGAGTTGACCGCGGCCGCTCCCACGCCGACTCTGCTTACTCCTTTTGCCGAGGTGGAGTACAGGAGTCGATTCGGGGATCAATTTATTGCGTCTCGATGAGACGTGATAAATTGATCCCCAATACATCGTATAGCCATTCCCTAAGTGAGTTAGATACCCAAATCTCATTGAAATTCAGGGGACTTTAGGTTTCTTGAGGCCTAATTCCCACCCCCATCTCCCCCAAGTGCTGAGTACCCATAACTGAAGTAAATGAGAGAACTCTGTGATCGCCCCACCTGGAAAAGTCAGGTCACACCACATGTGGGTTTGAAGGATTTTAAGTATATCATAGTTTTATAGAGACTGTCCTATCTTCATGAAACTTCAGCTCTGGTGTTGTATTGTACTCCATACTGATAGACCCAAACAAAGTAGTTCCCATCTGATAGGTTTTTTTATTTTAATTGTCAGGTTAAACTGCTTAACTTACTGGGCCTGATTCTGAACTGACTGTTTACACTGGAGATACTCCATATGTTCACACTGATCTGAGAGCAATATTAGGCTACTCCTATTACCTAATTTGACACAGGTGTGTTGAAATTTTGAACGCTTACCCTTTTTTTTTTTTCCCAGGCTGGTTCTTTTGCTGGAATGATCTAAACTTTATGGAGTAATCACAGCAATATGTTTAGTTGGTGGATCCACAACAATGTGATTGTAACAGGCACAGGTTTTTCAATGACTTTGCTGTGTTGTGCTGTGTCCCCACCCACCCCCTTTGTTTCCATGTTGGACAAAGTCTGGAGCGGCTCCAATTTTTCTCTCTCTCCTTTTTTAAGCTGACTGATTGAATATTCCAGATCACTTCAACAAACCTGTGTGTGTCAGTGGAGTCTGTCTGCACAGTCATGGAATTCTAAAGTTCTGTACAAGGGGCGCGGTGGGGAGAATGGAGTGAAAACAAATTGGAAAAAGTACATTTTAAAGCTAAGCAAAAACATCCATCTCAGAGCTGCTGTCCCAGATCAGGTGGTTCTTCCCCACAGGTTCCAGATGGGTTTGTACTCTCAGCCTGGCTCTTGCTATCTTTGCTTTATATTAGCAAGGCGTGACCGCAACTTTAGTTCAGGCCTCAGGCCTCACACCAGGTCTTTGATACAGGGCCTTATGTCTTAGACGCTCTGTCTACTACAGTGCTCTGATGCTCATTTTCCCTGTTGGCCATTGGGCTTTGTGCCGGTTTGATCCTTCCTTCCAAAAAGCCCAGCTCTGAAACTGGTCCCCTGGGTTTGAATGACTCACCATGGAGATGGAGCGACTCCTGAGGTTGCACAGCAAGGCAGTGGAAGAGTCCAGGACTGCATCTGGTCTCCTGGCTCAGCTCCTCTGCTCTAAGACCCTGCTGCCTCCAGCCTCACAAACAGCCTCACTAACTGCTCTGTGTGGACACGAGAGATCTTGTAACACGCTGCATGAGCTATGTGTGTCACAGGCCACAGTTCTTCCAACTCCCTTGTGCAACTTGCTCTGGCTTGTTGCCTCATCCTGCCCCACAGAACGGCTTACGTTTTAGTTAGTGGAAGGGGTCCTTGGATGTAGGGCCAAATTCATCCCTGAGGGGTAATTTTCACTCCCTCCACCCAAGGCGGTAGTTGTGTTGAGAACGGAAGTATGGCCATCCACTGAGGATGGAAGTGTGGCCATCACTCTTCCTTGAGAACAGTTTTGCAGCTTCAAGTTGGGTTCAGGGCCGTGTCAGTGGGGTCTGGCCAGGAGAGAGACTCCCCTCAGCCCTTTTTCTGACCATGCCTTATTTCTGCGGTGGAGCTGGCTGGCTTTGTCTGCCTGAGCAGGGATTGCAGGACGATTGCACTGTATGGAGAGATTTCAGGAAGCCAGTCAAGTGCCTGAAACTCCTATTTTCTTGTTGTTAAAAGCAGCCAAGTACCCCTGCCAGCAGTAGCATAGCTGGCCCATGTAAATAGGGCCATATTCATAGCTCCATTTTAAAAGTGTGTGAGTGTGGGTGAATAAGACAGAGGCCTCTAACATGATATCCTTCTCTTTGCAGAGAATGGAGATTTCTTGGCCTTGGATCTTGGCGGCACGAACTTCCGTGTGCTGAGAGTGAAGGTGTCTGACAATGGTCTGCGGAAGGTAGAAATGGAGAATCAGATCTATGCTATTCCGGAGGATCTCATGCGTGGGAGCGGGGTACAGGTAGGTTTAATATCTCCCCTCCCTCACACATACCCTGCCCTTTAGTTCCTGAGCACACGCTCTCCCTGGCTTGCCCAGCCTGCTGTGTCTTCCAACACGATTCTCCTGGGTGTTTGAGAAGGAAACAATCCATGCTCACATGCGACTGTGTAAGTGTAAAAGGCCAAAGCATTTGAAAGCGACTGATAATTTCAGGTACCTTGGGCCTTGCCTTCACTAGTAAAGGTGGGTTTTTAACACACCTTACCCTAATGTAAACAGGCCGGTTTGTATTTGAACATATGGTAGCTGGCAGGTATCTACGCTAGGGTTCACAACTAACTTGTTCAAATGTCTCTCCTCTAGGGATTTCTAATATGTGTTAAATGCACCTTTTTTTCCTAGTGTCAACATGTCCGCCATTGGAGGCCCAATTTGAAACCCCTTCATGGGGTCTTGTTTTCAGAAGCCGGGTCCTCCGCGCTCTCTGAAAATTAGGCCCCTTAAAGGGTGTCTCGTGTTGAGTATTCAAAACTGCTGGTCACTAAAAAACTTGGCCCTCAAGAGAGAGGTACTCTGGTCTGCCCTGAGGAGATGCCAGCATTGAAAGGACAGAAGTAAAGCAGAGTGTGTGTAGCTCTAATTCCCCTCTGATTCCATCCTCCCCCAACGGTGCCTAATCCCAGTTTAAATCTTACATAAAAGGCTCCCTTGCGTCACCACCCATCAGTTCACATGTCATCTCGCAGCATCATCTTTGCCCTAGGGAGATGCAGGCACCATGCCATGGAAAGATGCCCCTCTCCTTGGTCAGAAAGCCACTTTCTTGTCCAGGGAAATCTCTCTCGCTGACCACGCGAGGGGGTGACACCCAGCGGGTGCTGGGATGACACATGCTCAGAGTTCCATCCTCTGCATCTTTGTACGAGGCGTGTGCGCTCTGGATAGAGCGGGGAGGGAGTGGAGCAAGGACATTTCAGTAATGTTGCAAGATGCTGATGTGATGAGCATTTAAGATGTTTGCAGTCAGCATACCTGGGTTCTGTTGTCGCCTCTCCCACCAACTTGCTAGTTGCTTCCCTGATCTGTGCCTCAGTTTCTCGCTTTGACTTGTGAGTCTAATGATGCCTTCCATTAATAAAGGGCTTTGAGCTGGAGAGAGAGCGAGCTAAATAAGTGTAAAGTATAGAGACCGGCAGGTGATGAAACACACATGGTCTCCTAACCCTTTCCTTGTGCTGTTGATTTTGGCTTAACATAAATACAAATGGAATAAAATAACAGTGCACATTGTATGGGAGAAAATAGTTTGACACAAAACAAATGCAAATAAAATAAGATGATAGTAAATAACTGTTAAGGGGGATGTTGTGTGTGAGTCCTAGCAAATATAGTTTTTAAACTCCAGTCATTTCCCCCCCTCTTAGATTATACCAGTTTGTCTTCAAACGGTATAAAGCAATCTGTCCAGCTGTCTTTTTGCTTTTCTCATTAAAGCCTTGTGCGTAGAAGGCACTTTAAAGTCCCTTCCAGAGAGATGTTAATGTTTTAAATGAGATTCCTCGCCACCCAGGGTTTACAGTTTGGCAAGAGGGGGGAAAATGCCTTGGAATAAATAGCAGAGGGAACTGGAGTTCAGTGCTGTATTCCCTGTTGAAAACTTAGAAGAAGGAAACTAACGGATATTAAGGCTTGATCGACAGTCTGCCTGCTGCATCACCCAAGCTGAATTTATCTCCATTCCACCCATCGTGCCTCACGTGCAGATAGACAAATTTGCACCCTGGCACTAACCCCTGCTTGACATGTGAGTTCGATGCACCAGTAACAGATTGCTGCTTATAGCAGTTTACGCTAGGGGTTTGCACTGGTAGGCGGCTATGGCTTAAGAAAGCTACCCTGTAAATGTTTGGTTTGAGGAGGACATAACTATATTTAGTTGTATTTATTGTGTTAACATATCTCTGTGAAAATTCATTGCAAATCCTCACTGCAGTCAAGGTCTAAAGAACCCAGGAGGTTTTTTCTTTATCAAAGTACTGGACCATCCTGAACGGTCAAGGGGAATCATAATATTTTGCTCTCTCTAATACCCTAGATTCCAAGACCTCAAAGCACATGATAAAAAAATTAGCTAGTTCCTTCTATCCTCACTGTAACAGAGGGCAAACTGAAGTGCAGAGCGGTGAAGTGACTTGTCAAAACTTTCAGAGTCACTAGCAGAACTAAGGGGAGAACCCAGGAGTCCTGAATCCCAGATTTCCTGCTTTAACCACAAGATATCAAATTCCTTTCCCAAAAAGTTATTTCCATCTTTGAAAATCATTCAGACTGATGCAGAGAAGACGTGCTTAAGGATTTATTTTAAACTAAGCAAACTACACCTAGGCACCGTAGTAATGGGCAAGTTATAAGTGAGTCTTAATAACAACTGCTTGGATTTTTATTACGATGTGTTCTGTAAAGTCCCAGAATTCCAAACCAGTTACAGTCAGGAATACAGATGCAGTACAGGGAATACTTTACATGCCTGTGAAAGTTTCCTCCAGTGTTACAGGTAGGGTTACAGTTAGTGGCCAGAAGTTTCCTTTCTTGGGGGAGGATTATTCTCTAATAGTTGTATGGCTTGAGCGAAGGAGAATGACGCTGGCCAGTGAAACCCAGTCAATGACATTCAGCGGAAGATAGGATCTAGCGCGTCTGGTTGTGAAATGATCCTGATCTGGCTTTGTGCTGACCCATTCCAATGGGTGCCGGATTGGCCCTTACGCTGGATAGACAGTTTAGGGCCTGAGCAGTCTAACGGGTGGCGATCTCTGTTCTACAGCTCTTTGATCATATTGCCGAGTGCTTGGCTAACTTCATGGAACAGCTGAACATAAAGGACAAGAAGCTGCCCCTTGGATTCACCTTCTCTTTTCCTTGCCAGCAAACCAAACTGGATGAGGTAAGTGAAGCTTTTAGCTCCTCTGGCTTGTAAGTCCTAATGGACTGACCTGTAGGCTCTGGCTTGGGGTGCTGCCAGAGACTAGGAGAGGCAGAAGGGACAAGTGGCTAGTGTTTTAATCACACCCTGTGGTTTTAGCCTTGTCTGCACATGGAAGTTACGCCAATTTGACTTAAATTGATTTTTTTTTAACCGCTTTAGTTAAACTGCAGTGTGGATTTTGGGTTGCTTCGGTTTAGTTTACATCTGTTCCCTTAAACTGGCAAAGACCTTAAGCATGTCTTCATGCACTGTGGATGCATCTTCACTAGGAAAAAAAAGTGTGTTAGGTACCTTTTTAATATGAAGTAAAATCCTGAACAAACTGTTTTGTCTTTGTTAGGGTTAAAGAGTCGTAGCACCTTATAGACTAACAGATCTTAGGGATCATAAGCTTTCGTGCTAGTTACCATGTGTAAGTTAGCATGAAGTAAGGAAATCCCTCTTCTGCCTGCTGACGCATGGAACTTCTTTGGTGATTATTACTGATCTGTTTCTCACCACTAACGTGCAAGGCATTTTACTGACAAGTAAGCTAGAAGATTGCTGCCCTGAGGCATTTACTCTCCAGATTAGGGAAATAAGACAAGGAGAGATGAGAAGGAACCCTTGAGGGAAGGTGGGGAAAGGACAAGAAACAAAGTGGAAGGGTAACACTGCTCTGGAGGGCAGCCTGGCTTGCAAAGGGAGTGTTCTTTACAAGGCTCCTAGCTGATGATATTTTGGGATTATTTTTGAGAACAACACCAGCTTGTGGGCTGGGCCGCTGGCCGAGAAGAGGGTTTTAGAGGAAGGATTGGGTGGCCAATGAGGGCAGCTGTTTATCACGTAAGTCGAGGGAAGCTGCTGGTGGCAGAGGGAGGCAGGGTGGAGACAGCTCTGGAGCCCGGGGTGCAGGAAGGGGAGACAAAGGTGGGGCTGAGACGAGAGCTGGGCAGGTGGAGAATGAACTGAATGCAGGCACTGGGTGGGGAGGGTGAGCTGCGTAAGGTAAAACAGTTCCAAATGCCTCAGGCCATGTGTCCGCTCGCTATGGTGCACCATGCTCCTCTTCCCACAGACGGGCTTCCGCTAGGGAGCGGGGCACAGGCACTCCTGCAGGGACTGAAGTGCCGTCAGCTGTGCTTAGCCATTGACTTGTTACATGGAGGGACTCAGTCGCCTGATGGGCTGCCTGTGGTGTTGGGAGTCCAAGGTGAAATTTGCTCGTTTAGTGCCCTCCAGATGCACGCTGGTCAGATACCTTCTCCTCTGGCATCTTTGTGTGCGTGTCGTTTTCTACCCGTGCCCCCCATTATAATTGGAATGTTAAAAACGCTACTCAACTCTCAGAAATGAAGCCAGCTGGGTATTTCTCTGTCTCTTTGGCACATCCTCCATGTACCGTGAATATTCCACCGCAAAAGCACCCATATGCTGCAACACAAGTTGTTAACCTCACTGCATTAGAGCATGAGGAACAATATGAGTTTCTATTCACTTTTCTTCTCTTCTGCTGCTCTCTTGGGAAAGCAGGATGGTCTAGAGGAAAGCCATACGGTTTAGAGTCAAGAGAGCTTGGTTCTATTCCTGGTTTGGAAACCGATTCATTGGGTGGCCTGGAGCAAGATACTTCTCACCCATCTGTGAAATGGAGACTTTGTGAGTCTCTTGACAGAGGGTTAGACTAGATGATCCTTGTGGTCCTTTCCAACCCTATGATTCTAAAGTGCCTCGGGACCTAGGGAAGAAAAGCGCTGTATAAGTGAAATCAGAAGAGCTCACTGAAGTCCTTTCAGAGTGGGAGCTAATTAAATTCCACAGCTGTGTGGCCAAGATATCCCTGCTGTTATCGACAGCTCTTAAACCTACTAATTGCAGTAGACGTCTCAGGTGCAAAGTGCCTTCTGCTGCTCAGGGCAGATTTAGATTTGTACGGAGAACCTCAAGGACCGAAGACTGTTCTTAATTGGAAGCCATATGACTCTCTGAGCAGCATCCTTGTAAACTTGGCTCTGTAGCATCTGGTCGGCCTCACCCTGTGCTTTGCATTTCTAATGCGGGTGGAAGTAAATGGCTATCTCCCCATCCCGCACGTATTTTGATGGAATTTCCAGAAATCAGGGCCTTGTTGAGACTCAGGGCAGGTCAACAGGTAAAACACTTCAGTGATGGTGCTGCTATGCCCCCAGGCTTGTTTGTCACGTCAGCGTCCTTAAGCCATCTCCCGTTGACATAACGCATACACTGGGTCTGCATAACTTGCGTAGCTGTGGGGTGGGGTGTAGATTTTTCATATCCCTGAGCAATGTAGTTATACCGATGTAAGTTTATAGCATAGACTTCTTGCCAATGTAACCACATGGACATAACATACACATGCAACAGAGCCGCAATCTATTCCAGAAACCTACTGCAGTAAGTTGCATCAGTAGAATCCCTTGTCTTATACCAGTGCAGCTGATCGACAGTGGAGAAAGGTGTTTGTTTTTTGTGTTTTGTTTTTTTCTTGCAGAAATCCCCAGGGTGGCGGTAGGGCCTTAAAGACGGCTGAAGACTCTGGGTTTGATAATGTGGTGGGTTTTGTTTCTTTTCGTAGAGTATCCTCGTTACATGGACTAAAGGGTTCAAATCCAGCGGCGTGGAGGGGAAAGACGTGGTTGCCATGATCCGGAAAGCGATCAAGAAACGAGGGGTAAGCCTGACCAGTGCACTGAGCTCCCAGGTTGTTGGGAATCAGCCCTGGGCACTCTAATGGGCTTTGGAGTGCAACAAAGAGAATGTGTACAACTCCTGGTCTTGGTCTAGATTTCAGACCAAAGTCCACGTACAGCCCTCCACTCAGGAGGGAAGGTACTGGATTTCAAGATATTCACAGAGACTGGGTTCCTCCAGGATGGAAAAAGCACTATCTAAATCGGGGTGGGCAAACTATGGCCCGGGGGCCACATCTGGCCCTTCAGATGTTTTTATCCGGCCTTCGAGCTGCCACCAAGGAGCGGGGTCCAGGGCTAGCCCTACTCCAGCTGGGGGCTTGTCAGCTAGGGGGGCTCCACACGACTCCCGGAAGGAGCAATATGTCCCCTCTCTGGCTCCTGTGGGGAAGGGCAGCCAGGGGACTTCACATGCTGCTCCCGCCCCAAGTGCTGTGGCCAATGGGAGCTGCGGGGCAGTGCCTGCGGACAGGGCAGCGTGCAGAGCCGCCTGGCCACACCTCCATGTAGGAGCTGGCCGGGGGGGGACATGCTGCTGCTGCTTCTGGGAGCTGCTTGAGGTAAGCGCCACCCGGAGCCTGCACTCCAGCCCCCCCGACGCCCCAACCCCCTGTCCCAGCGCTGATCCCCCTCCTGCCCTCCGAACCCCTTGGTCCCAGCCCAGAGCACCCTTCTGCACCCCCAACCTCTCATCCCCAGCCCGGAGCCCCCTCCTGCACCCTGAACTTCTAATTTCTGGCCCCACCCCAGAGCCTGCACCTCCAGCCCGCATCCCAGCTCCCAGTTTTGTGAGTATTCATGGCCTGCCATACAATTTCCATACCCAGATGTGGCCCTCGGACCAAAAAGTTTGCCCACCTGTGATCTAAATACTAGCGGTGGTTGTACTTGGCTTCAGACCCAAGAGACTCAAGGGTTGTCAGTCAGACTGATGCTCTCTTCATCTGGAAACAAATGCAAGACAGCTGTTCTCTTTTTTAAAACCCAAACAAACTTCCTTTTCCTTTGTGTTTAATCAGGTTAGATCCTGTTGGTCGAGGATTATAGCAAACATTGTGCTTTCTCATGCTCACGCCCTGCTCTGTTTATGTTGTTCTGCAGGCTGCATTATCAGTGGTGAAAGTGGGTATATTCAAAGAACTACTTTAGTGCTGAATTCACCCCTGCTCTGAATTGCATATTGTTAGTGTGCTGTCTGATATTACAGTTATTGTGGAATTCGGACGGGCTGAGGATAGAGAGAGAAACAAATGTACTGACCTCTGCCTCCATTTCCCTATCTTACCTTGTAAAGCCTTAACTGGTCTGAGATCTGGCTATGCCTCTCTTCTTTGTACAATACGACTCCTGAGCTGACTGCTTGAGCCAATAGCCCTGTGGTTAAAACAGGAAGTAGGGATATTGGCCAGGAGTATTTCAGGAGGGTCGATTCCTCCGGAATTGCTCCCGCCGCAAGAGCCTGGATTTCTTAATCTGGATCTGCCAGAGCCTAGATATATTAATGCAGCACCAATCAACACGGATTCCTCCTAAATTTTGGGGCAGGATCGGGCTGTGGACTGGCTAGATGTGAAGTTACTTCCGTGAGCATGATGACATTGTCTGTACGGTTTATTGCAGCTGTTGCAAGTTTTCCTTCCTGTAGCATAACTTTTAATCTTCTAAAAAACACCAAGAGTCAGGGACGGGTGAAAGAAGTCAAGAGAAATCTGTCTGTAACGTGACTACTTTGCTACCCTTCTCAAGGGGGTAGTGAGATCCTTCATGAATGTTCATGCAATGCTTTGACATCGAATACCACTATAAAGGGGACAATTTTTACTAAAGATAGACAGCCTATTAATGTTCTTCAGTCCCTGAGTCTGTGCTGATGAACATTCAGCCCCACTTGAGCCCTGGTTTTCAAAAGGAGCTAGTGATTTCGAGCGTTGACCTTGAGCTGCATTAAGAAGGGAGCTGATAAGAAGAGTTGAGCCACCTGCCCTGTGAACATCTGCCCCTTCATGGTGTCTCCAGCTGAGCACTGAGAAATCGAGTGAGCCAAAATAATTAGTCACAGCTGATAATCCTGGTCCAAATCAGGCTGAATGTTTGTGGGCACTGATCCCAAACCTTGGCCTTGGAGCCTCGTTCTTTCTATCTGCTAAAGGAACAATTTCCCCAACCCCCACAATCAATTTTAGGATTGGGAAGTTTTGGTCAAACTTGACTTGACGTCTCTCCCCTTTGCCTGTTTCAGGACTTCGACATCGACGTGGTCGCCGTGGTGAATGACACCGTAGGGACGATGATGACCTGTGGCTATGACGATCACAACTGTGAAGTTGGGCTAATTGTTGGTAAGACGCAATGTTTCCTTGACGGGAAATAGATCCCGTCCAATTCATTTGATATCTTTTGAGATTACAAGTTTGACTGAGGAAAGTAATAGCAATGAAGTAATATTCAAAGACCCTCTGTAATTTTTTTGACTTAGTACCATGCAACATTTTGATTAAGAAATTATAATGATACAAAACGAACATAGCATGCATGAAAATTAGCTTAACAGACATCTTCAAATAAAACTGTAAATGGGGAATCCTCACTGAGTCTTTCTACTGGGGGTCTCACAGGGATGAGTTCTTGATCCTACTCCATGGAATGTTTTTATGAATGACCTGGAAGAAAACATAATGTCACTGACCAAGTTTGTAGACAACCCAAAAAATGGGGGAGTGGTAAATAATGAAGAAAAGAGGGCTTTGATACAGAGCAATCTGGATTGCGTGGTAAGCTGGGCTCAGGCAAACAAGATACATTTCAGTATGGTCAAGTGTAAATGTGTGCATCTAAGAACAAACAATTTAGGCTATACTCAGGGAATAGGTAGGAACTCTATGCTGGGAAGCCGTGATGAAGACCCAGCCACTCCCTCTCCCAGGTGACTAACTCCTGATCTGTTTGGCCCAGGTACTGGTACCAATGCATGCTACATGGAGGAGATGCGGCACATTGACTTGGTGGAAGGGGACGAAGGGCGGATGTGCATCAACATGGAATGGGGAGCCTTCGGAGATGACGGCGTGCTGAATGACATCAGGACAGAGTTCGACCGGGAGATCGACATGGGTTCACTCAATCCAGGGAAACAACTGTAAGTAGATTCCTGGCTTTGGCTCACATTTGGGAGGGGGCTGTATTTTGTATTGTCTGTCCTTCTATTGTGACTGTTTTGGTGTGAGGAAGAGATCAAGTAGGTTAACTGGGTTACAGGACCTACGGGATGCAGGGTAGACAAGTGCAAACTAGGACTGTACCACAAATTTGGGACAGTATTTCTGAATGAACCCCCAAGAGCAACCCCCTCCCCATATCTCCCTTCTTTGCTTCATCTTCTAATGAATGGAATAACAGCTACTTCCGGATTTCCCATTCAATGTAATGATCTTCATCAGAAGGCAAACAGCATCACCTAGTGTTCAGACCATCAGTGCAACCAACAGATATCAAACTCCGTGCCGGCGAGATTGATTTTTAAATTAGAGATGGACCCAGTCCATAAAACTTGGATCCAAGCTTTCTCCAAGATACAGAAATAGTTTGGTTCTGGAGTTCTGGTTCAGGTTTACCTCTAATCACAATGGATGGGAGAGGAAGTCACGTGAAGGCTTGCATGTGTGGGGT
The DNA here is from genome assembly GCA_007922305.1 of Dermatemys mawii. Classification (NCBI taxonomy): domain Eukaryota; kingdom Metazoa; phylum Chordata; order Testudines; family Dermatemydidae; genus Dermatemys; species Dermatemys mawii. The sequence continues at coordinate 10,479,312 of ML677387.1, forward strand.
TTTTTTTTTGTTTTGTTTTGTTTTTCCCCTCCCTCTACTGACCCTAACCCTAAGCCTTGGGACCCAGTTCCTTGTGTTTCATAGAACTGGAAGGGATCTCAAGAGGTCATCTAGTTCAGTCCCCTGCACTCTTGGCAGGACTAAGTATTATCTAGACCATCCCTGACAAGTGTTTCTCCAACCTGCTCTTAAAAATCTCCAATGATGGAGACTCAGCAACCTCCCTAGGCAATTTATTCCAGTGCTTAACCACCCTGACAGCTAGGAAGTTTTTCCTAATGTCCAACCTAAACCTCCCTTGCTGCAGTTTAAGCCCATTGCTTCTTGTCCTATCCTCTGAGGTTAAGAACAACAATTTTTCTTCCTTCTCTTTGTAGCAACCTTTTACATACTTGAAAATGTTCTCACGTCCCTTCTCAGTCTTCTTTTCCAGACTAAACAAATCCAATTTTTTCAAAGGATTAAAAAAAAACACGCAAGCCTTCTGGTTCAGGTTTACCTCTAATCACAATGGATGGGAGAGGAAGTCACCTGAACTCCAGAACCAAACTGTTTCTGTATCTTGGAGAAAGCTCGGATCCAGTTTTCTCTCAGACAATTTCTCCAGTTTGTCCAGATCATTTTGAATGGGATGATTTAGTTGGGGTTGGTTCTCTTTTGAGCAGGGGGTTGGACTAGAACATCCTGAGGTCCTTTCCAACCCTGATATTCTATGATTCTATGAATTTTAATCCTATCCTCTAAAGCACGTACAACCCCTCCCACCTTGGTATCCACAAACTTTAAGTGTACTCTCTCCATTATCTAAATCATTGATCAAGATATTGAACAGAACCGGACCCCAGAGCCGATCCCTATGGGACCCCACTCATTATGCCCTTCCAGAATGATTGTGATCCACTGATAACTATTCTCTGGGAATGGTTTTCCAACCAGTTTTGCATCCCCAGTATAGTAGCTCCGTCTAGGTTGCATTTCCCTAGTTTCTTTATGAGAAGGTCGTGCGAGATAATATCAAAAGCTTAACTAAAGTCAAGATACGCCATGTCTACCACTTCCCCCACATCCACAAAAGACAGTCAGGGTCCCTGGCCGTAATTCATGATTCTTTAAATGGGCCAATTGCATGGCTAAGCTCAAGAGAGGAGTTGTTCTTTCTTGCAAACTAACTCATGTACTTAGATGTCCCAAGACCTTGGTACAAACATTAGCCTTCTCACTTGGGGGTGCACTAAGATTTTTTTTGAGCTCATGTGCCACCCGTGTAGAATGCAGCGGAGCACGGGCAGTTCAGGTGCACCTTGTTGCACTTTTAGCCCTAGATGTTGGCCTCTTAAAGCGACCGTGTAGAATGGCTTGTACGGTGGACTGAACCTTGTGCTTCAAACATCTCCGCAGCTTTGAAAAGATGATCAGTGGCATGTACATGGGAGAGCTGGTCAGGCTCATCCTGGTGAAGATGGCCAAGGAGGAGCTGCTGTTTGGCGGAAGGCTCACCCCAAGCCTGCTCACCACAGGACACTTCGAGACCGGATATGTGTCTGCTATTGAAAAGTAAGTAAGAAAAAATGGTTCTATCCTCAGCGAGCGCCCCACAGTGGAGGGGAGGCCAGCCTCATTTCTTCAAGATGTGTGCTCTTGGGGAGGGATAGGTCTGTCGAGTCCATGGTGAGCGACCTGTCATGTAGACACCAAGTAGAAAGTGAGCAGGTTAGGGCTCCCCTCTCCCCCCTGCTCTGTGATGTGATCACTTAAGGGATAGAATTGTAGAAATGTGGATCTGGAAGGGACCTTGAGAGCTCATCGAGTCCGGTCCTCTGTGCTGAGGCAGGAACGAGTAAACCTAGATCATCCTGGATGGGTTTTTTTGTCCAAATTGTTCTTAAAAACCTCCAGTGATGGGGATTCCACAACCTCCCTTGGAAGCATGTTCCAGAGCTTAACTACACTTCGAGTTATCAAGTTTTTCATACTATCGAACCTAAATCTCCCTTGCTGTAGATTAAGCTAATTATTTCTTGTCCTACGTTCTGTGGACATGGAGAACCACTGATCGCTATCTTCTTTATAACAGCCCTTAATGTATTTCAAGTCATCATGCACCCAAGCCCCTCTCAAGTCTTCCTTTCAGAAGACTAAACGTGCCCAGTTTTTTAACCTTTCCTCCTGGGTCAGGTTTTCAAACCAAAGCCACCCAGCTCTGAAGGCAGCACAGAAGTAAGGGTGGCAACACTGCAATCCCTCTAAAATCCCCTTTGAAATCTGTATAGTATAGCATAAAAGCACACAAAAGACCAGACTTCACGGGGGGAGACCAGATTTCACAGTCTGTGATGCGTTTTTCATGGCTGTGAATTTGATAGGGCCCTAATCATTTTTGTTGATGTCCTCTGGACTCTCTCCATTTATCCACATCTTTGCTAAAGTGTGACGCCCAGAACTGGACACAAGCATCCACATAAAGTCTCATCAGTGCTGATTAGAATGGGAGAATTACCTCCAGTCTTTTATAGTTGACTCTCCTGTTAATACACCCCAGAGTGATATTAACCTTTTTCACAACTGCATCATGTTGTTGACTTGTTACAATTTGTGATCCACTATGATTGCCAGATCCTTTTCTGCAATACTATACTTGTTTGGGGTTTTTTTTAATTACTTCACCTGATTTCTTTTTTTTTCCTTGCAAAGTATAGTACTTTGCACTTGTCTTTATTGAATTTCATCTCCTGGATTTCAGATCAATTCTCCAATTTGTCAATGTCATGTGGAATTCTAATCCTGTCCCCAAAAGTGGTGACACCAAGTATATAAAAACTTTATAAGTATACTCACCACTCCATTATCCAAGTCATTAATGAAAATATTGAAAAGCCTCAAACCTCTGTGGGAGCCCACTAGATCCATCTTCTCAGTCTGACAGCCCACCATTGATAACTGCTCTTCGAGTACATTTTTTCAGCTGGTTGTGCTCTCACCTTACAATAATTTCATCTAGATCTTATTTCCCCAGTTTCTGACAATGTCATGTGGGACCGTTTCGAGAGCCTTGCTCAAATCAAGATATATCACACCTATTGCTTCCATCCATCCATTAGGCCAGTAATACCGCCAAAGAAGGAAATTAGGTTGGTTCGGCATGATTCGTTCTGACAAATCCATGTTGACTGTTACTTATCACCCTCTTAAGAGTAGTTAAGCACTGGAACAAATTTACTTGTGGTTGTGGAATCTTCAACACCAGAAGTTTTTAAGAAGAGGTTAGACAGACACCTGTCAGCGATGGTCTAGATAATACTTAGTCCTGCCTCATTTCTGGGGACTGGACTAGAGGACCTATCAAGGTCCCTTCCCTACATTTCTATTTCATTAACCTCCAGGATAAGAAGTGGGACTGGCAGAAACCTTGGGCCTGTAACACTTTTGAGTTAACTTAACAGTATCTCAGGCTCCTCCATTGAGCTCCTTTTTTTGTCCCCTGACCTCCAGGGAGAAGGAAGGACTCCAAAAAGCACACGAGATCTTGACCAAGCTGGGGCTGGAACCATCTGCCGAAGACTGCGTAGCCACCCAGCACATCTGCCAGATCGTCTCCACGCGCTCAGCGAACCTCTGTGCTGCTACCCTGGCCGCAGTATTGCGCCGCATCAAGGAGAACAAAGGAGTCGACCGACTCCGCTCCACCATCGGCGTGGATGGCTCGGTGTACAAGAAGCACCCCCAGTAAGTCTGAAGGCCTAAGTGAGGCTAGCAGTGCGCTTGGGGTCATTTTGCAGCTTGATGGGGTTTAAAGCAACCCAATCCCAGTGCACTTAGAAGGCTGCGACTCCGAGTAAAATCAGTGAGAGTCCTGTATGCTGGTCACAGCCCAAATCAGTCGTGTATCAGTTAAGGCACAAGCGAAGTAGCTTTTAATCGATCGCATGGTTTGTAACAAGTGTCTACATGGGTGTTGGAACTTAGAGCATGAGGCCTGGGAATTGGACCCTCATAGGCTTCAATCAGAGAAGCAGTGTAGTCCAGTGAATAGGGCACAGGCCTGGAGACCCAGGTTCTAATCCCAGCGGTGCCAGGCCTCTGGGACTCCAGCTTTCCTGCCAGTCCAAGGTGCCACCAGTGTTAATGGTTGTGCGGAGTGAAAAGGCTTTTCAGGATGGCATGGAAGAAGTTAAAAAACTGCACGAAAAGGCCTTCAGAAGCTTGTCCATCAGTGGATAAGATCTTGCAAGGCTACAGACCTGAAGAAGGTCTAGCTTTGCGTACGGCTGGGTGGGATGTAGGCAACAGGGATTGAACCTGGGACCTCTGGATCTAAAAACATGAGCCTCTCTTAGCTGTCAATGTCTGTGTGCGGGCCAGCCACCCGTACAGGGACATGGAGCACCGCTCTGGGCGGGTGACACTCACTCCCGCCTCTGCCCTGTGCAGTTTTGCTCGACGCCTTCAGAAGACGGTGCGGAAGCTGCTGCCAGACTGCGACATCAGATTTGTTCGGTCGGAAGACGGGAGCGGCAAAGGGGCTGCGATGGTCACAGCGGTGGCCTACAGACTAGCAGCCCAGCATAAGGCAAGGCAGAAGACCCTGGAAGCCCTGAAACTGAGCCATGAGCAGTTGCTGGAGGTGAAGAATAGGATGAGGATAGAGATGGAGAGGGGACTGAACAAAGAATCACACCCGGACGCCACTGTGAAAATGCTCCCCACTTACGTGCGTTCCACTCCGGATGGAACAGGTAACATCCTGTGTGTGTGTGAACGCTCCTGTCCCCTGCTGGATAGAACCTCGGGCTGTAAAGGGGCCAGAACCTGCAATCTGAGCTCCTTTTGTATTTCAGGGTTTGGATCTGCTGCCTCATAGGCACTGACTTCCCCTCTGCCCAGTGGGTGCTTGACCCCCCGGCCCCACCCATGCCCCACCTCTTCCCGCCCCTGCCCCCATTCCACCCCTTCCCCCAAAGTCCTTGCCCTGCCTCTTCTCTGCCTCCTCCCCCGGCATTGCTGGAAAGTCCCAAGCGCTGCCAAACTGCTGGGAGGGAGGTGGAGGAGTGGGGATGTGGCATGCTCGAGGAGAAGGAGGGGGAGAAAGGAAGCGATGAGGGGAGAGCTTGGTTGCCGGTAGGTGCGGAGAACCTGCTAATTCTTCCCCATGGGTGCTCCAGCTGGCACTAGGCATTAACAAACACGAGTCCCCGAGGAACAGGGTGGCCCTCTGGGGACTTGTAGCCCTGTATGTTTGGACTTCAGAGTTGCGCATGCACTTGGGTTTCTAATACACACTTGGAAGAAAGAAAATTCCCGAACAGCTCTCAAGGCAACATGGCCCAGTAGCTAGAGCACTGGACTAGGACCTTGTTCACCTGGGTTCTACTCCTAACTCCTCCACTGACCCTTCCATGGGTTCTACTCCTAACTCCTCCACGGGTCCCTTCCACGCTCTGTGCCCCTGCTGCCCCTCCCACACCTTCTCTGTCTTGTCCATTTAGATTGTGCAGCCCCTAGCGCAGCAAAGCCCTTGTCTCAGTTGAGGTCTCTAGGCGTTGTCTTGGTACAAAGCATAATGGAGACGGAGAATTGGTCATCTCTGGTTCATTCCAATTCTCTGGAGCAGACGAGTTCAGAGGGTGGATTCTGATGTTGCACTGGTTTAACTCCCTTGATTTGAGTTTCCATGGTCTCTGAGGTTGGAATTAACCCCTCCATTTCCAGGCCCTTAGTCTTGCCTGCTCCCCTTTACTTCACATTCCTTGGTTGCTCCCCTGGCTGGAGATGAGAGATTGGGGCTGGCGGGGTCTTTGGGGTGATCTGAGTACATCATTCGCTGGAAGCCCCCGGCTGTGGATAGAGTTGTACCTGCCTTCTTTTGGGTTTCAGAGAAAGGAGACTTCCTGGCCTTGGATCTCGGGGGGACGAATTTCCGTGTGCTGCTGGTGCGTGTGCGGAACGGCATTAGGCGTGGTGTCGAGATGCACAATAAGATCTACTCAATCCCCCAGGAGGTCATGCAGGGGACAGGAGAGGAGGTGAGCAAGGACCAGCTTGAAAGGAGAAGAGGTGGCGTCTCGCCTGACGTGTCCCGGTGGTTAGGGTACGGGATGGGAGCGGGGGGACCTGGCTTCTAGCGGTGGCTTTTGTCCCAGCCTGTTTGTTACCTTCTCCCTTCCATGACCCAGTCTTTAAAATGGGGTGGTGATACCGCTCCGCCTTTGTGAAGTACTTTGACGTCTATGGGTGAGAAGTTCTACAGAAACGCTGTTGTTATGGTGTGGTTTAGGATCTGAAATGACACAGTCCAGCAGACCCATGTGCGTGGCCGCCAAAAATGGATGCACTAGTAATGCTTGTCTTTAGAACCATCAAAACCATTTCAGGTAACTCGTACTGGTGCGATTGTGCTCTCCATCCGTAGAACACAGCCACTTCGCAAAGGCATGCAAAGATCATGCTTGCCGGGTAGGGAAACCGAGGCACAGTAGTTGAGTGATTTCCCAGAGTCACACAGTGACTTACATATAATTCTGCAAAGTCTTTCAGGCTGGTTTGGGTGTAGCAGTGTTCCTTAGTGGTTGCACTGGAGCAAATTCTGGGCACTGTTTTGCCATGTACCCCATTATAAAATGAGTGAAGAGGCAGCTGCTCTGTGCCCACTTGTCACTGTGATAAACAATGATAAGGGACCAAGGCAAGAGGAGAAGGAGCGCAGGGTGTAGGTGTGATGTGTGAATGCTATGTGAATAGTCAGACACGTAAAAGCAGATGAGATTTTGGGTGTCTGTTCAGCTGGTAGCTTAGCTGGGTTTGTTCCTGTTAAAAGCCAGAAGAAATAAGCCTGGCTAATATTCCACAGCCAGAGTAAGATCAAAACCATGGTCCCAGGTCTCCCACATTTAGCTTTCCTATCTTGCACTGCCTTGATTGTATGAGGCTCAGGTGTCTCTGTTAATCCAATCTCCTGTCACAAGGCCTTCTTCCAAGGAATCAAGCTGTTCTAGCAGCTAGCCTGACCACTCAAGCTCTTGCTTTGTCCCCGAAACTGAATAGACCGGACCCAGCACATGAATCTGAAAAACAAGCAATACAAGGCTCAAAGAAAAGGAGATTCTCCCCAACTGCCCGGTTTCCCCTGCCCCTCCGCCCCGTCAATGCATTGAAATGACTCATTTGAAGTATTACCCTTCATACCACTCACTGGAGTAAATCACAGATGTTCTAAAATCAGCACCATCCGAATTCCTTGCTGTTGTAAACCCACTGCCCCTGCTAGAATTCAGGCAGCAGATAATTTAGCCCAGCACTAAGCAAAGGGAAGAGGGTAACAAAGAAGAATTTTCCCCTGTAATTTCAGTTAGGCCTGGTGTGCACTTAAACTTAGGCTGAAAAATCCACACCTCTGAGGGCCATAGTTATGTCAACCTAACCCAGGGGGTAGAAGTAGCTAGGCAGGATGCTTTCGTTGCCGTAGTTGTGGTCAGTCGGGGAGGTAAAGATCCTATAGCAACGGAAAATCCCCTTCTGTTACTGTAATCTGCATCTACACTATGGGGGCCATAGCAGCCTAGCCAGGGGGCCATAGCTGTGCTGCGCTAGCCCCCATAGTATGGAGAAGCTCTTTAGAGAAGGATAACCGAGCAAACACAACCTTAATTCTAGTGTTGCTCTGTGCTGGTGGAACAGCCATGGGCTTCCATCCCCGAGGTGGCTGCATTTCAGTGCTGGGCAAAAATGATGCCCCTCTCGGGAGGTGCTACACACCTCTTTGGAGAGATTGAGCCTTGTCCACACCCACTACATCAGTGAGAGTGGAGCATGAGTTCAGCATTGCAGATCACAGGCTGATCTGTTTCAAGGCCAGATGGGACTGTCCTGATCATCTGGTCTGACCTCCTGCATAAGAGGGGCCAAAGCAGCTTGCCTAATAGCTTCTGCATCAAGCCCGTAACTTCTGCTTGAGCTGTAGGATAACTTTTTAAAAAAAGACCTAGTCTTGATTTAAAGAACTTCAAAGGTACAATATCCCTGGGTCAGTTGCTTCAATGGTGAGCTAACCTCACTGTTTAGAAATAAAGAGCACTTTTTCTTTAAGTCCGAATTTGTTTTAGCTTCAGCTTCCAACTCTTGGGTCATGTTTTGGCTTTTTCTGCTCAATTAGAACTGGCTGCTATCTGAAATCTGTTCCCCATGGGTAGGTATTTACAGACCATAATCAAGTCACTTCTTGACCATCTCTCCGACAAACCAAATAGATTGAGTTCCTGTAACCTGTCACTGTATGTCATGTGTCTCTTAAGTTTGTAAAGTGATTTTGCATTCCTCTGGGTGCAGAACACTGTATTGATGTTGAATCTTGTTTTGTTTTTTAATCTGTTCATGAAATGCAAAGAAAAATCTTTTAAATAAAGAAAAGGGGGCTGTAGAGAAAAGCCTGAAACTTCAGGTGATAACTTTGGTGCTGAGACGGGGTGGGATTTGTATCGCATTGCGGATGGGGATGGGTGACAGGGGTAATCCAGCCCCAAACCTTGGATTCAGGCATCTCCTGAGTTTGGAGTTAAATTTTTATTATGGCTCTAGACTAATCTCCATCAAGCCCTCCACTGCTCCCATTGAACTTGGTTCTCACGATCAGGCCGTGTGTGTGTGTGTGTGTGTGTGTGTGTGTATATATATATATATATAATTTATATTATATTATATTATATTATAATATGAATGTAATATAATATATATATATAGGTGCCACTGTATAATTAGCTACAGGAGGAAGACCTCAATGGATTTGGATTTTTCACTACTTGGGTATGCAGCTGAGTGGACATGGTAGCCCACTGACCTTTGCTGATACCAGCAGACACACTCTTACTTAGCTGGTAGCCTGGTATTTAATCAAGTTTTTTGCAGTTATTAAAACAGCTGCCTCTCGTTGTCTGTCTACAGCTGTTCGATCACATCGTCCACTGCATTTCTGACTTCCTGGAATACATGGGAATGAAGGGTGTGTCACTTCCTCTGGGATTCACCTTCTCTTTCCCTTGCCAGCAGAATAACCTCGATGAGGTAACCTATATCCAGTTACCTGGTGTTTGTACCTACTAACTAGCCTGTATTGCCCCATTGCTCAGAAATAGAGGGAAGGGTTAGAAAACAACATTCTAGTTTTCAAACTTCCTTTTCCTGTCTCACCTGTGAGTCTGTTGCCACCTCTAGACATTTCTCCTTATTTTGACTCTACATGACCTGAAATCTTGCTCATGTCCTAATCCCTTTCCGTCTTATTTGTAATTCCCTCTTCCATAGTCTTCTAGGTTTTAAGGAATTCTTGAGCCTTCTCTCATAAGAATGGCCATACTGGATCAGAACAGTGGTCCATCTAGCCCAATAGCCTGTCTCTGACAGTGGCCAGTGCCAGACCTTTAGTAGGGAGTGGGGTTGTACAGAACAGTTGGGGTAATCCACCCCTGTCTTCCCTTCCTGGCCTCTGGTAGTCAGAAGTTTAGGGTCACCCTGAGCATGACCGGGCATCCCTGACCATCCTGGATAATAGGTTTACTCTCCAAATCAGAGCCTTTAAGTTAGCACCAGTTGGGTGCCTAAAATTACTCGTCGATCTTAAATCTTGAGGACAGTTTCCTTTAACCATGTACTTGAATTGATGTAGCTATAAAGAGTGCTCTTACCAGAGCAGATCTTAAGTGACTGTACGTCCTTGCTTGATGCTAACTATACTACACTCTCTTCCCCTGTGGTTTATTGTATCTTTTGTTCTCTTTTTAAGGGGATACTTCTGAAATGGACTAAAGGGTTCAAAGCTACTGGCTGTGAAGGAGAAGATGTGGTGAACCTGCTGAAGGAAGCTATTCATAGGAGAGAGGTGAATGTCCACAATCAGTGTGTGAATGAAAGGGAGGATTTGTGACTAGTCACTCACATAATCCAGATTGGTTTACCACTGCAGCTATAAAGGAAATTTACTTGAGTAAGGTCAGAAAATGGCTAAATTGCTGTTGTATCTTACTCCTCACCTTACTCCAGGGTTGGACTTAGGACCTCCGGAGCGAAGAGCAAGAGTCTCTATAGCATGAGCGATTGGACTAATTCCCCTAGCGTCTTTAGCAGATATAGGTGTGCTGTGCTGCTGTGAATTTGGGCACACATAACATGCTCTGAAAAAGGGCCTCAGGTGAACTTCTTACAGCTGCAGGTTCTAGCCCTTGCAAGGTCAGCCTGACTCTTCAAATGAGCAACATTTCAGGCAGTTTTATCCTTGTTTGGGGCATTTTGGATAAGGCCCGGCTTCCTAAAGCGCTTGGATCTGAATATGAACCTTCCTAATTATAAATATCACCAGCTAAGGGAAGTCTACACTTGGTGAGGAGTGACAAAGAGTCCTGTGGCACCTTAAAGACTAACTGAAATTTTTTCAGAGCATGAGCTTTCGTGGGCTAATACCCACTTCGTCGGATGCATGGTGAGGAGGAGACACATCGGCAAGTCTGAGTCCATGTCTTGTGCCGCGAGGCTAAAAATAGCAGCCAGACGTTCCGAATCAGGCTGGAACCCAAGCGCTGGGACCCTCCCGACTTGCAAAGTTGGAGGGTCCCATATTCCGGGCTCCAGCCCGATCCCAAATGTCTGCACCACAATTAAACAGCCCCTTAGCCGGAGCCCAAGTCATCTGGCACAGGTCAGCTGCATGTGTCTAATTGCAGTGTAGACACACCCTTAATTGCTTTGATCCCAGTAATGGGAACAATATAAAACAGCGGTTCTCAAACTTTTCAGAACTGTGACCCTTTTTTGCATTCGTGAGCGGTGCGGCGGACCCTTTTATGTCCGCCGAAAAGCAACTGAATTGATTACTTCCGCATTTAGTGGCTTTTCAGCAGACATGCTGAACTCTCCTGAATGCTCCCGAACAGCATATCCGCCGAAAAGCTGCCAAATGCGGAAGTAATCAATTCGGCGGCTTTTCAGCGGCGGCGGGAGCTTGCGACCCCGCTGGGAGCGCTCGGCGACCCCTAGGGGGATCGCGACCCCCGGTTTGAGAACCACTGGTATAAAACCTGCATAGGGAGACTTCAGAAAGTCTGTTCCTTTCTGCTCTACATCATTCACATTGAGGGCGTTGCTCTGAATGCAACAATGAAAGGGAGCATAAAAGGTGCTAGTTCTTCCAGGATAATGCATGGTAGCCCTTTCTTCCCCAGGAGTTTGATCTGGATGTGGTAGCAGTGGTGAATGACACAGTAGGCACCATGATGACCTGTGGTTACGAAGATCCTTATTGTGAAGTCGGGCTTATCGTTGGTAAGAACTAAAGCTTTACATAACAAACCAATCTCTTCCCCCTGTGCCCAGTTCCTATTCTGTGCTCTGCTCATGTCCTGTATCTTTTACTGTTCCCCAAAGATCTAGGACACATCCAGTGGTTGGAAACATGTTAAAATATTTTAAATTTCAATGAAAAATGGCAAAGTCAGTGGGAGTCTTTTGCTTTCCCCCACTCCCAACCAGTTTCATTTCCTTGACCAAATTCAGGTGTGGTATAAGGAGGTGTGACTCTACCTTCCATGGTGAAAGACTATAAAGGATGTTGGTAATGATTAAGAATTCCTCCTGGTGAATACTTTGGGTTTCATGGGTTGTGTGTTTTGACAGGCCTAAGCCATCAGAGTGATCTTATACCTTTGTTCTCGAGAGGCTCACATAACACTCATTGCTTTTTCCCAGGCTGTGTAACCTCAAGAGAACGGCCATTGTGTAGACCATGCCCATGAGATAGTAGACATCTGTGTCACATAACACTGAAATTTGCATTGACAGGGTTGCGCAGAGTAAGGGTAAAACCCCCAAACTCTACTGCCTGTTTTTGAACAAAGAAACCTCTTAGGCCATGGTTACACTGGCACTTTATAGCGCTATAAAGCCCTCACGAGCGCTATAACCTCCTCCCCGTCCACACTGGCAAGGCACATAGAGCGCTATAACTGCTGAGTTATAGCGCTATTGTTAATCCACCTCCGCATGGGGAATAAGGGCTGTAGCGCAGCTGCTGTAGCGCTACAGCAAGGATGTGGACACCCACTGCGCTACAAGTAATCTCTGGAGATGCCTAGAGCCATTTAAGGCAATTGACGTCTCTTCCCTTTGTTTTGAACTCGGCTGGAGGAATGCGGAAGTACCTCTTTAGAGTTTCTTTCTTAACTCGGCAGATAAGCAGTGCAAATGTTTAAGGAGGGAGCCTGTGTGAAAACAAAGCCTTCTGTGAACGGAGGCTCACTGACAGGCTTTCAGAAAAACGGAAAAACCACTGTCTGTCTCCCTCCGCATACACACAACGCGTCCCCCCTCACCCCCCTCGTTTAAAAAGCACGTTGCACCCAGCTGAATGCTGGGATACCTGCCCTAATGCGCTGCTCTTAATGCCGCATTAAGTGCCCCAAATGTGGCCATGCTATACCGCAGGAGCATCTGAGTGTGGACATACAATAGTGCTATACGTATTACTGTATAAGGGGACCGCTATAACCTATAGCGCTATAATCTTGTAAGTGTAACCATACCCTTAATTTAGCATGTCTGAACTCCTACCAGGCAATGACCTACTGGGTTAGCTCCACTGATTTCAGTGGAATTGTCAGCAGAATATTTGGCCTTCAGCAGAGTGTGAACTGGAATTTTATGCAATTTCAAAATTTGTGTTTTTTTCTGAATTGGAACAAAACATCGAATTTCAAAATTTCCATGGAACAAAAATTTTGAAGGAAAATTGCTTTGGGGTCCATTTAAATGGCTTTTTCTTTCACTGTCCACTTTTTTTTTCTATTTTCCAATTTTTGGATGATATAAAATCAGTTTAGAAAAGAAAACCCCCAAATGTTCTGTTCCAAAAATGGAAACAGTTTCCATTTTCTCCTTGGCAACATTTTGTTGTCAAAAACGACATGGTCTCATGGAAAATGTAGATTCTGCCAAAGTGACTTTTAGCAAGCTCAAGTAATGGGGTGGGGAACCTATGGCCCGTGGGCTGGTGAGCTGAACGTTTTATATTTCTCTCTTACAACAGCCCACTAAATTTAAGTTGCTTTTTACTTGTGCGTGGCCGACAATTGATTTTTTTCTTTTCCTCTGGGTCAATGGCCCATCATAGAAAAAAGGTTCCCTACCCCTGCTCCATCATTTAGCAGGTAAGATCATAGCATCGGATCATATATCCATAGATGGGTGACTGCACATTACAGACAACACAGCTGTATGCTAAACCAGGCACTGACAGGATCTGGGATAGGTCTCTCCCCTGTTTGAGCTGAAAGAGTCTCTATGAACTATGAGTTTTAGCACAGCTCTCATCTTCCCATTTTTTTTGCTTTCCCTTCCATTCCCCGCAAAGCAAGAGATGTTTCATGAGCCTTTCGCCCTTTCTGTGCTCTTCTGCCACAGGCACAGGCAGCAACGCCTGCTACATGGAGGAGATGAGGAACATGGAGCTGGTGGAGGGCGAAGAGGGCAGAATGTGCGTTAACATGGAGTGGGGGGCGTTCGGGGACAATGGCTGCTTGGATGACTTCCGGACGGAGTTTGATGTGGCGGTGGACGAGCTGTCTCTCAATGCTGGGAAACAGAGGTGTGTTTCCGTAGGGCTTTGAAGACCGCCGTGCTTTCCACGCTCTCTTGGAGAACACGTGGCATTAAGGGATCTCTCTCGCTCATCCTGGGCTGCACGCCAGGGGCGAGGATTTGTCCCATTCGCTTCATGACATGGTACCTGAGCATCATGAAGATTTCTCCCTGTTTTTCTGATCATCACCTTGGCAGAATGTAAAATGAACCAAGGCTAGAACTTGGGATGGAAATTTGGAGACTTAGCACTAACCTAGCTGACGACCCTTTCCTAAGGGCCTGATCCTATTCCCACTGACATCGGGGGGGCCGGACCAAGGTTTGTGAGCATCACGTTCCTTTTTCATCTCTCTGTGCCTCTGTTTTCCACCGGGATCATGCTACAACTTGACAGGAACGGTGTCCAGTTTAACTCACGGGGCCCGATATACCTCCCCCTCACACGCTGGTGCGAATCAGGAGTAACTCTGCTGACTTCTGGGGCTTTTACACTGATTTGCACCTTGTTAAGTGGCAGGAAAATCCAGCCCATTGTTCTGCGATCCTTGGAAAGAAAGTGCAGTAAGAAGTGCAAAGCATTTAAAGGGCAACCTAGAATTCCTCTACGCACTCCATCCTAGAGCCAGGTGGTTCTCCTCACACTGCAGCTGAGTATTTCATGCTCCTGTTCTTAATGCCAAGCAGGGCTCCTCCCACTACGCAACCTCTAAGTGCACATCCGATGATGCACATGCCAGAGTCCATCCCATGTGATGACCCCACAAAGTCACCCCATTTTAAGCTGTCTTTGTACTTGGCTGCTACAGCAACTAAGGGCAGGTGAGGGCCTCACAATAGTAAATGGGTTTTATCCTCCCAACACCCTGTGTAGTAGGGAAGGATTGTTATCTTTGTACAGGTGGGGAACTGAGGCACTGGGGGGAAGATTAAATGACTTGCCTGAGATCACACACTGAATCTGTGACAGAGCTGGGCATGGGACCAAAATCTCCAGAGTCCCAGTCCTTTGCCTTACCCTCCAGCCTGTCCTTCCTACTCCACGCTCAGCCAGGCTTTTTCAACTCCAGGTTTGAGAAGATGATCAGCGGGATGTACCTGGGCGAGATTGTCCGAAACATCCTGATCAACTTCACCAAGCGGGGGCTGCTCTTCCGGGGGCGGATCTCTGAAAGGCTGAAGACCAGGGGGATATTCGAGACGAAGTTTCTGTCTCAGATTGAGAGGTGAGATTCCGGACGCAGAAGGGAGGGGTTGGAAAGAAAGGGAAGGTGGATGAACGAAGACATACTGTCCCTTTTCTACAGATGGGATATAATCGAGTTGGAGGTTTTTCACCTTCCTCTGCAGCGTGGGGCACGGGTCACTTGCTGGAGGATTCTCTGCACCTTGAAGTCTTTAAATCATGATTGATGGACTTCAATAGCTCAGATATAAGTGAGATGTTTATGGCAGGAGCGGATGGGTGAGATTCTGTGGCCTGCGTTGTGCAGGAGGTCAGACTAGATGATCATAATGGTCCCTTCTGACCTTAAAGTCTATGAGTTGGGGAAAGTATATCCAATGAAATTTACAGCTGGGAGGGACGGGGAAAGGAATAGATTTTTTTTTGTTTGTTTTCATTCACTGATCATTCCAAAATATTGGATTTAAAAATATTCATGTTTAACCAAAACTGATACATGTAAAATAATTTTATTTACTACATTTTTGGCAAATTTGAAAAAAAAATTGCTATGGAGTTCATTGACCGAAGTTTCATTTGACCTGAAACTGACCATTTTGTTTGGATTTCAAGCCTTTTTTAAAACGTTCTTTGAGTTTTTAATAAAATTAAAGGACATTTTATTTATCAGTGGTTTGAGCATTGGCCTGCTAAACCCAAAGTTGTGAGTTCAATCCTTGAGGAGGCCATTTAGGGATATGGGGCAAAACTGTTGGATGATTTAGTTGGGGTTGGTCCTGCTTTGAGCAGGGGGTTGGACCAGATGATCTCCTGAGGTCCCTTCCAACCCTGATATTCTATGATTCTGTGAAAACTGATATTTTTCAGATTTTTTTTATTGAAATGATTGGCAAAATGTTTTGTTTTTGCGCCTCCCCTTCTCCTCCCAGTGTCAGAGAAAACATTTTGCCAGTTTGTCGTTTTCAGTGTTCAGCAGCTTGCTGGATTCTAGCTCTACCCCACTCAGCTGGGTCTGTTTCTTGCAGATCAGCATCATGTCGAGGGTTTTTCATGCTGCATTAAAACCAATGCCCCATACAGCAGTGACTATTTTTTGTAATATCACTGACCCACTGTTCTCTTCCTGAAATAATTTCCCTTCTTGCTCACATACGCTCCAGTTTATGTGGTTGTTCACGGATGGCGCCTGGCACGCCCCGCGCGGCTGCAGTGTTGATCTTTAATTGCTGCCCTTCATGAAAAAAAATGTCATACATTAAAGCATTGAGGGGGAAGGTGGAGAGGGGTAGGAAGAGGCTCTGATTCCTGATTGACTCCCACGATAAAACGCCACAAGAGATTCCAAAAATCTGCAGCGCAAGCAAGAGTGATAACAGGGTCAACTCGGGTGAAGTTCTAAGAAAGTCAGTGGAATTTCATCAGTGTCGCATTAGATCAGGAGTCTTTCCAAATTCTTAGCTGTACATACGAGTCCCATGTAAATAACTCAGTAGAATCCCAGCACTCTGGCTGTGACTCTGTCAATGGCGTGGGTGTTTTGGGTGGTGGAGGATGAACCAAGGCAGTGAGTGCAGAGTTCTCTCTTTTCCCGCTGCACTCGATATTAACAAGCTATTGTTACCTGGAGGAGTCACTTCTGCATTCATAGTCGGGGGCTTTATGATGAAATCACCCCTCAGATTATGATGTAAACTTGGTTCACGCTAGTAAGATCTGCTGAGTGGAAAAACAGGGATTTTCAAAGGTGCCAAAGGGATTTAGGTACCCAGATCTCATTAAAATCCAGTGGAAGTGGGGCGTCTAATTTCCTAAGACCTCTTTGGAACTCCCAGTGTACATGAAATGCTGCCCCTTTACTACCCAGCAGATCTGTCTCCTGGCTCTGCTGATCTAAGTGACAAATAGAAGCATTACGTTTGAAAGGCACTTTCAGTCACACAGGTGCTCTTGAAAATGAGACTGGCTCCTAAGTCACTTTGGCATTGCAACACCGAGTGGAGCATCACCTAAATACCCTTTCAAAATCGAAACGAGACAAGGCAGGGGAGGTCCTGTCTTTTATTGGACCAACTTGAATGGGCAGAAGGGACAAGCTTTTGAGCTTCCCAGAGCTCTTCCTCAGATCTGGAGGTGGGAACCAGAGCATCCAAGCTAAATACAAGGTAGGACAGATTGTTAAGAGTGAGACTTTCAAAATCTAGATCTTGTTGCTTTTCACTCTCTTAGCCCCGCGGAGCCAGGTCAGCTGCAGGAGCGTGAGTTGGAAAATCTCTTCTTCCTTGTGCATCGTCCACAGGGTTCTTTGCCAAGCTCCGATCAGTGACGCCCAGTGCAAGCAGCGGGGCTGCGCTGAAGGCAAAACCTGGCCCGCAGAAGCTTTTATTACAGGTGATGAGGCACGAGACGGAATGAATCAACGTCATTCTTTAGATTAGAACTATACTTGCAAGGGCATCCTGAGTTCAGACTGTCCCCGAATTCTGACGTTGACAGCAGACTTTCTTTAGGTTTCTAATGCCTCTCTCCTGCCCTGTCTGCCTTCCTCCAGCGACTGCCTCGCCCTGCTCCAGGTCCGCTCCATCCTCCAGCACCTGGGCCTAGAGAGCACCTGCGATGACAGCATCGTTGTGAAGGAGGTGTGCACCGTGGTAGCCAGGCGCGCTGCTCAGCTCTGCGGCGCTGGCATGGCAGCTGTGGCGGATAAAATCCGGGAGAACCGCAAGCTGGACTTCCTTAAGGTCACAGTTGGTGTGGACGGGACGCTCTACAAACTGCATCCTCAGTAAGTTACCCTGTGCGAGAGTCCCCGTAGGTCAGGGGTTGTTCCAAGGGTACGTTGGCAGCCAGATAGGACAATCTCAAGCAGGCGACAATGGCGAACATAAGAACCAGGGCTGGTTGGAAACTTTTCATCCACTTCTTTTTGGATAATCCAAAAATATTCATATTGTTTCGTATTTTAATATAAATATAGTTCGGTATTTTAATATTCATATCGTTTGGTATTTTTTCCCCCATGGAAACCAAACATTTGTTTCACATTGAAATGAAAAAAATGTTCACTTTTGAGGTATTGGTTTTTCCCCCTTTCTCTTTCCCAAGAGGCTGAAGAAGGGGAGGGATAAAAGGGAAAAATTCATATCGAAACAAATTATTGTATGGAGATGAACAAATTAAAAAAGTCCATGCAAAATTGAAATTTTTGTTTCTAAATCTTTTGCCAAAATATGCAACCATTTCTCAACCAGCCCTGAAACAGTGGGATGAAATTAATAGGCCAAACCTGGGGGTGGGAAAGTTCTGCTCCCTTAGATGATGTAATATGTTCAGCATGGAAAGAGTGGAAGGCCCCTTGTGTTGGTCACTTAGGGAAAGGGCTGGGAGACGTACTTTAGAGACAGTATCCAGCTGGTCTTGAATTTCTATGACTGATATTCGTTTGTGAATAGCTCTGTTGCTGTCTCTACATTTTCATTGCTAACTGGGACAGTGCAGGGCTCAGGAAGCATTCTTCCTTCTGCCCCAGGATGGCTCGTGCAGTGTATTATGGGTTGGATCAGCTTTGAGGATGCCATTTTGGACAGTTCAGCTTTTCTGTCCTTCAGAAGTCAGGGACAAAAGGAGCTTTATCCCCTTAGGTCCATCCTGCTGGAGACTCACTGAGCTAAATCCTGGCTCCTGAACTACCAACCCAGGGAAGTGGTAGAAGGGGCGGGGAGGCTAGTGGAACCGCTGCTATGTGGACCCGCTAGATTGTTCTCGTTCACAAAGAGCAGTACCAAGTGCTATAGCCCTGAGGCTGTACTAGTGGGATGGAAGGGCTTGTGGCAGGACTGGGAAGTCTTGTTCCTCCCCGCGTCCCAGAGGATCTCCCTGGTCCACAGCCTGACTGCTCAGGTCCAAGTCTGTACTGTTAGATGTTGCTAATGTAACTCACATCAATACAGAGTGGGACTCTGTTTCCAACTATTGGCTGGCCCATGTAGAGAGGTTTATGGCGCCATCCTCCTTTAGCTGAAGCAGTAGAGACCGAGCTGTTAGATCCAGAGGTCTCAGGTTCATTCCCCACTGATAATTCATCCAGATGGTCATTGTGCGAATGCTTTGTTCTTCTGACCGTCCTCTTAGCCGAGATGAAAATGAACTGAGGGCAAAACCTAGGGTCGAGATGGGAGTCGGGGGGCATCATAGCTAGATCTACTCACCCCCGTCCTCCTCCACCCGCTGCAGCTTCTCTTCCATCATGCACGAAACGGTGAAGCAGCTGGCCCCGAAGTGCGACGTGACCTTCCTCCAGTCAGAAGATGGCAGCGGCAAGGGAGCGGCGCTCATCACGGCGGTGGCCTGCCGGATCCGGGAGGCCGGGCAGCGATAAGAGGGATCGTTCGGAAGGCTTGGATTTAATGACGCAAACTGGCGGACTCCTTCCCATCCTCCAACACACACTCCTTCTCCTGCTCCTCAACACGCAGACTTTTAGCTTTACTTGTTCTATTGAGAGACCACCACCGAGAGCTGAGGTGCCCGGTGTTCTTAGTTATTTTCTTAGGAGTTCTCTTGCATGCCATAAAACTACCGATCAAGTAAAGCTAAAAGTGTCGCCGGGGCGTGTAGCTACATTTCCAGTCACTGTAGCCTATTTAAAATACCAAACCTCCCTCCCCAGCCACAATGGCGTTTGTTCTGTAGCAGCAGAAGGATAATGCCAGAGCAATTAAGACACGGCATTATGTCATGTTGATAGTAAACAGAACCTATTTGTATATGTCCAAGTCTTAACGTCAGCACACTAGAGAGCAAAACCTCTTTTAAGATTGGGTTAAAGACCTCCACTAGTCTTTTGCCCTGATCAAGGCGGTGTTATTTCCATGAAAGTCATGGTAACTCTTAAAAGCGTGGGGTGCAGAATTTAAACCAGTGCGTTTAGATCTGCGCCGAAGGATACAAAGTGTCCGTACAGAGTGGGGAGTAATATTAAAGTACCTGCTGGATCACGTTAAAGGTGTTTCTTTAATTTGATCAGCAGAGCATGTGCCTGGAAATACTTGGGGACTCGGGGTATTGTCCCATTTCCCAGCTTCACCCCTGTTCATTAAATGTAGTAGTTGGTATGTGTAGCCATTGGTGGCGCCTACTGGCGCGTGCGTGCATAGAAAAAACCATTGCTGAAATGAACGGTTTCTCTTCCACAACCTTTTCAACACTGTGCCCTCCATTGCTGTGGTGAGTTTAGTTTTATTTTTGTCCAGGAACTAGCTCTGTATCTTTATTCGTAAAAACCCCGTAGGTCACATCTGGACTGATGCACTGTATTTATGTTTCGCGAGTTCGTACGTCTTTTATGTATATAGTCATGAATGGGGGATTGTTGTGGGCTAGTTTTCATATGGTTTGAGAGATTAGTGCAGAATACTCTATTATTATTGTTGTTATTATTATTATTATTATTATTTAAAATAACTGTCTGGGAGCACAGTGGAAGGACTGAAATTTCTGAGGACAGATGTATGGGAGGAGCAGCCATTTCAGGTCTTGGATCATCCGGGGAAATGGAAGTATGTGGCCAGATGCACTAAAAGAAATAGCGGCGGCCAGGCAACAAATTAATTGGTTAGTTCAGAGTCTGATCCTGTTAGTTTGACTCGTGAGTAATCCTTGCTCATGGGAGCAGGCCCTCAGGGAGGCAAGCACAGTCCTAATTCTGCATACGCTGACATCAGTAACAACATTCCCGTTGACTTTAGCACTGCAGGAGCGGGTCCTTGGTTTACTCACTGGAATAAGCCACGATTAGGCTCTAGCTGTTTCTAATCTAAAGGGTTAAACATTTTATTCTGCAAATATACGTTATTCTTTGCCATCTCCTCCAGCTCCCGTTGAAAGCAACTGGAGTTTTACCATTGAGAAGTCGGGGTTCAGGCCTGTATTTCTTACAAGATTTGGTCCCAGTCCTGCAAACACTTACGCACGGTGTTTTGCTTGAGGCACGTGAGTAAGCCACTGCCGTTGATGGCAGCACTCACCTACTTATAGTTAAGCACCTGTGTGTGGGTGCAAGAGCTCAAGTTACTAGTGGCAAAGAAATAAGGGTAATTTTGTCACCCACAAATGTCAGAATCCTCCTGGTTTTCCAAACTGGCGTGCCCCAAGCTAACAGCAGGCTTGCTCTGTGCCGCATTCTTCCCCACCACTTCGCTTTTGATCATTTTGCCAACATAAAACTGTGAAGATGAACTAAATTCTGCAATTTCTTGTTTCCAAAACCAGCAAATTCATATAAAAAATTGTGCCGGGGGGGAAGGGGGAGAGGAAGAATTTCATAAACTTTTTTGTAAATATCTAACACGAGGTAACATGTCTAGTGATGTACACATAAAAACCTCAAATTGATCATCAGTTTGGAGGGATATAGAATTTATGTGTGTGTTTTTTCTGGTATATTTTTATACTGCTTGGGGTAACTTCTTTACCAAAAGAATCTGTCAATTCCAATAGCGCCAGTTTAAAGCACGCCACACGTGTCTCTTGGCATTTTAAATGCTTATTTTTTATAAGCCGCAAGATTACAATACAAAATAAATGGAAAAATCAAAATTGATGTGTACAGAAATAATGTAAGAGAATCATCCAGTTTAGAAACTTTAGATGAATTTAAATAAATTATCTTTTTTTAAAAAAAAAAAAAAAAAAAAAGACAACAGAAAACCATCTAATCCTACACCAGGCAGTTGTGTGTGATTCTTTTACCGGGATTACTAGTATTTGCCAACTGATCAAGGCATTTTTTGCTTTGATTATATCTGCTGTACAGTGGAGAGGGTTACAGTCAGGGGTATATTTATAAACTTGAAGATAAGGGATTATTGAGCGGTGTACCTCTTTTTGAAATACACAATAGTTTCACCAATCGTGAACGAGTTCACTTTTACCACAGATGCTTTCTTTGCAATCAGTGACATGGGGGAGGGGGACAGCAGGGTCCCTTTTAGTAGTTAATTTGGGGTCTGGTTCAATAAAGCACTTGGGCATGTGACTTAAGGGTTATAAGCACATGCTTCAAGTTAAGGGCATGTTTAAGTGCTTTGCTGATTCAGGGGCTTGGCAAAGCTGGCTTCCCCCTTTCCTTGCAGTACGGTTTCTCACCTGACATGAGTGCATCGGCTTGCATGAGTAAGGGGTGGCAAGAGGGAACCAGCCCCTGGGCATGGTCCTTTGCCCCTTGCTTATGGGCCCATCCCAGTGCCCACTGAAGCGAACGGGAGTCCATTCACTGATTTTAGTGGGCATTAGATTAAGTGCTTTGCAGAGCGCGGCCCTGAAATGCCTCCTGAACGAGGGCCATGGGAGCCATCTCATGATGTCAGTGGGACTACTCGTGCACTTCGAGCTAAATAGGTGCTAGTGTTTTGCTGGGTCTAGGCCTTGGTGAGTAGTCCCATTGGAGTCAATGGCACTTAACTGGGTGAGCAAGGAAAGCTACATTAGGCTCTTTGAATGAGGGTCAGATCCAGAATCGCTGAGCACCCGGAATTCCCATTGATTTTGGGAGTGGAAGGCTTCTCAGCACGTTTTGGGTGGTGTTCAGCACCAAATACCTGTTCTCTTGAAAATGGAACAGGCTTAATGGTGGCAGGATATGCTACCAGGAGCTCAGAACAATCTTGGAGCTTTCTTGCCTTGACCAGTGTGTATTTATGTGCCTGGTGGGATTTCTCCCCAAGGTAGGTTCAGTGAGATCTGCAAAGAGGTGGGCACTCTGGAGTGCAAACGAAAAGCCTTTCCATGTGGGAAGTATTGTTTTAAAATCTTTATGCTACCAAGTTGTGGGAGCCAGATCCAAACTTTCTCAACGTTCGAAGGGAATTCCTGTCTGAGTTTTGGGTTGGCCCCGTTAGAGCAATGGGCTAGTTGCAAAGGCTGTCTCCGAGCTTCCCCAAAATTTGGATCCGGGGTGGATCATTCATCTCTCTTAAAAACACTACCTCTGTTGCACCTTCTTGTCCTGCTTCTTAGGGGTGCACTGGGTACACTTGAACTAAGCTTCAGCAAAGACCACTGCCCTCTTTTCATGCCCCCTTTGACTCAGATGCAAACCAGAACCCAACGTGTTCCCAGTTCACCCAAAACAAAAATTATACTTGATGATCCAGATCATCTCCAGACCATGTAACCGAAAATATGCATTCGGCACATGGCTCAGTTGTGTCTAAGTGGATTATTTCCTCTGTTCACGTTGAGTACAGTTTGTGCTCCTTTCTGTTTCGAAAGCGAAAGCATCAATACACGGCGAAAGCTGCTGCTGCTGCTCTTACCATTCCTTCCAGCTTAGGAGCTAGGCGAACTAGATTAAGGATTTATAGCTGATGGCAGGTTGTCAATGCAGCGTTTTCAGGGGGACGTTGTCCTTGTTTCAGAAGCTGGCCAATGTGAAATGGAACTGAGACACCTAACAAAGCGAGACTGTAACTTCTAAACCAGAAATTACAACGGGATGTTACATTCATGTGTGTCAAAATGAGAAAGGAAGATCAGATCATGTAGACAGACGTTGATTCTCAACGCTGCTCCATCTTTCCTCCACTAAGCACATTTTGTGACACGTTTCAGGATGGCTTATTTTTTGTTCCCGTTAAGATGCATTTTCTTTGTTCTCTGTGATGTAAAGTTTATTTCTTCTCCAGAAAGGCAAGGAGTCCTCTTTTAGCAAGCCAGCACCTGTTAGTTGCCATGTGTAAGAGAGAGAATCATTCTTTCTACCTTACAAATTATTCACGTGAACGTTACCTTGGGTGGAATTTTTATATGATAAATGGTAAAATATTGTGCATATTGGAAGAACCTTAACATACAGCGCTCAGAGTAGAAGCTAGACCAGGTGCAAATTATAGTGAAATCTGCCTTTAAGCGGTACACATGATCTAGTAAAAGTCTCTAAATTGCAGTAGAATATTTCAGAGGTAACATAGCCCAGTGGATAATAAGACTCAGGAGACCTGGATTCTAGTCCCAGCTCTGCCACTGATTCTCTGCATAACCTTTTATCGGAGGCATTGAATACCTCCACAACCCCAACTGAATGCAGTCCCTCTAAAAATTAGGTCCTTTTAAAAACAAAAATCTCTGTGCCTCGGTTTCCCTCTCTGTAAAATGAGAGATAATAGGGCATATCTTTTGTGCAGAGCACTTTGAGATCTATGGGAGGAGAGTGCTATGAAAGAGATAAGAGTTGTTATTCCTTATTGTTTTAAAGCCATCATTAAAGATGGAGCGTGCCTTCTGGAGGTGACCCTGTGTTGCAAGATTCACAGTCTATTTCAGATAGAGAGAGGTTATTTCACAGACTTCCTCTATTCTGAGATAGTCTGGACTCTCTCTTTATTAGCCTGAAACAAAGAAAAGTGCATCTTAATAAGGTATTCAGAATGGGCTTTTTAGGGGAGGGGGCAGGAAGAGATTTGATTTAAAGCCAAAGATCGTTCAGCTATTAGAAGCAATGATTGACTGTAGATTTCTGCTATTCTGTTGTTTTTGTGTTTACAATATTTATTTTTAGTAATGTACTGCCGTACATAGGATTCCTTATTTTTGTACTTTTCATACCATTTTTGTTAGTGTGGTATTGTACTTCCAGCTTCCCCAGGGCACGATGGTTATTCCTACAAATAAAAATTGTTCCCCAAGGCATGACTTTTAGCTGGTTGGTTCTTTTCAAATAATTTCAGAACGTCTTTATCTCGTCTCGCAAAGACACCCACATGGACAAAACCTTAATGAAGGCCCAGCCTTCAAAAGATCCCCTTCTGCCTATGGGGTGTCTTGCTGAGATTCTGCTGCCGGCCACCCCCTATGAGCGTAAAGCCCTTCAATGCAGACTCAGCTGTATTGGAGCCGCAGTGAGGGGTGGGGAGAGGGAAGGGGGTGTGCAGGGCTTGACAGTGGAACCTTCCTGATCTACCATGGACCACTAAGTTCTGGTGCTGGAGTTTGTGCATTGCAAGGTGCATGAAGAGAAACTATATAAACACTGGTCTAGCACCTCTCATTCAAGGATGGTTTAATTCTCTATAGGCCACTTTAATGTTTCTAAAGGAAACCAAAACAAAAAAGGTAGGGTGTTTGCCCTGTTTTTGAGTCTGTATAATGCACAAAGGAGGCCTGAAATGTGATTCCTTCTCCCTCTGCATTTCACAAGGGGCCTCCCAATCCTGGAAGAGGCTTCAGGAAGGCAGTGCTGGCTAGTGGATGGAGCACTAGATGGGGAATTAGGGAACCTAGGTTCTTTTCCCAAATCCTACTCTAGTTTCCCCCCCGCCACATACACGTATCTACCCAATATACTAAGGAACATGCTTCGCTTGTCACTTCTATTTCTCAGTTCACAGCTCTGCAAGTGTCTGTGCCTCATCTTGTTTTAAATCGTAAGTTCTATGCGTCAAGGACAGTCTCTCGCTACATGTCTGCATGGCACCCAGCACAATGGGGCCCTGATCTTGACTGGGGCCTCTGGTGCTATGGGGTAATGCAATAAGTTTGACATCAGCAATAGCAACGAAGTGAAACCTGATGATCAGAAAATGGAATGGTCTTGTTTAGAGGGTTTACACTTTTATTAACAGTGCTTTAGAGAAGGGTATTTAGGGGTAAGAGCCCTTTCCCATCATTTAAGGGCTAAGAAAACTGCCAGTTTTTTGAGTAATACGAAAAGTTCTCCAAAAAAAATGGAACCTGAAAAGGGCTGGCCATTTAAATTGCCAAGTTCAACAAGACCTAATTCATGTTCCTTTCGGGCCAAAGAGCCACCCTTTTAGGGAAAGAGAGACTAAGACCTGAGAGTGTGTCTGAATACACAGGCCATACATTTGAACTATACTGCTCTAGTTAAAGCAATAAATTATACTGGTCCAGTTAAGTCCCTTAGGCCAGGTTGACACTACAGATCTATGTCGGAATACCTGTGTTGCTCAGGGGTGTGAAAAATCCACATCCCTGAGTGATGTAGTTACACCGAGCTTAACCCCATGTCACTGGGAGAGCTTTTCCCATCGGTACAGCTCCCGCCTCTCGGGGACGTGCGTTAAGTGTCTTCACTGACGTGCTCCAGCTGCATCAGTGCTGCTGCATTTTTAAGTGTTGACTTGCCCTTGGTATAGATGTGGTTCTACCAGCATATAGGTGTTTATACTGGCATTGCTTATCCTTGTACAGGAAGGGGAATAATTTAGCCTGCTACTAAGGCACTTTGATATGGGTGTGGTTACATCCACCACTGCACAGGGGTTGTATTCCTAAAACTGCTTGGGTAGAAACACACACACAAAACCCGCAACCCACACAACTATTCCAGAACAAAAGCTGTGTAGACCGGTGATGTGATTTATTTTTTCAAAAGGGTTCATAACCAGTAGCTCTCGTTGACTACAATGGAAGTGCTAGGTGCTCGTATCTGATAGTCAAGACACAATGAATCATGGCCTATTGGCAATTTCTTGTTACGGAGCAGTGTGGCCTGGAGTTCTGGGTAGGACACAGGAGCCCTTGGTTCTGTTCTCCCCTCTACCACTGACCTGATGGGTGACCTTGGGCAAGACATGGTCCCGGCTCCATGCCTCAGTTTTTCCATCTGTAAAATGGGGATAATGCTACTGCCCTCCTTTGTAAAGAGGTTAGAGATGTATGGATGAAAATGCTATAGAAGAACTGGGCATTTATTATTATTTAACTTTGTGCAGAGATTTTTCTTTTTCTAAAACAGACCTTTTTCTAGTTTGATTTTCTCTTGCATTTGTTTTAACCCAGCCTTTGTTTAAAACAAATATTTGATGGGGATGTGCCCACCCTTCCCACTCCCCCAAATACATTAAAAAAAAAAAAAAAAGACCTATACAGAATTCTGTCCTCTAGAATCCGCTGGACATCGAAAGTTACTCTGTAAAACCGCAGTGAAGTCAGAGTAGGAACCTTTTCTGCTGACCTCCGGTACTTCCGCCACCACACTCAGTGTTTAATTTGTAAAGAAAGTGATTCCGGGACTCAAGCAATTTTTTGACATTCATAATGGACCCCCGGTTAGCCTAGAGGTGCCAGGGATCAGCCCTGACACAATTTAAGTATTGATCATCCTGGAAAAACTGTGGGTCAAAAACAAAACAGACAAAAATTAGGTATTCGTTTGGCCACCAGAGGGAGCGCCTGCCTTGCCATGAATGTAGCTAGCAACACAGTGCAACTGCCTGTTGGTATTCATGCAAAATCTCTTTCCTAGTGCCAGGCTCGCTTATCTACGTGCTGCTGCTTCAGCGCTGCTCAGAGTAAGACGAGGAAGCGTATTTCCATATTCGTCTATTTAAATGAGCCTGGCGACAACTGGAGTTTTCAAAACTTGGCCAATGCCCGCAGCTGTCATGATAAAACTTCCCCCGTGGTTGTGGTGGGTGGCTAGGGGCACTGTGAGTGATGATGGTTCTTCGACATCCTTTGAAGCTGCTATTCCTAACCACTGCTACAGACCCTGGTCTTCATGGCCCATTGGTTTCTTCCACTGCAGCAAGTTCTCTGTATGCGAGTGACACGCGTCACTTCTTGATCAGTTTATACCATCAGGGCCACATTTTGTGGGAGGGGAACCTTTAAAGTTAAACCGTTAGGGAAATGTTTGTTCTTCAGTAAATTAATTTTGCTCTTCATGAAAACGGCTAGTGAAGAGATCTGCAGTCCAAGAACCTCTAGCCACGACCGAGCCATATCGCCTGAGCTTCCCAGGCTGTCTCCACTGCAAAAAGAGGTGATTTTTCAAACCCTACTGGAGGGAAGATGTGGAATTTTACTTCAATATAGATAAATCTCAGGTGTGGAGTTATAGGGTTGACATCAGCTAGTTCCAGCAAGAAAAGAAATGACATGGGGCAAAAATCGGTTGGATGATTTAATTGGGGATGGGCCCTGCTTTGAGCAGGAGGTTGAACTAGATACCTCCAGAGGTCCCTTCTAACTCTGAGATTCTATGCCAGACCCGTGTCTTGTATCCACTATGGTTTCACATCAGGATAGCTACCTCGGTGTAAAAAACACTTTTTTTCTTTCTTTTTGCACTGAACCCAAAGCTTTAGTGAGATGCATCCCTGGATCTTGCAGACATCTGCAGGACATAGTATGAGGCGTGGGGCTCCTCATCGTAACAAGTCCAGCCCTGCATTTGGTATTCTCCCATCTGCCACGCTTAGAAATACACCCAATTTTCTAAGCTGTGTGGAGCTGTTACAGAGTAAATAACCCCTTATAACAAGGGAACAGGCCTCGGACGTAAGAAAAGATCATTGGAAAACCCCGGAGCCAGTCCCCCTCATTTTCCATGCCTGGTCATGACGAAAGCTCTTCATTCCAATCAAAACCCCGGGGGTTAGATTTCCTCCCTGGTGGAATTCCACTGACAACAAGTGAGTGACGCAGGCACAGTGCACAAGATTGGTGTTTGCAGGTCACTAGAAGGTCAGGTTAGCAGTGGATCGTGAAATTCTGCTGTCATGTCATCGCTAGCCAGACACGAATCAATGGATTTACTACGCCCAACAATATCCAACCAGGCAGCGGTTAGTGCTGCAGCCTGGGGTCAGGATGGGCAGCAACTCCCTGGAACAGTTGGTTACTGTGTCAGACAAGTGGAGCTGAGCTCAGAGCAGGGCTGAGGATCAGAGCTGACCTCCACATCCTTTCCCCATTCCAGCACTCCCCTGCGATTTAATCCACCCTCCCTCACAGCCTAGTGCCACAAAATGCACCTGACTTTGCTGAGTAAATCATGCCAGAACAGCCTACAAATACTTGCCCAAGGGATGTGGTGGGTTCTCCATCCGTTGCAGCCTTTACATCAGAAACTGATGGTCTCACTAGAAGACATGGTCCAGTTCAACCCCACGTTCCTGAGCTCCATGCAGGAATTGCTGGGCAAAAATTCTCTGTCCTATGTTCTGTAGCACGTCAGACCAGATACCCAGATCTTATACAGCACTTTTGCAGCAGTCAATCTCATCGTGCTTTATAAAGTAGGTAAGTAGCACTATCCCTGGGATACCAGGGGAAACTGAGGCACAGAGAGGTGAAATGACTTGCCCAAGGTCATGCAGCAGCCCAGTGTCAGAGTTGGGAAACGGAACCCAGGGCTCCTGTGTGTTATCCACTAGACATCACTCCCTATCTGGTTATCATAATGATCCCTTCTGACCTGAAGATCTATAGTAAGTTTCTCAGAAAGGAAACCCAATGTGAATATTTCTAAAAGCCCTTGAATGTAGCTCATGTTTCCTTTTTCCTAAACTGGCGAACAAAGTGCAATATAAGGCCCACATACCATACAGCAGTTACCCCCTCATCTGTTTACCTTAGATTGCCCCAGCAAGTGCAGGTAAATATGTTTCTGACGGTACCAGGGCTAATACCAAAGAGAAAGAAAGTAACCTTCTGCAATTATAATTGGTATAAATAGCAAGATACCAAGCAAATCCACCACCTAACATATAATGGGGCTTTAGGGCTTAAGGGGGGGTATTCAAAAGATATTTAGGTGCCTAACTCCCATTGGAATCCCATCCCAAGGGAGTCACAGAGCCATACAACAGTGTGGGTTTGTCAGGGTTCCCTCCCCACTCTGAACTCTGAGGTACAGGTGTAGGGACCCACATGAAAGACCCCCAAGCTTATTTCTAGCAGCTTAGATTAAAACTTCCCCAAGGCACAAATCTCTCCTTATGCTGGGATGGTATTGTTGCCACCACCATATGATTTAGCTAAAGACTCGGGGAAAGGACCCCTTGGCGTCCTATTCCACTCTCCCCTCCCCTCAAATATTCCCCCAAGCTGCTTCACCCCCTTTCCTGGAGAGGCTTGAGAATAAGATCCTCATCAACTGATTCAGCTACAGGGGAGCACAGACCAAACCCCTGGGTTTTTAGGACACTGAAAACCAATCAAATTCTTAAAAGAAAAACTTTATTTTTTAAAAAAAGTAAAAGAATCACCTCTGTAAAGTCAGGATGGAAGGTAGAGTTACAGGGCAATAAAAGATTTAAACACAGAAAATCCCCCTCTAGACTTAACTTCAAAATCACAGAAAACAGGAATAAAACTTCCTCTTAGCATAGGGAAAATTCACAAGCTAGAACAATAATCTAATGCCTTTCCTTGTTTCACTTACTATTTTTGTAATGCTAGCTGCTTATTTCGGGGTAGGGGTTTAGGAGACAGATTTTCCCATCTGGTCTCTCTCTGTCACAGACAGAGCACAAACAAAACCTCCCCTCTCCCCTTTTCTCTCTCCTCTCCTATTTGAAAGCATCTGCTTTCTCCTTTGGTCCTTCTGGTCAGGGACCAGCTGTTATTTGAGCTGCTTAACCCCTTACAGGTAAATGATTCTCTGTTTCTGGCCAGGAGGCATTTTCTATTACTGCACACTTGACAGCTGCTAGCCTTCGCTTTATATCCCAGACAGGGTTGGTTACATTCGGCCCCTAGCGAGGGCTTGGCAAGCAGGGGTTTAATGCATGGGCCTGTGATTAGGGAACTGGCCGCAGCTGGGAGCATTACTCAGCACTGGCCTGAGCTCAGGTGGGGAGCTCTGTTCAATCAGCTGGGGAAAGGCAGTTGTGGGAGAGACCTGGCCTAGCCCACAGGAACTCTGAGGGCAAAGGGGATGGTGGGCAGCAGGTAGGGGTTATTTTGTTCACTGACTATGGGGCAGGCTTAGGTCTGAGGAGCCCTGTTTACACTGTACTAGATTCTGCCTCCAGGCTGTAAGCCTTTGTATGGCAGGGGAGGAGGATAGAAGGGGGCTGTGGGTTTTTTGCAGGGCTGGCATGAAACCCACAGCCATGAGGGGAACTGAGGCAGCCATCTTGGGTGCCAGACTGGGAGGGTGGCACCACTAGGACCCTGAGTGTAGACAATTGTGTCTGCTGCTGGTGCCTCTGTATTTGCTCTGCCTTAGAGGCACAGAGATGGTGGAGGGCTGGGCTGGAGGAAGGGGGGCACAAGAGACCTTTCAAAGTTTTGGCCCAAGCAAGGGGACATGGGGGTATCATTCCAGCTCCCAGCCTCAGGTGCCAAAATGTTGTGGGCCAGCCCTGACTTCACAGAGCAGCCTGGCTTTTAGCGTTTGCAGAGGAAGTTTCCTGTTACCCTAGCCTGTCTGGGCGGCCCAGCCTGGGTGTATTTTCAAGGGACTCTAGTTTCTCTCTCTGATTCGGGCAGTGGGGTTTCTTTCTTTCTGGAATGTTCCAACCCAAAGGGTTGCACACCCCTGCCCCAAGAGCCTCAGTCTTCCCTTTCTTTAACTTCATTCCATTCTCCTTTACTGCCCCTTTTTTGGGTGAAGTCTTCTCTCAACAAGCATCCTAGACTGGAAGGGACCTCAGGCGCTCATCTAAAAGGGGTTTTCACTTCTGCCAAGTCCAGTTGGATGAAGGCGCAAGAGGTGTGTCAAGCAGTGTGACTCTGTTATCTTCAGGTCTGCAGGCCTCGTGGTTGGTGGGTTGGACAGGGCAGGGTCTAGTCTGCGGGGGCTTCCCGCTGTTCTTCCCATTGCACCTTGATGTGGGCATGTGGCACTGCAGACAGACAGGGTAAAATCCTTCTCTGAAGTGCTTGCATGCCAAGGTCAGAACTTCCCACTTGGAGCACCTGAGGCGTGATGACGTGCAACTAGTTTGTCATATTTTTTCATGCCTCAGTTTCCCTCTCTACTTTGCATTGCTACCCTGGGCCAGGGGAGGATTAAATCTGCTCTTGGGGCAGAACTGGGAGGCCCGAGGAGCGTGTGTCACTAACGGTCTGGTCTGGGGCAGTTAGGGAACGTGCTCAAACTGACCTATATCAATGGAGAATCTGAGAAGACAGTGGGAACCCCAAGGGCCAGGGCACTCCCACCTAGCAGCCAAGAAGAATGAGACCCGCCCCCCCTCCACACACACACATACCCTTCTCTTGGCTGGGAAGCAGAGCAAAGGCCCCAGCTTACTAAAAGGGGGGTTGTCAGATAGCTGGAGTAGAGATGGCCCTTTGGAGAGACATAGAGCTCTCTCCTGGGGTTGACACAGACAGGAATCCAAAGCAGCTTGGCCGGCTGACTGCATTGGCTTGGCCAGATTGGACTCTGTCTTAAGTTGCGTGTCTGAGTCTGTGCTGACCTTCGGACTTCCCGGTGCTGAGACCCAGCTGACTAACAAACCCTCCTTCTTTGAAAAGGCTCCCTGGCATCCCTGCAAAGCCGGGCTGGGGTGCGCTGCTCCCAGAAGGGCATAAAAGACTCCTGGTCAGAGACCGTCCGGTTGGACTTGCTGGGCAGAGCACATAGTGTGAAGGAGTCCCGGTGCCCATAAGGAAGTGTGGGAACCCCTTGTGGGTGTCTGCCACTCAGGGGCTCATCCTGTTTAGAAGCTGGGGTCTTGTGGCTCCGTGACATAAGTTTAGGCACATTCAGAAGTTCTGGGCACCTACAGCTCCTATTGATTTCCATGGTACAATCTAGCTGTCTTGCCATGGTGCCTGGCCTGCTAAGACCCCTGACCCTGCCGTGAGGGATTCCACTGAATGACCTAAGTGGAGGATGCTCCCATCCCTGCAGAGCAGGAAGACCAGTGAGGGTCCAGGCCTACGCTATGCCTCTTTGTCCAGCCCTCCAGGCTGTATTCTGGGAAGTGTCCGGTCTGGAGCTACACAGTCTCCCTTAGACTACCATGTGTAGCATCAAACTGAAGCATATTCTGCCTCGATGCTGTGGGTAAACTGAGTCAAGCTGCAATGTTCTGGGCGGTTCTTTCTGGGAGAGACAGAAAAACATCCTCTGCTCAAGCACCGCCCCCCCGGCTGAATCCCCTGAGCACCGGGATCTGTGCTTGTCTTCACAATCAATAGCCACGTGCATGCAGGTCCCGTGTTTTCCAAATGCTGTTGCCTACCACTCCAGAAGTGGCTGCATTTCTTCAGTGTACTCTGGGCCCTTGGCTGTCAGATAAACATAAGCAGTATATGCAAGGTACTTTACCTCTGGGGTCCACTCTCTGTCTTCCCTGTGATGCTATGTTAAAGCTTGTCCTGAATTTAGAGAGACAAGGTGGGTGAGGGAATCTCTTTTATTGGACCAACTTCTGTTGGAGAGAGAGACAAGCTTTTGAGCCACACAGACCTGAAGAGGAACTGTGTGGCTTGAAAGTTTGTCTCTCTCACCAACAGAAGTTGGTCCAATAACAGAGATTCCCTCATACACCTTGTCTCTCTCATACACTGGGGCCAACATAGCCACAGTGACACTGTATGTACTGAATGTGTAGTGCAATCCAGCAGAGATCTCGTGCTATATTTGGAATGGGGAGGGGGGGTATCAACGCTTTCAAAGCGGGACAGGAGTGGCCTTGCACTTGAAAACTCCAGAGGCTCTTTAGCAAAGTTCTAATCATGGTGGCCATCTCCTTAACCTCCCTGCCATCCCCAGCCCTTCCCCTGGACTCACCTACCCCTTCCTCCCTCCGAGTAGATCCACATGCAAGAGCAGGTGCAGCTTGCCCAGAGCCAGAGCATCAGGGTTCAGTCCCATGTAAACTCGGGGTGCCCCAATATTATAAACAGGCCCACAGCAGTTGGGTTTTGTAGATCCTAGAAGCCCCGGTTGGGATTTCAACCGAGCCCTAAAAGAATTAGGTGCCCAGTTCCTTAGACTTCAAGAGGCACCTAAATCTTGGCCTTCTTGAAAGATCCCAACCTTGGTATGCTTGCTTTAGCACACTGGCTTCCTTTCCCTGCGCGTCCTACGCTCCTCACAGCAGGGAGGGTCTTGGCCCAGAGGACAAGGAAGCGAGGAGAAACAGCCAGGGCTGCAGCGTCTCAAGAGACAGAGAATCTCAGAGACAGATCTCAAAACCCACTTGGACTGAACATTGAAGTCTCCGGAAGCGGGGAGATGAGGCGCTTGATCTTAGCAGCTGGTCCCGAGATCTTTTCTGAAGAAGCTACATCGGAACCAGGTTTCCTATGAAACAGGCACAACAGGCAGCCAGAGAGGAACACGTTAGAAGCTATTCAAGCAGTTACAGAATCCCAGGGCTTTGTTTAAACTGAGTCATCACCAATGTTGTGCCAAGAATCCCACTCAGCAGAGCGAATATTTTCTCTCTTTAGCAAAAAGAAAAAAGTTCAATTATGAATGCTGGTCTAGCCCACACAAACCGAGTGGGGGTATGAGTTCTTTTCTTAGGTCTCACAACCAGCCCTGCCTGCAGGCCCAGCCCTGCTGCTGACTTACTCTATAACCTGGAGCAGCCACTTAGGATAAAAGAGGCACAGATGGGGAAACTGAGGCACAGATTCAGACCCAGATCCTCAAAGGTATTTATCCTCCTAAATTCCATTGAAATCATGGGAGATCAGGTGCCTTTTGAAAGATTGGGGCTTAATTGGTGCCTCGGTTTCCCCATCTATGCCTTTTACCCTGTTTGCAAAGTGGGATAAACACTTAGGTGAGGGGGGGCATCGATCAGCATTAATGTCACACTCTCTGTCAGTACTCAGCCAGAGCTGGGGAAGCTAATGATCCACCCAGAAGACGAAATTCAGTGATGAATCCTGGTCACATACCTCCACACTATGCATACGCTAAGAAGAACACCACTTCCCAGACTCTTATTGGCGTTGAGAGGTATATTTAATTAATGTTAGGGCAGCACTTGGATCCTCAGGCGGAAGGTGCTTTAGAAATTCTAAGGGTCAGTAATTATGCAAATTAAAAGTTAAAACAGGATAAGAACGGCCATGCTGGGTCAGACCAAAGGTCCATCTAGCCCAGTCTCCTGTCTTCCAAAGGTGGCCAATGCCAATTTGCCTAGAGGGAATGAACAGAACAGGGAATCATCGAGTGATCTACCCCATGTTGCCCATTCCCAGCTTCTGGCAAACAGAGGCCAGGGACACCATCCCTACTAGCCCACACCACTGTTTATACTGTATGCCATAATTCACATTTATATGGTGCTTTTCTTCTGAAAGCAGCCTTAAGTATTTTAAAAACTTACGCACAAGCTATTTGCAGGAATTATTCCCCACCCTGACATGCAGTCACCTCTAGGGCTGAACACAGCCATTCTTTAACAGTGCACAGGGACAACAAATAGTTGCAGGGGAGGAAGTGACAAACACCCTCTCCAAAAGGGAGCACGGAAGAGAACTTAATGAGTCAGAATGCAACTTAACGGCAACAGCAGGATTAACTCCTACGTCCTACGCTACCATTGCAAGATGTATCCTTGGCTCTTTGAAGAGCTGCATTTTTAAAAGGATTATGATTCTCTGGAGACGTGGTAGGCTGCACTTGGAATCTATTTGGCTCTTCCAGAGGTTAAAGCGAGGCCTTTACAATAATGTAGCTGCCTGTGGCTTGATCAGTACCAACCACCACTCTTGTTAATGCACTCTAACAAGCGCTTGCAGAAAAACCGAGATCTTTCCTTTCCTAAAAGATTCCAGGACTTATCATTTGCAGGCTGAAGCTCAGCTGCATTAGATGCCTGGACAAGCAGACGAAGCTGTTTTAAATATTCTGGCTTAAATGCATTCGTCTGCATCCGGGAATCGTTGCTCGGTGCATGGGCAAAACTCTTTGAAACCATGAGGGTTTTGCCTGCGTAAACATTTGATTCAGCAAGGATTTGGCTTTTTTAAACAAGACTTTCCAGCGGCGCACAAAGGAAGTTGCCCACAGCGCAAAGCATCTTCTCCCAGGGGCAAAGTTTAGATCCGGCTGTAAGTCGGTCTCAAGAGGCTGACTCCATGCTGCAGTTCATTGTCCTTAGCCATTGCATGTGATGGGTGGATCACAGACCAAGTGCTGGAATCATCCATTGTACCGAAGGTGCCGTCCTATTCCTTAGGAACAAGGAGTTGTCTAGCTGCAAAACTTGTACCAGTTGTGCATTTGCTGCATGTAGACAAGCCCCATTCTAAGACCTGGCTTGAGGGCATGGTCATGTTTGTCTCTTCATGCCACCAGATCTTCTCTGCCTTGCTTACAAGTTAAGCGTCTCTGTCACCCACTTGGCAGACTAAAGTGGAGTTCTGTCTGGCACGTGCGTCATCGAAAACCATTCCGGACCCCCAGGTCGGTAGTTCTTTTGATGATGTGCCAGCCAGAACAGAAGACAACTCAGTCTCCCAAGGTGGAAACGGTCCAGGTTCACTGCATGGTGAGGGACAGTGGGAACTTGGATGATTTAGTTGGGGATTGGTCCTGCTTTGAGCAGGGGGTTGGACTAGATACCTCCTGAGGTCCCTTCTAACCATGATATTCTATGAACTGGAGGTTTGTACCTCAGGAGGCGGAGTGTGTCACATCTGGAACATATGCAGTCTGACCAGGAGTTAGGCCTATTGGTTGGAGCAGGAGCCAGCAGCCGGGAACAGGGCTGAGGGGCAGAATGTATGGAGGACAGGCTACTGTGATTATCCATAGGCTAGTGATTATCCATAGGCCAGTCATGACCCACCTTACTACAACTGCAAGGGTCTCCTACCTGACATCCACTTCCAGCAATGAGCTCTGCTTCCTCCTGATTTTCCACGCTTCTGTTTCTTCAGCGATTTGGGCACATGCCCTCCAGTGTATCACAGCCAGCTATGGGACACTCCAGCTTAACACTGGGCACTGCTGTATATGAATGGCAGTTGATCTGGGTATTTTTTGCTACAAAAATATCAGTGGCAGAGCAGGGACTAGGCCCAGTTCTGAGAAGAGAGTGATGCAATTTGATGGATATTTGTATGAATGGAAAGTTTATGTTTCAAGGGTTAACTTGGTGGCCGCAGAACAGTGAGTGTCTAAATGTACCTACAGCTAAGTAGTAACCTTCCCAGAGCCCTGCTTAAAGGAAAGGGGCTTGTGACTCTTTCGTTGTATTGAATCTTAAATTATTCTCCACAAAGTTGTTAATGCGAAGAAGAGCCCAAATGTGTCTAGCCCTTGATCATGCAAGCAAGGAAACGTGAGCCTAGCCAAGTGTACAAGTAGCTGCACTTGAAGGAACTGTGGCCCACTGACTATAGCTTTAGGTTCTTAACAATAATTGGCTAGTTATACAACAGGGAAATTAAACTACAAAAACTTCTGTTAATGCTAAGAATATAACTGCTCCAAAGCCAGGGAGTTAGAAATTCAAGGTTGTCTTAGTAATACTAACGTGGCCAAGTGGGACATATATTCCATTTTCTATTCCTTAAAGAGACATGTCTTTGACATATGGCATGCGTTTAATATACTAAAATAAGAAGTCAATGTAAGTTTTTGTGTTTCTATAGAATTATGCTTCACAAATCATCACTTGGATGGTTTCAGGGGATGAGAAGTGCCCACGCGCAGCAAACTTGATGCTTTGTTTTGGCCCAAGTTGTTGTCATGTCATATGGTGCCTTTTTATTGCTTGTTTCTTTAAGGCAAAGTGTGTCACAAAAATAAAGGATATGCTGGCTCAGGAAATAAATGAATAGAATACAATGCTATCTTGACTGGTTACATCCCTAGTCCTTTTAAGGCATGATGTATTCAGTCCGTCTTGCATCCTTGAGCATTAAGACTGCGCCCAGGGATAATCCAAAGGTTCCATTAACTTACAGGTCAAGAGGAAAATGAAGGACATTATTGGAGAAGTAAATGACGCATTTTTGTGAGCTGGCCTACAGTTTCCAAAGCAACCATCCATCTCCCTGGTATCACAATAGACAATGCAAGACCTGAAGATTTTGTTGCTTGCAGCAACGGTGAGTGTTGTATTCAGAGTCTGTTTAGCATTGTTGTTACACTGCAATCTGGAAACCAACTCCGCATGGTGGAAAGAGTGCAACACACTAGCTGGGAAGAAGAAACTCTTTCTATAGGGGACTGTTAAATATTGGTCACTTGTTCCCCAGGTCAACTCTTCTACAGTCCTGAAGCCCCTCACAACAAGACACTGTGTTTAGTAGCGCTGAATGGGAACCCCATTTTCTGTTTTTCTGGGAAATTGCCTGAGTTTAAAATATTTGTGTGTTCTGGAAGAAAGCAAAATAAATTTCAAAATTCCTCCCCACAATTAAATTCTAGGGAAAAAAAACCTTAGCTTATGGTCAGTCACAGCACATTGTTTTGATAAAATCAGAATGTTTCATTTCTGATTTGACTGCTCTGAAAGTTTTTTACATAATGTAGAAACAGTCATTTTAAAAAATCACAATTTGAAACAGATAAATTCATCAAATCAAAATTTGTAAAACTGGACATTTCAGTTACAGCTGGCACAGTGCATAAATCACAGTACAGTGCACTGCTTTACTTTCGTCTTGTCCTTCAAACTGCTGCAAAGTTCTTTCTGATGCCGTCAGTGCCTCGGTAGTGTGAAGGAATGGTGACTTCTTTCCCATCAACATCACTTTCCTTATCGTTTCCCCTACTTCCCCTCCTACTCTTGGATGGGGAAAAACGGTTTGTATAAGTGGTCGATTGTAAGACTGGTGTTCATAAAATCAGGATTCTAGTATACCAACAGCATTCATACCCAACGTGCTATAAAATCTCTTGTTTCCTCATATATCTCTTTTAAGTAATCTGCCATTTTTTGGAAGTAGAACAAGAATTTAAGGGGGTAAACAGAATTTTATAGAATTCTACAAATGTAGGGATTGAGAAGACCAATCCAGCCCATGGCACTGAGGTAGCACCAAGTAAACCTAGGTATTTTTGTAAACCTTTCCAATATTTCCTCTACTTTTCCTTCCTATAACTGTTCCTATGCACATAGTCCAAACTAACAATCTATGTTTTGTCCTATCTTCTCTGTTAGCTTAATGATAATAAGATTGAACAAAAGCTGGTGTCTGGGAGAGGACATAGCTTGTGTTTCTCTGGTCAAATGGGTTGTTGTTTCTGCACAGAGGAAGTTATTAGACATGCAGAGGTGCAGAAAACTAAGGCATCGATCTCCTAGCTACACAAAATGGAGTAAGTCAATCACATGGGCAGTTTAGAGATCTAGAATTGTTCCGCCAGCCAGATAAAAGGCAACAGAGGAAAGAAGGGAGGTGATGAACTATGTACTGTCAGTGGAACTTGAAAGCACTTGAGTGGATTATCCCTGTTTTACGTATAGGGAAACTGAGGCACAAAGATGACATACCAGGCACAAAGATGACATACCAGGCCCAAGGTCACCCAGCAGACCAGTGGTTGAGCCAGGAATGGAACTTAAGTCTTCTGCGCCCCAGTCCTATACTCTGTACACTAAGCCAAGCTCCTTGTACAGAAACTTTTAATGCTGGTGACCACAAGGAAACAGTTGACAGCAGTAACAAATTTATTTCCCTCCCTGGCTAATGAATACATTGATCAGTAACCCAAGGGCATCTGCTTTTCTCCTGTTATTGGAACTGCTTACAACCAGCTGGCTTGAATTAAGGTTCTGGGCTTTTTTTTCTTGTACCAACCATTCAGTCTATTTCTCTGGGATTTTATTGCTGTCTGTCCACGGGTGCTGGCTGAATAATGGCTGTCTTGCCAAGTGTTCCATCTAGTGGGTGAGTGTTCCAGTGGGCACTGGCATTCCGCAGCCGATGCTCTTGTGAAGTCCCTTTACTCCCCCTCCACCCCATCTAGTGTCTGTCTCTTCTCAGCATCTTTCTCTTTGTGGTTTCCAAATGCT
Source organism: Dermatemys mawii (assembly GCA_007922305.1). Classification (NCBI taxonomy): domain Eukaryota; kingdom Metazoa; phylum Chordata; order Testudines; family Dermatemydidae; genus Dermatemys; species Dermatemys mawii. The sequence goes on from ML677387.1 coordinate 10,518,807, forward strand.
CCATGACAGCTTCTCGTCTGGTCATCATGTAGAAGCGGCCCTGCATAGCTAATGACCGGCTTGCTGTGGCTGATGGCTGTCTGATAGACTGTTTTTCTCCTTAGCCTTAGTATGGCTTCAAGCAAGCCTTGACTGATGCTCAAAGTGATGCTGTGAGGCTTAGGCTACATCCTTAATTTACGACTGAGGAAACTGAGGCAGGGGAGTTCAGCGACTTCTGTCAATATCAATGACTTCATTGTAGTATCTTCGAACATGCCCAAGGTCACATAGTCAGCAACGGATCCAGGCGTCCTGATTCATCATCCCCCCTCACTCTACCCCCGCTAGGTCAGGAAGGAAAAGGTTTAACATGAATAAAACATGGCCCATGCAAAACGAGGTACCGTAAAATGCTGAGATCAATAGATCTTTGTTTAGTCTAAAAAGGGGCTGTAAGTGTCACCGCTGTTAATTTCATTTGGTTTTCTTCATGCAGTGCAGCCCTCTAGATTTAACTTGTGTTTATTGCATGGCATCTGGCAGGGTGTAGTTGCCCCAAACAGACAGGCACACCGTGAAGGGTGTTAGGCAAAGCAATTTTGGACCATCCCATAAAGCTGAATGATGTAGACTGGGAGCGCATGCATGTACACACACCAGCTTGCATGTAAGATCCATCAAACAGACATGCCCTTGCATGTGCATTAATGGTTCCGTTCATTGGGGTTCAGTGTCCCACCCCTCTCCCCACTTCCTCCAATAATAAGTGCTGATTTGTCCTCTCCCTCTCTGACAATCAGGCCCTGAAATACTTGCAGCAGTTTTTGTTTTAATGGTGATCATAGGTGAGATGGGGTGGGGGAGAATGGACAGCAAAGACAAAAATAAACTTGGGGAAGGGAGGGACCAAGAGTTTCTCTTGTAGTTATGCTACAGCAAATTCAGGGTAACTCGGTGGAGCTGGGCTGGATTTATAGCAAACATAATGGAGATTGGAATCCAGGTGTGGGTGCTGAGAGTTGAAAAACATGTAGGCAAGACATGAAAATGATTGATCTTGGACAGTGTGGCTCCCACATGTGTAGAACTGAGAGATGAGATTTTCAGAGCTGGCTAAAATAATTCCCTAGCTGGCCTTGGAAATTACAGCTAGTGAGATACTGTAACTGGAAAGGCATTTATATAGAAAAAAGACCTAGGGAGTGGTGATTGGGGCTGGTTTGCAGTGCAATCTGGTATGGGTGGGGGGCAAAACCAAGCCATAAGTAAGGGGGTTTACCCACAAAAGCTTATGCCCAAATAAATCTGTTAGTCTGTAAGGAGGCAGCAGACTCCTCATTGTTTTTGTGGACACAGACTAACACCAGAGGTGAAAATAAGCCGATGTAAGTAATCTCAATTTGAAGGTTTTGGGGCTCTAAAGGCCACGCCCCTGCTGGTTGAGGCCACGCCCCTGCTGGTTGAGGCCACGCCCCTGTTCAGGACTGTGGAACCTCACCAGGTGTGCCCTGAAGGTGTCCCCCCCGACACACACACACTGGTCAGAAACCCTTACCTCACCATCTCACTGCAAGGCAGAGCTCCTCACAGTCTGACACGTGGAGAATGCTTGTGAATTCCTCTCAACCGGTCAACAGGCTTCCTTCGGTAAAGAAATTTCCAGCCTCTGCACCTGTAACTCTGTCTGCAAACCGGTGTGTTCAGTCCAGAGCAAGGGTGGCAGAATTAGGTCCAAATTAAGGATGCCAGGATCAGGACCTTTTGTACCTTCTTCCTAAGGAGACATGCCCCAGGTGTCTTAGTTCATCAAAATGTTTGGGGCTTGTCTACACTCTTTTGCACTGCTATAATTTACGGCACAGACATGGTGGGGTAGGTGACCTCTTGTATTGGACCAACTTCTGTACTGGAGAGATGTGCACTTCTGAGTCTACATAGAGCCCTTCTTTGGGTCTGGATAAGTGTGAAAACTTGTTTCTCTCATCTACAGAAGTTGGTCCAATACAAGAGGCCACCTACCCAACCTTGTCTCTCTCATATCCTGGGGCTGACATGGTGAAGACAACACCACATCCAATAATTGAAAGGAGCAAGCTATACGGATATAACCAGCTTTAAATCAGTAGAGCTGTGTCCACAGTCAGGAGTTGTTCTACTTTATATCTAAATGAATAGAATTCTAATGTTCCAAAACGGCGTGGAGATGCCCTTAGATGTAGCTCCATTAGTAGAACAGACTCCAGAAGTTGGTCTCAAAGCTGGGTTGCTGCTTCATAATTCTCCTTGTTCCTTTTGTGAGCAGAAAGTCCTTGCGGTACAAATTCTAATGGATGCCATAAACAAATCGCCACTTGCAGCTACAAACGTCAACGAAGGAGCGATGATGACTTTTAACAGCCAAAGAAATTTATTCTTGCCATGAAAGTCACAACAAATTGCTAGCTCAATTATTCTCAGCCACTAAACATTACTAGGGAGGACTAAAATATTAATGTCCTGGGTTTAACTGAAAATTAAGCAAATACATCATTGGCTGACAGTGACTTGTGTAAAGGATGATTGCTCTCTAGATCAGTTGCCAAATGGCGCAATAGGCATGAGAGTGGCTCAGGAAACTTTAAAGTGTATTGCAACCAGTGAATCAAGGACTGTGTCAGATTCAGAGGCTTTATTTTGCTACACTTGTTTCCACTAAGCTTAGTACAGAAGGATGGGGATTCTTGCAAACTCTGTTTCGTAGGCCAGGTCACACAGGAGTCTTGCTGCTCCAAAGGCAGCCGTTCTCTCCCCGCGATGAAGAGCTTCAGTTTGCCCACCCACTTCTGCAAGTGAAGACCTGTTGATTAAAGGAAGTGGTTTGTGTGTGTGTGTGTCTGTGGTATACTACAGCTCACCACTCTGAAAATTAACACGTGTGTTCAGCTACATGATCTTGTTCTAAGCCCAGGGACTGCTTCACAGGTCCAACAGCCTGAATAGCTCTTGCATAGATGACAACCTGTTCTACCTCCCATGGCAACAACCAGCAAAAAATGGATTTTATAATTGTTTGTATTATGCCAACAGCTAGCTAGAACAGGATCCCAACCTGTGTGTGTACAGCCCCTAGCACAAGATTGAGTGTAAGTGGATGGCAGGGTATCCCCATTACATATGATCTACCCCTAGAATGCCTATGTGAACACACAACTTCCCTTGCCCTCAGTGTTCACAGAACGCTAACTGAAATGGGTGTGTACGTGGCTGAGGCATACTTGATTTAGACTCTGAGCAACTGTTCTTGGTAAACATGTCCTGCTCTTTCCCTACCCGCAGCTCTCCTTGAAGCCAGTCTTGACTCTGAGAGGCTGCTGCAGCTGAGAAATTGCCTCAGTTGCTTTGGAATGTAGACGCTTTTCGGCAAAAACCTAGGGTTGCCGGTTTTGGTTGGCCATATTCCTGGAGGTTTTGTTACATGACCGTCTTTACTTAAAGATTAATCTCAAAATCCTGGAGACTCCCAGGACTGTCCTGGAGGGTGGGCAACCCTACCGAAGCCAGGTGCTTTTGAGTCAGTTTCTCCCCCTCTTGCTGCAGGGGCCAGAAAGTTGCGGCAGTCCTTGGAAAAGGTGCAGTTTATTATGACTCACGTGTGCGGTTAGCTATTTTTGCTGGGAGTGTGCGGGGAAGGAGCGGAGCCACTGTGCCGTCGTCCCCTGCTGGTAATGAGTGTAAAGATGAACCCCACACCCGATGCAGACTCACAATTCAAGCAGGTCTGTCTTAGCCAAGCAGGGGAGTTTGGGGATAATTTTATTCCGCTGATATTTGGGTATAAGGGCACCATCTAGCCCAGTAAGTGCAATGAACCTGACCGGCTAACCGAGCAGCTGAATAAGCAAAGCAGAAATGATGATGAAAGACTCTGTTCTTAAGAACTATAGCCAGACAGCAGAGCAGTCCTGTTCACGAATGCTCTGGCTTTGGCAGCTGGAATTAAAAAGATGCATTAGGAATATTCCCTGGACGTGTTCTGATCCTATCCATCAATCTCCTGTATGCTTCATAGCTGAATCAACGCTTGCAAGATTATCCTGGTCAGCCTAAACATATAATGCAGCTATCTTACCAGCGGGAATCTGCTCCGTTCTGTTTTAGTTCGAATGGTCCATGGAGCCCTGAACTGCTAGCCTTCTGTGTTAAATGAGGATCTGTTAATAGACTGGTCCCAGCGTGTCAAGTCTCAGATCTGTATTCAGTAAACACCATTCAGCAGGCTTATAGCCCATAGCAGCCCTGTAATGTTTCCAGAATTAGTATGAATGAAGTGGGGCTGGGGGACTTGGGAGGATTCAAACACACTGACTCCCAGGTGTTTAATTGTAAGTGAGTCTGGGAATTAGCTTTTATTTAACAGTGAAATATATGGAATGTCTCATTCGACTGTAAAGTGATTTATGCTTTCTGAGAATGAAGCAGAGTTAGGTGGCGTTGCCTAGTGGTTAAGGCACTCAGCTGGGACTTGGGTTTATTTCCTGGCCATGCCACGGGCTCTGTGTCACCGTGGGCAAGTGGCTTGCTTTCTCTGTGCCTGTTCCCTACTCTTTGGACAGCACATAGGCCCTCACCAGATTCAGGGCGTCTTGCCATTACTGTAATACTGCTAATAATTTAGAGATGCTCAGAGAGGACGTTTTAAGGGACTCAAAAGCTGGATTTGCAAATTACTTATTAATCCCTTGAGTGAGTTGCCAGCCTATTCTTATGGAAAAGACAGCAGCTGTTACTAATAATAATAATGATAAAAACGGAATGAATTCCTGACTCAGTTGCTCTCAGGATGGTAAGAGGAATGACTCGTTTTAATTGAGGATATATTTCACAGAGTAGTATTTTAAACCCATCTTATTACTTTTTTTTTAAAAAAAAGCTGTTGCTTCCCTCCCCACCCCGTTTTGGTCTCTGAATGCATTCACTATAGCGGCTAAGCTTGCTAGGAAGCCTATATCCCAGAGCACAAGGAAACCTTTTGAATTTCTGGAGAGTCAATGGTAAGATGTCCACTTTTAAAGTGGCGGACTCCATGTGATGCTTCCTCGGTGTACCCAGGGTTGCAAAGCATCTTGCTGCCCCCTTGCCTTTAGCATCAGGAAGTCTTGTCTGTCAGGTGGGAGGGTGGTTGTCAGCTCCCCAACCCCACAGGCAACACAACTGCTCCCCTCTGGGGCCCAGGGACACCTGTTATTTCACATGTTGGCCTCTCACTTCTCCGATTGTCTCGCTAGAGTGTCCAGCCCTTAGTTCACTGGACGCTTGCAGTATTTGCTGCTTCTGAAGAAACAGTACAGCCTATCTTACCACTTCCACCTCCACTTCCTTCACGGCACTTAGATATGTTTATAGTGAAATCAAACCTATAACTGATTGCTTGCCTATAATTGCAATAATAATTGCAATAATTGATTGCCTGTAACTGATTGCAAACCTCAGCAAGTTTGCAGATGACACTAAACTGGGAGGAGTGGTAGATATGCTGGAGGCTAGGGATGCTTCCACTTATACCAAGTGGTAACTGCTGTGTCTTTTGCTCATTACGCAACAGGCATAATATGTAGGAACCACTGGGCGTGGTGGGGTCCAAATAACCATGTTTATTAAACATATAACAAGCAGGGCCGAGCTAAACTTGCTGTCGCTCTGGCAGAGTTCTGGTGACTCCTGAAACACAGGCCACTAGGGGGCTCTCAAGCTATCCAAATGGATATTACCCGATTCCTATATGCTACCCTAATGGTGTTGGCTTGCTCCTTGAAAATGTTACTGTGAAACCTTCCTCTGGCTAAATTACTAATGTAGAATCAAGTAATCTGGGATTGTCTAAGGAGTTCAGGCACCCAACTCCCAATTAATTATAATGGGCTTTTGATGCCCAATTCCCATAGTCTGGGGAAATCCTAGCACTATGTATTATGTATGTATAATAAAAATCAGGGTTTTAAACCTTCATGCTTACAGAGATAAACCAACTGCTTCCTCATAGTGGAAGTTGGGGCAATGTGTTTCCTACAGAGTTCCTTGCCTCTTCTTCTGAACCAGCTGTATACCAAATTAGAAAGCCATCAGTCTGAGCCAATATGTAACCTTAATGCTCCTGAAGAATATGTTACGCTCAGTCTGATGCATGCTATGTCCAGTGTTATGGATAAACTTGCATAATTTACCCATCAACCAGTAAGTAATTGATAGATTTCCAGTGGTGTAACATATTCATTTAAAAAAGGCCTATCCTTTCACAGCTAAACTTTCCTGGTGACTCCCTTTTCTTTTTCTCCATCCCAGAGCTGAATGCGATACGTTCCCCCCCTCCCCCCATGTACCTTTCAGTTCTTTAGCTGTAATTTCGATTCTTGCCATTGATTGTTCAATCAAAGGGATTTTGAGCATAAAATATTAATGGACTATAAACTGACCTGCCAGCAATAAAGTGACAAAATGATTTACCGCCTCAGCTGCTACTGTACAATAAACTGGCTCTATAATTTTGTGCACACATGATAATAAAGCGAAATGAATTAAAACAATATTCCTTTATTTTCGGCATGTAAATATTGCCAGATAACTTTTGAAATTAAAAATACCTCCTCATTGTAGCCAATTTTGCTGCCTTTCTGAAAAGTAACTGGATGAATGCGCAGTAGTACAGGGCTTTGCCCCCACACGATTGATCCATTAATCAGCAGATCTGTTCTCTGGCCCATTAGAAGCTCCTCATTTGAAATACGTTACCTTCTAGGCTTTGAAGGTTTTCCAGGGTGGAAATGTCTTGCAAATATTGAAACGGTGAAATGCACCCAAAGAAGCCAGAATTCAACTTTGCAGAACATCTTTTGAGAGAGAAAACAATCCCATTGCAGTCAGTGGGCTTCTTCAGGTCTGTATGTATCTCAGTCCCCCAATCTGTGAAATGGACATAATAGCAAGCTCTCTGGGCAGGAACTGTCTGTGTTCATAAAGTACCTAGCCCAATGGGGCCCCAGTTTCAGTTGGCACCTTTTGGCATTACCATAATACCTAATAATTTGGAGTCAAATTATTCTCTGTAACGGAGGAGCCTCTTTTTTTCCTCTGAAAATAAGGATAAAAGTTCTGAATTGGTCTCCAAAATCCCTGTGGAGGCTACTGCAGAAGTGGCTTAACGCTTCAAAGGGGCTGAGCTCACACTGGTCCAGGTGACCGTTGTGGGAATTCTGGGTACCCCATACCTCTTCAGATCAGGCCTTTTGGGATTTAACAGCCAGACTGGGGATTTAAGAGGCTAACTTAGGTGCCCAGGCCTGAAAATATTAGCCCTAAACTCTATACTGTTGCAACCCCTAGTTAATCATTGACCTCGAACCTGGTGTACCTCAGTCCCTCCTGTTCTCAGCCTGTGGCAATATTCTAGTCTAGTCTCCTGTGGGCTGTAATATGTTGGTCTTCTTTTGCTGGCTGGGTTAGTGGTGGGGGTGCAAGGTGGTGGTGATAGCTTGTGCTATATCGGAGATCAGACTGGATGATCTGGTGGCACCTTCTGGCCTTAAATTCTGGCCAAGACCACAACAGCTGTGTCTTCCATATTGATCCACAACTAAAAGCCGGGAGAGCTGGGAGTGGATGTGGGCTGGTCGGTGCTTTGATTTGGGGAGTCAAAACTCTTTCAAGCTTGCAGTAGCTATTCCTCACCCACTGTCTTGGGCAAGTCTCCTGACCTTTCTGTGCGTGCTTGGGTTTCTGTATCTGCAAAATGGGTCTAACAATGCTTCCTTGCCTCACGGGGTGCTATGAAATTAACGTTCCTAAAGGGAGTTTCTAGGATCTCAGAGCAAACCTAATCATGTTGACTCTCAAAGTCCAAGGTAATGTGGACTCGTACAGCTGGTCGGAGAAACTTAGGTTGAACTACATTCTCTCCAAATATGCTGTTTGTTTCTGTTACTGAAATGTCTAGGGGTCCCTTGTAACAGTGCAGGACCCCACTGTACTGGGTGCTGTGTGGACACAACTAAAAGATGATCTGTTGAAATCAAAACGCTTTGCACAATTAGGTCAATTTCACTGGAATTTCATTTTGGGAAGAAAACCAGGGGAAAATGTTCAGTCTATATTGAAAAGTCCCATTTCACTATTGTTTGGAAAGAAACATTTTTTCAATTTTCCTTTCTAAAGCTGCTTTGTGTGGCATTTTTATTTTGTATTATAATACAGAAACATTTTGATTTTGTTTAAATGACATTTCACTTGGCCCCCCAAACAGATTTTTCCCTATTATCTTTCAAAGGGAATTCTGAAAATTGAGTTTTGTTCCAATCTAGAACAAAGCCAGACTTCAAAATCTTTTGAAATGGACTTTTCATCCCTATACAGCTGTATCATCTCATGCTGTACTGTATCTACCTGTCTGTTTAGGTTTTTACATCATGTCTGTGGTATCTGAACACATTATACCTTTTGAAATGGGGACTTCTAGTTTTTGAATGGAATGAAACTCTTCTTTGCAGCCCAGTTAGTGTGCATGATATATACCTTTATATTGTCACTGCACCAGGAATAAATATTGACCTTCTACCATGTTAATTTGTGAAGAACGATTCTACATTTGGTGGGGAAAAAAGGAAATGCTTATCTGGCAGAGGTTACATTTTTTTTTAGTAACATCTGCTTTGAAGTTACATAGATCTGAGATGTTAAAAGTAGCCCTGGCAGGGAAAGAATGGTGGGCAGAGTCAAGGTGAGATTGTCCAAGATTTGTGATAAAGTTTTTGACTCCGGCGACAGTTGCGTTTATCACAAAGGTCTCCAGCCTTACAATCTGATTGATGCAGGCAGGCTGCAGTCAGTATGCTTCCACATGCAAGCTGGGATTGAATTGCAGAAATGAGAAGCAGTTGTGGGCTAGTGGATAGACTCAAAAGCCCTGAGTTTTATTCCTGGCTTTGACTCAGTAGCCTTGGGCAACTTGTATCCTCCGTCACTGCCTCAGTTTCCCAATGTGCAAAATGTAGAGAGATACTGACTTCTTTTGGAAAGCGCTTTGAGATTTACTGGTAAGTGCTGTAAGAGCTGGATAGTATTTGGGCTTGGCAGGACTTCATTTATGCTATTGATGGATAATATCAATGTTAAGCATTTCTTTAAAGAGAGAATCCATTGTGCACAGTTATGAGTTGCAAGCTTTTTATTTTTAAATCAATTTAATTTTCACATTTGTGGGACCTTGTGGGGATAGGAAATTGTGGGGGTCTAATTATATTTAATGACAGAAAACACTGAGATTCAAAAAGTTAAAGCTTTATTGTTAAAACACAAATTGTCGACATGACAATTTAAAATATACAAAGTAAATGTCTTTAATTCAAACTCTAAGTTCTCAAGCAGCATTTTTCTTGTCTGTCTATAAATTTTGATGATTATTGACAGAAATGTTTTCATTTGTTTCATGTGTATGGTGAATAGACATTCACTGACACTTCCTGATAAAAATCAAATCCTTCCAAGCCCAATTATATCTTAATGTATCTGCTGTTTTATGCCCATGTCTGTCTCGCAAATATCCATCTTCATATAAAATGATAGTTTTGTTCACTGTGTAAACCAGTAACTTTGGATCAGCTGATTTCTGTGCATTAGCAATCCCAACCTTAATGTTCCATTAGTTTCTTGTTTTTTTTTCTTTTTAAAATGTTTTGACCTGTACTTAAAAAAAATAAAAACAGAACCTTTTTTTTGTGGCTTCAGATTAGAGTTGAACAAATGCAGCAAGGGATGTTTTGTTGTGAGTCACAAAGCATCCGGTTTTAGGAGCTAACAATGGGCCAGTCTTTAGTTGCTTGCTATGAGGTCTGGATTTTACAGAGCACTTAGATTTTATCAGTAAAGATATAGCTGGAAGCTGTTTGTTTGGTGTGTGTGTGTGTTTATTTTTAATTTGGCTACCAAGAAAAGGGCTATATAATCTACATATCTTCTCAGCTGCTTTGCCATGCTGTCTGGTATCTTTAACCATGCCTAACAGTTCTGTCCAACCCATACTAATCTGTAACTATGTGAAACTTGACGGTGCTGCACTCCACCGCTACTCGAAATTTCATGGTAACGGTGGCCTGAGATGCTAGGTGGCTGCTTCTCTGGCTGATCAAGTTGAATGCAGCTCAGGGCCTTGCAGTATTGGGCTCTCTTGCAAACAGGGGGACCAGACAGGAAATATGAAAAATCGGGACGGGGGTGGGAGGCAATAGGAGCATATCTAAGAAAAAGACCCGAAAATCAGGACTGTCCCTATAAAATCGGGACATCTCGTCACCCTACTTGCAAGCCATGCAACTTAAAATTGTTGCTGTGATCCCATGAAATGTAGTGTCACATGCATGGTAACTATATCCATTCCGTGGCTAATGGAGATGCACATAAATCAGTTTAATTGGCCAACTTTAATTACATCAGGGTAACATTTCTAACGTAGGTGAACCGTCGGATCCTTAAGACTGTACTCAGAGGAAAAACACTGGATGAACTCTTGAGCCAGATGGCCTCGTTGTGGATTCTATGCCCAGTGATTTAGCCAATACCAGTAAGAGAAAACTGATTGTTCCTTGAGCATCTCTTGAGTTTGAGTTGCAAAGCTATCCAATAGCTCAGTAATTTACACAGGCCCACTTTTATCCCTTCAGACAGTGTAAAACAGGTGGCCTGATAGCTCCTTGCTGATAAGCATCAGCTGAGAAAACCCTTGTTGTCTCTAATAACCACAGACCAGCTATAATTAATGGAGATGCCACATTCAGAATAGCTGCTGCCTTACAAATTCCTTCTATTGAATGTGGTCTTGATGTTCCGCGGCTCTTCCTGTCTCTCTGCCAGAAGTGATCAGCCCTTTATTCTAGTACTGATTTTGTACCCTCTACCTGCTAATTGGCTTAGTCTCTTTGATCCAGAGACTGACTTCAGGGAATTCCAGTGCTAGATTTCAGATCAGGTTTCTGTACGACTGTGATATTAAACGGAGCTGCCTTTAGACAGATGGAAATAAGCCTACTGGACGTTGGGCGGCATCTTAATACTGAATTCTTTATCTTTATGCACAAGAAATCCTATGCCGTTGACATGTTTGTCCTCTCCACTGTAATACAGTACATGGCCTTCTTCCATTAGCGCCTCTCCAAAGTTCTTCCATCTGACCTTACAGATTCCTAGAAGGTGCCTGGTGTATTGTTCCATTTTGTACGTGAGTTCTTTCACCCTCCTTATTTGTCTCAATGTCCTTATTTCCATGTGGCTATGGTGATGCTCCTTTCACAGATCCTCTTAGTTGAGGTTACACATGTAGTATACTTGTCACCTCTGCCCTGGTGGGAGACGGCTGGCACCATCGTCATTAACCCAGGCTCCGACCAATCCGGTACAGACATGGTTGACTTGCTCATCATATGGTGTGTCTTGGGCAAGTTTCTAACCTGGGAAAACCCATTCCTCTCCAGGAAGGCAATACTGTCCCCATTTAGCTGCCTCTTACAACATGCAGGAGGAGCAGTGAGCCTAGTCTGTCCCCAGCTTACAGGGGTTAATTGTTGAGTCCAATGCTAAAATATGGAAAGAGTTGCTCATTCCTCTGAGCTCCTCGCTACATTTTCAGTCTCTTTTTTCTGCCATGTCTGTAAATACTTTGGCAGCGAGAATTCAATTTGCTATGACATTTTTTCCAGTCATCGGTATTAACTGAGCCGTAATTAGCAATGATTGTTAACGAGTTTTGCAAACTCATTTTTAATGCTTGGCTACGGCAAACTTGTTCTGAACTTTTGCTCTCCAGAGCAGCGAAAAATATCTCCAGTATGATGATTAACCTTTGCTAACTGATCAGTTTGCATAAAATATTAAATTTCCTGAGATAGCTTTGCCAATGCTCCTAATCCTTTTTGCATTGAACTCAGTGGGAGCTCTGCCAATGACTTCAATAGGGACAGAGTAGGATTGTGCATTTAATATATTGTAACAAGCAGTATTAAAGTAGGGAAAGCGGCTGATTTCCCATAGAAAAATACTGACAACTAAAAGAGGACAGCAAAATATAGGATTGTGGAGAGAATACCCCATGCTGAAGTTCTCTGTCCAGCCAGCTGCTTCCCTCTGAACTTGTGGGGTTTGGATAAATACAACTTTGATCCAAACCCTCCCTGGATCTAGTTTATATGGAACTACCTGGGTCTGAGTTTTGCTAAGACAAAACTCTCTCTCCCAGATTCTGATCCAAGTGAAAACTGCTCTTCCTCCTGCGCCCCAGGTCTTCCTCTCCCTTTCCCAAATTCGTTGGTGTGAATGGTCCTTTGTAGAAAGAGATGCACTGATTGCAAAATTCAGATCTAGTTTCAAAGCTTGTATGGGTGTGTGTCAGATGCCTGGTTTTGTCGTTTTCCATTAATACAGCGAGAGACCAGTTTTACAGCTCATATCTGGAGCCAAGGCTAGGAAAAGGGTTGGCAGATGTTGGCATTCACATCTGGGATTCCAGTTGGAGTGCATCTCTGAAATGAGCTAGAGAAGGAAATACCAAGGCATTGGGTATGAGATATTGGACGGGAAGATCTGTTTTTATGGGCTGTCCAAGGGGTAGGGGAAAAATGAGCAGGGAAAGATATTTGGAAACGGTCCCATTTTTCCTTTTTCTTGACCGAGTAGCTGTGGCCCCACCATGGGCCTGATCTTGTAGGTGTTGAGTACCCTTTAGTCCCATTCAAATAATGAGATTTGGTGGCATGTGCAGAATGCCCCACAATCCAGATGTTGATTGTCCTGTCATGGATTGCTCAGGTTCAATTCTTTGTTGACTTCAGTGGGCTCACAGCATAGGCAAACGTGGGGTATAAGAGATCTTTGCTCACTTCCTGTTCTGCAAACACTACTGTGAGACAAAAGGAGATGGTCTGGTGCAGGTGGACAGAAACAGGGGGAAAAACTGACCGCTTTAGGCTCTGATCTGATATACAACTCTGCAGGCTGACTCATGCTCCCCAAGGCAGCTGTCAGGTCAGGGAGATCTAGCCTCTTGGCTACATCTGAGCCAATGGAACAGGCTCTTGTGTTTTTGCAATAGATGACAAGGATCATAAAACATAAGCAAGTGACTCAGTATCACAAATGTGACTTGTTACATAAATCTGACATGTTGTGGGATGTTTAGCAATTAAAAATGGCAGGATGGGGAGGGGAATGATGCAAATAACAAGAGGTGCCTACGTGGAATATGCAGGGTGATTTATTCTGCGAGACAAATAGAACATGATTTGAAACTCTAATGTGATTTTGGGTGTGTTACTATTTAGAAGAGTCCCTCGGTGGAATTCAAATATAAAGCCAAAGGAGTTTACTCAGAGATTTTAAGGTCAGAAGGGACCATTATGATCATCAAGTCTGACCTCCTGCACAATACAGGCCACAGAATCTCACCCATCCACTCCTGTAATAAACCCCTAACCTATGTCTGAGCTATTGAAGTCCTCAAATAATGGATTAAAGACTTCAAGGTGCAGAGAATCCTCCAGCAAGTGACATGTGCCCCACACTGCAGAGGAAGGCGAAAACCCCCCAGGGCCTCTGCCAATCTGCCCTGGAGAAAAATTCCTTCCTGACCCCAAATATGGTGATTAGCTGAACCCTGAGCATGTGGGCAAGACTCACCAGCCAGACACTCAGAAAAGAATTCTCTATAGTAAGTCAGATCCAACCCCATCTAATATCCCATCACAGGCCATTGGGCATATTTACCGCTAATAGTCAGATCAATTAATTGCCAAAATTAGGCTATTCCATCCTCCCATCTCCTCCATAAACTCATCAAGCTTAGTCTTGAAGCCAGATAGGTCTTTTGCCCCCACTGCTGCCCTTGGAAGGCTGTTCCAGAACTTCACTCCTCTGGTGATTAGAAATCTTCATCTAATTTCCAGTCTAAACTTCCTGCTGGCCAGTTTATATCCATTTGTTCTTGTGTCCACATTGGTACTGAGCTTAAATAATTCCTCTCCCTCCATGGTATTTATCCCTCTGATATATTTATAGAGAGGAATCGTATCTCCCCTCAGCCTTCTTTTGGTTAGGCTAAACAAGCCAAGCTCTTTGAGTCTCCTTTAATAAGACGGGTTTTCCATTCCTTGGATCATCCTAGTAGCCCCTCTATGTACCTGTTCCAGTTTGAATTCATCCTTCTTAACCATGGGAGACCAGAACTGCACACAGTATTCCAGATGAGGTCTCCCCAGTGCCTTGTATAATGGTACTAACACCTCGTTATCTCTACTGGAAATACCTCGCTTGATGCATCCCAAAACTGCATTAGCTTTCTTCACGGCCATATCACATTGGCGGCTCACAACCATCCTGTGGTTAACCAATACTCCGAAGTCCTCCTCCTCCTCTACTACTTCCAATTGATATGTCCCCAGCTTATAACTAAAATTTTTGTTGTTAATCCCTAAATGCACAACCTTGCACTTTTCACTATTAAATTTCATCCTATTACTGTTACTCCAGTTTACAAGGTCATCCAGATCTTCCTGTTTGATATCCCGAGAATGATTGATGTTGCATTGGTATTTTTAGAGACTGCATCTGGGAAAAGGTTTTGGTTTTTTTAACTCATTGTTTTTTAGCACTAGCTAATGGCATGAATAGCAAAACTTGCTTCTGGTACCACCAATCTCCAAATGTTGTGGTTTGGAGATAAGAATTTTCAGAACAGATCAGACTGGGGTTCATATAATCCAATATTCTGTCTCAACAGGGGCTGGGGCTGCCTCTGTTAGGGGGAAAAAAACCTACAGATGGCAGTGACCCCAGGGCTCCAGCAGTGGGGTTCTGGTGGCATTTTAAAGGGCTCAGGGATCCAGCCGTTGCTGGGAGCCCCAGGCCCTTTAAATTGCCGCCTGGGGAAGCCGATTCAGTATGGCATACCAGCACGTACCAGCTTACTTTCACCTCTGACCAGCCTTCTCCTTATTGAATGTACACACAATGAGATGGTCCCTAGTACCGTAGAGCAGACAGCCTAATTAGTCAGCAGGCATAGTGAAGGAGAGTAGCAGTATCATTATCTGCCTTTTACAGCTGGGGAAACTTGGGTCTCAGGGAGGCTTAGTGGAAAGGTAGAGATGGGAATAGAACCTGGATCTCTGGACTCTTGCTCCAGTGCCTTACGTGGCAGACCTCTCCTCCAATACCTACTTCAAATGATGGTGCGTAATGCCTTAAAATTACACGTGAGCATTTAGCTACTGCAAGGAGCCTATGCTGATCCCAGACAAATGTTTCAATTGCTAAATGCTAGCCTTTCATAAGGATTTTTATTTTTAAAGCTGGTGTTCTTTAATTCCTTCCACTATGAAACCTTGAGCACTCTCCGGCAGAATGCTTGATATTATTGCTGGCAGTGGAGTGAAACCTTGCTATCCAAAGTGAAAGAGTGACATCTTCATAGCCACTTTCCCAGCAACTAGAAAATTAATGGAGTGAGGGTTTTGGGGGTTTTTTTGCCTCCAAATCTGTCAGGGTTACTGCAAGGTATTTTTCTTCTTATTGTCTCCGGGGTTATCTTGGCTGTTAAATACAAAAGAATGACTTTTCACAATCCTTCCATCGAAGTTTTAGGTCACCTCATTAAGGGTTTAATTAAGGATGTTGCAAGTCTGGTGCTGGCATCTGAAGATAGGCAGTATATCTTGTACAGACCTAATCTGTCTGTGCTGTGGGGTGCAGACTCCAAGTTGCGGCATACTGGAGATTTTTATTTGGCTAGGCAGCATTGTTTGGTGGAAACTAGGGACCTAAGGAAGGTCTTTTTCCCCCCCTCAGAATTGCCTCCTAGAAGCATAGGATTGTATCATAGCAAATGAGGTAGAACTGGATTTTTCTCCTGGGAGCATTGGAAGTAAAGAACTGGGGAGTAGGACTTCAGGGTTGTATTCCTAGGCCTGAAAAGGAAACACGGACTTAGTGATTTGAATGGGTGAGAACTGGGAGCCAGAGTCTTGAGATGCAAATGGATAAATAGTGGACTAGATTTCAGTCAGATTCCAGCACACTGGAGCCTGACACTAGCTCTCTTGCATCTTTAAAAAACAAGAGCGCAGACCCCGCTTTTCAGCCTAATTCCAAGACCACCTCAGCAGAAAAAACAAAACCCAAAGAAGAGCACCACGGTGGTTGAGGGTCATTACAAGGCCTTTCAACACCTCCCCCCAGTAAGTGGCACTGAGGTGGTGGTAGGCCTAGCCTTCATGACCCGCACTGAGGTGAATTCCAGTCCCCATTGTACTGAGTGACAATGAAAGTATATAGTGGTGTGTCCGTCCAGCCCCTCTGGCAAAGGATTTGTTGTGGATTGCTTCCATGATCAGTTAATTCCTTGTCCTGAATGCTCAGATTGCCAAGGCCCCATTTGCTGCTGATTTAGGGGTTGGTGAAACGGACGCTTCTTAGTGTTACATGAGCATCTAGAGACTTCAATTGATCTGGCCTCTGCTGTGCTCGGTGCTGTACATACAGAGAGCTCCAGCCCTTTACCATCTAAATAGACAAGACAGAGTTGACCAAGCTCATGAAAAACTTAGGTTCTATTCTTAACTCAGCTTGTGAGTCTTGGGCCCAGCCTTGACTTGCTGACTGCACAGCAGTAACGGGACTAGGACCCACCAATATATTCTACATAATCTGCCTTGTGCATGCCAACATCTTTTGCTGTTGTCCTTAAAGAGAGCAGGAGCAGGCCAACAATTGTTGGTGGGCAACACACTTCACTCACTAAAATCTGGGTTAGATTAGAATGGGTGACCCATTCCCAAATTCCTGTGCTATCCAATTTCCTATGTCTGTGGTGTATTCTTTTTGGGTATCTCTACATTATGAAATTAGGTCGATTTTATAGAAGTCAATTTTTCAGAACCAGCTTTATACAGTCGATTGTGTGTGTCCTCACTACACGCATTACGTTGGTGGAGTGCATCCACAGTACCATGGCTAGCATCAACTCTCGGAGCTATATGGTAAACAACTAGCTTAACCCAAGTATAAATGCCAGACGATTAATGCACCAACGGTGGTGATTGAACCTTCTTTGCATAAGAAATAGACATGGGAATAATCAGTGCTTATATCTAGTAATTATTTACAGGGAAATAGTGTCAAACGTCCATCACTGGTATCTAGTACTTAATTAAAATAACAGTTTAGCTTCCACACCAGCCTACTGTTGATGTGCACTGATAGCTTAAACTGTTTATCAAATTGAATTATTATGGAAGATTTAATTTGTCTTTAGACACCCAGTTATTACAGTGATATCTTCCTTAACGTTCTGGAAATACATTATTTTAATCAGCAGTTCTGCTTTGGTAATAGAATTGAACTTTCCATTCATTATGATCAACATAGGAAGAAATGATAGCAGGACTGAAGTGTTGTGGTTTAATTTCTGCTGTTGCCCCAGTGTAAATCTGGAATAACTCCACTGATGCATGTGACTTTAACAAAGCACAGTACTTGTCGGCCCTGTATTGTGTACCCATGTATACAAGGTAATATGAAGAATCTGTTTCTGAAACTAAACTAGCTCTTTATTAAGAGAACTATTTACAGAGATGCTGCAACTGCAGTTGGCATTCTAGCCATGTGCACACAGACTGACTTCCTGGTGTCTCTCCCAAATAGTTCCCTCCTGTTATCTGTGCTCCTTTCTCCAAATTTTATGCGGGCTGCTACAGGGCCTGATTTGGTGTGCAGTGTGGCTGTAAAATGCTGCCATAGCAGTATTTCCAGTATGGCCAGTCTCAAGTATTTAAAACTTTAATGAGATTGGCTTAAAATCATGATATTTAAAAATATACATCTTGGGTTCTTTTGTTTGACTTCTCGGTTTTGTCTTTTAAAAATTGGTTTTCAAGCTTTTCTTCTCAAAACTCACTTAAATTTGAAAAGGAAGCTGAGATTCTCCCATAGATGACTCCATGAGCATCACAGCATCTTACTATTATCTCTTGTACATGTCTGACTACACAAGGTGCAAAGCAGTTCAGAGTACCCCCTTGATTTTTAGGATTACTAAGGAGAGACCACAGCTGCTGAGGTCTAGCTATTGTCTAAGGCCTTATGCATGCTGGAATTCTGCCCTAATTCAAGCTGTCAATACCCAGCCACCAACTTGTCTACACTAGGGGCTTGCAGCTGTACAGGTAAGAGTAGTGCAAACTGCAGCTTCTATTGAACCTTAAATCCCTGGTAAGCTCTGCCAACGTGAATCATGGCTTAGGCTGCCTATGCTGGTGCAGCTGCACTGGCATAAACTCCCACGATCGGCCAGGCTGAAGAATATGCTACAAATTTTCTTAACGTCTCCCAGTTCTTAAGAGGATCAGTCACAGCCTCTTTGACAATGCAGGCCGACTACCACCAATACCACCCGCATCCTTCTCAAACGGTGTGGGTACTGGAGAGGGACATGGTGGTGGGTGGATCTGAAATTCTCAGAGGGCCACCGTTCTATCTTTTGCAAAGGGCTGAACCAAATCTCCAAATCCCTCCAGGGTTCAGCAAGGTTTCAACCCTGCCACTGCTTTTCAGGGAATGAACCCAGCTGTAATAGCACGAAGATGTGACCTAATACCTGCGGTTACAGGGACAACCTCCCTTTTGCTGCACTCAGGACTCTGGGAGCAGTCTGGCATGTCCCACTGCCTTTGGTACAGCTCTGATCAGTGTTGTCTCTTGAAAACAGCCGTAGATTCTGCTTAGGCGATTTCTTGCCTACACGTGACGCACAGACACAGAAACTGGGAGCATCACCTGCGTGCTGACTGTCTCACGGGCTGCTTGGATTCTTCAGCAGCTGCCCACTCGCTTTCCCGGGAACAAAAGAAAGAGGAAGGGATGCTGCCTCGCTGTGGGTTGCTCCAGGAGCGCTCTGGTTGAGGCTGAAAATAAAGAGCTGAGTTCTAGAAGCCCTTCAGCAGGGGCAGGGAGAACGGAGCTCCCTCTCTCTACCTTGCTTCACAGCCTCTGCTGCCTCCTTCCCCCCACACATACACCCATGGAATAGAGGGGCTGGCTCTCCTCTTTGGCCTTGTCTGCAGCAGCTTCTTATTTCAAGTTTCCAGAATATCCAGCCTGTTGCTGCAGTCATGGGCTAGCCCTGCATGCAGTTACCCAGCGTTCCAGATGGGCTTGTACAGCCTACACCGAAAGGTGCGTTCCTGCAGGTTCACTGCCCTGGGACCCAAGCTAGCTAGAGCAAAGTCAACCCGGGTATGTCTACTCAAGCTGAACTCGTACTTCGTGATTGCAGGATAAGAAGGGCTGTACTGGGTGAGAGCAATGGTCCATCTAGCCCAGGGTCCTGTCTTCCGACCAGTGGCCAATGCCAGGTGCTTCAGAGGGAATGAACAGAGCAGGGCAATTTTGAGTGATCCGCCACCTGTCATACAGGCCAATCAGACATTTAAGGACACCCAGAGCAGGGGATTGCATCCCTGACATCTGGCCTAATAGCCATTGATGGATCCATCCTCCAAGAACCCACCTAATTCTTTTTTGAACCCCTTTTTTGATAGACATCCCCTTTGGATATATGGGGCTGCTCTTGCTACACAGAGAGAATGTAACTGCATTTGTGCTACAAGGTCCTCTCCCCTCTGCTTCAGTTTACTGGGTCTAATCCTGAACCACCATTGAGCCAGTGTGAATCCAAGTGCTAGGAAAAGCTCATTAGGAAGCACTCTAAAGGGACTTGATTCTCCACCATCTCTCATGAGCCTTAGTGCAGATAAACTGTGCAGTCAATTGCTTGACCCTGCTTCAGTTCATGATAAAATATACTCAACGGATGAAATAACCAATGTTGCTCAGGTTTATTACTCAGAGCTAATAATACTGCAGTACAGGAGAAAGGTTATACATCATACCAGCTTCCAGGAAGCTGTCTCATGTAGATTTAGGCTAACTTTATGCAGAAGATGTGCTTCCATTTGTTATTCATTTCAGCCAGTAGCACTGACAGGATGATTTTACAAGTTATGCATTCCTTTGCAGGTCACTAAAATTCAATCCATTGGTTTGTCCCAGTTCCTTCACTTGTTGTTCTGTTCCTTTCCTTGTCTTCGTTTTGGCTACACGCTTTCCAGGTGTGGTTCATGAAGGTTCCTTCATGGATTTACCGGGGTAGAATAATTATATATCTTGTCCTCTTCCTTTGGCGTATTCTAGAACTGGTCTGTTAGAATAACTCGCTACCTGTTGCTATGTCCTGATCCTGGCTGCTTTCCTAACTATTTAAGCCAAAACATTAGTTCAGCTAATACAAGTTGTCATGGTATACTGAGCATAAGTGAAGGGGATTATAGTAAAGGTATACGCCGAATTAGGCTATATAAATGCTATAATATTTGCGCTCAATGCTATTTGTGCTTAATGCATGCTAAAATATATGGTACTGATAATGCATCATAATATGATGTGTATGTTTATATGCTAGGCAGCATATATTGGTCTACGCTTAAGGTAGGACTACACTGCAAATTAAGGTATATGCCCACTTGCTCTATAATTACCTGTGCTAGCTTTAACGGAGCTAACATGGGTAGTGGCATTTCTAGTGGCAGATGTGATGATGGCATGGACTAGCAACCTGAGTACTTATCCCTGGTCCCCAGCGGGCCTGTACTGAGGTGCTACCCCATGCTGAACCCCCTTCTACGCTATTGTTTACCACGTTAGCTACATTTAAAGCTAACACAGGTCTGCCTGCCTGTGCTACAGCTGCACTTTAATGGGTGATGTAGAGTGGGGTCATGCCACTGAACACAGACATCACTGGCGTTTCACTGACAAACAGGTAGCATGCTGGCCAGGTAACTGGTGTGTTGCAACCACCGTTCATCTTCTCATCGCTACCTTGAGGTCTCTCCGCTAGCCCCCATTGGCTTGTATCTTGTCTTAGATTATCTAATCCCCCAAAAGCTTGGGCCCAGATCATAAGAACATAAGAATGGCCATTCTGGGTCAGACCAAAGGTCCATCCAGCCCAGTATCATGTCTGCCAACAGTGGCCAATGCCAGGTGCCCCGGAGTGAGTGAACCTAACAGGTAATGATCAAGAGATCTCTCTCCTGCCATCCATCACCTCCCTCTGACAAACAGAGGCTAGGGACACCATTCCTTATCCATCCTGGCTAATAGCCACTAATGGACTTAACCTCCATGAATGTATCCAGTTCTCTTCCTTCAGTGTGTTCAGGCACCTAACTCCCACTGAAATCAAAGAAGTTAGGTGCCTAACTACCTTTTGAGGATGTAGGCCTTTGTCTTGTTCTCTTTGTATAACATCTAAGATACTGCCCTCTGGACTTCTAGGAACCAATGAAACACAAATAATAAACAGTGGAGAATTAGGCATAGGGGTGTTAGTTACTGAAAACAATATATGTGCTCCTGAGAACACACTAGATTATTTTAAGTAAAAAGCCTGCTCAAATAGCAGCCGTTTGAAATAGATTTCAAGGCCTTAATCCCAATTCAGCTGCAGTCAAAGACAGAGCTACTTTTCAATTCACTTGGAGCAGAACGGTATAAATTATGGATTTATTTTTTCCCCTTTCTTCTGGCAAAGCCGCCTTGCTAATGACATGCCAGCTGAACGATCTCAAAGTCAGTTTTTTGCATCTGGAGCCATTCCAACAAACCAAGCCACCGAAGGCCACTCAGTGAGCGTGCCCTCAGTTATTCCCAAAAATAACACCAAGTGATTTTAAACCAAATATAAGATCTGCTTCTTCTGGGCTTGCCAGGAACAATTCATCCACTGTCTGGGCTCCTCTCCCCACTGTTCAGGCAGGGTTTGGGAGTCACTGAGTCTACAGGATTCTGTATCCCCTTCCTATTTCTCTTGAACACCCCAAAAAGGGGATATCGGTTGCCCTGAATTCTCTTCTGTCCCAGAGGTGCACACCAGGTATAGAAGCAGTCTCTGCTGCATCTTACACAGTCACATGGAGGAATGGTAAGTGATCTACATGGATAAATGTCATCCTCTCTTTTTGAGCTTTATTTGCATTGCAAGTTCTGCTCTATCTCCATCACAAATCCCTTAACTTCTTAAATTTCCTTCCTGTTAAGAGGTTGAATTAATAATGTTTGGCTTACAAAACTGCAATTCTCTCACATTTTAACCATTCCATTTAGTGATAATTATTCCCACCCACTGCACTCCCACTCCTAATAAGCTCCATAGCTATTAATTTCTCTGCTTAGACAAAAGCATTACCAATGCAAGAAAAGACATTTTGAATTAGGTGCGTAGCTCCACTAAACTCAAACCACAAAAAATGAGTAAACTAGGCAGCTATCCTCTCTCACTTGTATTTACTTGACTGCTTAATAATAAACTTGTTTTCTGCAGTTGATGTTTTTCAAACTTTTCATTAGGAAACAGTCAACACATTTCCTTCAGGAATAAAAACTAACCATTGTTTGTCTAAACAGATCAGATTGCTGGAAAGCAATATCTGTAATCTTCCATGCGGTAACCACCTAGGTCACTAAAGAGTTGGTGAAGTCTATCGTTTTGATAGTATAACAAAACCCAGGTGCTAACTGATGGGTACGAAATGAGCTGTTACCACTTAAGAAAGAGATCTTGGAGTTATCATGGATAGTCCTCTGAAAATGTTCTATCTGCAACTACAGTAAAAGGCAAGATCTGGTCTATGCTAGTAAATTAGCTCGGCTTAACTGTCACTTAAATCCACACCCAAGCGATGTAGGCAGGGCTAAGTAGATGGAAGAAGTCTTCTAAAAAACGTTAAAATGTTTTACTAGCACATGAAACCTTAAATTGTCCTATGCCGATGAGAGAACCCATCCACTCTGGTAGCGTCTATGCTGAAGCGCTATTGTGATGCAGATGCACTGCTGTAGTGTTACAAGTGTAGACAATCCCTAACAGAATGTTAGGAATTATTAGGAAAAGGATAGAAAATAAGTCAGAAAATGTTCGTAATGCTGCTATAGAAATCCATTGTGCACCTACTCCTCGAATACTGTGTCCAGTTCTGGTTGCCCCATCTCCAAAAAGGATACAGTAGAACTGGAAAAGGTTTGGAGAAGGACAACAAAGATGACCAAAGGTTTCACATGGATTCTATACAAGGAGAGACTGAAAAGATTAGGGTTGTTCAGCTTAGAAAAGAGATGACCAAAGGGTGGAAATGGTAGAGGTCTATGCAATCATGAATTGTGGTGGGGAAAGTGAACAGAGAAGTGCTGTTTAAACCAGGGGTCACCTTAAGAAATTAATAGGCTTAATACAAACAAGAGGGCAGAACTTTTTCACTTGATGCACTGTTAATCTGTGGAACTTGTTGCCATAGGCTGCAGTGGTGACCAAAAGTATAACTGGATTCAAAAAAGAACTGGATCTGTTCAAGGAAGACAGGTCCTTCAGTGTCTATTAGCCAAGATAGTCGGGGATGCAACCCCATGCTGGGAGTCATCCTAAACCTCATACTTCCAGAAGCTGGGAGTGGAAAACAGGAGAGGATCACTCCAAATTGCCTTGTACTGCACACTCCCCCCTTGAAGCTCTGGGTCTGGCCATTGTCCAACAAGGTACTGGGCTAGATGGCCCATTGACTCAGTATCTCCGTTTTTATGTACAATACAATTTCAGAACTTGTAACCTAAAAAACGACCCCTAATGAAAAATTCATCCTCTTTTTCATTTAGTTCACAAAGCTATAATTGATCATAACAGACTTTTAAATGCTATGGAAGCTCTTGTAGATTCACAGTGGTGCATTGCTAAAGCTAATTAACACTCCTTAATTTTCACATACTGCTGATATTTTTAGTTACTTTACTTCGTGCAAGCGCTTTGGAATCCATCTATGTTAATTAAGCTGCGCTAGCGTCTTTCCCAATGCAGGTAATTAGGATGATGGCTTTATTTTATATCCTGCCAATCTGTCCGCCTTCTATGTCAGCTACGAAAAGTGGTACCCTTGTCAATAAGGGAGCACAGCTTTTTGAGCTGATGCCACCTGGTTCTTCTCCATAGCTTCACCCCAGGGCTGCTACAGCCAACAGGTCAGCCTGGTAGCATGGCTTGGATGGAGTCTCACCTCCAGAGAGCTGGGGTGGGGGTGGGGGGGGCAGGCAGCAGGGCCCAGTCCATTATATCAATTCAGGATGGTCTGGCATGACAGCCTGGTAAGGCTGGTGCATGAATGTTTTAAAATCATTCTTTCATTGGTGTTACTATGTAGGCAGTGTCTTTATTTCTATTGATCTTTAGAGACTCTCCTGGGAGCAGGAGGAAAAACAAATCAATTATCAGAGTTTTAAACGGCGGCATTAACAACCTAACAGCCATTTCCCCTGGGTTCCGATTACAGTCAGGGTTGCAACTATTGATTCACAAAGACGCCCCAGGAAGCACATGCCGTGTGTGTACACATCGACTCTTATAAGCAGCAACAAGTTTATCGCGGCACCCTTATTGTGTAAAAGTAATAAAGCCATAAGTGGCAGAGCTACGAAAGCAGTGCCGGAGGCAGGCTGTGTTTGAAGAGAGACATCGTCTCGAATTTCCGCATTTATCAGCAGCTCTCAAAAGAGCTGCACAGGAGAACCAGGTCAGGGACTGGGCTCATACAAGTGCTCTGAACTCCTGTGGAAATGCTCCACCCAAGCTACATCCTCATGAGGGGAACAATCTTTTTTCCCTTTTCAGCCAGGGACTCAGTTGCTGTTACACGCAGAAGAGAAGCAAGAGCTTGGAGCTCTTATCAAAGCAGGACCACTCTGTGCTCTGAGGTTGTGCTTGGCTGTAATGAAATCACTGTCCCCCTGGCTCTTTCCCTACAGAAATAGGATGCAGTAACATCTCCTAATGATACCGTAGGATCATCTATTACACCATTGGTCTGAGAACATAATTTTTCATCGTTGTGAAAACAGAGCTGAAGATAAACAGCTGACTTGGAGCTCTAGAATCCTGGTGAACCGACACAGAATACTGCTTTTCTGTGTAATTAAACTTATTGAATCACCATTCCTCTGGAGACTGTTATCTGTATTCCAAGACTGCAGCCTCATTGGGCAGGATGCTGGACATACCTGTAGCAAGAGCCAATCCTTGCCTTACAGAGCTTACGATCTTGTTAAACCAGACAGGCAGAGGCTGGAACGGCACAGGGGCAGGAAGTGACTTTCCCAGCATCACACAGTGGGTCAGCAGCCGAACCAGATGCCTTGACTCCCACTCCAGACTCTCTGGTCACCAGATCGTGTTATCTCCCTGCTGGGGAGCCACAAATGGAACCTTTTAGCGCTTTGTATCCAGTACCAGGGGCACATTCCTAGAGGAGATGTGAACTTTTTAAAACCTCTCCCCTTCCTAACTTCTGATAATCCAGACGCATCAAGGGCCCGATTCACTCTTGGCCTGGGGTCAGCCCATGGCCTGCGCCCCTCTTTAAGCCCTCCTCACTCTCGGGATTCCTTGAAGGTCTTCTATCTGAGTCCTGAATGAGCTGTGCCCTTCTCAGCATGCAAATTTTAATAGAATCTAAGGGTCTGTCTTCGCATTAGCTAGGTGGGTGATTGGCATCTAGGATAGGCTAGCCCAGCTGAGAGTAGCTGCACAGCAAAGCCTTACCTGAGTTGCTGGGTCGTTGGTTGTGCTGATCTCACCTGTGTGTGTCGCAAGGACATCTGGGGCCATATCACCTGATAAGCTGCTCTGATTCTTCCCTGGTGAATGGAAGAACGTCTCCATCCATTCTGGGCACACAGGAAGGATTGGGGAAAGGCAGTGGGGGACTATCAGCACTAGTCATTTGGCCTGCGCCCTCCCCACAAAGCGGAAATCCCAAATTAGCCAGGTAGCCCTGGTTGAAAGCACCACTGACCTTCAGTGAGAAGGTTGTGTGTGGATGGGAATGGGAAGGGGTTAGAGACAACATTCAGGTAGGGGCCTAGGCTAATTCTACAGTGAAGAGACCATCCTTGAATGTTGGGAAATTTGGGGTCCAGCTCAAACCTTTGCAGGTCGGGCTTGTTTCTGATCACTCTGCAGCAAACCTTCTGATGATCATCACAGGAATTTACCCATCTAGAGCCACCTGAGTATAACTCCTGGCTTGATCAATTCATCAGCTGTGTTTATGAAAATGTGGCTTGGGGCATGTGCACCCAGAGCAATGCTTAGTTGTTTTTGCTGCTGTTTAGGGGCACGTTATCAACGGGCTCCACTAGAAATAATGAGGGTCTGATTTACAATAATGACACATGTGTGCCTCTAACTTCCCCCCATGCTGCTCTCGAAAATGTCTTCCCACCTCAGTCTAGTAGTTGCCAGATAAATCAGACCCTAATGAGCATTCTAAATAAGGGATACGTATCGTAAAACCGGGGGTGTCGTCCTTGATTTTATATTTTGGCAAGGACTTTCTCTGAGTTTTCCAGGCATTGAACATTTCATTAGCCCATTGATTCATTATGCCATGCGCAATTAATCCGTGTACATGCCAAGATGAAAGAGAGGGACAAAAGCAAAAAGGAATATCCTTCTGTTCCAAACCTAACCTTATTTTCTCATAAGTACTTAGAATTTTAAATGAGGCATTCTTAGCAAAGAAACCTGCCTAAATCATACAAATTGAGAGTTGGGAGGGACTTCCAGAGGTCATCTAATCCAGTCGTATAGTGATATTTTTTTAACTGAGTATACTCTGGGCTGGTACGGTGCTTTCCCAACCCAAAATAAGTCAGGCAGCCCTCAGTCAATTGTGGTTCCTTCTTCCCATTTTCATGGGAAATTATCGAAAGTCCAAACAGTACTAGCCAAGCAAAATCAGAAACTACAGCCAGCAGTCTCCACAGTCGTACACATTTCCAGGTGGGCCTTTAGCCCAAATCCAGCTTTCTCTCCACCCACTCCTTCCCAAGGAAGCCCCTTATATTTCCCCATGGCTTTCAAATAAGTCTGTTAACTGGCTGATGCATTAACTCTTTAGGTTCTGACTAGGGATTGTGCCCTGTAACATAAACCTTTTTTGGTGTACCAGGCTGGGCAGTTAGGCATTAAGCTTGTGCTGAGATGCCCCTATTTTGAATTATGTTTAACCTGGGATAAAATGCTTTTTAGGCATCCATTTTCACAAAGTGGCCACTCACAGCCAACCTTTGCTTATCAGAGGAGAGCAGATGTGAGTAAAAACCCTGTGCCCCAAATAAGAAGCGAGAAAACTCGACTCTGCTACTGAATTCCCATCCCATGGGAAATTCCAATAGTTTGACATTTATTTTGTCACAGACGGAGGCAAAAAGTCTAAATATCGAAACTGATTGTGAGAAGAAAAGGGAACTTTTTGATTTGGACGTGTGAAAACATTTCATTTCAGCATTTTTTGATGGAAATCGATGATGATGTTCCTGAGTAGAAACATGACAGATTTTCCCTGTGGAAAACTCTGCTCAGACTTCTCTCCCCTCCCTTCCTCTCGCCTCCCCCGGAAAAGTTCTTTTGATGAAAATCTGTTTTCAAGGAGAGAAAATGTTTTGTTCAAAACTCTTCAATGGGACCTGGTTCTTCCTGGGTCATGTAGTACCTCCATTGCATATGGCTTCACCGTTTTTTTCCTTCCAAAGCATCCCCTCCAATTACCAAACTGAGCAAACAAGCAAATGGCTTTAGAAAGAGAAACCCACCTCTACACTCAGAGATCAAAAACTTCCCATCTCCTCCGAATGGGATAGAGAACTGATTCCCTTCCAGAAGCATGTCGTCTTAATTCTGTACGGAACAGCTGTGATGAGAAGTACTCTAGAAATACAGATCACTAGCTGCTTAGACTTGGTTATTTATGTACTTGTGAAGGGGTTCCTTTTGTCAAATCTTACAGGAAAATGTTTTGTGCATGTACGTTTTGAAACCTCTCCACCAGGGACCAAAAGAGAGAGCTCTGGAGACAAGTTTAGGAAACTCCTGTGTAAATGCTAAACAAGCTGAGGGATTCATCTGTGTTGGAGGAAGACTGAGCAGGCTCCCAGAAGGAAAAGGCAAAAGCTCAAATGAATCCCCTTTTTCAGGCAAGTTTCAGAGAGGTAGCCATGTTAGTCTGCATCAGCAAAAACAATGAGGAGTCCTTGTGGCACCTTAAAGACAGATAAACTTATTTGGACATAAGCTTCCATGGGCAAAAACCCACTCAGGAAGAGACATGACTGGAAAGCAGAGAGCAAACTGGATATTTGTCATTTCTTGTAAACTGCATTTCTTGCAAACTGGATTCTTGCCAGTTCTTAAGTCCCCGCGGGTTTGATGGGTGAAGCCGGAATATTTAAAACTAACAAGCAGCAGAATCCTCTTCAGACTGAGGACGCTGGCAGATAATTGATATCTCCTGGCAGACATCAACCATAACAGTTCATCCTCTGCATGCCCTTAGCTGACATTCATCTTGGTATGCAGGGGCCTGAACAAGACCGTGCATCACTTAAGTTTTCCAAAATAAGGCTCAAGTGAGGTAGAGGGGTGAATTTTTCCTCTTCCCCCTGTGAGAAGTGGGCGGTTGACGTAGAAATCTTGGGGAGGTGGGACACCGCAGCTCCACCTGGGCTCTCCATGTGGGTGAGAGGCTCCATTTGACAGTGCTCTGCTGTGGATCTCATGCTGCTGTAGCTTCATTGGCTCACCCTCGTGGAACGGGCATAGAGGCCTGATAAGCTCTGGGGCGCCAGAGCAGCAGCGGGGCAGGGTTCCTACGGCTGGCAGCCCTATCCTGTCAAATCAATAGCTGTGAAGTGTGGTCATGGAGAACAGCTGGGGGCTCAGCCTTATATCTGGCCATCAGCCCACCCCCTCCAAGGGTGGACGTGGATTTAGGAGCCAAACTTTAAGATCCATTTTGGGGGGGTCTTTAAAATCTGGGGGAGGGATGCTATGTAAGAACCTAGAAAGAGTCAATTACTGTGTTGTAAATACCTCTGTTGTAAATTACCCACTGTTACTTTGTACCCCATCACCTAAAATAAGATTGTTCCCTACAGTTTATTCTGTAGAAAACCAGCTGAGCTTCGTTTCCTGCGTCACATTTGCTAGAGCTCCTAATACAAACAATGGAAGTGGAAGTAATTTTTTTTTTTTACCATAAATGGGTTTAATTTTTTTTATTTTGTCCAGATAATCATTTAACAAGCAAATGGCTTTAGAAAACCCTGAGAATTTTGCTTCTCCGGCACTGCCATCCTCCCCATTTCTCAATAAATCAAATAATCTTTCAGATTGAAATCTGCCCTTTTAAACAAAGCTCTGTCCTTCTCTTTTAACACCACAATCCCACATTTGATATTTAAAATAGAATAAAACTTTGAGGGCGGGAACCAGCTATTCCTCTATAATTTTTCCTTCACGTTGTTCAACAGGAAAGATAATTGTAGCTCAGATAAGATAACTCCTACGAACTCGATTACTTTTTTCCTGATTGTACCCACACTAGTGAGAAATGAAGGCCCTGAACAAGGAAGGGGGAGAAGGGTTGGGATGTGTCCGGTGGATTGTGATAGGGCCCACAGTGGCCTGGCAGCCTTGTTGCTAGATCATTCGATAGGGGCACCTGACCACTCAGAACCTGGCCAAGGGTCCTGTGCTACTCAACTCCTAAACAGGGGAGATGGACCTTCCTCCTACCCATGGGGAGGGGAGTTCAGTGCCTGTTTTCCTGGCCTGCTCCCTATGCAAGTCCTTTTAGTTTGGGACATGGCCCCACTAGTCCAGTTGCCCGCAGTTGGAGCTTCTCTGTAGTATCCGCTTGGCTGGGGAAGACTTACTTGCCTCCAGTGGCTGCGCTGGCCGGCAGGTTGCATCTGTGCCTTCAGGCAGACACACAGAGCTCCTGCCTCTCCGCCAGTTTGAGCCAGACTCCCATCTTTTCTCCCCACCTCCAGGCCTGGCATTGGCTGCAGGTATAACTGGGCGGGGCTAGCTGAACCCTCAGGTGTTCTTTAACCCCCTGCTGTGCCCAGCTGCAGTCTCTCTGCTCCTTCACATGGATAAAAAAAGGAATGCTCCTAACATCGGGCTTGTCTGTATAAGGAACTTGACTGCAATAGCAGTTGCAAAATAGCTCCTTCTGTGGACACTACTCTGGAAAAGGCACTTTATTCCAGAATAATTATTCTGCTTTGGAAGTGCTCTAAGTATTGTAGAATAAAAATTACTCCTGTTCTGGAATGGCATGTCCACCGAAGGAGCTATTCTGGTCAATCTCCCTGCGTAGACAAACCCCGAGACTCTGATCCTGCAATGAACTCCGTGCTGGCTGACTCCTAGAGGGCCCCACACTACAAGAAAGATGTGGAAAAATTAGAAAGAGTCCAGCGGAGGGCAACAAAAATGATTAGGGGACTGGAGCACATGACTTATGAGCAGAGGCTGAGGGAACTGGGATTGTTTAGTCTACAGAAGAGAAGACTGAGGGGAGATTTGATAGCTGCTTTCAACTGCCTGGAAGGAGGTTCCAAAGAGGATGGATCTAGACTGTTCTCAGTGGTACCAGATGACAGAACAAGGAATAAGGGTCTCAAGTTGCAGTGGGGGAGGTATAGGTTGGATATTAGGAAAAACTTTTTCCCTAGAAGGGTGGTGAGGCACTGGAATGAGTTACCTAGGGAGGTCGTGGAATCTCCTTCCATAGAGGCTTTTAAGGTCAGGCTTGACAAAGCCCTGGCTGGGATGATTTTGTTGGGGTTGGTCCTGCTTTGAGCAGGGGGTTGGACTAGATGATCTCCTGAGGTCCCTTCCAGCCTTAATATTCTATGATTCTATTGTGCTTCATCATGGATGAGACTGGACTAGATGACCTCTTAAGGTCTGTTCCAGCCCTACATTTTATGATGCTATGACACTTTATTCCCATGCAACTTTACATGCATTTTACATATTATGCTGACAACAGACTTTAAAAGCCAGAGTTGTCACCTCATTCTTGCCCTTTTGCTCCTTCTCTCCAGCAATTCCTAGCTGGTGGAAAGCTCTTTGGGGGCCAAAGCCAGTTGGCACAGTGTAAGG
Source organism: Dermatemys mawii (assembly GCA_007922305.1). Taxonomy (NCBI): domain Eukaryota; kingdom Metazoa; phylum Chordata; order Testudines; family Dermatemydidae; genus Dermatemys; species Dermatemys mawii. The sequence continues at coordinate 10,549,909 of ML677387.1, forward strand.
CACCTTCCGGGTTGATCTAAACTACTCTGAGGCTACAACCGGCATAAACCTGGCCTCAGATTTGGGGGAATGAAACTGGCTTCTTTGCCGAATTTTCTTTGGAAACTGGAAGAAAATGCCATTTGTGTGCACAATTGAGTGTAAATCAGATTGGCATGAGTTAATTCAGTTGTATACAAGCAAGCGATGTTACAAGATCCTGCATGCTCTCAAAGGCCAGCGTGAGTTGTCCTCTAAAATTTAGCCTTGAGTTTTCAACGCCTGAGCAGACAGGATGCACTGAGAAACTCCAGAGGTGGGAATGACCAGGGTGTTATGTTCTTGTTAATGATTCACTTACTATTTGTGTGAGTCAAGGTTCTGTGAAAAGAGGAAATGATAGCTTCAATCTTTTGTTCCTAGCCCATCCTTCCAGTGATCAAAGGAATGTTTGTCTGAACTTGAAAATGCAACATGTTCTATTAGTTTTCTTCCCTCACCAAAGGGCAGAGATTAGGGGAAGGCAATACTGGTGTTGTTGAATCCAATCCAAGGAAACTACGTTTCTTTGCTGGCTTTGCACGGCCAAAGTACTATCCAACATACAAATCATCCCATTGAGTGTTCCTTATTAATCTGGTAGCAGTTCACATACTAAAGATTTCATATGCATTTGATGACTTGTGCCGGATTATAGATTTAGCAAAAATACCTTTTTCCCTGTAAGTAAGGCGCGGGAGTTGAATTTTGAATGAAGATTGATAGGAATGCTTAGCCACAGACTTCAGATGAAACCATGAAAGTAATTCATCACCAGAAGTCATGCACACACCAGCCTGGTCCACTCTGCAACATGCCATCTGCCATTGGGATGCCAATTTCGAGAAGAGTTTCTGGTGTAATGGTGTTACTGCTAGACACCAAGTGGCATAATGATGAATGCAAAGAGTTAGGAATGTCCTTGCTCCCCAGCTCCAGAAAACGAGGACCTAGTTTAATGGTGATTGGTGGATTGTATTAGTGTCAGTTCTTCATCAGTTGTAGCATGTCCATAAATTATACATTTAGCTTCTATGCATTGCCTGCCTAGTAGGATCTCTAGAGAACCTAAAGAGAGAGCCCTGTTCTCAGCAGGAAGCACCTGATGGTTCAGGATCTATCCTCCAAGGTTCCTCTGGAGCGGTGGACTCCTCTGGTGCTACCTGTGATGGCCCAATGCCACTCCCCCTTCCAGCCGCTTGGATAGGGTGACTTCCTAGGAAAAAAGGGGTATGGCCCAGACATCCCAAAGGATGGTTGTAATTTAAGTTGGGAGCCATTCTAGTTCCTGGGTTAGGGAAATGGAATGAGATGTAAAGACTTTTGCCTCTTCCTGTCTGATCCAGGGTCAGAACACTGGATAATCTGGGCCCAGATGTTCATTTAGAGGGAATTTTTAATTTCTGTTTTTAGACCTTAAATGCTTCATAGACTTTATATTGGCCCTCTGCACAGGAGTTCATCTCAGCCTGATTGAAGTGCAGAATGTTAATGCACTTTTCTGTTTAAACACAAATTTGGCCAAGATTTGAGAAGCATTCATTTACTTTTGGGAGGGGGGGCTATTTTAAGAGACCTTAAAGGTACTTGATTTTCAGAATGGGTGCTTGGCATTTCGACAACTGGGCTCCTTTAAGATATTTCAAGCTGGACTCTCAAAACTGGAGCCCCCCTCCCCCCCCCCAATCACTAGTCATGTCTGAAAACCTTGGCACAATTTCTTGGTGACAGGGACTGTCTCTTGCTATATCCATATGCTGCAGCTAACGCCGTGCGACCTGACCCAGTTGTTGCCTCTAGGGATGGTTTTAGGGACAGAGATGAAGAGTGGTTTCACCCTAGGCACAAACTTCCCAAGGGTGCAGAAAACATTTTCCACCCTGGCTGGTCCAATGCCTAGGGCAGGTCCTGATTCTACAAATAATTAATCCGGGGGTGAGGAGGGAGAAATGTTACCAATTTGCAACTTTTGCTTATTTTGTTTCCAACTAAACTTAAACGTGTTTTGGATACTTTTACACATTTTATGACATGGGTATTTTCTTATAAATCAGACAGCTGCTTTCCTGAACTTCTCACCCCGCCTGCCTGGGCGTTTGGCTTCAAATACCGAGCTCTCTGCACGCGCCCACACGTGCTGATTGACGGTGTATATAATAAAGCCAAGTGCTCTTTCCATTTATTGAGTGAAGACATGCTCTTCCACACAGTGTTGAGCAAGCAGATCAGAGCCGTCAGACCTAGATTCCTCCTGTGGCAATCGGCAGTTGGGTTATATCTCTGCTGTCAACTCTGGCTGTATCATCTGTTTTCTATTCCACACTTGCTCTGTGCTCTTCTTTAAAGATAGATAAATAAATAAAAATGGGATGTTCTGGTTTTTGTCCCTGTCTGTTGAAGGGAGCTGAAACTAGCCCATGCATTGGTAAACCAAAGACCAATTTGGGGATTCAACGTTTGCACATAACTATGGGATTGCAACTGGATTAGATTTTCTTTTCTTTTTCTTTTCTTCCTTTCACTTTGCTGTCGTCTTGGGGTTAGAATAAGCAGTAAGACCCTTCCCATTCTCTCCCCACCACCAGCTTCTATTTCTGGCTCTGCTGCTGTTTCTCTGCATGCTCTGGGGGGGAACAAGTTCCCTATTCTGTGCCTCAGTTTCTCCATCTGTTAATTCTTGTTCATGACACAGAAATGTGACTGTGGGTTCCGTTCTGCAAGGTGCCGAGTGTTTCATGTGAAAAGGAATTGGGTTTGAATTCATTAGGCACTTGAGGGCATCCAACACCTTGCCACAGGTGCTTAGAAGAGTCAAGTCTGTTGTGAGCACCTGTATCTTCCAAAGGAGAAGTGACTCTGACATTATTCTCCATTATACTTTTTTTGCTGGAAAATTGGATTTTCGACCAAAATGAAATTTTTTGTGGAAAGTCCTATCCATGAAAATCTTCTTTTTTAACACCAAAACTGAGACATTTTCTGCTGAAAACTTTTGACAAAAACAATTTTTTCCCCTTTTTTGCTAAAGCTTTCCATTTGGCGTATGTGACGTGGGAGAGTGGAGGGGACAACAGAAACTTCTGAGCCGTTTCAGGGTTGCAGGATTCTCGCCTGATCATTCCACCATATTCAGTTATTACTGTTGACAGCACTGAATACAAATAAAAACTGATCCTATCTCGTGAAGATGAGAAAATTATTTTCAGAGAGAAAGTAATTGTGTTAATGCCAGTTCTGCTGGAGATCAGGCCAGGCCAAAAATGCCAGAGCCAGCTATCACCCAGTTTTGACAACATATGACCCACCTTCAGATTCACACAGTTAAGTTTGGGGCCCACCTCTCTTGTATAAAGTGATGTGGGACATTGAGTTTGAAGGAAGTTTTGTAATGTAGACAGAACACAGGCAAGCTCTGAATTCTGTCAGAAGTGAGCCTTTGAAATTCTTTCGACTCCCACCCCAGATTAAAGGAAAGAGAAGGATTGCTGTACAGATGGTTTAATGAAGAAATTGACCTGGCAGCAGAGAGTTAGATGACCCTTTGGGTCTTTCTGAGGTTTTGGGAAAACTGAAAAAATTCAAGTGCTGATCTTTTCAGAGAAATAAAACAATACTTGCACTAATTTCTCTCCTGAGCCTGAATGACCTCCCTATAATGTCAAATTGTTTAAATATTACTCAGGCCAATAAAAAGCAGAAGGAATCCCTCACCAGTACCGGACGCCAGTTTCATACTGGGTTAATGGAATTTGCCAAGCGTAAGACGAGAATAACACAGTGATGATTTGGGTCCAGGAAATTCAAAGTGACTTTAATTCTGCAGTCTCAACCCATGCTGGGGGTGAGGTACTTAAACAGAATGGGACAAATTCAAATTTTGGCCCAATACCCAGGGCCGTGAGAAATGAGTTTTCCCCTCCCTGCATTTCCCAGTGTGTCCCGTCCTCTCGTGTCTATTAATGGCAAGCTCTTTGGAGCAGGGACTGTCCTTAATTTGTGTGTATTCAGCACGGAGCACAGATTGGACTCTGAAAGGCATGAGGTTGGCCATGGACTTCTGTCTCTGTTGTCAGAGCAGATCAAAAGATAGGGTCCTGACCATCTGTGATCATCTCCAATTTCATGGTCCTTTTCCCAAAACCCTAGTCAGAGAAATTTAAGGCTAGGAGGAATCCGCTATCAACTAGTCCGACTTGTATATCCTAGGCCACTCCTGCCACCCAGCATCTGTGCACTCAACCCAGCAACAGAAATCAGACCAAAGTTATAGACCCCACAATTTCAGGCAGTTACATTCTGCCCATCTAAATTCGCCCATGGAGTTTCAAGTGAATGCAGTATTCTTTGCTTGCCATCCAGAATTCATGGGTGATGGTGCTGTGCACTATGAAAGAGCCACTGGTTTTACCCACAGATGTTTGCATTTCAGTGTGGGGAGAGGGGGAGAGATGATGGTTTAGATAGCAAAATTGATGTGTAAAGCACTTGGAAATCTTCTGGATGGCAGTCGCTGTGTAAGTGTTAAACTCAAGTCTGTTCAAACAACTGATACCTCAGCCCTACAACTGTAACAGAGCCCGCTTGCAACACAGTTGTCCTGAGATCCAAATAGAGGGCCACGCACATCATTGCTTATGGAAGCTGATCTGTCTAGAGCAAGAGCAGCATATTAAGCTGTGAGCTGTAAAGGTAGAATCAGGGGCCTGTCAGGGAGAGTCCTCTGCCTGCAGCCCCAAACAGGCCTACTCTGAGCCTGACTTTCCTCCGACTTACACCAGTGGAAATTTTCACCACTGCCCACTGAGGCCTGGATTGTTCCCGGAAGCTGTTGAAGTGATCACTGAAAAGTCGTCGTGTTAGACAGAAAGGCCATTGAGTTGCTTCATTCGGCTAATGGAAAGCCCTATGTAGTGGTAGATAGAGTCTTAATCATGATGGGGCTAAAGATTTGGACAGTCCAAGGTTTTTAACCAAGTTTGAAGGATATGGCTGGGTCCTGTCTCCACTGCCACTGTGAGCAACAGTGTAAGGTAGGTCAAGGGACAGCCATTCTGGAATGGGGCCTGTTGTGCACATGTGAACAGGCTCTTTCCTTCATAGGTCGGTGTTAGGATACAGGGTCAAGATTTTGAAGAGTGCCCAGTAAGATCTAGTTTTTGGGTGTTTGACCTGAGACCTCTGGAAGGAACCTGATTTTCTGGTGGTGGTGGTTGCCTAGCACTTGCTCAAAATCGAGTCCCTTTAAAGGGAAATACCAAGTTGTGCACGCAGGCATTTTTGAAAATCTCGGTTTAGACACATGAACTTTGTCCATGTATAAACCACAGGGTGAGCCTGTGTTACAGGTCCCTGTCTATGCCAATCCACAGAGGATATAAATTGTTAATGTGATTGCCACCATTTTCAGTGACACACTGGGGATTGAACTGGCGACCTCCAGAACTGGAGGCATAAGCTGCTGCTTGAGCTACAAAGCCAAGAGTCCCTAGCTGTTGCCTGTAACAATTCACCTCCTCTATGGAGCACAGAGTAGGCCCTGTTACACCTGCTCAAAGGTGAGCTACTGAGAATGCAACCAGCCAGATGGGAGATTGTTTTGGAAATGCTGATACAGCCCTAACGAAAGCAACAGAAAGATGAATGCTGCCTCTTTAATAGCTCATCTTGCTGTACAATTTTGTCAGAGCTGTTTCTTCCCCTTCACCTGTGGGTTCAATTAAAGCTATATTTGGATCTTTTCCAAATAGTTAAACTTGTCGCTCGAAAAGATGAGAGAGATTTCATTTTACAGATACAGAGATCAAAGCTTTTTCTGCTAAGCTCTCTAACCTGACTGGTGTGTCATTATTATCTTCAAAACTACAGCTTGTCAGGAGCCTTATTAAGGGGCTACATTTCTGCTTCAGATTGTTTTAAAAACAGGCAGCTTTCAGGTTAGTTCCTCCAAGTAGTGCCCTGAATTTGTGAGAACTAAAAGTTTTCATTCTAATAAATGAAAAGTGAATGAGATTGTGAAATCACTGAATGAAGTTGGTTTGGAAAGAAGATGGCCATGTGGTTGAGCCATGGTCTGAGACTTGTGGTTTAATCCTTGTGCCAGCATCTGGCTGGCTGTAGCCTTGTCTGGATCTAAGATAAGATATAAACATGTGTTAGCTAACACATGCAAAGTAGCATGTTTTAAAAGTCTAGTGTAGACAAGGCTCCCTGCCTTTAACATGGACAGCGTTAAGGGAGAGTGTAGCCATAAGTTTATGCTTTAACGTGCTGAAATGAACAAGCTAAAGTCAACATGCAAACACCATAGCAATGAGAGAGGTTCTTCAATTGTTGTAGTAAGTCTGCCTCTCTGAGAGGCAGTAGCTAGGTCTTCAGTCAACCTGACCTACACAGCACTAGGGGTTAGGTCAGCTTAACTACCTCTCTCAGGTGCAAATTATTCATACCCAGGAGCAACGTATCTAGGGCGACCTAAGTTCTGGGTGTAGAGTAGATCAAGATCACCCTTTCTCTCTTCCCAGATGTCTATATTATCACTTGCCCTGAAAGTCATGTTGATGGCATCCTTAAAGTTTCTCCCAAATATGTCCATCATCGTTGTTTTACGATGTAGTCTACATACCATTTCTGATGTTTGGTGAGAGTAATTAAACATTGGAACAATTTACATAAGGTTGTGAAGGATTCTCTCCCTCACTGGCAATTTTTAAATCAAGACTGAACCGAAGCAGAAATAACTGTTAGAAAAAAATTAACTGACGTATTTAGGCTAATGAAAGAAATTTAGGAAATTCCTGCTGTCTCCTCAGAAGTGACAAAGGACAAGAAGCATCCAGGAGAATATCACCTTCTTGCACATAGTTCTGTCCTTATTACCTCCATGTCCAATGGCAGACCAACTGACACTCACTGTCCGATACCAGTGATCAAGCCCTTTGCCCTCTGGCAGAGGGATGCTCTTAGTGTCACACTTTGGTAAGAGTTTTTAATTGTGAAGCTATTGTTGATTGTGTAATCTTGGGAACTGTTTGGTTAAAAGGCAACCACCCAACAGGAATGTCTTCTCAAAGAGCTAGCCACCTTCCCCTTTGTTAAGAAATGTGAAGATTCTCCTTTTTGTAAGATCTTGAAGGGAAGGGATGTATAGCATCTGGCATGTCAAGGCCACAAAAACCAAGACAGGCTCCAACTTCATCAAAAAAAACCCTTCAGTTTTAAATTCACACACAAAAATTTCAGAATATTCTTATTAAAAACAAACTCATTTGATCAACTGTCTAAGGTCTTCATATTTCCCTTAAAGTTACATGCATAACTGGGACACAGTTTGTAGAAAACTTTTTTTTCTTAAATCCTTAAAAATAGCAAACGCTTCCTTGAGGTGTTTATTTGTAAATGTTTTTTTTATTTAAATGCAAGTCATACAATAATGGCCTGATGCCATTGTTATATAAACAATAGTATGTTTTCTGCACATATCACTGACTACTAATGTAAGAAATCATTTGAGTACAAGGCAATTAATTAGTTACCTAGTAGTGCTTAAGCAACTTCCTACCAAACTCAGAAAGATAATTCTTCGAGGGGTGGTTCTTAAGACATATCACTGCCTTTTTGGAGGACTATTTAAAATAAAGACTTTAAGAATCACCTAAGCTTAAAAAGACAATTTCAAAGCTAATGGACTTGTTTGAAACATGGTTCGTGAGTTGAAGTTCTAATAAAACTCAAGGAATATATCAGACATTGGACTTAATACAAGAAAGAGAGAAAAGTGTCTACATTTTAGAGGTTATCTGAGAGTTCAGAGTGATAGACTTTGGTCTTATCTAGAGCACATTGCCTCTCCCAGGGGTGTAATTTCTCAAGGCTGCCTGCAGACAGACATACAAAAGAATTTGTAACTGAAATAAATATGGCTTATTGTTTGTGTTTAATTTCCCCTCTTTAATAACAAAACAGCCCGTTAGTCATTGTGATTAGTCTGTTTTTAGTCATGGCATTCCCCCAAGGCCTGGCAAAGAACCTCATGAGACTAAACTAGTGGGAATCGCATCCCTGAGTGGACATTTGAGAGAGAACTTAAGATTTGGACCCTCTGTTTTCTTGTTTCTCTAGCTGATATGTTTTAATCATTTTTGGAATACCATTATTCAGTCTCAACCACTTTAGATGCATTAGTTTTTCACCTTCCTTTAGAAGCATCCAATGTTGGCCAGTGCTGGAGGCAGGATACTAGACTCGGTGGTCTCATAGCAGCAGATCTATGCCTGTGTTAATATGGGGGCAGAGGGCAGGTGGTTGGGCCTTCCTATTAAGGAGTTAGTGGGGGCTGGATCAGCTCTCAGGGCAGGGTAGAGGGGTTCCATGGGCTGCTCTTACTTGTGGCTATGGGGCAGTGGCCTTTAGGATACAGGTTGCCCTTGGCCATGTCTCCATCTGCCATTGGCCAATGCAGAAGCAAGATAGAGCTGATGGATTCAGCTCTATGCCTGGCATAAAGAGGATGGTACCCGGGGAGAGGTTAAGACCAAGACACACCGTAAGGCAATGACTAATCTGGCCCACAGCATGATGAGGGTAGCACATTTTTCTTTTCCTTTTTAAATAAGTCTGAAGGAACCCCACTCCCTTGTGAATCAAGTTGGCATGAAGCTGGTGTCTCTTTGGTCAGCTTGCATCCACAGAAAGGGCCCATAACAAGGCAGGTACCAACAGACAGTGTAAGTACCCACAAACACAATGGGATTTGGGGACCAATATAGAAGTAGCCCACTGTTTGCTGTAGGGTGACAAGACAGCAACTGTGAAAAACTGGGACATGGGGTGTGGGGTAATAGGCTTCTATATAAGACACAGCCCCAAATACCAGGACTGTCCCTATAAAATCGGGACATCTGGTCACCCTAATTTACTAGTGATCCTCTACTGGGATCAGTCCTGTTTTTTGGAACTTGGTAGTAACTTTGCAAATGCATTTATGGTAGGTGGCTCTGAATTTTTAGAATTTGTAGAAGTGGAGTCTGCTTGGAAATAAGGAAGGTGAAGTTTCAAGGTGAATAAGCGGCTGTACAGTAACTTGCTAAATTGGAGTGAGTTCTCCAAGCATGTAGAAAATAATCCCCATGCATTTTTCTCTGTTGAAATTTTCCCTGCAGTTTGGATTCCGTCAAAATTATGTTACTCTTGTTCGTGACAGCTCCTAGATATGACTGATGGTTTTGTTCAAATGCCAAGTTAATTTGTTTTGTTGCTTCTGTAAATCACTCTTTTACAGATTCTGGCAACATCTTTAAGCTTCCCTTGGATATAAATTACTTTCCAGCAATTGAAATATGATTTTCTTTTGTGGTCTCTCTGTCGGAAATGTAACAACCAAAAAAAACCAAAAACAAAACCCTTTCCTTTGCACAGAACAATTCTCTCAGGAGTTTCTCATAAGCTGTCAACCAACAACCCATCGTTGTCTATTTGTTCTCCGCCATTTCCACATGCCAACATTTAGTTTCACACAATGCAAAATCATCCAAAGATCAGGGTCGAAGCCACATAATAGTAAACCCAAAGTTTATTTCTTTTTATACCTCTGTACTTTAAGACCAAAATACCCTCATAGCAGAAGTGAATTGGTCTTTTGGCAGTTCATTTTTCTAAAAGAAGAATCTGGGTTTTCTATTCAGACCAATCATTCTTGCATTTAGATTTAACTTTACGGTATCTTAGATTAGATTTCAGAAGCTCTTCCTTTCTGATACCTTGCCTGTGATCTGATGGTTTGAAAGCACAGGGTATTAGTTTCCTGAATTTTCACCCCTTCTCTGCCACTGACCTCCTGTGTAGCCTTGAGCAATTCTATTAGGTCACCAATTTTAAAAAGAGTCCCCTAGTTTGGGACGCCTCAAGTTTTTGGGAGCCCAGTTAACCCCCAGGACCTGATTTATTTTTTTCCTTCCCGTGAGGTGTTGGGTGCCATCAGATCCCAGGGACCGCAGCTGGGGCTCTCAGTATCTGAATCTCTGCCAGACCAGAAGTCCATCTAGCCCAGTGTCCTGTCTTTGATAATGGCCAATGCCAGGTACATTCTTAGTCTTTGCTAATATTTGTAAAACACATTGTGGTGATCAGGTGTTAATATAATTCTCCACTCATCTCCGTCCGATGGTCCTGGCTCTTGACAATTTCCCTTCAATTATAGCTGCCCCCAAATTCCTCATTCCATTTGTGTTATTCAGAGGTAATATCAGATATTTTTGAGAGCATTTGCGTTTGCTACATATCCAGAGCATGGAAATTCAGAGGTTGGGTAAAGGCCATTTTGAAAAGGTGGCCCAAATTTAACAGGCCAAAATTAGTCTCTAATTTTATGTGTTAGTTTCAATCTCCCCTTGCTAAGGGAAGTGTTTTGCATATTCCTAGACTTTTCTGATATTTAGTACTTGTGATCAAAGGCACCTATTGTGTAGACAGCTGTCCACACACAACAAAAACATGGTCTGTGCCCGAAAGGGATTTTACTATGTTGTGAATAATAAATCCAGAGTTATAGGTAATGTGACAGCTATGCTTTCTGTGCCTGCACATCTGATGTATAAAGCTATTAGCTAGGTTCTCAACTGGTGCAAATTGGCATGTTCATATAGCTTGAACTGGGCATCAGAGCTACATGGATTCACACCAGCTGTGACATCTATAAAATAAGCATTGCAGTGTTTAATATCTTCTTAAACATATATGCAAGCTTTAACATTCAGCAATACCCATTTATTCTAGAAGCCAATGACAAATCCCAACTTGTCAAGACTCTGAACACTCAACTCTGCTTGGTTACATTTGAATAAAGTGGCCTTTTGGTGGTTAATAGAGAGAATGAATTTGTAATGCATAGCAAGTCAGTCTTGCAAAACATTTCTGACTTGTTTCTTTTCAAACACTACATAAAACTGTTTCATGCTGTGAAGTTATATGAGACACATGGGGATTTTGATAATGCTAAAGCAAAAATATTCTTTGACTGTAATTTTTGAGGGGCGGGGACTGTTTGTATGTTTGTACAGCTTTATACACAGCAGGGAAATACTGAAAAGGGACTAGTAAATATTAGGGCAGGTGGCACTGGGTGGCACTGTTACAAAGCTGCCAAGTTCTTTTTTTTAAGCATGCGAGCAAATCTTTAGTTTTGGGAAGACATTTGGTGGTGGCAGTGTTTGAAAGTTTTGGGTTACACAAGGTGCTATATGAAGGTGATGTTTCTTGGAGAAGGAAGCTGGATAGCAGTAAGATAATTTGCTCTCTCCCTTAGCCTCTGTTGAAGTCTGTTCATAAGGCAGAGATATTCCTCGGGAATTAAGCTTTGGTGTGGGGCTGAGTCTCTTAGAAGAAGATTGCCTTGCATGCTTTTTGACCATCTCTGTTCCAGGACAGATGTAAGACCTAATCCTGTGAGTGTCTTCGGAAGATGCTGAAATTTCACTTCAATAGCAATTGAGGGTGCTTGGTTTTATGTAGGATTGGGCCTTAGGAGGACAGCAACATACTGTAGTAACTAAGGTTCTTTACTGCACCTGGCATTGGCCACTGTCGGTAGACAGGAGACTGGGCTGGATGGACCTTTGGTCTGACTCAGTACAGCCTTTCTTATGTTCTTATGTTCTTATGTACTGGTCTTGAAGATTAGCACCATAGGGTGGCAGGTGAAATTCACTGGCCCATGTAGGCCTTCAAAATAGAACTCAGGTGGTGCCTAGGTTTTGTTTTAGCACTCTACACAGTGTGTGCTTTGCAGTGATCCAGTCTGGAGGGGAGAAAGCCTGGGTAATTACGAGGGGGTCCTTATCTGTGAGGAAAAGTCGCAATCTATTAGCAGAGCAAATTGGAAGAAGCCACTCCCTGGAAACCAGGACCTCTGGCTTGTTAACCTCCACTCCAAGACCTGACTAACCATACCAGAGGTATATCAGGCTACATTCCAGCAGCGTAGCTAGGAGTGGAAATGTGGGTGGGCTCTGACTTTCAGGAAGACAGGCAATGACAGATGGTGCTAGTTCATTATCTCCGCCGACGCCACGCCCTCTTCTAGCCCCGGTGCCCCCAGGCACCGAGCTTCACCTGCCGCACTGGGCACGCACATGGGATGGCCCAGAACATGGCAAGGCAGAACTGCCGGAGCGTAGCTTTCTGAAGAGCGGGTGCAGAGCTCTGTCCTGGATTTCAGGGGCCCAAGTGATGCTCAAGGATGCTGTGGCAGCACCACACCCCTGCTCAGGTTTGGGGTGTGACCCACCCGTAGCTATGCCCCTGCTACAAACAATGCATTTGGCGGTGCCAGGGTGTGCCAGTCCTGGCAGCAGCAAAGAAGTTGCGATCGTTTCCTGCGTAGAACACTGTTCTCTCTCAACACCGCTGGCCTCTCGCCAAATTAACTCGCTCCTTGTAGGTGCTGCTTCGTTGGCCAGAGGGCGAATCTCCTCCCCCTGTCGAGCTTGCAAAAGGAAAGGCATGTAGGTGTTGCCTTTCTGGTCCGGAGGAAGCAAACAATTCACCCTTTCAGCGCTGAGCAGAATCTGCATGGAGAAAAGAGACTTCCGCCGTTTGCTCTCTGGCTGAACGGATTCCATGGAGCACTGACGTGCTACCCTCTGCTGGAGTCTGTTCTTGCCCCAGTCAGCTGGTTTGAGGGGTGGGGTGTCCTCTGCTGAGAAACCATGGTGATGGGCTTATTAAAAATGCCTCACAATTAGGATTTATAATTCATTTGCGGTAGAGGCAGAGGGGCCCAATGAGGAATCATTACTCCATTGTACTAGGTGCTGTAAAAACAAATAATACGGATAGCCCCTGCCCTAGGGGGTTCCCAGTCTAGGAGACAGATTAGATAAGAGCTGACAGCTTGCCTGTATGTATAGAACTTCTAGGCACTGATAAGGGGTTATATGCAACTCACTATATGAATCTTAATCTCTCTCTCTCTCTTTCTCTCGCACATACTGACCCACATCCACACATCCACACACCCACACAATGGTGCAGCAATTATTTATCCCTTTGAGGTGTGGCTCGGTTTAAAAGTCAGATCCGGTATGGGCATTCTTATGCTCTCTTTACACTGTTAGAGTGATGTATAAGTGCCATATCAGGGGTGAAAATCTCATCTCCCCCACCCCCAAAAGCCTAACATCTCTGGGTTTCCTCTGCCTTAATCTGAATGGGTTGGCTGGGGGCTGGACTGCTGAGATAAGAGCTGTCATTCAAATTTCTTCTTTCTCAATCATCCTTTCAAATGAAGCAGTGGTCAATTAAATTCAGACCCCCAGCAAGTTCTGCTCCAAGAAGGACCCTTCTAAGAGGGGTTTGATACAAAATCCTTTCCTCCCATCTCCAATGAAATATTTTTGCTCTAAATGGTTAGTGGTCTCCCAGAGGCAGAAGGGTGCTGCTAACTACAGAGGGAATCAGTTATATGAAATGAAAGAGATATTTAAAAAGCCCAGATGCTCCGTGTCCCCGAAGAGGCAGGAGAGATATTTTTAAACTTCAAACGAGGGGCAGGAGAGAAATGAAGAGGGCATAAGGCCAGGCAGAGTAAAGTTATGGATCACTTCACATCTTGCTGATAGGAATGTAGGGATTGCCAAACTGAATCATGTGGGGGTATTAAAACTGCAAACTGTCACTTAAAAGTTCTGTGGGTCTTCCTGGCCTTGCTTCCCAGCTAGGGGCCTCTGCGGGGAAACAGGATCCGTGTCCTCAGAAGTCAGTTCTGCAGACAGCCAGCCTCGAGTAAGGTGGGATGAGTTTAGAGAGCAGCCTGTTTTCTCCCTCTCTGGTAATGGGTTCTTGTGGAGTATCGTTCTGAATGTTAAGAAACAATGTCATGTTAGATTGCAAGAGTATTTTGTTTTTATCTAGCATGGAACCATAGAACCTAGGGTTTGAACGGACCCCATGGGTCATCTAATCAAACCCCCTGCCATGATGCAGGATTTGTTGTGTCTAAACCATCCAAGAGATGGCTCTCTGCATGTGTGCTAGGAAACTTAACAGACTGGAACAAGGGTCCCGTATCTTGTCTCTAACACTCCAATGTCACCTGTACCAGTGGACAGCACAAAAAGCGGGTAATGATGGGATAACCTGCCCCCAGAGGAAATCTGACTTGTTCAATCTATCTTTCAGAAACCGATCTCAACCAATAGACTTCATGGAGGGCTCCAGAGCATCCGGTAGGATTATTAAGGAGGAGTTGATGCAAAAAGGATCAACTGGAGTAAAGATTTTCAAGAGAGACTCTTCTGTCTTTAATGGCTAACCATTTTAATTCTGTCAGCTGCCTTTGATCATGACCTTTTCTTGACTCGCTTGATCAGTTTTCAATGGCTCTCTCCCTTCCTCTTGAAGACAGCCCTAGGGAGGAATTGCTTTTCTGCCCCAAGAGGGCTCTCCCACAGGGCTCTGCAGAAATCAATTAGAACACAATTCATATAATCATAGAGTATCAGGGTTGGAAGGGACCTCAGGAGGTCATCTAGTCCAACCCCCTGCTCAAAGCAGGACTAATCCCCAGCTAAATCATCCAACAGATTTTTGCCCCCGATCCCTAAATGGCCCCCTCAGGGATTGAACTCACAACCCTGGGTTTAGTTCCTGTTCAACATGCATATGGGGCCTCTGTTGAAACGGGGCAGGGTGCTTCTACCTGGCCCCTAGCCAGTGCTGGAAGGGGTTAACAGTATATTGCCTTGGGATCAGGCAAGCAAAACTGGGCTTTGAGAAATGTAGGGCTTAATAGCAGAGCTGAAAGCAAACCTTAGGAACACCCCAGATGGCTGACAGTGCAGTTTAGTAACACTCTGTGTTAAGTCATTTGGTGGAGTGATAAGTAGTCAGCAAATGCATTATTTATTGCCCTTTATTAATGTCTACTTTGCAAAAGGAAACTTCCAGTATAGTACATACTATAGAACACTGCCAACATGGGCTGGAGCCAGGTGAATTTATGATACCTCCGAGGCTTCTGCATTATTCAGTGTGCTCCAAAAATCACTGGGAACCAGTGTTCCCCTGTCTTATGATTCAATTCCAGGGCCGTTCCCCGCTTCCATTACTCTGTGCTGTGTGCAGTCATTTGCAGCAGTCTAGTGTGGGGGTATAATACTCCCATTCAGATTTGCATAAACGTGCCAGGCGCTGGAGAAGCCGACTTTAGATTCTGCTGGGTGTGAAAACTTATATTACACCCATCTTTGGGCTGACTTGCCCTGTGACCTGCTGTGCAGCAGATCCCCACAGGCAGCAGGTGCAAAGTCTGGGATGTAGAGAGAAGAGAAGGAACCAGGGAGAGACTAAAGGCAGGTCTACACTACCTGATCGATCTATCGGAGGTTGATTTATCGCATCTAGACTAGACACGATAAATTGATCTGAGCGCTCTCTTGTCGACTCCGGTACTCCACTGTGGCGAGAGGCGCAGGCGGAGTCGATAGGGGAGCAGCAGCAGTAGACTCAGTGCCATGAAGACACCGCGGTAAGTCGACCTAAATACATTGACTTCAGCTACGCTATTTGTGTAGCTGAAGTTGCTTATCTTAGGTTGCTCTCTCCCCCGCCCTTCTCCTCCCAGTGTAGACCAGGGCTTAGGCTACGTACACACTACAGCTTAAGTCGGTTTAAGTTATGTTGCTCAAGGGGGAAGCTTGTTCACACCCCACGTTGCACTGACCTAAGCGCCCCTGTGGACAGTGCTCTATTAGCAGGAGAGCTTCTCCCTCCGACATAGCTACTGCCACTGGCAGAGGCTGGAGTAATTAAGTCGACGATAGAGCGCTCATCCATCAGCTGAGAGCATCCACACTAGCGGCCCTACAGAAACACGGCTGCGTCGCTATGGCTGGGCCGCAGTAAGCTCTGTAGAGTAGCCATAGCCTGAGTAAACTGTGATCCAAGACAGAGATATGGGATCTGCAAGGTGAGTATCCGCTGAGAAGCAGGCGGTGCTGAATGGAAAGTGGATTTGGCCCAGGGCAAGGGGGGAATAAGTTGCTGCAGAACCCCTCCCCACCGGCTCCCGATCATTCAAGTGTTGCTGCCATTGATGAACTGATTTGGAGATGGGTCATCTAGTGTGTAACTTGTAAATTTAATGATCCACTGCCTGGGGCATGAATAGGGGGGATTCTCAGTGTGCAGCTCTCTATCTCTTGAACTAAAGGAATAAGTCCCTTAACTGGTAGCCATAGTAGGCTGTTATCCTCTAATGAACCAGCCACTAGAGGGAGATGCATCATACCCTTTGCCAGCAAGCTAGGAATGGTAAGATTGTCAGAGCAGTGAGTACTTTGATAGCCACATGGTTCCAGCTGGAAGCGTTGACTCTTGTTCAGTGACCCACAGGGCTTTATTTGTGGTTGATCAGCTCACGCTAGAGAACGATCTTGCATTACAGGGAGAGATGCTGTAATTCAGGAGTAGGGTGACCAGAGGGCAAGTGTGAAAAATCAGGACGGGGGTTGAGGGGTAATAGGTACCTATATAAGAAAAAGCCCCCCAAATTGAGGCCTATAAAATCAGGACATCTGGTCACCCTGTTTAGGAGGCTTTTTCTGAGAGCCGGAGCCTTCAGACTTAGTTTAGCCCAACCCAAAGGAACATACAGTTGATAAATACTCTGGTCAGTTGCTTGACCAGGCTTTCGTTAGGTGTGGAATATATTCAAGAGTCCAAATAAGGAATATCGCACAGGTGTATTGCTAGAAGTCAGTAGTAGTCTAGCACAGGAAGAAAGGCCCAATAGGATACCAGTTTCTGGGAATCCATCTCATGAAGAATTGTTTCTTATGCAGAAGG
The DNA here is from genome assembly GCA_007922305.1 of Dermatemys mawii. Taxonomy (NCBI): domain Eukaryota; kingdom Metazoa; phylum Chordata; order Testudines; family Dermatemydidae; genus Dermatemys; species Dermatemys mawii. Next base: position 10,566,766 of record ML677387.1, read on the forward strand.
TGTGCTTCCAGAATTGTGCATTTCAATTAGTAGTATTTATAGGATGATTGTACAGGTGACAAAACTCTTTACACATCCCTAAAATCCAATCCATATGTCTGTGCCGGTTCCTTAACTCATTGTTCTGTGTATATGTTTGTGCAAATATGCGTTTGTAGGTTGTTGAAATTTGTCCTATTGATATTGTCAGTTGTTATATGACGGAGTATCCACCATTCTAATTTTATAAATTTTATTAACAATAATTGAATATTCTAAAGGTAGAATAAAATGCAGTAGATTTTGATATGAAAGAATGAGGGAAGTATACTTGACTAAAAAGGGTGTATTTTTGAAAGTATTTTGAAAGTTTATAATAAACGATGCTCCGGGGAGAGGGGGAGGGGGCACAAGGTGGAAGTTTCACCTAGGGTGCAAAATATCCTTGCGCCGGCCCCGTCCATGGCAAAATTACATTAGGGTTTTTTGTTTTGTTTTGCACCATGTAATGAAAAGGGAACTTCTGAAGGCTTGATATATGAGCACGTGTGCAGTTGAGACTTCAGCGGAGATGCCAGTCAGTTTTGCTTTTGCAGCACTCATTCAATTAAAAATTGTAAATTACAATCTGCTGGAGATAATTAAAAGGGGTTGTGTGTGTGAGAGGAATAGTCAGCTACTGATTGCAATACAGTCTAGGCTGTCTTTGGGTACGACGATGGGGATGGTTTCCTCCCTCAGTGGGAATAGTCATGAGTGGTACAGCTACAGAAAACCACTTAAATATGCAGAGCTGCATTGACTGTTGTGGTCAAGGCCGGATTTAGAGGCAGGTGACCCTGGGGCGCTGGGCTTGGGGGGCTGTTTTCGTGGTTAGCAACAAAAGGGAAAGTAGAACGATTGAAGTCACATGTTTCAGGTGTTCCGTGCGTGGATTCATTTTTCACTAACCTCCTAGAATGTTCTGGACCTTTGTAGAATCTCCTGGAACCTTTCACCTTTCTGAGACTTTCTATAAATACAGATTTACAGCTCTTAGTGTGCAAATGTATCATCATCTGCAACAGGGATACACTGTGCATCAAAGTTGTAAAATGGGCTACAAAAATAAGGTATTCTAAAGTTTAACGAATGGAAGCGGGGAGACCCTCTTCACTTGGGGTGTCATTTGGTTTAGGGCTAGCCCTGGTTGTGGACCCATTTTTAGAAGTAACTGTAAGAATAGATATCATGGTACAAGCACAGAAGTGACCATACTAGCAGAAGGATATGTCCATGCCACGCTGGGATAGATACCCAGTGTGCTTGAGAATGCTACAAAAGTTTAAGCATGCTCCGGTCATGCTGTGTATTCACAGCGGTGCCTTCCCCACGAAACCTGAGATCTGATTAGCATCACGGTATTAACAGTTTAATGGGATCACCTGCAACGTGAAGGATCGGATTCAGCCCCGGCATAAATAGATGCAACTGTAGTTGAAGTAGATGGGAATTGTGCCTACTCACACCAGGGCTGGATTTTGTCCTGTATTTGTATTGTGTCTTAGTGGTGTTACTCTCTGGTTTGTGTAAGGCCCCAGTCCGCAAAGTCCTTAAGCTTATGGGTAACATTAAGCACGTGAGTCGTCCTATTGGAGTCTCATGCATGTACTTTTAAATGCTTTGTCAGGTCCTGTATGTCTAATCATAGAATATCAGGGCTGGAAGGGACCTCAGGAGGTATCTAGTCCAACCCCCTGCTCAAAGCAGGACCAACCCCAACTAAATCATCCCATCTAAGCTTGTTGGTGATACATAATTGAAAATAATTGTGTCGTTACAGGCTACCACCAGAAGGGTCTTCCCTGTTGTCCAACTTCAGCTCTTCATGTACAGAAAGGAACTGGTAAGTACCTTCCATTTGCAAATGTCAGCGCCGCTCTCAGACGCAGTGTGTTGCACTTCATGAAACGCTGATCTGCTCTCATATGGTGGTTCCCCGATTCCCTTCCCCTAGCTGTTCATCGGTTGCAGTAAGTAATGACAGATGTATCATCACTCCTTGGGACTCTGCGAGTTCTGCAGCATGTCCTTTTGCTCTTGTGTATCAAGGGAAAGTGACCGCCCCGTCGTCCAAACCCAGAGAGAATACCCCCCCCGCCCCGACCTTTTCAGCTCTTGACTGGCATTGCCAATAACCCCCCATGCAGCTAAAATCATTGCTTATCCAGCAGCCAGTTTGCAACACTGCCTCACGAAATAAACATTTATTTACGAAAATATGTTTTGGCTTAACAGTAAAAGAAATCAACATTTTTTGTTTTTGTTTTACATCGATGTTACCACAGAATGCACGTCATACAATACCATAATCATTAGCTGGACCATGAATTGAACATCACAAACCATTGATACATCATTACACTTGTTGTTTTTTCTGAATGTATCATATTGCACGGAATTAGAATCACTTTGTCCAGGGCTGAAAGCTTAGACTCAGACTATTGCCTCTAGAGCCAGAATGAAACCATCATGATCATCTCGTCTGAACTCTTACCCAATGCAGGCCACAGAACCTCACTCACTCCCTCCTGTAATGGGCCCATTACCTCTGGCTAAGTTACTGAAGTCCTCAAATCTTGATTTAAAGATGTGAAATTACAGAGAATGCGCCATTTAATCTAGTTCAAAACAGCAAATGACCCAGGCCCCACACTGCAGAGGAAGGCAAAAAACAAGCCAACCCAGTCTCTCGGGGGAAAGGCCAGGGAAAGCCAAGTAGGATCTTTCACCTTTCTCCAGCTGTTGCTCATATTACCCCCTTTTCCAGGGCATTATGAAGCTCAGCCGAGATATTATGCTGCAAACCATTTCAGATCATTCCAAATACTGGCCTGTGAATTTTGTGAATGGGCTGACAAGGTGATAAATCTTGGAGTCGTGGGCTGTGACTCTAGATAGTGTGCGGGGTGGGGAAATTATGAACATGACATTAACATTCGAGTCTGGATGTCTCTCTCTAAAGACAGGAAGGAAATTGAATCTTGTTGAACAGATGAGTGAAGCCTGTGGTGGTTATAAAATCCTGCAAGATTATTCTAGCTAAGAGGCAACGGTGCTTTCCCATCTGAAGGGCGTGTGGCAGTTTGCCAAGTGCTAGTGGGCTTCACCTATGTTGCATAAATCAGCAGACTGCAGATGCTCCTCTTCTGTACAGGAATGGGACCCGTTGGGACGGCCTGATAGGAACTCTAATGCCTCAAAATGAGCCAAGCGGCTAGTTTTGGATTATTGTGTGGCTGGTAAGGGTTGGCAGAAGACCATGATAGCCACAGGTCATCCCGTCCAGTGCATAGAGCTAAGTGCATTTCTCTTGCGTGGACCACAAGTGCTGGTAGTTTGAGTTACACCTATCACTTCAGCTACCCCTTTCTCCTCTCTGCAAACTTATTCTAGACTGTGGCAGATAAAATGGAGCTAATCATTTTCTTCTTGCTGTATGTGTGTTGATTACTGACAGTAAATGGCGGGCGTCTGGGGATACATAGGGAAGGACGTGCTAGTGAGTTGATATAGCCCACAGTCAGGCTGGAAGATCTAATCAGCTTTGTGTGGGAATTTGAGTTAGGGCTCAGTCCATTGGCCTATCTGAAGCCATGAGAGACAGCCAGCTAAAGCAAACACACCGTGTTCAGCTTGGTTCTGCAGACATGGATTTTGACGGTCTGAGATGGTGTCTTTATATCATGAGGTTGTGACTTTGCTGCATTTTGGCATTGTGATTTGTATGTCATCTTGTTGGGCCTCTGGCTGTGAGAACTGGCTGTGAAGAACAGCCCCTGAACTCCATGCATCTGTCCTATTGTACTTCTCTATTTTAGGGCCCAGGCAAGATGGGGGAACCAGGCTCAAGGTACAAGTGCTATCAATTTTCAGCACCAATCTGTAAGCAGATGCACAGCTGGATACCATATGCCAGCCCCTAGGGGGATGAGATTCATTATACCTGTTCCCAAAAGAGACTATTGTAGATGCTGATTTCAGTTTTGGGGTGTTGAGACACGATGTTTTGGTTTGGTTCCTCTATAAAGATAGGGGTTGCTTGAAAACAATCAGACCGAGCTTTGGTTTGCAGAAATCCATGCCCCCTCACAACATTTTGGGGGTGGTTAAAGGCAGAGTTTTGTTTTGGAGTCAAGTTGCTTAACACTCTTAGATTTTTGAATAAATAGAAAAAGCTGCATTTGTCCTGACACTCCAGTGTGTAGGGTGCATAATTAGTAAATAGACAGCTGTTGATTGTATTTGTGCATCTCTTCTCTGTCCCAGGAGAGAACATGCAGCTGCCATTAATGTCAGTGGGAAGAATATGTATGGGTAACAGGGGAGGAATAGATCTTCTATGTGACTGTCTCAGAATATTATTATTCAGCATTGCAGAAAGCCTGGAAAGAAATCATCATGCTTTGGAATTGGATTTCTATGATAAAAGAATTGAGAATAAACCTGAAACAGATAAAGCCCAAGGTCTCTGCACTACAGTTACATGATTTGAAAGGAAAGGTGTAATAGTATTTAGACTCTCAATGTATTTGGGGTGAGGGGCTCGCCATATCTCTTTCATGAGCTCTTCAACCAGCGTAGAAGACTTACATGCCAATATCCCTATCTCCTTGCACAAGAGTGTCCTCGGAGCTAGCTAACTTGTTGCGTACATGGACGTACATCCTATTTATTTCTAAGAGACGTGGACCTGAACCCAAATGCCAAACTCCAGATCCTAATTCTGCAGAGACTCTACCGCAGGCTGAGGCCAACCCCCTAATTCAAATAACTTGGCATTTTGGGGAAAGATCGGCTCTGGACTCCCTCTAGGCCCATTTTATACTGAACACTTTGGTTTTTACTAACCCAGTCTCCACCGAATAGAAAGAAATACCTTTGGTGGCTTAGTCTTTGGAAATGTCCTGGTCATTGGACCAGATCCTGAGCTAGTCTAAATGCTTGAGGCTCCATTGAAGTGTAAATGGCATTATATCCATTTACACCACTTGAACATCCTGACCCACTTTCTTTCAAGAGACAGATAAAACCATATTTCGAATGATCAGTTGGACACTGCGGGATGCCTCATTTTAAGATTCTGACACCCCACCTATGATCTAGTTCACGTACACACATTAATAAGAATGACCCCCTGATCTAACCTTGTAAACCATTCAAAACTCTTTGTAAACAGCATACAGATATTGATGATTGTATAGTCCATCATTTTCAATTTCCCCACAAAAACTGTAACATTACTTACTACTTTCTTGCCGAGTTATTACTTCAAGTAACAACACGTAGGTATGAAGAGAGTTGCTTGTAAAGTTGTACAGTATGAACAAGAAGAATCTTATGTTGTGAGCTATGGTGACTTCATTATCCCCATTCATGTCCTTAGCGCTCTCCCATGTTTAACATATAGTGTTGGTTGTAAACTTACTGTCAGTAGGCCACTGATAAAAGAAAACAATAATTCTTGATCTCTCTGTGTATCTTGTAAGTATGAAACGACTATAGAATAAAGCATGCAGGAATGTAGGCTGGTTAGGTGTGTGTGGTTTTTTTAAGTTCAGCCTGTAGGTACCAGCCCAGCAAAAATTTTGTGTATATAATGCTGGGAGTATAAGCCAAATCTTGCTTGCCTTACCCATGTATGTACTCACGTAGAGCTTTACTTTGAATCGCTTGGTATTACTTTGATTTGACATTTCTTTTGGGGCTGAATAATTCAACCAGTGTTTCACTCTGAACTGGCATAAAAATGAAGTCCTGCTTTTACATCACCTCCTTAATGTATTGGCAGTGCAGCTCTGATCAACTTTGCAGAAAAAAAAAGGATATTATCCAACATCCATTTAAAAACCTCCAGTAAGATCAATTCCACCAAACTTTATTGTCAGAGCAAAAACTCATTGCTTGCAACATAAACTACATTGCTACTGTTCCAGTAAGGCATCTCAGTTCACTGGGCTCATGCTGTGCTTTAGGTATTTAAATGTTGTAGGACAGAGTGATACCAAGTGGTGTAGATATAGGGTCAGACTTCAAGCTGTGGATCTGAACTTTGCATGCAAAAGAAAAAAAAAATCCCCTCCTCCATCTGTGACCCTTCCTTTCTCCTGCATCACGCAAGCGACTAGAAAATGATTTGAAGACTAAGGCGGTAGCAGCCGGAAAATGAATGAGAGTTCTTGTCCCACGAGACAGGAAGCGTGAGAGATCGTCTCAACCAGGACTTGGATGAAAGGAGATGTTGATAATATATGGGAAGTGGTACGGTAGCATAGTCAGGCCTGTTCAGCACTTAACAGGGAAACATCCAAGGAAAACTCAGGCCATGTACAGGAGCAGTACTCAAACATGTTTTGAAGGGCTGGGAGGGGTACACTGCTGAAGATATAGGGCCTGTTTGCAAACTATATTTCCTGACAGTTAGGGCTAACCCAGAACGTTTTGTTTCTTGCTGTATTTCCCTCTCTAGACTAAGAATAATTTGGTGGGTGTTGGGAAGGGTTAAAAAAAGGAAAGTATTTGGTATTGTGGATCTCTTGGACTATCCAGATGACAATGATAGAAGCCACAAACCCCATATAAAACTTTAAATAAAGGCATTTCCAAGCTCTCGAGTGTGAAATTAGCTTTGTGTAGAAATTAGAGTGAGGCCAATGGATCGAGGTGTATCTGAAACCCCCAGAGCCAGCCAGCTAGAGCAAACACCCAAGGTTCTGGCTTGGTTCTGCAGTCCTAGATCTTGACGTCTTTGCATCACGAGGTTAGGATCATGCAAAGAGTTGAGTCTAGGAGACCTGGAAGAAATCAAAGGTGGTGCTAGAACCTTTTCAGCGGTAAGAGCAAAATAAGCTGAACATGTCACATGGTCAATTTTAACTTGAATCCAGTAAACTCTGCCCGAACTACACTACAGATAGGATCCTCGGCAGAAGGAGGAGTATACCTTGACAGAAAGTTGAGTAGCAGAGAATAAAAAAAAAAGGCATGGTAGCAATAAACCCCAAGAGCTCAATCTTTCCTTCACCTAAAAGGAACTGAAATTCTCTGCATTTAACAATCCACGTGCAAGAGAGGCAGCTTTGCTGTAGTGTTGCCTACTAAGCTAGTAGAGGTGGACTCTCATTTTGTGTTGGTGGTTTCATAAGTCACCAGCTCCATCTTCCTCTTTTGATACCATTTCTCCATTTTGTTAATCGGCAACAAGTGAATGGCAAGTAAGGGAGGAGACATGACAACAAAAATAGTGGGGAAAGCAAATGGAAAAAGCCCCCGCTTGCACCCCAGTGGAAATCTATCTTGCATTTAGATGCCCATCAATGGCAGAGCATAGCTTGAGAATGAACAGCAGCACCGATGGCCAAGTTCTGACACTTACCACCTTTTTACTGCAATGCTGTGTTATAAGTTAAGATCTGCTTTCAGTGAAAAGCATCGGTTAAGGGTTCAGCCCAGCAAACGACTGCAAGATACCACAGAGGGAGAAGATATTGTTGATGTTAACTGATGTAATTACACTGGGCCAGACAGGCACACTGTTGAGAGGCGGCTGCTGTCGCAACCAAGCCGTAGCATCTTCATCAGGAAAAGGTGAATATAGGCACACCTGGATATGTGGTTGATGGAGATCTGGGGCGTAGGTCTAAGCAATATTTTCTGGCCCTTGCTCAGTTAGATGGCAGCTTAGGAGAGTGTGTTGGAATAGAAGCTGAAGCTTTCGGAGACGGTTTTAGAGTCACTGCGGGAGGAGCCGTTGGATGTCATATCCACGGACAGGCGCTTCATTTTGCTGCTCTCGTCAATGTCTTCCTCAGTGTTTCCGGTGACAGAGGATACCGTTGTCTCCATCCGGCTGACCTTGTACATGCTGCTCTGGGTCTGGAGGTACCTGGCAGACTTCATTTCCAGCCCTTCATATTCCCTAGCGCTGATGAAAGGGCACCACCGGAAAGCATGCTTAAAGCCAATGCGGAATCTGAGGAGATAGCCAAGTGCAGGTATGTTAGGCCTAGCACATGCTGAGCTGGTTACAGAATGTTTTCAATGCAGTCCATAGGAGGAGACACCCAGCATAAGCATTGATGCAAGACATGCGACCAGCTCTCAGACCTTAATTCCCAGTATGCGGTTCACCAGACCATGCTGCCTCATTCTGTTCCCAGCTCTGCTTCTGATTCACCATGTGATATTTAAGTCACTTCCCTGCTGTGCCTCAGTTTACCCTTCTGTAAAGTGGCCATTGGAATTTCAGAAAATCCTAGAACTGTCGGTTGGAAGGGACCTCGAGAGGTTATCCAGTCCACCCCCGCCACCCCTCCCCGAGCTGAGACACTTTGAAGTAAATCTAGACCATCCTGGACAGGTGTTTGTCCAACCTGTTCTTAAAAGCAGCCAATGACAGGGATTCTACCACCTCCCTTGGAAGCCTATTCTGGCACTTAACTACCCTTTGCATTAGAAAGCTTTTCCTAATCTCTAACCTAAATCTTCCTTGTTGAAGATTAAGCCCCTTACTTCTTGCCCTACCTTCAATGGACATAGAGAACAATTGATCCCCATCCTCTTTACAACAGTCCTTAGCATACCCTAACTTTTCTTCCTCCTTCTTGCTACTTGGAAAAGTAGGGGATTAGGCAGAGAAAGTGGGGAACAGCCAATCACCTTTCCACCCACATGGAGAAAAATGGAAAGTGTTTCCTTTTAAAGGAAAATCATATGGTTGAAATGAGAGCTTATTTCATGTTGAATGTTTTTCATTTAAGAAAATACAAGCTGGCAATCATTAAAGCGATTGGATGATGCCATTTTTTTAATTGAATAAATATTGGCTAAAACCCAGCTCTGGCAGGAATTTTCATCTAGCGAAGATGGGGAAGCGCCATTATTCTTCACTAGACTGCGCTATCGGATCCCAGAGGAACTATAAGAAATATACACTCTGGTGAGTCTCTGATCTACAGTCTCTGCTGTAGCCCTGTTGACAAGGGAAAACTGTTCTGGAAAGAGCTCGGAGTTTTTATTTGACTTTGGCTGCCTAAAGTCTTTGAAAATGTAATGCCGGATGATTCAGAGGGGCTCAACACCTGCAGTTCCCATTGACTTCCGATGAACATGTAGTCGCTCAGTACTTGGGAAAATCAGCCCCTTAATTTAAGCAATTGTGATAGGGAGAAGCCCTGGTATAGCTGTTAATTTGGTACGCTCCGGCTGTAGGAAAATCCAAACAATTTGCTGAGTAATTTGAACAGCCATCCCTGGTGTGTTGACTCCCTGCTAAGCTGCAACTCACCACCATGTCTAGGGGCCTCTTCTGTACATGGCCCATCCCCACATCTCCCCTTCTTTGCACTCAGTCATTAGACAAGCTCATAACTCACCTGTCATTGAGGCAGCAGTAGATGATGGGATTGTACATGGTGGAGCTCATAGCCAGCCACATGACTGCTAAGTAGACCTGCTGAATAAACTTCTCCTGGTACCAATCGGGGTTAAAGAAATGCAAGAGGAAGTAGACGTGGTAGGGCAGCCAGCAGACAGCGAACGTGCACACCACAACGATCATCATCTTCACCACCTGTAGAAGAGCGAGACCTGGTTATAGCAGAAGTTTACCCTGTACCCATTGAACAAAGCAGAACGGAAGCCAGAGTGAGTGACTTTGGAGGAGAATGGTGGGGTGGCCATCCTGGGAAGAGAAGTCCTCTGTTTATCTGCAGGAAAACAGATAAGCAAGGCATACTTGTGGTCCATGTGCTTCAACTTCAAGGAGTAAGAAGTGGTCTTCTCCTTCATTCAACCCTTGGCCTTTCTAATGTGATTTTCAATCAGGGGAACCAATTATTTTTGTTGTGAAAATGGTGGGGTTTTTTATCACTGTCTTTAGGAAATGGATTGAACCCAAACATATTGGGGGCAGATGACAGAACAAGGAGTAATGGTCTCAAGTTGCAGTGGGAGAGGTCTAGGTTGGATATTAAGAATCACTGTTTCACTAGGAGGGTGATGAAGCACTGGAATGGGTTACCTAGGGAGGTGGTGGAATCTCCTTCCTTAGAGGTTTTTAAGGTCCTGCTTGACAAAGCCCTGGCTGGGATGATTTAGTTGGGGATTTGTCCTGCTTTGGGATTAGTTGGGGTTGGACTAGATACCTCCTGAGGTCCCTTCCAACCCTGATATTCTATGATTTTCCCCCTTCCACCTTGCTCTATATTAATGACTTTTGGCCGCTGCTGTCCGGGACTAGATTTGAAATGATGTCTCTGTCCTGAGCATGATCCCATTACCAGTTATCTGAGCCATCCAGTCTCTCCAAAACCTAACACACACCTTAATTTGAGTTCGGTATCGAAGCACTCTGCCACATTGTTAAAAAATTACCCGTCCTTATTTGGTACCTGAGTTTTTGGGTATCCAGTTGGGATCTTGTTGGACCTGATTTTTCAAAGGAACTGAGAATTGCAGCTCCCACTGATTTCATCTGTACTTGAAAGTCTCAACCCTTTTAAAAATCAGGACCCCGGGTGTCAAGTTGTGCACACCCCAAAAAAGCCCAAGGCATCCGAAGATGGTGGCAACTGTTGAAAAGTTTGGCCATTGTGTATATGCTATGTTCCATTTAAAGAATGGCTGAGAGAGAGTAAATAACCATAGACCCAAGTTTGTTCAATTGCCTTTGCACACCCACTCCCCGATTATTCTGCCATGAAGTTGGAAAGCTGCTTACCTTTCGCTTGGCGGACACTTGCTCGTGGTAGCGGTCAGAAGAATCACCGGGTATCTCACTAGCCCACAGAGTGATGCCAACCACCGTGTAGGCGCATCCTATCACCAGGAGCGGCAAGAAGTAGATCAGCACAGTCACGCAGAAATGATACCTGAAAGTTTGTCACGGTAAAATGCTGTTTGAGCACACAGAAAAACATGCAGGGTATTGGGGTCTGATTCTCAGACGTGCTGAGCACCAGCGGGTCTCATTGATGTCAATGGGATTTGTGAGTGTTTGGTATTTCTAGAAAGTCTGGCTGTTGGATTTTAGCAAAGCATTTGACACCGTCGGGAAAATGTTGCATGAAAAATGTTAAGGCGATGTGGCAGGGGAGTGCAGGTCACTGAGATAACTGAGTGACAGAGAAGTTTGCAGGCTTAACTGGAATCAGTTAACCTATTGTGATAGAAACACACATAGAACCAGCCTGAATAATCCGCTCTCCAGAAAGGAGATCTCCATCCCTGTGCATGCTATCGTTCTTGCTGTCGAAATGTCACAAGTGGCATCCATGTAAACATTTGAGTGAGCTCACAAGCAGACTTGGAATGTTGCTGCCTGTCTTGAGTTCCCTCCAGAAGCAAAGCCACGTTCTGTGCTGAACGGAGTTGCTGTATTTTAGTTGTGACTGACATTGGCACCTTTCCAAGAAAAAGCACTTTACAAACTGTGTTCTAATTGGATATAGCACTTCCTCCCCTAGGGTGCAGAATCCTACTTGTCTTTGCACCGTCCTCCCTACAACACCTTCTTCCTGAAACCCCACTCTCTGACCCAGTTTACCAGAGCTCCCCTTCAGTTGCACTGGCAATTCTGGTATTTCAAAATCTGGTTTTGTCCCAAATTGGAACAAAGTCAAAAATCTCAATTTTTTTTTGTAGAATGAAATATTCTAAAAAGTTTTGCATTGACTGAACAACACATTTCATTTTGATGTTTATAATTTATAAAGTCAAAATATAATGTACCATAAGTCAAAACAAAACATTTCATTGACTTCCTATGAAAATGTTGATAAAATGATGCATTCTCAAGAAGCATTTTGGTTGTGTGGAATCAGCATTTTCCAACAGAAAACTGTTCAACTGGAAAAAATTTTGAGCAGCTCTAGTTCTTACAAAAAGCCTACAAAGCCTATTCCTCCCCCAGCCTTCCCGACGCAGTGGTTTAACTAATACACAGATGACCTCAAAACACTGTACATGCTCCAGGCTTTGACTTATTCTCTTCTACAGCCCTTATCAACAGAGACTGGAAGAAGCACACCATTGAGAATTCACCTACCTAGTTATCAATTCACTTGAAACGAAATGCGGTGGCTTCTTTAAACCAAGCTTGGTCTAAAGAGAAATAAACACTGAGCTATAAGAGAACTCGGTATAGAGATAGGGTTTAACATTATTCTTGGTGTTACAGTAGCAACCAACATTGCTACTTCATTGTGCTCGGTGCTGTACATACACATAGTAAGATGCAGCCCTGGTCCTGAAGAGCTTAGGACCTAAATACATATCCCAGAGAAAGGAAGATTTATCCCCATTTTACAGGTAGGGAACTGAGACCTAGAGATATCAGGTAACTTACTCAAGGCCACATAAGAGCCAGGAACTGAATCCATGTTTCCTGAACTGCAGTCCGGTGCCTTAACCACAAGATCATGCTTCCTCTGTAGGACATTGAGGAAAATTCAATGAGCTTTTTTTTTTTTTTAACCTGTGTTAGTAATCTGTAACCATCGGTTTCCTGATTGCTGTGCATCCCCAAACTCTGGGGAAATTCAGATCTGGACTTTGCTGCTTGGGGTGAAATTTTCAGAAGTGCCTATGCTAATTAGGAGCCTGTGATATACTGGAACTGCATGCTTTAAAGGCAGAGGGTTTCTCTGTTCCTGCTTGAAGGCTAGGGGGCTCTGTAGGGAAGCATGCAGTTATCAAAGGCAGTCTTCAGAAAAGCCAGCCTAGAGTAAGACTGGGTTAGTTGTGACTCTCTGTTTTATGCAGCAGCCTGTTTCGCATCTCTCTGCTTTGCGGTTCTTGTGTGTTTGGGTTCTGAATTCCGAGAAATAAAGTAGTATTATGTTGCAACCTTCCAGCAAGAGTGTTTTTTATCTAACTTCTCTGGGTGTATGCCATGAACGTAACTGACCTCTTATGCCCCATCTTCAAAAATTACTTAGGAAAATTTTGCTTCTGGTTCCTCTTCTAGTTTATAGTTTGTGCAAGATGTTTCTTCCCACAAGTAAAGATCTCGGATACAATGGTATAAATCCAGAGATGTTAGTCACTCTGTTTTAATGCAGGGCTGGAAGGCACTAAGACAGAATGGTGATAAGCCAAGGTCTAAGCACCTGTGTAGAATGGAATAGAGTAACTCTATTGCCAGCAGTAGATTTAATCAAGGGGAGGATTTTCCCCAGTGCCTAGACCATGCGGGAGTGGAAGTCCCATTGAAAGTCAATGAGATTTAGGCTCTTCTGAAACCTACAGCAGGGTAATTCAGGGGATTTGGGCCTATTCCAGGTTGATAAATGTAATGGTTTTTTTAAAAAAGCCATAAACTTAACCACTCCATCTAAAAACAGAGAGAGGTTTCTCTGACTGCCTTTCACTCAATCTTTATTGGATTTTTCCTGCGGGTCCGGAAATGGCAACACAAAATGATCTCATCTACAACATGGTGTATTTCTATGGTCGTTACTGCTTCAAAGGATTTCCCGCACCCCCGTTCCCGCGCACCCCCCAATACATTAGCAATTCCAGGAAGGCCATAGATCAGGAAAGTCAAGCTTGAAGCACCCTCTAGTGGCTGAAGCCTCATCATTGTAGGCTTGCACTATGATCGAAGCCCTGGTTGAGTAAGAATTTATTTAGCACAAGATTGCAACTCTAAAAAACAACCTCCATTGCAAAACATATGATGAGATTGGCCGGACTGCCTCATTCACAAATCCAGGTGGGCAATTCAAAGTGCCCCAGAAAAATTATAAGTAAAATAAATAAAGACAGGAGCTCACTTGATGGCAGCTGAGTGGCTGGCGTGACATGTCTCCACCCAGTTTATACTTTGGGGGTCCTGATCAAGTTCTTAATGGGTGAGCATGTGTGTCAGGAAGGCCACCTTCCCAACCACGTATCTAAGGAGGCAGCACACGGATCAGCTGGGAAAAATGGGGAAAGCTTGTAATGATGCATGTGCATTGTCTCCAGGGTGGTCAATCGAGCATCTGTTGCCAGGAGCAGTGGACTGGAAGAATTAAGAATGAGGGATGTGGTGCAGTGTACAGGGGGGTTGGCGCTGTACACTGAAGAGCATAAATTATCTTTGAGGAGTTGGGTCTAACTTCCACTGGTTTCAGTATAAGTGGGGAGCCTGAATACCTTGGAAGGTCTGGGCCTTCCTGTGCGTGGCTAAGTTTGGGGAGCCACCTCTTGCTTAATCCTAAAGGGGAATACCCGGGCAGCCGGCCTGATCCAACTCTCACACCAGTTGGACTCTACGGGCTACCTTCTGATGTATGTCGGTGCAAGAAGAGAGGTTTGGGTCCACTGTGTATGCAGGCGGCCAGGACAGCAGAGCAGCTTGGGAGCATGACCACATCACGCTGTATGGTGTGATGAGACAGCAGCTTTAAGGGAGCTGCATTTCAGGCCTTCCCTGCCTCAATGGTATTGCTGCACAATGCTAGCAGGGAGTGAAGGGGACAAGCAGAGTGTTTGGGTGAAGCGCCATGATTAGAGCATATGGAGAAGAAGAGCCAGACTGCCGTGGAAAGAGGTGTTTCTATCACCAGAGTCCCTGCTTCATGGGGATGGAAGCCTCAAGTCTAGAAGCCATCATCCAGCGGCTCAAAGCTAGGAGGTGCTTCAACAGGGCTTTGATTTGGTCCATGATAGAGACAGGAGCCAACTTTAAAACTGTGGTCAGGGCTCAGATTCTGAACTCACTTGGAGTTGGGGGTAGTTCAGATCAGAGTTTTGATTTGGGCATCGTCAGGACATTGCGTGGCTTAATTAACATGTACGAAGCGCTGCGCCGTAGGGGCTTTCATCTGATAATCTCCCCAGGAAGCACGGTTACAATGACATAAAGCAGAACACTGACTCCCTACTGAATAGGAAATTCGGTAAAACAAGGCTCTATGGGTAGGTCTACATTGCAGTCCGGGATATGAATGGGAGCTCATGTAGTTGGACTGCTCAGCTGTACAATACCTAGCTTACTAAATCAGAAGTGGGGATGATGCAGCACAGGTGTCAGTACCAGTTGCCCTGGTGAGTATGTAGCTAGGGGAGAGACAAGCAACAAAGAGTCTTGTAACACCTTATAGACTATCAGATATTTTGGATCATAGCCTTCCTTGGGCGAAGACCCGCTTCATCAGATGAATGTTGTGGAAATCTCCAGAGGCAGGTATAAATATGCAGGCAAGATAGCAAAGTAAATTCAATCAGGGAGGGTGAGGCCCACTTCCAGCAGCTGATCTGGAGGTGTGAACATCTAGACAAAAGAAACGGCTTTTGTAGTTGGTGAGCCATTCACAGTCTTTGTTTAATCCTGAGCTGATGGTGTCAAATTTGCAGCTGAACTGGAGCTCAGCAGTTTCTCTTTGAAGTCTGGTCTTTAAGGTTTTTTTGCTGCAGGATGGCTGTCTTTAGATCTACTATTGTATGTCCAGGGAGGCTGAAGTGTTCTCCTACAGGGTTTTGTATATTGCCATTCCTAATATCTGATTTGTGTCCATTTATCCTTTCACATAGGGATTGTCCAGTTTGGCCGATGTACATAGCAGAGGGGCATTGCTGGCAGAGATGGCATATGTTATATTGGTAGACTGTGCAGGTGAATGAACCAATGATGGTGTGGCTGATTTGGTGAGGTCCTGTGACAATGTTGCTGGTGTAGATATGTGGGCAGAGTTGGCATCGAGATTTGTTGCATGGATTGGTTCCTGAGTTAGAGTTACTATGGTGCGGTGTATAGTTGATGGTGAGAATCTGCTTCAGATTGGTGGGTTGTCTGTGGGCGAGGACTGGCCTGCCTCCCACGGTCTGTAGAAGTGAGGGATTGTTGTCCAGGATGGGTTGTAGATCACTGATGATGTGTTTGAGAGATTTTAGCTGAGGACTGTAGGTGATGGCCAATGGTGTTCTGTTGGTTTCTTTCTTGGGCTTGTCCTGCAGCAGAAGACTTCTGGGTATGCTTCTGGCTCTGTTTATCTGTTTCTTTACTTCCTCATGTGGCTATCATAGTTTTAAGAAAGCTTGGTGAAGATCTTGTAGGTGTTAGTCTCTGTCTGAGGGGCTGGAGCAAATATGGTTGTACCTCAGTGCTTGGCTGTAGACAATGGATCGTGTGGTGTGTCCAGGATGGAAGCTGGAGGCATGAAGGTAGGCATAGTGGTCGGTAGGTTTTCGGTATAGGGTGGTGTTCATGTGACCATCACTTGTTTGCACCGTGATATCCCGGAAGTGGACCTCCCGTGTAGACTGGTCCAGGCTGAGGTGGATGGTGGGGTGGAAGCTGTTGAAATTGTGGTGGAATTCTTCAAGAGTTTCCTTCCCATGGGTCCAGATGATGAAGATGTCATCAATGTAGAGTAGGTAGAGAAGGGGTGTGAGTGGGCGAGAGCTGAGGAAGCGTTGTTCCAGGTCAACCATAAAAATGTTGGCACATTGTGGGGCCATGCGGGTGCCCATAGCGGTGCCACTGGTCTGGAGGTAAATATTGTCACCAAATTTGAAATAATTGTGCGTGACGGCTGGTGCAGCCCACCCTACAGTGTCTTCACTGCCATTTTTAGCAAGCTAGCTGTTGTACAGTTAGCATAAGTAGATCCACACCAGCCGCCAGTCAAACCCCTGGCTGCAATGTAGACTTACCTTGTGGCTGGGACACCCAGGCTCTGCATGTTCCAAAACCTCAGACTGTCAGAAGTTGGGACCAGACAACAGAGAGAGGAGGACTCGATAAATTGCTCTGTTTTCTTCACTCCCTCTGAAGCCTCTGGCTCCAGCCAGTGTCGGAGGACAGGATACTGGGCTAGATAGACCCAGTACAGCCATTCTTGTGTTATAAAGGGAAATATTCCAGCAGTTGAGCAGTGAATTGTTAAAGAGGTGATTCATCGTTAGAAGAATTACAGGTACCTGGCACAAACAGAAATAAAGTCTCTGCACCAAAGACTCCAGAGTCTAAAAGAGATGTTATGATAGCTTTTTTCCTAAATCTGAAAAGCCAGTGAAGTTGAGAGGCTGAGAGATGTGATTGCATATCTGAGATTGGATGATTTAGTTGGGGATTGGTGGGTGATTTAGTTGGGAGTTGTCCTGCTTTGAGCAGGGGATTAGACTAGATGACCTCATGAGGTCCCTTTCAACCCTGATATTCTATAATTGGTACATCTTGGTACTAATAAGTAGCAAGCTATATTGGTAATTAAGTAGTAATTCCCATCTCTGTAGGTTGAATGTGATCCCATGAATGCTGTTCTGGATAGCCAGAGTGTAATTTGTTGTCAGGCTCAGTCGCATTTATTAATGTGAGATTCTAGAAAAATAATTAAACACAGAACACATTGGAAGAGAGAAATCTGCTTGCTTGCTAGCTGCAAACTAGTGAAGCGGTGGGACAATTTATTAAACATGGCACCCTGTCAGCCAGGGCTCTGTGTGAGATTTATGTCAACTTTGGCTCTTAACAGTGCATCCAAAAATGGGGGGAGAAAAGAAAATGATCCGTACCCTGGATGCCAAGTATGGCTTTGCAGGAATTTTTTATTGATTATTTTCTTAAGTGAAATGCCTTTATATGGGATTAATGAAAACTAGGCTAGCTCTGTTAACAGCCAGTGGCATTAGAGGCTAGTCTTAGCTTGTGACCTTTCATATCCCAGAGTCAAGTCAGATGATTAAGGTCAAGGGATAAACTTCAATCTCTTCCCAACACTGCTGTCACATATTTATTGCAATAACTAACATTGGCTGCTGCCCATCAGTAATTTTCTTTGTGCCCTAAACTGAATAGTAAACCAATTTGTATACATCTGTGTCTTATCTTTGACTCTCTGTCCATCCATCTGTATTTATAAAGTATCTGCCACTGAGGTATCTAAGCGCAGAGAATGTTTTTTATACCATAAATCCTGCCTGGTGTCTAAGCTCAAATATGACAAGGAGAAATGGGAATCAGCCTGTTGAAAGAAGAGCAGGGGGGCCTAGAGGCGGATTGAGTGAACGGGCTTCTTTATTGCAGTATTTGTTCCCCTCGACCTAATTGTTGAGTAAGCACTGAGTTAATTACATGACACTTTATTTAAGTTAATATGTAAAAACCCACATTTACTACAACACCCCTAAACCCTTATTTGATAATATGAACACCCATAAATAGCTCATATCTATATACTAAATATAATTATACTCGCCTCGTTTACCGTTTACAGCATTGAGCCTGTTCTACAGACATTTTTACTGTGAAGATGCATTTCTTTGCGGTAATTGTAGTCACATGTTCCCTTAATCAGCAGCTCACAGGGGAGGGAGGGGAAGGGGCCATGACCCCAGGCTCATCTGTGTAGCTGGGTAAGGAAGTGAGCGGGAGAGGACACTTCTTTACGCAAAGGGTGTTCTTTAAACAACCTCATTCCTTATGCAGCTACAACGCTTCTCTATCCTTAACAAGCAGAAGGGAAGGGAAAAGGATGGCTGTGTGCCGGTGCCTTTCTCCCTACTCCATGGTGCTTGCCTGTGCCTCACTTCCTAATACCATGAGAGCGGTCACCCGGAGTAGGTTGTTACTTAACCCTTATGTACCCCAACACAGCCAAACAGAGTCTGGTTAAAATTGTGCTCTCACATCCTCTTGGTGGAACTCCGCTAACCGTGACCAAACCCTGTAGGGGTTGCACAAACTGGGCTCTCAGGGTTGATACCCTGCCAAGCCCTGCCGTATTGCTTGAAAGTTGCAGTTTTGGTCTTCCTCTCACAAAGCACTAGGGTGACCAGACAGCAAGTGTGAAAAATCAGGACAGGGGCTGGGCGTAATAGGAGCCTATATAAGAAAAAGACCCAAAAATCAAGACTGTCCCTATAAAACTGGGAGATTTGGTCACCCTACAGAGAACTGGAGTGGTGAAATAGCCTACTCCTGCTAAAGCAGATGCTGTACTGGCAGAAATGGTGTAGACACCCCATAGGCCTTTGTCCTGTAGCTAAAAATCAGGCAGGCTAGCAGGCAGTCTACACTGGATAACATGCCCCATAACCTATAGAGTATGGATGCTAGAGAAGACCGATGCTTTGTGGGCTCTAAGAATATATCTGGCTGGAAACAGGAATTTCTGTTCTGAGGGAAATTCTGACACTTAATCTTTTTTCCGTTCCAAATTGAAGCAAAAGCCAAAAATTTTAAAATTTTCTCCAAAACAATAATTCAGAACTATTTTTATTCAGGATAATCAAATGATCTTGTTTCAATGATGTCAAAACATGTAGTTTTAACTGGATCATTTTAATACATTCTGGTTTGACTTTTACATTCAATTAAAATATTGGATACAGTGTATTTAAATCAGTACGTTACGATAGTCAAACTGAAATTCAATGAAACATTAAAGTTGAAACAGAAGGTTTTTGCCTGATTAAAACCTTTTGACATTATCAAAATGAGACTGTCGAAATGATTCATTTCAATTTTTTTCCCATTAAAATTCTTGTTGAAATTGACAAGTTCCTGTGAAACATTCTGATTTTGATTAAACTGCATTTTTGGCAGACCACTGTTCAGCTATTTTTTTTTTTTTTTAGCAGCTCCAGCCCTACTGCAGATCTTCTTGAACTGGGGGAAGAGCTGCTATGGCTCTCAGCTGTTGTCCCACATCTCCCGAGGCTGGGGGAAGTGTGGCATGTGCGATGCATATAATCTGTACCTAGTTAAGGCTTGCTTCATGAATTGTACCTGTAGAGCAATTATGGGGGAAGCATTGGATGGGGGAGGAATGGAATTTCTGGGTCCTGGTGGGAACCTATGGCTATGAAAACTGCCTCGACCAGTGTTTGCAGATTTTGCAGCTCTGAGTTGGCCACGAGGTAAATTGGAGCCTGATTCCACCCTGGGTTCTTGTGGGTTTACGGTTCTGCTTTAAGTGGTTTATTATCCTTAATCCTAGCTGATAGTCTGTTCTTCCTGTGTACTCAGGGCTCATGTTACAGAGAGAGCAAGATCTAGTCCAGCCCTGGCTTGCTTATTTTAGAGCAGAATGTTACCCCGAGCAATGAACCTTGTAGCATAGTGAGCAATGCCAGTAAAACCCCAGCATTCAGGGAGAGCGTGGAAACATTCTTCAAGTCTCATGAATTAATATCTGCCTTCCTAGAGCAACATGTGCTAGGGCAACAGCCTTCAACCGAGCCTCTCGGTATCACAGCCTCAGATACCCCCGGGGAGGGGGGAGTTTTCTGTTGTGGATTTGAGCCTGGATTTCAGAAGGCGAGGGAGCCCTGCAGAGAGAGGCAGGCTGCTCCTAGCCTAACAAGCACTGTGACCGCTGAGGCAAAGTGGGAATTGCCCAACTGCTAGATTCACGGGGCCCTTTCTGGGACGGACTAGGGCCTGAATCAGAGGCATTGAGCTTCCGTGGTTTCCCCTGGAAGCAGAGGTTCTTAGCACCTTCGTGCAGGGCTGGATTAACTCTCCTGTAGGCCTGGGGCTATTAGATTTTGTGAGGCCTATGGGGGTTTGGAGTGGGCTCAGGACTGGGGCAGGGGACTGGGGTGTGGGAGGGGGTGCACAGTGTAGGCTCCAGCTGGGAGGCGCTTACCTCGGGTCGCTCCTGGGCGGCAACGCAGCAGGGCTAAGGCAGGATCCTTGCCTGTCCTGGCTCCACGCTGCTCTGCTCCCTGAGGTGCCTGGCACGTCTCGCCCCTACCCAGTGCACGCTGCCTGTGCCCGCAGGTGTTGCCCCCGCAGCTCCCATTGGCCGCGGTTCCTGGCCAATGGGAGCTGCAGAGCCAGTGCAGGGGAGGGGGGAAGGCAGTGTGCAGAAATTCCCTGAATTCCCCTCACCTAGGAGCCGCAGGACTGGTGTCTGGCCCGTGGTGCAGAGACTTGCCACGGGCCAGATAAAAAGAAGCAGTGGGCCCCATATGGCCCACGGAGCCCCCCTTAGCCCAAGGCCTTGGGCTGCAGCCCCTAAAGCCCCTGCATTAATCCAGCCCTGTCTTCATGGGGGTGTTCTGTGCCTTCCCCCAAGTAATTGCTAGACAGTTCTGAGATGTATTTCACTTCTGAGCCATAGGAACCAAGGGAGCCGCCTTAAACCTGGGCTTGATCCTGAGTTCTCCCCATCAGCTTCAAAATCAGGCGTTTTAAAGGCTGTGATTCAGCAAAGTACTTCAGCAGGTGTTTAAGGGTACTACTGAATCGGGGCCTTTTTCCGTAGCTAGCCAGGCACTCAAAGAACCATTAGGATGCCTGAAAGAGGCCCAGTATTAAATGCAAGAACAGAATTCCCTCTTTCTTTCACTCCCCCAACCTCAGCAGCTTCCGCTCTCCCCAGCCTCAATCCCTTCTCACTGCTCTACGTTACAGAAAGTACCTTCCTTAGCAGGTAAATAGTCTCTGTTGCTGGTATCTCACAAATGCACCCACTGCTCCTTTGAACCAGTGTCTGACACTACATGGAGTTTGATGTGATTCAAAGATTCATCCCTTTGGTAAGCAGCATTGTGCTGAGATTGTCTGGTTAGTGAAATTGCAGGTGTCAGGATGAGGCCTGAGTTTGGCAGTCCATACCACTGGTCTTGGGCAAGCATTGAGCTTGGACATTCAGCAGAGCCTTCTACCCCTTCAGCTAAAGGAATAACTCTATTAGCCAGCAGCAGGCCTTCAGCCTCCTTGCGGACCTGACATCACAGCAGGATGTAACATGCATGACAAGCGAATGACCATTAGATTTTCTTTCTGATAAGACGAGCCGGGATTGTCATTTCTTTATGTAACCACATCGAGGATGGTCTCTACTATGTTCAAGTGCCTCGCTATTATAGTTGATACGATGCTCTCTTTGGGTCCATCATTCACAGCATTTGGAATGTACAGTGTGTGAATTTCTTAGCAGTGGGACAACTTCAAACTCATTAGTGAAGTTGGATTTGTGCAGGAGGCTGAAACTCCAGATGCTTATCTGGAACTTATCTGATAAGCTGGAGCCTTCCTGGAAATGAGAGAACAGGCTCTTATGCAAGATTTCCACTAGTAAAGGCAGAATTATTGCAAGGAGACCATTTCTTGGGTTATTTCCAAGCCCCAACTAGTTCCAAGAAGAACAGAAACTCTGGAGAAGTCAAAAAATTTCACTGAACGTCTTCAAACCTGATTCTGTTCAGATGTTTAGATGAAGATACAGTTTGGTCCTTTTGTTTAAAGAGGTGATCGCGCCATGATGTTTATTATGAAGCTCCAAATTTCTGGAGCTGATCCAATAGCCTCGGCTGAGCTGGAAATTTTATCCAGTGTCCCAGTGAGCACTCATCAAAACTACAGCAGCAGAGAGAGCTGTGGAAGAATGTGGCCCTTGGTTGTAAAGAAACGAAGGCGAAGTCTTGTTAAAAATGACTGGATTGTGAAATCCTAGGATATTCCTTGGGGCTTATTAAGGGGAGGCATCATGGCTGCTTTTGTATCTTGGTCTCTTTGCAATGGTGAGGAGGAACGGAATGCAGATTGCTCAGTGTATCCATCACATTGACCCATATCTGCTTGTGTCTTGGACACATCAGCCCACAACAGAACACGGATGTTGCTGAACTAGAAATAATGCGTGACTGACATCCCAGTGCTTCAACCCAGGCAGCGTTGTTGTGCAGCCCATTGGTCCCCCCGATTTTTTCACCACTTGCAGCCACACCTCGCGATGTGCTCTTGTTAAAACTCAAAGTAACCGGTTAGTCTGGGTCAGACGTCTAGGGAAACCCAGGCTGATGCAGGAAGCTTAATCAGTAAATTCAGCAGGTAATTGAAACAATGACCAAAGGTGATTTGAAAGGTCTCTGTGTGTCGCTGGAAGTGCATGGCACTCATTTGCATAAAAGAGCCCCCGGACACTTTTGGTCATTAAAGACCACCTGGCACGTTTTGAAAGATTTGGGGCGGGGGGAGTTGCCCCAGTGTCCTGCCGAATTGAATTCCGTCTGCAGCTACCATTGGCCAAGTGAGTCTCTCTTTGTCACAGACTGTTCTGTTGAATCGCTGCGTATGATTCATCAGCCACCCCACCCCACCTCGGAGGAGGCAGCAGGAAATGCCTGTTGAGATCCATCTCGATGAAGGGGCCATCGATGCAAAATGCTGCTCTCTCCAAAATCTGTCTCCTGTCGAGCGTCTGAAGGATTCTGCCCCGTTTCAGCTCTTTACAGGAAGCCTGTCAAGAATGCACTTGGCTCTGTGCTGAGCAGAACAGAGGCACGGAAACAAAGGTGGCTCAAATGTGCAAGAGGGCACTAATTCCAAACAACTGTAAAGCAACAAAATTCTGTTGGTTCAGCCATGTCGTGGGGCCAGATTCTCAGGACTTGTCAATCGGTGCCGCTATTTACCTCAATGACATCAGCTGAGGAGCTGGTGAACTGGTTGGCGTGGCGGATATTTGAAAATGGATAGGTTGGCTGGACGCAGATGGAGCCATGTTCTTCTGGAAAAAGAACGAGGAGTCCTTGTGGCACCTTAGAGACTAACCAATTTATTTGGGCATAAGCTTTTGTGGGCTACAACCCACCTCATCAGATGTTCTGCTGGAGCTCTTATAGTTGGCAAGGGCTATTGAATCTTTTCTGGACGAACACCTTTGTTTTTAATATACCACGCGGCCTGTTTTCCCATGGCATTGCACAGGGACTAAGCCATTTATACCCGTGCCAGGAGGGTGTGAAAACCAACTATTCTGCCGTAGTGACTCCAGCGCTGTGTCTGTGCAAGCAGCTGCTGTGTTTTATGCAGCTTGCTGTCAAGTCTGCGTGGCATGCACTTTTGATGGATCATGACTGCAGTCTGTAATCACCCAAGTTCCATACCAGTGCCATTAATTTCAGGGCCAGATGTTATCCTGTAGGTTCAGAATGACTGTGTGTGTTTTACGTAACAGAAAATTGTCTGATTGAATAAAAGCACAAAGCAGTGAGCAAACTTCCCAACAGCATGAATTATACGTAGCATCATTCTTCCTAAATATGTCTTTGTTGCAAAGGTTAATTAAATCTCATGAGCCATGCAGTGATGGCATCAGAATCTCCACATCGCTGCAAACACCTGAAGGTAAGAACTGAGTAAAGGTTTTAAGCAAACGATTTCTTACGTTTTTACGTGGGAGTCGTATCTCAGCAGGCCAAACATGTGGGACATTGCTTCCTGATGAGAGATGTAGCATGCGCTTTGTGTGGCTGTTCAAAAGTGGAATACAACCCTGATTTTCTGGAGGTGTGGAGCAGTGGCACCCAGGAACTTTGGGGTGGGGGTGGAATTTGGGATTCGGGAAATAGAGGGGATCTGAGTTACAAGACCACAATGTGTGCCCTGGATTCCCCCTTCCAAGTAACACAAGTTTTGCCAACATAAGTGTAGTGTAGACATGCCCTCACTCTCTGTTTAGAAAAATCCCCAGACAGTCAACGCAGGTTTGCATAGAATGCAAAGAGACACCAGGAGCAAGTGTTTTGCCTTAGTAGCTACATAAAGTAATTAATGTAGATGGAAGAGGATGGTTCCATAAACTCAGCAGTGCATTCTGTTCTCGGGGTTCGTGTGAGGCTGTCACACATCTATTACTTACATTTTGGGATATTAATGTCAGTAGAAGCTAATTTTAATTGTCATTAGAAGTGTAATGCAATTAGAACTTACTAATTACAGTGGCATAGATATTCATGGAGACTGAACAGTGCAGTTCATGCCTCCACAACTTCCGTTTATTTTCCCTTTTGTACTTTCCTAGAGGGGAAAATTCATGCCATCCTATTTCAGAACTCACAGCTGGGAATGATGTTGGGTTGAAAATAAACAGTGACCACATTAGTCAGCTGCTGTCTTTTCTCATCTTCGTTCTCACCTTTTGATTTAAGAATGTCAAAGACCTTTGAACACCTCAGGGATGTGCTGCTGGTCTTTTAAGGAGCCCCCACCCATGGGCTCTCCCATAATCCAGGGAGCAGGTGATGCTACTTGACAAAGTATGGAGCAACCACTAGTTGCTCCATGGCTAAAGTGGCAGCCAAATTTCTGTTTTAAAGCTGAATTTTGCATCCCCCTTAACATCCACCTACTCGGATAGTTTGAAAACTGGTTTGCCATTTCCAGAAGTGGAGGTAGAGTTTGGGATGCAGATCTAAGGCTGTTTGACCAAGGTATTCTCAGTGGGTGAACACTGTGACTGAAGTCAGCCACTGAGGATCTATCTCACAATTGCCACTGATCACACTTAAAGCATGGACACCAAAACCTATCTGGTAAAATGCATGAATTTGTAACAAATGAATGTATCATTGTATAGGATCTTGACAATAGCAAAAACCTCAAACTCTTCCTAAAAAACACTCACCGCATGGGAGTGGACTAGCAAAGCCAGTGCTGTACAAACGTAGCTTGGTCCTGTGAGGGAATGAAACTAACAAGAAGGAGCAGAAAGGAGTAGATGCAAAACACTTATTTTGTGTTTATTAGAAAGACCCAAGCTAGGAAAATAGCATCAGTGATCTTGGCACAGGGCATTTCTGGGGGCATGAACCACTAGCTAGCAGCAGAGTAGCAGCCGTGTTAGTCTCTATCCACCAAAGGAACAGGAGTACTTGTGGCATCTTAGAGACTAACAAATTTATTTAATCAGAAGCTTTCGTAGGCTACAGTCCACTTCATCAGATGCATAGAATGGAACATATAGTAAGAAGATATATATTGTTGACTGCATTGTGTGAAGGAAATACTTCCTTTTATTTGTTTGAAACCTGCTGCCTATTAATTTCATTTGATGACCCCCAGTTTGTTTTATGAGAAGTAGTAACAACACTTCCTTATCTTCTTTCTCTGCACCAGTCATGATTTTATAGACCTCAATCAGAGATCCTCAGACAGAAAGTGCTGTATTGATGTCTAAGTATTTTTAGGCCAAACACTGTACGCCATATTCAATTCTTGCTTGGACAAGACTCTTGTTAAGCCTTCATGGGAGCTTTGACTGAATAATAACTCCAGGGTTTAGCACGTAATTACTGGGTCAGAGTCATCCCTGGTGTACCTTCACTGGCTCCGATGGAGCTGCTCCAAGGATAGATTGGTGCAGTATCAATTAGAGGGCCATTTTCTACTCATTTTGTACGTGGAATCTCATTTGGCCTCATCTCTACGAAGTACTAATCCAATTTACGTTGGATTTTGTAGGGCTGTTTTCTATTTGGTTCATTACAGAGGTGCCTTGGCAGTACCACAATTAAGGTTGCATTGCGATCCCCATTAAACGCAGGGTTTAAGCAGTCTTAAAGAGCTGAATCCAATTGCTCAGCGGCAGCAGAAGTATCCCAGTACAACAAGGGAGGACGTACTTGACTCTGAGTGATGTCAGACAGAAATGAAGCATCCTTTTAAAAAAGGAGCCAGAGAAGGAATATGGGGAAATTTGCTCCTTTTGGAGCAAGAGCCATGTTACTAAGGACTGACAGCAGGTAGCCATTTGAAATTTCCTGCATCTTTTCCCTGAATGTTATGTTATTCTTGAGGAGTGGGGACTAGCGTAAATGACTAGACCTGGGTGAAATTCGCTTGGTGAATTTCTCAGCAGAGACTCTAAGGAGATTGAACTGTCCTCTCTAGCAACCAGGTCTGAGTTTAAGCAAAGGGCCCAGGGGGATGGGTAGGAAGCCAGGCCCCCTTCATCAACACAGCAGCTAAACATTACACTAACGAGTGGAAGGAACCCCATAACACTAATGTGCACTCGTGACAGTGAGCAAAGATGAGAAGGATTTCAGCTGCAGTACTTGAATGTCTTTATTATTCCAGCAAAAGTCCTGTAAAAAATAGCCTGCAGTCGCTCTTCCCATCTCTTTGCGCATGTACAGGCGGATTGCATTTCAGCTTGGAGGTTCAGCTCTTTAATGTTTACTTAGCCACTGCTAGAAATTAACATGAGACTCTTTCTATATGGCTGTTATTAGTTCAAAAATAGCAAGTGGAACAGCATGTGCATTGACAGACTGTTATTCCAGGGCCCTATTCATCAGCGAAGAATCATTCAGTTCACCTGAGAGTTCGTGAGTGCGCTCGCTCTGTCTCGCCCCTCGTCCTTTCTTAGAGGTAACTGTTAAGCCTGGTTGAGTGAGGCAGGTTGAAAACCCTCTTTACAATGGATTTGGGATCCAGAGAGCAGAGCTGTGTTTTGTTTCCCCAGGAATCGCATTGTGATGGTTTTATAGCATGCACAGGCTGCAGATGTGAATTTTCATTCATAAAAATGCCAGGTGTAGCCTGTTTTAGCTGTTATCTCAGGAAGCAGCTATTTCAAATGCACAAACAAATCCCAATGGCCATTTCTGAAGAATACTGGTGCGACGGGTGCCTTCTTGGCTGACAGACTGGGGGATAGAACCGGGGACCTTCGCAGCTAAAAGTGTGTGTTCAATGCCAGGGCTTTTTAACTGAGGGCTGTAACAGCTAATAACTGGGACAGCACAGAGGTTTTTCGGGGTGGGGGCAAAATCTGAAACTGAGGCCTCCCGCCCTTCCAAAAAATGATCACTGAGGGAGGCATTTGAGGGTTGAAAAGTGACCTCATCCTGACTCATCCCGCAGCGGCTGCTCCCAGTGGTGCTTGAACGGTTATAGTGGAGGTGTTGGCTCAGCTCCCCACTCCAGGTGATGTGACCTGGTGTGCAGGGTCACCGCTCCATTCAGGTTTGGACCCAGCTGCCTCCATCGCAGCTATAGATACAGGTAGGCCTGAATTTTTAGAATTCAGCGAGTTTAGGCAGCTCGCTCTTTGGTTGCTTCACTTGAGATAGGCCCAATTTTCCAGAGGGGTGAGCGTCTGCCCTCTGCAAATGAGGCCTTTGGTCAGGTGTCTTTGAAGTGGAGCGCACAGAAACCATGCCAACCAAGATCACTAGTTGCCTTTGGAAATGTAGGCCCCCGGGCTTTGAGTCACGCTCAGCTTTCCAGGCCCATGGCTCTAGACCAGAGCTTCTCAAACTGTGGTGGTCCGCGAGCTCCATTCAGGGGGTCTGCAGATAGCTCTTGCTGAGTTGTGCCCCTGGGCAGCCGCACACATACAAATGAGGGCCACCTACTCATTAGTGGAGCGGCGCCTGGACATTTGACTAATTAGGTGCCTGGACCCTGGAGAAGGCGCACATGTAAGGTGAGGGGGTGCCCTTGGGGGCAATAGGAGGTTGGTGGGAGGGGGCCGGGGGGTGAGGAGAGGGGGTGGGGGGAATTTGGGGCATGCAGGACTGCAACAGCCAGAGATAGAGGCGACTTTTCCCAGCTCCAGGGCTGCAGCTGATGGAGAAAGGCAGCCCTCCTTCCCAGCCCCAGCTCAGGGGCTCCTGCGGTGGGGGAGAGAGGTCACAGCCATCGCATTAGAAAGGCAAGACTACTGATATGAAAATACGAGTTGCGTGCTTTTATTTGTAGAACAAAAAAAGTTGCTTGTTGTTGGTTTTTTATATAGCGCTTTTATCTGAAGCGCTTTACAATAGTTAGCGAACGGTGCAAACAACATTTGGAAAGATCATTAAGTGGTCCGCCGAGACCCACAGCAATTTTCAAGTGGTCCACAAAAGAAGAAGTTTGAGAACCACTAGTCTAGACCATCCTGGCCCTCAATGAGAGAGGTGTACCTTACAGACACAGACACACACACACACACACGTTTGATCATCACTTTGAGACTACAGCTGGGCGGGAAGTGGATTTCCTGTCCTATGAAAGTTTCAGAATTTCAGAAAAATTCCCATTCTGCACTGGGATGAAACTGGGACCTTTTCATGGAAAACCTCAGGTGGTAGGGAAGGAGACAGACCCACCCCCGAATAGTTCCATGTTTAGAGCCCCTGGCTTGTACAAGCTCACCTTCAAGTCCCTACCATGTCTCAGAGCAGAGCCTTTCATCCGAGTGCACTAACCACCAGTCTGCAGAGTCAGCCTTTCTTGTTCTGTGGCCCAAAGAATGCAGCTTCCTTTCAATACAGATCAGTCGAGGGCTCTTATCAAGAGAAGATGGGCTTGATCTGACAGGTTTGAACAGCAGGTGGTGTCACTTTGCTCTCCAAGTGTAGAGCCTGCCTGTTAAACTGAGCAAGCGTGTGTCTTATGGCAGCTCGCCTGTGAAAGATTCGTTCATGTTGCCCGCACCCTGAAATAGCCACTGACGGGGAGGAAGGGAACAACTTAATTCAGCATCAAGGCCAGACCTATGTCAGCCCTTTGCTGTCACTGACTTTGGTGGAATTAGCAAGTGTTTAGTTCTTGCAGAATCGGGCCTTAGCAGGTGAAATATTATCTTATTTGTATTACAGTAGCAGCTAGCAGCCCCGAGTAAGATGAAGTGCTGAGTGCATACACGTCACAAGAAGCCCACACTGTAAGTAGGCAAAACAGACACTAATAACTTTTAAACTAAGTTCCACTACCCATTTCCCCACCTTTCTCATTGTCCAGATACCACAGCCAGCCGGGGATTTGGACCCTTGCTGGTTTTATGCCAAATCAAATCTGAAATGAAAAACTTCAGACGCTAGAGGCCAGATGGTTAAAAAAAGATTTTAAAATGTGCCAACAGAATTTGCTGGGGGCTTCCAGAGTTGCACAAATGGAAACTGAGTGCACAATCGTGCAGACTTTGGTTACATTTTGAGGCTATGCCTTTCAAATTCTTCTTTCCTGGTTGGAGCATCAACAAATCACACGTCGAATATGCATGTAACTTGGTAACAATGGGCCAGGTTCTTGTCTCACCTTCGTTGGTCTGAATCAGCAGCTACCTCATAGAAGTCAGGGGAGTTAGCGCTCTAAAGCAGATGCCAGGGGAGAATTGATATCTTTATAAACGGACATTAAGCTTGCAGAAATACAAAGAGGCGAGCGAAAATGAATGAGAGCAGCAAGGGAACATCCCTTCACCAGCTGGTCTGGCATGCAGAAGACTCCAGATTGTGAACTGTAAATCAGTAAGAATCTGTCCTTTTATTTTGCAAATGAAATTAAAATAAGCTTATTTTACTTGGCAGTGAAGTGCAACCATCTTCCCCTTCTCCTAAATTAAAAGCATTGAATCAGCAGCTAATGAAACAGGAATAGATTAGACCTCAGTTTAAAAACAAAGTTGTTTATTATAATTTGTTAAGAACAGTAAAATTAAGTTATAAGGAGACAAGATGGATTCTGATCGGTTGTGGGCTAGTTGGGTTTGGGTTGGGCTTTAAAATGAGACCTGAGCAGACCTCCTCTTTGCACTTTTGTTGATACATATCTAGGTTAGTTGTTATAACTACTTCACCTCACCATGGTAGTGAGGATTTATTTGTCTTATTCGTTCTCCTCTGAGAAATGCTCTGACCTTTTAGGAAAGGTTCTTTGTAGATGCAAAGAGGAGAATGAACTGGCTAGTGTGCATGTGCACCCTTGCCCTCTGCTGGATGGAATTAGAACTCTTCACCTGTGTGTCATAGACCCTATACTGTTAGCAGCCCACTGTGAGATTCGCCTTTAACTTGCATGGTAGATACATGTTCTTTCGGAACAGGAGAATCCCCGTTCTGTTCTCACTGCCTTGAAGTTCCAAGTGGCTATGGTGTGTAGCTTAATGGCATCTAGGAATTGATAGGTGCCAAGGTTTTTTTACGTTGTTATTAGAATTGTTCAGGTTTAAGTTATCTTCCCAAATAAGATATTTCCTTAGATGAAGAAGCTCTTTTCTTTTGTGATCTACCTTCCCCCATGAAGTACCTGCTATTGTCCATTTGCTCTGTCTCTAGTTACCAGACACAAAGTTTCTATTATAGCCTTTTCTTTCCTGTCATCTTTACTAATTGTCCTAACCTTTGTGAGTTATGTGAATTGGGTTTGAGCTGGGTTTTTCTGAAAAGAGATGGGATATAAAATGATAAATATCACCGAATCCAAGGAACAAAAGCAAAAGAAAAGTAGATTAATAAGGTCAGAAGGGACAGTTGTGATCCTCAAGTCTGACATTCTGCATAAAAGAGTCCTGTAAAGAACATCTATGAATCATCCTCTAGTACAAACAGGAATGGTCTTTTAGAAAAACATCATCCTGTTTAAACACTGGCACAACATTAGATTTCTTCTAGTGTTCTGGAATTTTCCCAGCATTCCAAGAGGTTTTGAAAGTCACATTCAACAGTCCAGATCGTTTCTCGGCCCATTCTTTTAAAATTCTTCTATGCTGATTTTAAAATGTCTGACTTTGGTAGCTGCTGTTTAACTTCCTCCTGAGTTACTTCTGGGATGAATAGTGCCTAACAGAAGCCCTATACTGCAAACTCACTGACATCAGTAGTCCCATTGAAGTTAATGGGATTTCTCCTTTGAGTAAAGGTCTGTAAGAAAGTCTTGGCAGCACTGTGCCCTAACAGTCTATGCTGTAGAATAGTTCCAGCTAGAATGAAATTGCATTGTTAGCTGTTTTCCCTTTTCTAATTTTCTGCGTGCTCAGAATATACAAACCCGAGCAACAAGAAAAATGACTATTAATGGGGAGGAAAAAAACCCCAAACAGATCATTTAATTTAAAGCAAATAGCGTATTGATTTTGTGATAGCCTTCTTTGTGGTCATGGTACGTAACTATGATTCATGCTCTCCTCCAGTTATCCTAACCAATGCACCGTGAATTTTAACTGTTCATGTTGTGCATTAACAAGGCCACTCCATGGCTATGTAGAGCTACCGGCCAATACCACCTGCAGCAAAGGAGAGGTACATTGACAAAGACGCTATGTTCCCTATGCCAGGAAGACTGTACACAAGATTTTGGCCCAGCCCAAGTCTGTTTATCTGGATTTGTCCCTAAAGCGGATTCTGAGAAATGAAAACTGTCAGGCATAAAGGGCCAAATTCAGACCTGCTGAAACTGCTCTGTTTGAGAGAGTGCTTCCAGCTACCAACGCAAGGCATCAGAAATCTCTTGATTCCAATTATTCTTTCAGTTTCTTCCATAATGGGGAACTGGGTCACGACTTGGTGAATACATGGCTGGATCTTGTAGTGGAGAGAGGACCAAATCACATTCCAACTAAGCACCTAGATTGAGCCACAAAAGACCAAAGCATGATTCAAGAATATTCTGTAGACCTGGTTGAGTGCCATGAACACGGAAAGACTAAATGATGTTGCATCTGTATGGCAGCACTGAAGCTCTGTCCCTACCTCTCTTGCCTTTGTCTTTCTTCTTCTTCTTACTTTCTCTCCCCTTCTGATTTCAAGCTTTCTGTCCATTATCTTGGCTGTGGGACTGCAAACAGCATTTCCTTCCTTAAAGAAACCCAAGTCGTTCCACAATGTCAGAGTGGCATTTGACACCAGTCCAGCCATGTGCCTCTTCAAAGTTATTTTCAGAAAAGTAAAACAGTGTCTGGAATTAACACTGGTTTCCCATTACTAGGGCATGGTTAGAACTGGGACCCACAGCCTGCCAAAGCCCATTTGCAGGGGACATTAGGACACAAGATGGTAACAGTGCAGGGAACTTAAAACCAGCAGGGGATGAATGCCCGGATTCTTTTGCTATGTTATTTCAGATCCACGCCACTATAGTCGCAATGATTTCCAGGGGAGAATTAGGTTTAATATCTTTAATGTATGAAGATAGTATTTTAAATGAGCACCATTCCCTGATGTATCCACATCTCTGCAATAGTGACAGGCACAGGTGGAACTGAGGAGACTGGGTTCCATCAGGACAGGTGCCTTTCTGCTCTGAGCGGTGTGTGCAGTTGCAAATTGCTTTGCATTCCTACAGATCATTCATGCAAATGACTGGAGCATTTGGCCAGCATCAATCAGTATTAATCATTTAGTGCATCCCTTTAGGAGGCAGGTTTTAGGTCCGTTATACATAAATGAACTAACAAAAGAGGAGCCATACTCAAAGGTGATGTCTATTCCTTCATGTTTATAGAAAGTTGTATCCAATACACCAGGGAGCAGAATAATAATTCTAAATTCAACAGGCATCAAAACTTAGCAGTTCACTATCCCCACAAAAAGACCTTCCACTGCAGGGGAAAAATTGAGAGAGAGTTTAGGAGCAGCCATGGGAAGGATTAAAGGATTGGAAATCCTGATTTATGATAGGCTCAAGGGATTCCATCTGTTTTCTTGAACAAAGAGAAGACTAAGGGATGACTTGATCACCAATAAGCTCCTATCTGGGGAACAGAATTTTGATCAGATATCTCTTCAGTCCAGCAGAGAAAGGTATAATAAGATCAAATGGCTGGAAGACAAAGCTAGACCACTCCAGACTAGAAACAAGGTGCAAATTTTAACAGTGAGGGTTATTAACCATTGGAATAATTTATCACAGATCGTAGTGGACTCTCCTTCACTGAAGTTTTTTAATTGCATCATGACTTCCTGTTTTTCTAAAAGATCTGCTCTTATTCAAATAGGATTTACTTCAGGGAAGTCTTACGACCCATATTATGCAGGTGGTCAGACTCTGGGGCTGTCTGGCCTTAGAATCTATGACCAGCAAAACTGTCTTCCAAGGGCAGGTGCTGAAATTCTAACCACTCGCTCACATCCCGGTGAATTGCCAATTAAGTCTTATTCATTCCATCAGGGCTCTGTGCCAGTGGAGGGAGGCAAAATTCAGCCCCTTCCAGCCAAGAACCAGGACACTAGGCTGCCATGTGACCCCCTCATTCCCTGTGTACCACCTCCTTTCATTTCCCTGCCCCTCACCTTCCCCTTCTTTGCTGCTCCAGATTGTTTTCAGTCTAAGAACTTGATAGTAGTTACATCTCCCTGTCATGGTTGCACATGGATCTGGGGCTAGTAGATGGGCATAAGGACAGTCCGTAGATACTCCCAAGGCCACTGTCAAGGGACTAGTTTGGCAGGATGCAGAGCCTGGGGAAGATGCATGAAGCCTCACGTGGGTGTCGTGGAAATTAGCCATGCGTTGAATTTCGATCAGAACAGCCTGAGGCTCCTTTATTAAAACACAAGCATATGCAGGGAGAGACAGCAGGGCCGCATGTGCTGAGCTGCTCTGCCCCCACAAAAAATACACGAGCTTATATAGGTTTTATGATAGCATTCAAACAAGCACACTTCCTCATTAGTACTTTTCCAGCAAAACAAGCTTCATGAATAATGCCTTATTAGGAATACATCAAAAACAAGTTTCAGCAAAAACAAGTTCTGCGGTGAACAGCTATCTTAAGGTTATTTATTGCAATTTTGCGGTTAGGGGCTTTTGCAGGGTTGGCTGGTGCAATTAAGTTTCTCGGACCTTCCTCATCCTCCTCCCTTCTCTTTATCACATACACAATTAGCTTGACCAACGTTTAGGGCTACTCAACTTGCTTTTACATGGGGTTTCCAGGGTGTCTAGTACTGCCAGCCTTCTGTTGCCATGTAAGATAGGTTAGAGAGAGAATTCAAGTCTCGCCTGGGAGCAGAAGTACTAAGCTGGCTTGTAGGAAAGGTAACTGTAAGAACAGAAATTTTGTTGAAATGCTGAGCCATAATCTGTGGCGCATTTTAAAAATAGCTCGTCAGATATTTTTGCAATATTAACAGCAAAATGTGTGCAAAAGGTACAACAGTTAAAATTGCCCGAATAAGGGGATAGACAATGAGTAACTATCTGGAGAAAATAACCTAAGATAAGAAGTATGTGCCAAAAAAAGGAACCAGGTAAGGGTTAGAGTGATAAACAAGAGGGGAAAGAAAGGTTATACTTACCCTAAAACATCATGAGGAAGTAGAACTATCCAGCCTACAAGTAGGCTCTCAGAGAGCTACATGGGCTGTTGGTAACTGTATGCCTCTGTGTGTGAGTTGGCTTTGCTATTAAATCCGTAAATCCAAACAAAATGGATTTATGCAAGGTTTGTTGTTGTTGATGAACTAATCCATACTTGAGAGAACCCCTCTCCTTAAACTTCTAATCACAGTTAACATTTGTAATGGATTGATAACCAGTAATTGATTATTAATAATCGACAGATTATCAATCCGGTGTGCCAGAGATGAGTTTCATCCTGTATGAGTAAAAAGCCTAAGTAAGAAGCCTTTAACAAGCCTTACACTTCCAAGGTATGATCTGAGGGCACAGATCACCCCGTGCTCCCCCATGATCCTTCCATTCTCCAATCCTTTGTCTGGGCCTGTCTGTTTAGATTATAAATTCACTCTGTACAGTACCTAGCACAATGGGGTCCTGAGCTCAGGTGGGGGAAGGGTCAGCTAGCGCACTTGCCAGGGACAGTAGCCCAAGGGTGGCCTATCGATTTCTTGGACGGTTGTGCGGTGAAGGACACTGGCTACTCTGGGGCAGCCCAGGGACTCCTTCCCTGCAAGTCTCCCAGTCCTGAAGTATTGCTCCTTTGAAAGGTATCACACCTATAGGGCATGTCCTTCCCTGTCTTAGTGCTGTCCAGGCTCATCAGAGCCCCTGTCAAGCCCCATGGTCTTCATCATTCATAACTCAGGATCGGTAGAGCATTTTGGATGAAAGGTAGGGATAACGGAACACATTCACCCAATGCTAATTGAAGGACAAACCCACTGCAGTCACCAATAAGTTGTCTTGCATTTTGTGCCATATCAACCCAAGATATTTCTACAAGGAATTGATAGGAAAATGGGACACGTTTTCAAAGTGCCACTGGTTTCCTGACGGCCTTGGAGAAGATACCTAGGTTTTAAACGGGGTGATCCTGATGCAAGAAGAGATAGTTCTGCCCATTCAAAGCCAGAGGCTTAGAACGCTTAGCTGGATATTTTTCTTCAGCTGACAAGACGCTAGACAACCACTGAGAGTGCCAGAGTACCTGGGATGAATTCTAAACAGGATCATAAAGGCTTTTGTTTGAAAGAAGTAGTGGGCAGAGTGGATTTAGTCAGCCCCTGAAAAGGATGCTCAAGTTTTCAGAATTCTCCCAGGGAAACAGAATGGCAAAGAATCTGCATGGAAAAGCAGCCCGAGGTTGTACTCCAGCAGCTGGGATTGGACAACAAGGGATGGATCACTCGATAAATTATCCTGTTCTGTTCTCTCCCTCTGAAGCACTGGTCATTGTTGGAAAACAGGATAGTGAGCTAGATGGACCATTGGTCTGACCTAGTATGGCCGTTCTGATGACACTGTAGTATGAACAATACTACATCACTGGGAAGTCTCATTTTGTTTGCGAGCATTCAGAACAGTCTGTAGGAAACCTCTGATGACAGCCGCCTGCCTTTGATTGTAGTTCAACCTAGAGATGGGCAGATTGCTCCCCAACAGATTATTTTTCCACCCAAAGACAGGGTATCCCCTGTATCTTTACTGGAATCCTGAAGATCTCCCCTTCAAGCTATGTAGCAAAATCTCTAGGCTAAATAGAACTCCTGTTAGAACCAGTCCACATGGCTTCTTAATCATCCAAAGCCTTGTTTTACTCACATCCTTGCCCCTCCTTCATAGCTAGAGAACACTGGCTTAGCAACACTCCCAGGCTGAGATGCAAGAAAGTCACTGAAACACATTCTTCTATAATGCTAATTTAATTCTATTTGAGTCGCTACATTTTTAATGGTCCAACTGAGAGGATAATTTAGTTTCAGGGTTTGGATTAGGGCCTCAATTATGAAGCAATTCGAAGAACTTCTACTGAGCTGGCTCCACAGAGTGTCTTATGCAGTCCGTATCATCTGAGGGTGTTAAACTCCCCAACACTTCTATGTTAATTAGTATTTCCATTTTACAGAAGAAGTTGAATCCTGGATGAGTTCTGAAGGACATCCTATTCAGTGAGCCAGGAAAAGAGCCCAGAAGTCCTGACTCCGTCCTCTGCTTTCATCACCAATGCCTTGTCTACACAGAGGAAACTGACTGGCATAGCTACTCCAGAATAACTCTTCTGCTGTAGCTATTCCAGTGTAGTTCCCCTGTGTAGATGCTATTCTGGAAAAAGAGATTTTATTCTGGAATAATCACTCTGCCACCAAAATGAAATAATTATTCCAGAATAAAATTACTCTTATTCCAAAATAGTGACCACAAGGGGAACTATTCTGGGATAGCTACAGCAGAATAATTATTAAGGAATAGCTCTGCTGGTCCTTTTCTCCATGTAGGCAAGCCCCAAGATACTTCCTTGATTGCTTCCTCTTAAACACTTGTGTATATCCTATGCTGATAACTGAAGTTGAGTGGGGAGAGGGAAAGGAAGTGTGTGCATTTCCGTGGGCGTACTTGGATAAGACCACCTTGCTGTAAGCTGGCGATATCCAAAGTGATTACCATGCAAGGAGCTGAGGCAGAAAGTGCTCTGTATCTCTGAAGTCTCTGGCAGAGGTTAATTCACATGAGATATTTATATTCTGGCACCTCTTTGCAGGGAGATGATCAAAGAATTCACTCTGTGTCCAAGTTGAAAGGTAACAATGCAGAGTCACAGATGTAAGAGCAAAGCATGTGCTTTTTGCTGTCACGCCGAGACAGGCAGTGTATTTTGTGGAAAGATTCTTGGATTATCAGGCCAGAAAGGACCATTTTGTTCATCTAGTCTGACCTCCTGTATAAACGCAGGTTATAAAACTTCCCTCAGTTCGTTTTGAACTTGAATTTATAGTTTAGAAATACATGAAGCTTGATTTATAAAATGTCTATCACAAACCCTGGGTAAATTGTTCTAATAGTTAATTACTCTGTTAAAAGTGTGCACCTTATTGCTAGTCTGAATTTGTCTAGCTTCAGTTTCCCAGCCATTGGACCATTCTCTGCTAGATTGAAAAGCCCTCTATTATCAAATCTCTGTTCCCCATACAGGAACTTCTGTGATCAAATCACCCCTTAGCCTTTTCTTTTCTAAGCTAAGCAGATGGAACTCCTTAAATCTAGCATAAGTCAGGTTTTCCAATCCTTTAATTGTTCACATGGCTGTTCTCTGAACCCTTTCCAATGAACATCCTTCTTGAACTGTGGACACCAGAACTGGCTCCAGTAGCGGTCGCACCAATGCCAAACACAGAAGTAATATACGTTCTCTGCTTCCCTGTTTGTACAACCAAAGATTGCATCAGCCCCTTTGGTCACAGCATCGCACTGAGGGAGTAGGTTCAGTTGATTATTCACGATAGCCCCTAGTCTTTTTCGAAGTTGTTGCTTCCCAGGAGAGAGTCCTCTATCCTGTAAATTGTAGCAAACATTCTTTGCTTCTAGCTGTATGACCGGTCTTAAAACAACACATTGTATAGCATCTCACCATGCATTCAAAAGAGCAGCAGAATCAATCATTGTGCACTGAGAGAGGCATAAAATCCTCATTCATTTCAGATAGGCACCTATATTTTGGGGCTTATCTAAGTCCCTGGACCTTTCAGACTTCCCTGATCCTCTAATACCGTGGTTTTCAAACTTTGATTGTACACAACCCCCTTCTTTGTGTCTGTAGTTGTTCACCTTCCCCAGGCCCCAGCCAGCAGCCTCCACTCTTGGTCACCCCGCTCTGAAGGCAGCGTGGAGAGCAGCAGCTGCTGGCTGGGAGCCCAGCTCTGAGGGCAGCGCTGCTGCTAGGAGCAGCGGAGAAGTAAGAGTGGCATAGTATGGCAATGCCACACTTGCTTCTCTGCTGGTGATGCTGATGATGCTACCCTCAGAGCTGGGCACCGAGACAGCAGTCACTGCTCTCTAGCCACTGTAGCCCAGTTTGAGAACCTCTGCTCCATTCCCTATGCTGTGATATTGAAAAGGGAGTGATATTAAAAAGCATCCAAGACTGCTACTGCCGTGTCCCCCTTCCTAAGGGCAGTCAATGGACACTCGCCTGTGTAACGGAAGTCAGAATTTCATCCCAGCTGTAACCTGGGGAAGGGCTTTGGTTCATCAAAAGCAAAGGATTCCCAGAGAAATGAGGCTGCTCGGAGTCCAGGCTCCCTCGCTCTGGGTGTTTGTTAAAGCAAGAAATAATCTGTTCAGTGACGTGGTGATTAAGGCCCCCAAGCTGTTAACAAGTATTGGATCCTCACTCTGCCTCCAAGCTGAGCCTAAAGACTTAAGTTAATGACCTGCCAAATCCTGAAAACCCATTGGCTTAATTAGACTACAGTGCGTGCTCCTGAATAAAGTAACAAGCCAGCGATGCGCCGCCTGCCAATAAGTCAGTCACTGAAAAGGAGTAATGGCCTCAAGTTGCACTGGGGGAGGTTTAGGTTGGATGTTATGTGGGGAGGGCAGAGTGAGAGTAACCAGCTTCAGCAGTGTTTGAGTCAGTCCAAGCCAAGCATCAAATCTGTGGGGGATGGACATGATCTCTCCTGCTTCCCCATGCATCACCTCTGCTTCCCTTCATGACTCTATCCCAAGGATACTGTGTATTTAGGATGGGTTTTTGACAGGAACCTAAAGGATTTGGAAACCTCACTGCCTTAGGCTCTCTTGACATATCAAGGCCATAATCCCATGAAGTGAAATCACCAAATACTGCCCAATTCCAGCAAGTCTTCACCAAGCTATACCCACCCTACCTATTAGTTTTTAATGTAGGCCATAATTAAAGGATAGGGGACTCTATCCTTCGTTACCTATTATCTGGTGAGAGAGAACCACAGCACAAAAACTTAAAACTCACCGAAGACTACCCAGAACTTCCCATCCAGCGTGTTATGGATAACATACCCAACAATGCCTGAAATCATGTCCACCATTCCAAAGTAAGCACATTAATACTGACCCTACAAGGTTTCAACCAACCACGTAGACTTGGACTATGTTGGGACAGGTCTGAACAAACCATGGAAGATGCGGCTACTTGATGCACAAGTGGAGGATCAAAGACTCCCCTTCGTGCCACTGTGAGATCATCCAAACCATCAAACACGTCAGTGCAGTGCCCCAAATATGGATCCAGAAGTGAATTGGATGATATCCCCAGCGTCACAGAGGAAGCTGACCCTACCACTGTCTCGAGAGAATGTTGCTCTGCAGAGGCGATAGCAGACATGAGAGAGAGACACACCCTATGTATCATCCTGTATTTGCTCTCGAGATGTTGACTCCCACCTCTCAGCCCACAACACCAGCCTCCACCATCCACATGTTACATCTTCCTGCTTTCTCCCATGCTTCCCCTCACGCTTGGGAACAGCTCCCCATAAACCTCCTCATGACTCCTCTGCAAACCTCTTCTTAAAACTCTTATTTGCTGGGATACCTACAAAAAGCTTGACACAGGTTAGGAAGCTGGGGTAGTGAGACCACTGCCTATGAGGCTAACCAGCATTGTTTCCTTGTGCTTCCATGTCTATCCTATTGTCTCTTGCTGTCTTTTGTCTTGTACTTAGATCAGAAGCTGTAAGGGAAAGGAACCATATTTTTGTTCTGTGTTCATACTGCACCTAGAAAAATGGAGTTCTGGTCCATGACTACAGCTCCTAGGTGCTACGGTAATACGAATAATTAATAATAACAACATCACAGCTTGTTATTCATTATGCACCCAAGTTCTGCTGCAGCAGGTAGAGCCAAAGCTGGAATCACTGTGAATAGCTGTGCTTGGGATTTCAGAGCATTTTTAGCTTAGCAGTGGCTAATTTTATCATGAAAGGCGTAATTAACATTCTCCTCCTTAGTAACTTGTTTGCTTCTCACCATCGTCATAAGAAATGCCCAGGGCCTCGAAGCCAGTGTGTTGCCACTGTAACTAACAAAATGCAATTAGGGGATGAAACGCATGGGGCACATTGAGCCTTCTGGTTGACAGACTGACAAGAGAACAAATTTCCCAGTCTCTGGCATTCAGAGCAGAGATATTGTCTCTCTTCATAGAACCATGACCAGATAAATTCACCTATTTGTAATACTTGTTTGTGGCTTGTCAAGCAGAAAGAATGTCGCTAAGGAAATATTGAGAGCTATGCTTAATTTATTTTTCTGCATGGATTGTATGCCGAGGCCACACGTAATTCCAGCTATCCAAGACAATCCAGTCAAAAGCTTCATGGCTTCCCCAAACTTTTCACTGTCACAAATCCAGAGATTATGATGTATAAGGAGCTGCATGTGTAATACAATCTGTGCAATGACAATATAGATACATTAGCTCATATAGAACATCAATAGATTAATCTGCCTCACAGTGGCACTTCTCAAAGGATTCAGTCAGTGAACTAAAATGTGATAGTGTTGTCAAGGAAATAGGGCACTGGGCTGGGAGTCAGGAGATATGAATTCTAATCTCAGTTCTGCCACTAACCTTCTGTGTAACCTTGGGCAAGTCCCTTTTCCCTCCACCTGTTTTGTTTAGACTACAAGCTCTCTCAGCAATAACTGTCTCGCTATGTATTTGTGCAGTGCCTAACATAAGGGGCCTATGTCAGGACTTTGGTACATAAATAATACTAATTTTCTGAACCTCTCAACGTTTGAAGTTCCCTTCCAACATTTGAAGTTCACTATAAATGACTAGATCATCTCTACTGTGAATTCTGGGCCACTATCTCTCTCTGATTTGGGGCACTGCATCAGGATTTGATACCCTTTAAATGGCTCTTAGAGAAATATTTCTTTGGCTTCAGCCAACCAACCAGTTTGATAATGAGTTTAGCAAGCTGAACCTTAGCTGTTCATTCCTCTGGGTTATTAGATCAGTAATGTCTTTGAACTGGTTACATTTTACTCACCCTCTGATTAAGCTTCTACAGAAGGGAAGTGAAACAGCCAGCTTCCCTGACATCAAAGGGCAAAACAAAAAAAGCTGTAGCGCTGTCAAAGCAGTGGGGTCACCCAGAGTCTTTTGAAATGCTAGAAATAATTAGAAGGAACCTCAGTGAGAGGAAAATATATTCATGCTAGAAAATCTTCTACCAGATCTTTCATCTGCCAGTCTTGCTCAGGCTTTATAATGCACACATTTATAGAGAGCACCTGGGTGATTTGATGTTAGTGTTTGTTTATTCGTGTGAGTTTGGGATGGTTATTACTCACCCACAAGTGGCTAAAGTGAAAATTAAGGAGGCATTCTGGAGCTCTGTGTGACCCAGTGGCTAAAAGAGTTAATATCTTTATCAATGATTTGCAGGATGGCATGGACTGCACCCTCAGCAAGGTTGCAGATGACACTAAACTGGCAGGAGTGGTAGATATGCTGGAGGGTAGGGATAGGATACAGAGGGACCTAAACAAGTTAGAGGATTGGGCCAAGAGAAATCTGATGAGGTTCAACAAGAGCAAGTGCAGAGTCCTGCTCTTAGGACGGAAGAATCTCATGCACTGCTACAGATGAGGGACCGAATGGCTAGGCAGCAGTTCTGCAGAAAAGGACCTAGGGGTTACAGTGGATGAGGAGCTGGACATGTGCCCTTGTTGCCAAGAAAGCTAATGACATTTTGGGCTGTATAAGTAGGGGCATTGCCAGTAGATTGAGGGATGTGATCGTTTCCCTTTATTCCACATTGGTGAGGCCTCATCCGGAGTACTGTGTCCAGTTTTGGGGACCACACTACAAGAAAGATGTGGAAAAGTTGGAAAGAGCCCAGAGGAGGGCAACAAAAATGATTAGGGGGCTGGAGCACATGACTTATGAGTAGAGGCTGAGGGAACTGGGATTGTTTAGTTTACAGAAGAGGAGAATGAAGGGGGATTTGATAGCTGCTTTCAACTATCTGAAAGAGGGCTCCAAAGAGGATGGTTCTAGACTATTCTCAGTGGTAGCAGATGACAGAACAAGGAGTAATGGTCTCAAGTTGCAGTGGGGGAGCTTTAGGTTAGATATTAGGAAAAACTTTTTCCCTAGGAGGGTGGTGAAGCACTGGAATGGGTTACCTAGGGAGATGGTGGAATCTCCTTCCTTAGAGGTTTTTAAGGTCAGGCT
Source organism: Dermatemys mawii (assembly GCA_007922305.1). Classification (NCBI taxonomy): domain Eukaryota; kingdom Metazoa; phylum Chordata; order Testudines; family Dermatemydidae; genus Dermatemys; species Dermatemys mawii. The sequence goes on from ML677387.1 coordinate 10,609,632, forward strand.
TGACAAAGCCCTGGCTGGGATGATTTAGTTGGGAGTTGGTCCTGCTTTGAGCAGGGGGTTGGACTAGATACCTCCTGAGGTCCCTTCCAACCCTGATATTCTATGATTCTATGAACTTAAGAATGGCTATACTGATTCAGACCAAAGGTTCATCCGGCCCAGTATCCCATTCACCAGCAGTGGCCAAAGCCAGGTGCCCCATGGGGGGAGAACCTAACAGATTATTATCAAGGGATCTCTCTCCTGCCACCCATCACTCCCCTCTGACAAACAGAGGCTAGGCTCACCATTACTTACCCATCCTGGCTAATAACCATTAATGGACTTAACCTCCATGAATTTATCCAGTTCTTTTAAACCCTGTTATAGTCCTAGCCTTCACAGCCTCCTCAGGCAAGGAGTTCCACAGGTTGACTGTGCGCCGTGTTTTATTTCCTTTTACTTCCTTTTATTTATTTTAAACCTGCTGCCCATTAAGTTCATTAGTTCTTATATTATGGGAACAAGTAAATAACTTTTCCTTATTCATTTTCTCCACACCACTCATGATTTTGTATACCTCTATCATATCTTTTCCAAGCTGAAAAGTCCTAGCCTCTTTAATCTCTCTTTATATGGGACCTGTTCCAAAACCCTAATAATTTTAGTTGCCTTTCTCTGAAACTTTTCTGATGCGAGTATATCCTTTTTGAGATGAGGAGACCACCTCTGTGTGCAGTATTCAAGATGTGGGCACACCATGAATTTGTATAAGGGCAATAAGATATTCTCTGTCTTATTCTCTATCCCTTTTTAAACAATTCCGAACATCCTGTTTGCTTTTTTGACTGCTGCTGCACACTGTGTGGATGTCTTTAGAGAACTATCCACGATGACTCCAAGATCTTTGCCCCTTTCAGTCTTTGCTTAGCCAAACCATCCATACCAAACTCTTTTAATCTCTTCTCCTTCAGTCCAAACCCTTAATCAGTTTAGTTACTTATCCCTGAATTTTCTCCATTTTCTCAGCGTCTTTCTGATATAGCTCCATTTTGCCATTTCATTCTGGAATTGTACTCACTCTAGGACGCATTTTAAGACACAGTTCACATGAAAGGTGCCTTACAAAATAAAGCTGTGTTAAACTGCAAGCATAAATAATGCCTTAGGAGCAATGCAGAATCCATCTGCATCTGTAGAGACAGAATATCATGCCCTATCATCCTTTCAGTGAAATTTCCATCAAGAACTAGCTTTAGAGAATAGAAAGCAGCCAGGCAAAGCTCTGCTGTAGCATTTTGATCATCGGTAGTACCACATCCAGTTTAATTTATATTTCAATGTACTCCAAGATGACATGCAATAGGATTTGGTTACCTAGGGCCCTTATGCTGAACAGTTCCTTAATCCACAAATGCAATCAATGAGAACTTTACTCACTCTGAATAGCACTTTACCCAAGAGTTATCAGAATCTGGCCACCAATAATCTGCGGTGGTTTTATTTATTTTTGTTTTTATCTCCATTTAGTTTGTTGTTTTTCCCAAGCTGATCATAGAAATTAAACTGTAGAAAATTCATCAAAAATTTTCCCACAGAATTTTTCCACTGGAAAATGTTGCTTTTTCTAAATGTTCTGTGGGAATGTGTCATTCCAAAGAAAATTTTGTTTAGAGGGAAAAAATCGAAATGAAGCATACAAAACATTTTGATCTCAGCCAGATAGAAGATTTTAATTTTTCATTTTAAAAGAACTTTTTGCTTCAAAAATTATTTTTATCATTTATAATAGAATGTAAAATAATATACCATTCCAAAAAATCTGAAAAAAAATCATTTTTATTTAATTAACCTGAAAATATTTTTTTTAAAAAAAATCATTTCATGGATACTTCGAAATTTGAGGTCTCTGTTTTTGAATCAGAACAAAAGCACATTTCCAAAGTGGGGAAATTCTCTGCAAAATGGGAATTTACAGTTCCTGCATAGCACTACAGAATTGCAGATTGGTGCAATAAGCCAAATTTGCCTTTGGTGTAGCTCTGGAATTAGAGCATGGATAAGTGTGCCCCCATTAGTTCAGTAGGGATAAAATACATTACCAGCAACAGCATCTTTGTCAGGATCAGCCAATATGACTTTCTTTTGCGGTCAAGCTTGGTCAATATTTGTATGGAAGGCCTTCAGAGAAAACCAACCTATTGTTCTGTATTGACCTCATTTCCCTCCCTCCTATTCAACTGCCTAAGAATGGGTACATGAGAGAGAATATTTAAAAGTTCTTGACCTTAAGTGCAAGTACCTTGTCTAAAAGAGATAATACATCTATTGTTGTGTAAAGGAAACATACAATGGATGCAGTACCGTGGGATTTCTTAGGGTTTACTTGCATCCTTTCTAGAATTAAAAAAAAGAAAATTGATAACTGCTTGTACATTTATATGCTGGGTTGTAAATGGAATTGGATGCTTTTGTGAGATCAGAGACTGCATGATCCAGTGGCTAAGGCACTAAATGCGGAGTCAAGAGCCCTGAGTTTTGTTCATGGCTTCACCACTTTGTGTCCGGGGCAAGTCCTCTCAGTTCTCTGTGCCGGTTTCCTCGACTGGGAATAATGATAACCTCCATGAAGTGCTCTGAGATTCTCAAGTGAAGGAGGACCTGTAGTGTAGAAGGGCTAAAATATTGCCATGATACTGAATCTTGCTTCCAGGGCTCGGCAAACTTAGGAGCAGGAAGACATTTTCATCATGGAATATAACAGTACGAATATTTGTATGGGAAGGCAGGAACCCTCCCACAGCACTGAGTAGGTGGCATACAGTGAAATCAGATGGGTATATCCCACCCAACCAAATGTCCTGTGATTGCCAGTAGCTTGTGTTAAGAAAATGATTGTTAGGAAAATGTAACTTAGAATGTTGTAGTATGATTTTAAAATAACCTTAGACTTATAATCTCACTCCCTGTATATGTACTATTGACCCCTAGTTTAACATGCATTTTAAACTTGCATTCACCCTGTCACAGATGTGCAGGCGTCATAGTGTCTGAGTACCCCTAAGTGTTTTGAACCTCCTGTTTACCAGACATGTAAATGAAATAGATTAAGACCAACAATGGATGTAATAGCCATTAAGTGTTCCACCTGTGTAAGTGGATTGAAAGTCCCCCTCCCTTATCAACACAGGGGTATAAAATATCCTCACACATGTATTGAGGTGGGCCAGTTGTTTGGGTGATGACCCCTTCTGACTCCTTATTGCTTGCAATAAATCTTGTTTTTCCAGAAGTCTACTGAGTTATGCCTGTCCTTTGAGGTGTATTGGACTGAACTCCAAAGGAAATAAGCAGTTTTTGCAACACTTGCACCCCTTCCCATCTTTCCCTGCCTGCTTCTGTGTCTGTATATTTCACACTATTTTTCTCCGTCTGTGGAATGCATCCTTTCTTTATTGTGTAGCCTCCCTCTCCGCCTTGCTTTTGGCTGTAGGAAAAGGAAAGACTCACGTTTTTTCATACGCCCTGGTGTCGTGCTCCGGCCATTCCAGCAGACACACCACCCTGTTAGGAAGCTCTGCTGTCATCGAGTAATAACCCTGTGGGAACGCCAGCAATAAAGCCAGGAACCAAATAATGCCAATGACCACCTTGGTGGCTGTGGCTGACAATCTTGGTTGCAATGGATGGATAATAGCCATGTACCTGTAACAAAGAGAGAGAGAGAGAGAGAGGAGGAGGAGGAGGACGACTTTAAAAATGTAGCAGCGCAATGTGGGATGTAAAAAATGTGGATTCTTATTCAATGAGACTGTTAACATAGTAAAGGATCAGCTCCATGGGATTACAGGTAGCAGAATCTGGCAGAACAAGAAGAGCTGAGATCGGTTTATTTTGTAATGATCTCTATTCACGGGGTTTGAACCCATGACCTGCAGCGTCAAAGCACCATTTGAGCTAACGTACTATCTCTGTAAGGGTATGGTTACACTTACAAGATTATAGCGCTATTGGTTATAGTGGTCCCCTTATACAGTAATATGTATAGCGCTATTGTACGTCCACACTCAGACGCGCCGGCGGTATAGCATGGCCACATTTGGGGCACTTAATGCAGCATTAAGAGCAGCGCATTAGGGCAGGTATCCCAGCATTCAGCTGGGTGCAACGTGCTTTTTAAACGAGGGGGGTGAGGGGGGACGCGTTGTGTGTATGTGGAGGGAGAGAGACAATGGTTTTCCCGTTCTTCTGAGAGCCTGTCAGTGAGCCTCCGTTCACAGAAGGCTTTGTTTTCACACAGGCTCCCTCCTTAAACATTTGCACTGCTTATCTGCCGAGTTAAGAGAGAAACTCTAAAGAGGTACTTCCGCATTCCTCCAGCCGAGTTCAAAACAAAGGGAAGAGACGTCAATTGCCTTAAATGGCTCTAGGCATCTCAAGAGATCACTTGTAGCGCAGTGGGTGTCCACATTCTTGCTGTAGCGCTACAGCGGGAGCGCTACAGCCCTTATTCCCCATGCGGAGGTGGATTACGAGAAGCGCTATAACTCTGCGGTTATAGCGCTCTACGTGCCTTGCCAGTGTGGACGGGGAGGAGGTTATAGCGCTTATGGGGGCTTTATAGCACTATAAAATGCCAGTGTAACCAAGCCCTTAGCCTCTATATGGGCCAGGCAGCAGAGGGAGGATGCAACACACACATACAGGCATGTTAGACACCCCCATAATACAGTCCCCCCAAAAAGAGCACTACTTCTTGGCTTGTGTGATAGTGATTTGGTGGCATAAAGTTGGTGGTTTCTAAATTAACTGGTGTTTTCTCAGGTCTTTTTTTCAAACTTCTCCTTTCATAGCTTTTTACCATTTGTGGCGGGGGCGGGGAGGCTCTTTCCCACGGTAGCGCATAGAGTTCGATTTCCCTTTCTAGTTCTGGCCAGTTTGGGATGAAGAATGATTTGCAGAAGTTGTTGGCATAATTTTGAGTCAGGAATAAATGTGACAACCACCGCGCCCCATTCATACATCAGAGCAGAGGTGAAATTCAGCAAGTGGTGAGCCCAGCACGGCATCCGACAGCTGGTTGGTGACCTATACAAAGTGATTGCTTAATCCAGTTCCTAACAGACAAGTATCCATCGTTATCTTTCCAACTGGTGATAATGAGCAATCTCAGCAGAAAGACAGAGGGGTGAATCTGTAGGTACTCTAAGGCCCCCTTCAATGTAGTATTGGAGCATCTAATAATTTCTATCCACACTGCATCTCTGTGAGGTAGGGATGTGTTATCCCCATTGTACAGATAGTGAACTGGGGCACAGAGACACCATAGTGAGACGGAGCCAGATTTTAAAAGGTATAGAGTTACCTAACTCCCATTGAAATCAATGGCAGTGCGGTAATTAAAGATCTTTAACAAGCCAGACCTAGGGCATGCAGGAAGACTCTGGCAAAGCTGGGAATTGAACCAACATGGTCTGAGTTATAGCCTGTTGCCTTAACCAAAGGACTCCTTCCTCTTTTTGAATGCCCCACATGGGGACAGGACTCTCTCAGCCTTTCCTATAACTGCAATTCATAGGCATGGGTTACAGATATCGCTGACAATTTTGAGGTGTCTCCCAGGGTATGTAAGTAACAATCACATAGTTTTCCTTGATGGATTCACACTGCAAGGAGTTTGGGGCATGGGGGGGAATAGGCTGAGTACTGCTGATCTGGCTGTTTTTCCTTATTCACTTCCCCTACTTCCTTTGTCATTGTGAGTATACAATCACATGCAATTTATTTTATTGTATAGTGTTCATTCCTTTTCCTGACTTCATGTATGCAATTTTTGTCAAGCCCAGACCTCTGTGCATCTGATACTTTTCACTATATGAAAAGAGGGGTTATTTTGGACCGAAACCCATAATAGTAGTTTGTGTCTGCTGAGCTGGTCAGGCATGTGTTCATGTTAAATATGGTGCTAAATTGTAGCCCTTTCTCCTTTCTGTGTCTGAAAACCTCTGTTACCTGAGTGTATATCTTGTAATTAACATTAATACCTCTAGGCAGGTTGCAATTTCCCTGAGTTTTGTTCCAGGAACCTGCTGGTTATTTATTTTTTTCTTTAGAATAAAGCCAAATAGGAGGAAAGGGGAAAAATCAATATTTGTTGTTGATTTTTTGGGTGGTTTTTCTTTAAATAATTACAATAATAAATAATTTTATAAGAGTTCAAAAAGAAGGGATAATATGCGAACGGGCTTATCACTGGTAAAGGTAAATAATATTGAAGAAAAAATAGTGTCCCTGCTAGCTGCCCTGACGTAGCAGATGCTGACACCTTGCAGGATGGCTTCCGGTTAGAGGAGAAATCAATGATACAGTGTCTGGTGTATTGTTAATGCAACTGTTTATTTATGGAATATACACCAGTCCTTGAACAGAGGTAGTCACAATCAGCATGCAGGCAATCTTTCTTTCAGGAATCTCAGCCAAAACACTAATGTCCACTTCCTGGGGGCAAGAATTGACTCTAGAGAGATTAAGGCAGAGAGTAACCTCTGTCTGTTTGACATAGCTCCCTAGAAACGGAACGACATCACAAAACAACAGTGCAACATTTCTTCAAAGGCTGATCAGTGCACGTAGGCTGGGGGAAAGAACTTGTAAAACTGTGTGTAATGGTGCCACTAGTGACACCTGCCATAACAGGAAATATTGTGTAAAGCGGTGGATGTTACTGTGAAGTCTTATAGGGCAGCTGTTCTCAACCTTTCCAGACTGCTGTACCCCTTTCAGGAGTCTGATTTTTGTCTTATGAACCCCAAGTTTCACCTGACTTAAAAACTACTTGCTTACAAAACCAGACATAAAAAATACAAGTGTCACAGCACACTATTATTGAAATATTGCTGAGTCTTTTTTACCATACGATTACAATATTAATATTCCAATTGATTTATTTTATACTTGCATTTCGGTGTCTAGTGTACAGAGCAGCATAAACAAGTCATTGTATTAAATTTTAATGTGTACTGACTTTGCTAGTACTTTTTATATAGCTGCTGGCTGTAAAACTAGACCTATCTAAATGAGTTGATAAGTGGAAGACCTCTGGTTGAGAACCACTTTTATAGAGGGTGAGTGTCCAAAATGAGAGTGCTGGGTGGAAGGAGAATCTTTTAGATCACATGATCTGTTTTCTCAAATGCAGTGAAAAAGGTAAAGCTTCAGTTTCATGTTGCAAAATGAGAAAGGTTCTGGGAAAGGAAAAAGTTGCATTAAGACTAGAATGGGGTTTAGGAGACTCAGATTCAAATTCTGGCTCTGACACACATTCCCTATGTGATCTTGGGCAAATCACTTAACTTCCCTGTGTCTTAGTTTCTCATCCATGAAAAAAAAATGTCCTGTCTCTTTAGATTGTAATCTCTTTGGGGCATAGGCTGTCCCTTGGAAATCTTAGTCTACTGCCCAGCAGCTGTGCCTGTTTTTGGTTAGTGATATTCTAATACAACTAACTAACAGTAGTGCATAAGGCAGGCTGCTTTTACTATGACAAAAACAGAGGGTGAAATTCACCTCTCTAAAATCTGGTTTTGCAGCACAGATGTTAGCCAACCATTTTGGAAGGATTAATTGCACATGGCAAAAATTCCCTCTTGCCTCGAGTGTTTGGGGAAAGTGTAATTTTCTGGCCCAAGGAAACTGACTCGGTTTCCGCATGCGTATTGGTGCATACATTGTCTCATCCTTGGAGAAGGAAAGACACATGCAGAGGAGTCTCACCATCTGTACATCCAGTAACTCTGGACTATGTCAGATTTCTGCTTCCTGCCACTTCACTTGCCTACAACATGGCTCTCTTGTATTGCAAGTCAAATGTAAATATTTCTGCAGCTCAGTGTGGGCTTTTAAATCCTCCCAGAATAAAATGGCTGACAGGCACAGTCTCTATGTTCTGTATTTTGGACCCTGGGTCGCCTTGAATCTCTCAAGCTACTAAGCAGCCTCAGGAGAAGCTACTGTCTCTGTAGGAATTCATGAGTTATGCAGAAGGGACAGGCTGATCAATGTAAAACAAGGGGTTATTAAACAACACACACTTTGTGTCAAATGGAGGAAAGAGAAACTCTCCCTTTCCTCCCACACGGGAAATGTTTCCATAGGGACGTTTCTCTTGTTTACTGGTCGGAGGCTCAACTTCTGCATCCCAGGCTTAGCCAAATTCCCCTCTTCTCCAGTAGCACAGCCCTAGGGGCTGCAAAGGAATCACAGTAGCATAATGGAGAGGAGAACTTGACCCTTTCTCTTCAAGGCTTCAGGGACGCCTTGGGCAAAGTTAAGGTCTATTGTTGTTCTGGCCATTTTAAGGCTGCGAAGTTTATCCCCGCTCCCCCCGTTGTCCTTTGTTTTTGGTTTTTCCTCCCTATGGGACTGGGATGTAGAATAACTCAAGTTTCGAGGTTCCTTTTCTTTATTCTGCCCCTGTGCTCATGCCTCACATACAGATGCAGCCACATAGGGCCTGGGAGTGCATTACTATCTATTATTTGTATATCAGTTCCTAGAAGCCCCGGTCAGGGACCTGGGCCCCGCTGTGCTAGGTGCTGTGTAAACACAGAACAAAGACAGCCCTGTCCCAAGGAGCTTACAATAGAATCCTTGGCTCTCTGAGGACTGGATGTGTTCTCCTCCAAAGCCCTTGTTCAAAATTTAAGTTTTCCAAAGGTGGGGGAGAAGGAGGTGTCATTAGGGAGAAACAAGAAGCACCCCCTCTTTGATGGTCCATGAGCTCCCCTATAAAATAGACCTGGCAGCATTTTACAGCAGAGATAAGCTCAAGCTATAACACTTGGATCCAGTCTTTGAACACCCCGAATCTGGAGGTGTATTCAGATCTTGAGTTTGGGGGTCAGGCCTTTCTGAAGATAGGGGCCATTCTTCGCCCTCTGTGTATGAAGTCAAGTTCTGATGCAAATGCCTCCCTCTCCCCCGTCTGCGCACCAAAAAAAAAAAAATTGGATCTAGGAGTTTGCTTTGAGCTCACATCGTGTTTGAGGCAATGACTCAAAACATTAGCGCTTACTATATGGTGGCTACCATTTAAGGCTATTACCAGAGAAGGCTGTCGTGTTTAATGGGGCGGAAATGGGCTGTGAGCCCCCCGCACACACACACACTGCATGGTAGCACATGCCACGTCTGAGATGGCTTAGCACTGGTCTCCTTTGTAAACCCATTTAGAGCTTGATGCTGCAAGGTCCTGAGCACACCTGTTAGGTGCTGAGCACCCTCAACTCCCATGGGTCTTAGAGAATTGAGGGCAGTCACACACTCTAGAGAACTTTCCTCCTCAGCTGAAGTGCTTCACAGCTGTGAAAACTGTCCCAATGATGAAATGGGCAAATCATTCTGAAAATGATAAAATAAAATCCAGCCAAATAGCCTAGAGATTCCTTTTAATTGTCATCTATTTGTCTATGACACTGGCTGCTGAAGTGCTCCTGATGGAGGCAAGACACCAGAATAAATGTGGCAAGTGATACGGAAGAGGAAGAGGCCCACAGAGAGTGTGAGACACAAAGGGGAAAGAGAGCGTGGGGGGGAAGAGGTAGTACAGCATAGACATACTGACGAGGGAAAGCAATACAGGCAGAAGGAAGGATGCTTAGGGGATAGCATTGGGACTTAGGAGACCCCAGATTCAACTCCTTGCTCTGGGCAAGGACCTTAGGCTGTCACTCAGGGCTGGCCTAGGATAGAAAGTTAGGTCCACTTAGCTGCGTCCCTCCGGAGTGTGAAAATTCACACCCCTCAGAGGTGTAGTTAAGCCAACCTAAGCCCACCTAAGCCTCAATGTAAACAGCACTAGATCAATGGAAGAATTCTTCCCAGGGCTGGTTTTGTTTAACATCTTCATAAATGATCTGGATGAAGGATGGATTGTACCCTCAACAAGTTTGCAGATGACACTAAGCTAGGGGGAGAGGTAGATACAGTGGAGGGTAGGAATAGGGTCCAGAGTGACCTAGACACATTGGAGGATTGGGCCAAAAGAAATCTGATGAGGTTCAAGTGCAGAATCCTGCATTTGGGACAGAAGAATCCCAGGCACTGCTACAGGCTGGGGACCAAATGGCTAAGCAGCAGTTCTGCAGAACAGGACCTGGGGATTACAGTGGATGAGAAGAGGGATATGAGTCAGCTTTGTGCCCTTGTTGCCAAGAAGGCTAACGGCATATTGGGCTGCATTAGTAGGAGCATTGTCAGCAGGCCTAGGGAAGTGATTATTCCCCTCTATTCGGCACTGGTGAGGCCAGACCTGAAGTACCGCGTCCAGTTTTGGAGCCCCATTGCAGAAAGGATATGAACAAATTGGAGAGAGTCCAGTGGAGGGCAACAAAAATGATCAGGGGGTTGGGGCCCATGACTTATGAGGAGATTCTGAGGGAACTGGGCTTGTTTAATCTGCAGAAGAGAAGAGCGAGGGGGGATTAGATAGCAGCCTCTGTGATCAAACTAGCTACCATCTCTCAGAGAGGTGGGTTTACTATAGCATCAAGAACCCCAGCGGCACAGCTGTGCACCTGCAATTGTGCCACTGTAACACTTCTAGTGTATTCACACCCTTAGGCTCCTATGGCCTAAGTCTTGTAGCATGTCAATGGGACTTAGACAGCTGGGAGCCGAAGGGCCAGGTTTTCAAAGGTCTTTAGACACCCAAGATGCAGATATGTCCTTAGGAGGACTTACACTCCTGCCTAAGCAGATAAGGAAGCCAAACCTTCTTAGGTGAGTTTGAAAATCCCACTAGGCACCTTCCTTTAGGGGCCTAAATATCTTAGAAAACCTGGCCCCAAATCCCTTTTGAAAATGGGATTTAGGAGCCTACGTCAGTCAGGTGCTTTTTTTATCCTTCGTGTCTCTGGGTCTTAACAACCCATTGGAAAGAAAACAGATTTCCCCGTGCATGGGTGTTGAGGGTATAGATACAATAAAAGGCTTAGGAAATGCTCCAAGACTATGGTAATGGGGCTATGAAAGCATTTAAATTAGATGGAAATGTCTAAACATATGACGAGAAAAATGATACCACTATTTTGTATTAAAATATCTTGTAATTATATAATAACTGTATCACTGTGCAGAGAATAATTATATCATTATCACAACCACCTCCTTTTTTTCCTTCTTGACATGAACATTTGATGAGAAATACAAACCTCCTTAACTCCCCGATAAAAGCAGAGAACCAGGGCTGTCAGCTCACTTGTGTTTGTGGGAGAAAAGTATCCCATTCTCCCCGCCAGCTTCACAGCTGACCTCTGCCTGCCCATGCACCGGACATGCTGGCAAGTCATGGAGCACAACGACTGAATTTAGTAGCCAGTGAGCTCGTTCCTAGAGAATCGTATCCCGGAGGTGGAATTCTACGGGGCAGCTCACAACTTCTTGAGATTAAATTCTAGAGTGTTTAAAGATAATTTTCTATAGAAACATATTTGGGGTGGGAGAGAAGGGTAAGGAACAGTGCCCCAACCTCTGTTGGTCAGAGGGAGGTGATGGATGGCAGGAGAGAGATCACTTGATCATTACTTGTTAGGTTCACTCACTCCAGGGCACCTGGCAGTGGCCACTGTCGGTAGACAGGATACTGAGCTAGATGGACCTTTGGTCTGACCCAGTTCGGCCGTTCTTATGTTCTAAGGGGAGGCTATAGCTTCTTCTGAAGGACTCACCTTCTCTTATGTATTAGGATATGTCTGTACTGTAATCAGGTGTAGACATACATGAGCTAGTTTTAATCTAACTTCGGGCTTGTCTACACTACCGCGCGGGGTCAATCTAAGATACACAACTTCGGCGACATGAATAGCGTAGCTGAAAGTCGACATACTTAGATCAGCGTCTTCACTGGTGATGCTCTCCCGTTGACTCCGTTTGCGCGTCCCGTTCCGGTGGCGTATTGGAGGTGACGGGAGAGTGTGTCTATATTCGGGTACTGATTGCACATAGGCTAGTTCTTTGAGGGATTATCCAGGGTTCCATGCTTCACTGCTCTGGGACTAGAGCTAGAGAGAGTAAAGTTAGCTCAACTATCGCAGTTTGAGCTGTAATTGCAGGGTGCCTTGTATATTATAGATGTACTCTGAGAATCAGGTAGTGGAGGGGTAGCCGTGTTAGTCTGTATCCACAAAAACAATGAGGAGTCCGGTGGCACCTTTAAAGACTGACAGATTTATTTGGTGCATAAATCTGTTAGCCTTTAAGGTGCCCCCAGACTCCTCGTTGTTCCTGAGAATCAGATATCTGATTCCTATCTGTGCAGGTCCTTGCAATAAAGTGTGTGAAAAGTCTTAGTAAGCAGCCCAGCTCTTTCTCATGGTCTTGCAGAGATTCTCCTCACACCTCATTAACCCTATTGACTTCAGTGGGGCTACTCCTGATTCCCACCAATGTGATTGGGAGGTAAACCAGGCTTTCTCCATTTCTATATGAAAACCATTGAATGTGCCAGTATTTTTTTTCTGCAGCACTCCAAGATGGGCCTGAAGCAAACCCCAGAGCTGGATACTCCTGAAGTATAGGAAGGGAATCCAGGCTTTTATGGTTTAGGCTGATCTCTATACAATAGTTCTGATTTGTGTGTATCTGAATGGGAATTCCCGGTCTCCTAGCCTTGCTTGTCCTTCATCTCAGCTCTGCTTTGCATAGTACAGTTGGCAGTCCCTTCTCTTAACCAACTTTGCCCAAGCCAGGGTTTAGGGAAGACCCCGTTTGATGACATGAGGTAGCACAAACTCTTACTCTGGGAGCTACAGACCCAGAAAGAACCACACAGTTGATCTGCATACAGCAGCCTCCATGAAGAATCCCTCTGTGTATTCATAGAAAACTAAATCTGTCTCTTCTCTGACCCAAGGGACACAACCCAGAGCAGAACTAATCCCGTGCTTGCAGCTTGTTGCCATGGAATGTGCAATAGCGAGGTACCTATAGATATTCACACCCCGGGTTGCCAAGAGACAGCAATTCAACATAAAAACAGTTCCTGAGTATGTTCCGGGTGATGTTTGTCCTTATTATTATTTCTGATTTTCAGTGTTTACTTTTGAAACATCATAGCATATTTTTTTTCTGGAAATCAAAATTGTGGTTTATTGGTGTTTCCAAAAATTAGTTTTTCTGGACTTCTGTTAAATCTTGGTCTCTCTTGCACCCTTTTCTCTCAGGGACGACGTTGCAGAAAAGCCACCACCTCTCTCAAATAATTTTCAGCACCGCACAAACGCTAAATTTGTTTGGTTTGTTTTTTGATTAAAAAAGAAAAAACTTCTTTTCCAACACTTTTCTGCTTTGGGGGTTTACTGAGCTTAACCGAGCAGGGAATTCCAGAGCATTCCATCCCAGTACTACCACGGACTGACTGACTTCGTACACAGTTTGGTTCTAGCCATGGCTGTCCCAGGACAGTAGAGAGACGAGGTGGCTGAGGTGATATTTTTTTACTGGACCAGCTTCTGTTGGAGCGAAAGAAAAGCTTTTGAGCTAAGCGGAGCTCTTCGTCAGGTCTGGGAAAGGCCCTCGGAACGTCACAGTTAACTACAAGGTTGAACAGGTTGTTTAGCATCCGTAATTAAGGCAGAGGTTTTCAAACGGTGGGATGTGCCCCCACATGGGGGCGCGGAGGGATGTTTGTGGGGGGCGAGCTGCAACGCCAGGAGGGGCTCAGGGAGGGAGTACCATCTCCACCTCTGGGAGTCAGTGTCCACATCCACTGTGAACACACCCATTTCCACTCCTGGCAGCCTCTACGCCCAGCACTGCCTCCTCCCCCAGATCGCGTGGCACGTGCCTCCCCCTCCCATGAAAGCCTGAGAGGAGAAGGGCAGGTACTGTGTCTATTTTTGTCTGGGTTGGGGGCGCTCAACCAAAAAATGTAGCTCAAAGTGAGGGCCTCAGCTCAAAAAGTTTGAAAACCACGGTTTTAGGGGATGACATCTTGTAACTCACTTCCCATGCATGTGGTTCAGTTTCTCCTTCTTTAAAATGGGGATAAAACTGCATGGAAAGGGGGGCATGAGTCAGATCAGCTAGTTAGTTTCTGTAAAGGATTCTCCCCAAGATGCTAATGATTAATGTTGCTAATGATTAATGTTGTTAGTGTTCCGATCCTATGTCTTACATTAGGGACATCATGGCTTTGGTCTAGGTTGTGATCTCTTGCCAAGGAGAATCTTTTATAAGCCCCTCAGTACAATTCTTTATTAGAGCGGGTAAAAACCTGAAACTTTAATGAAAGCTGAAAAATATGAACAGAGTTTTCAAGAAAAAGACCAACTCTCTTCTGCACTAACTGCTTTCCCTCCCCTTCTTCCCCATTTTATTCTCATCTGTTGTTCAACACATCATACAGGAAGGAATTAAAGGGATTAAACATTTTATTCCCTCCTTTTCCACAGCCTTATCCAGATTTCACTTCTCCTTGGCCATTTACCTTTGCGTTTACACCTGCCTGAGCTCTCTCTGGTTGTGGTGACTCAATATCACCATCTAATAATATTTAGCGCTGCTGTCGTGCATTTTGTTCAAGGGCCTCACAGAAAATATTAAGCCTCAGAACGTCTTTTGAGGTAGATGCTGTTATGCCCATTTTACTGAATGGCTAACTGAGGCCCAGTGGCATTGGGTGACTTGCTCAGTGCCATACAATGAGTCATGGGGTGGGGTTGAAGTTAAGGACTTGTGACTCCCAAGCAACCTGATTAAATCACTAAGACCACACTTCATCCCAAAGCAGAGAATAGAATCAAAAATATTGTCTCCTTGTCCTTGGCTCTGAAACACTAGATGACTCCCTCCCTCTCTATGGCAAAGTCTTCATTCATAGATGAGGGTTATTGATATAGCACCAGCTGTCTGATAAAGCATCTAACACATGTAAGAAAGCAAAGACCCTGCTACAAAGAGTACAAGGAGTACTTGTGGCACCTTAGAGATCAACACATTTATTTAGGCATAAGCTTTCATGGGCTAGGGCCCACTTCATCAGATGCATAGAGTGGAGTGATGAGTGGGGATCAGACTTGAGGCCAGCTGTGAGGGAATGAGGCTTGGCACCAAACACAAGCTGTATCTCCCCTCTCTTTGCTTTAACAAAGCACGCTGAACTGCAGGAGCATGCCTGGCATGCTGAGAGGCTAAGGTAGGATTTCTGGGCTGCATGAGGCATAGAGGGCACACATCCTATTGCACAAAGTCAGTTGTGTGGGCTGCACCATAACTAGCACCATCCCTGGTTTGACCAGTACCAGTTGCTTTAAAGAAAGGTGCAAGATACTCTGCAGTAGGCAGTTTAGAATAACTTCGCCCCAAGGAAAGTTTCCTCCTGACCCCTATTAATTACAGGTTGACATGTGCCCTGAAGCATGAGGGTTTGTATCCTTTCTGTAACTTGTGTGTGTAATTAGTATTAATGTTCACCCTTCGCGAATGAACAGAAGGTTGTTTGGGGCAGGGTTTACCTGGAAAGCTCCTTCCTGCTCAGTTTATGGTTTATGTTTTTTCAGAGGCCCCCTTGGGAGGAGTGACATGAATTTTAAATTGATTTTCAAGCCCAGCTGACATGAAAACATCTGATTCAAAGGGAAAAGAGAGACCAACTTCCCCGCCGTCTAAAGATTAGATGTCAGAGGACTGTGGCATGTATTGAAACCAAATCAATGTCAATAATTTATTACTGGGGGAAAATAACACGTCAATTGCAATTTTACTTTAAAAAAACCTCTGCGTTTTTTTTTAAATGAGCAAGTTTCCATTAAAATGGAAATTAGATTTCACAGGCAGGGTACAGAAGGATTGTGGCATGCAGGACTTGGGTGGATAGATGTGGCCTGATGGCAGGTTCAGGAAAGCAAAAAGGAGGTTGAAGCATTTAGGGAAGTTTCAGAAGGACAGCCTTGTGGGTAAGGCACTGGATGGAATTCAGAGTGGGTGTGTCTACACATTGTCAAGAATCAGAGGGGTAGCCGTGTTAGTCTGGAATTGGAGAAGTGACAGAGTCCTGTGGCACTGTAAAGACTAACTAAAGTATTAGAGCATAAGCTTTCGTGGGTTAATGCCCACTTCGTCGGATGCATGCCACTGCAGGTTGACATGTGGCATGCATCCAACGAAGTGGGTATTAGCCCACGAAAGCTTATGCTCTAATACTTTAGTTAGTCTTTAAGGTGCCACAGGACTCTTTGCAACTTTTGTGTCTACACAGCATTTTGGAGAAGCCTCTGAAGCCCATCCACCTCCCTAGGCTTCAGAGCCCAAGCGCTAATTTCAAACAGCTGGTTACACAGCTTTTTATGGAGCACGGGCTTGAACCCGTGCTAGGCTGTCTGTCTGTGCACCAGGCTGGAAGGCTCACTCCAAAATACGGTGTAGACGTACCTTTATGGGTTCTGTGCCTCAGTTTCCCCATCTATAAAATGTGTTCCTAGCACATAGGAGGGTGGTGAAGGTGACTGTGATAATGTCTGTGAGGCGCTCAGATGCTGTGCTGGTGACGGTCATAAATATCTAGACAAACAGTAAAAGAACCTGCATTTCACTTGTCCACACAAAGGAGGAGGAGGAAGTTGTGATAAAGGCACAGGCCTGAGTGATCTGAGTGCTGGCTTTTCTACAGAACATTGTCATGTTACAGGGCTTGTTTTCCAACATATGGAAGTGAACGGGATCGCTTCCTTGCTGGTGTGTACACAAGGGACCACGAAGGTGTTCGAGTGTGAAAAGCCCAGCTTCCCTTCTTAGCTAGCCTAGCAGATTTTGAGAAAAGGCTGCTGCTCAGGGGGTCTGATAAAATGATGCGGAGCCTTTCACCTGTTGCTCCCCAGTGTGAATCCAGCTGAGGTTCGTCTCTGGAGGATGCTTGGTGTTCTGGGGTAAGATAGATTCACAGTGGCTGTGTAATGTTCAGCATCATAATTCCTAGCTCCCAGGTGCCCTGCTGGCCAGTGGAATTCATGACCCCACGTTAGGAGCCCAGGCTCCTTCTCAATTTAGCCCTTAGTGGGTTCCCTCCCATTCTCAGTGAACAAGTGATCCCAGCGTTTGTCAACCTACAGAGAGGGGGTGAGTAGGGAGGCTGAAATACCCTCGCCCCAAGAGAGCAGAGTCACTCCAGGGATAAAGGAGACGTGAGGCTCCTCAGCTGACAAACTCCAGGACGGAGCTTGTGGGAGCCGGGATATAGGCCTCGCCGTGAACAGGTCCACAGCCGTCCAACTTGCTTCTAATGGAGCTGGGTCTCTGCCCGAGCCTTCCTACATGGAGAGCACATGGCAAGAGCGAGCTTTGCGGTTGTGCACAAAACAGCATTCAAACATTATGCCCCAGGCTGGGTTTATGATGGGAGTCAAGCCCCGATCAAAGGTAGAAACAGAACCAGCCCTTTTATTGAGCTTAACAATACAAGTTCCAGTCTCTGATAAGGAAGAATAGTGTTGAAGAAAGAGGCTAATGATTCTACTAGTTCATGTCCCAGCCCATTAATTTCTGTGTGCACAGCCCTGTTGGTTTGCTCTAAAAGACTGCCCTGTTAAAGGGATGTACAGTCGAGACTCCATTACGTATTCCAATAGTTTCCTTAGTTTCACCTTAATGGAAAAGAACATGTCAGCACGTAAAACACTATGTTCAGTCAGGCTTGTTTAAAAACCAACATACCCCTTTGTGCAGCACTGTTTGGTTTAGGTAAATCTGCAGAGTGCAGTACCTGGACATTGATCTCCCTCTGTGTCCTGAGGATGCTGGACATTTAATAGAGTGGTTTTTGCTGTATTCTGCATGTTGCTCTGAAAGCCGCTTGGAAGGGAGAAAAATCCGTGTAGCGTGGTCCTCTCTCAGTGTAGTTATGGGGAAAGCTCCTGCATCTGTTGTAGTGGCATGAATACTTCAACCCCTCTCTGCAAACCACACCAGCACTTGAACTGTACATAGCTTCCCAAAATTCCCTGTGAAACCCATCGTACTAATTAGACTCTCTTCCTGTTGCATGAGAAGTTAACTGCTCTGTGCAGGGTTGGTGTTTTCTCCCACTTATAGCCATGTAAATTGATTCACCCCTGCCTTTCCCCTTGAGAAGCTGTTTCCATCTGTACAAAGTGAGGTGTAAAATGCTACCCTCCATGCAAGGCAGTGGAGAATTCTGATTCAGGAGCATTTCACATCCATTTTGCTACACCTTGGGCAAGATGGGTTGTAAATCAGTCATACTGATGTTAGTGGAGTTATTGAATATACAGCAGTTTCAGAGCAGAATCAGGCACTCAGGGCTTTTTGTACAAGGTTGCTTGGAAACCCTCTTGATCAATCATTAGAGCTGGGCAAAAGTTTTTGGACTAAACTTTTTTCCTCCCCCCTGAAATGCAGATTTGGGTCGACTGAAACATTTCACAAATTCATGTTGAATTCACTGAATTGTTTTGGTCAGGAAACCCAGCTCCCCCTCCCTAAAAAAAAAATGGAAAAAATCTAAATATTTAATTGATCTTTTTAAACAAAGCATTTAAATTTGTTGATACTTTCATTCTGAAAGACATGTCATTAAACAAAATTAGAGTAAAAATAAGTGAGAACAAAATGTTTTGTTCTACCTGATTAACATTTTTTTTCACCTCTTTTGGTCTTCTGAAAAACTCCAAAACTTTTCATTTCAGGTCCACCCTGAATTTCCTTCAGTTAGTTATTCACACAGCTGAATTTCCTTCAGTTAGTAACTGAATTTCCTTTGGTTGGTTATTCACTCAGCTCTGTCAATAACACCCTGAACCCTGCTCACCTCAAAAACATTACAGGAGTATGTTTCACAGCTGTGCTAAATCTCTGCTCATCCCATCCCATGACTGAGCCATGAAAGGAGCAAGCAGCTCAAGACAAATTCTGCAGCACATCAGCTTCTTTGATAACAGATTCCTCCTCTGCCAAACAACCTCTGTCTCCCAGGTACTTGGTGGCATTTGGCTGAGGGTAAAATCTCAACCCAAAGGTTGCCAACGATGTATGGTGTGTAATTGAAAATGTAATTGTTTTCTCTGGGAATGTTAACAGCCACAGATGGGGGAAGAGAGATACTGTGAATCCAGAACCAAAACAGCATATTTGAAAACTGCTTATTGTAGTCTGTCTTGGCTGTGTCTCCCTTGACTCTACTTAATATTTGCTTTGGCAGCTAAACAGAGAGAAAAGGTGCATGTCAGGGGGAAGGGACTGTATGTTTTTCTTCAACCGCGTGTGGACAATTACATCTCACCCTCTCTTTTAATACAAAAGGACAAAATCTGAGCTGTTTTAGTTCTAAATTGCTATCAACTTGCACTATATTTATATGGAGTGTTTTTGAAACACATTCTAAATGCTAAATTCACACGCCCCAAAATCAGATGGTTTGAGCAATGATTATATCCAAGTAAAGGAGAGAGAGAATTTTTATTATGGTGTAAAGTACATTTATCTCAATTATACCAGATGGATCGAGAAAAATTCCAAGACCTGCCCACAGTTCTGATCAGCTCTTTACTAGGGTTGCCAGTATTGGTTGGCTATATTCCTGGAGGTTTCATCACATGCCATCTTTAATTAAAGATTAATCTTTAATTCCTGAAGACTCCAGGACAATCCTGGAAGGGTGGCAACCCTACAGTTTGCCTAGGGTGAAATTCCTCCTGTGCAGAGAACCAGTGCACAGCCTATACGCTACCAAAGCACGACTTTAAAAAGTGTAGGCAGAATCCTATACTCTAGTCCAGAGCCATGGCTACCTAGCAGCTCACAAGTTACTGCTATCTGGCCATCAGCATCCTGGCTGGAGTCTGCTGCACAGAAATCCATCTTCACATAAAGAGGTGTACTGGAGCTAGCTGCAGCCAGAGTGGATTCACCTAGGTCAGGGTTGGCTGGCTTTTTAAGAGGGGAGCTAGGAAGAGCCTTACCTGTGCCTTTCGCCTTTAGTGATTTAAAATAAGGAATCACAGTGCAGTAAGGTTAACGGCCAGTATATACACTGCTACCTGCAAGAGAGCAACTGCACAGAACAGAGCCGACTCTAGCTTTTTTACCGCCCCAAGCTCCCTTCCCCGCTCCTCCCCCTCACAAAAAAGGGCAGCTGGACTGCCGGGATGGCCAAATTGTGCCGCCCAAGGAAGTCCGGAATGCCGCCCCTTAGAATGTGCCGCCCCAAGCATGTGCTACCTGGGCTGGGGCCTGGCGCCAGCCCTGGCACGGAGACAAAACCTTGCTTTGACAGAGGCAGAGAAAGCCGCTCGCACATCTGACCTCTGACACGCCTTAGAGAATTGGATTGACTGGCTTCTGCCACTCACCTATTGCCCATTCTAAAACCCATTTGAGAATTCCACCATATTCATTTGGACTGGACTGACCCCGGATACCTATCCGGCCAGATATTTTCCTCCATTAAAAATAAATGACACCAGTAATGCTGTTTTCTGTTATTTAAATATTTTATTGTTTTCTTTCAGTTGTTACCATGACGATAAAATATCTCTGGAGTGTAGGGTGACATCCAGACAGCTGAGAGTACATTTGATTATTAAATAAAAATATAAAATTCAGGGTGGCATAGTTATGTATTCCTTGCGCCTAGAAATCAAGAGCATTCCTGGGTATCTAACAGAAGGCATTTATCTTCTCTCCTATGGAGGCGAGATGAATCTAATAATAAAATCTTCACTTATGAAGCATCTTTCATCCCAGAGGCTCCTGAAGGGCTTCCCACACTAATACACATGCTATATATAAAGGATGATTGCACCAGCCATTAAAATACAGCAGCTGTTCAATACGGCGACAACGCACAACAGTTCAGGACTTGACACAAAGGAGAATATTGTGCCCAAATAAAACTCAAGGGGGAATTTCAATTCAGTGGGATGCCATTGTCCCAAAATGGAATTTGGACTGAACCAGGGAGAGGAACACCAATACTGTTGAGTGCGCGTGCACACAAAAAAGGTGCTATAAATAAGACTAGGTATTGTTATGGGATTAGGCTGCAAACAGCTGTAGGTTTCATCTGAAAGACCATCAGCACCACCGATCCCCCTTAACATGAGGCTAGGGGAATGGTTCGTTTCTGTCATAGAAACAAGAGAGCTGCCAACTGAAGTAAATAAAAGGTTCATGAGTAAAGTCCTATGAAAGAGTAGCACATCAAGGACCGACTGAGGGCTGGATTCTTGGTTACGTAGGTGTAAACCTGGGTACATCAACACTGCATGCTCCTTACGGCAGTGTGTAGAGTATGTACACTACAGGTATTTATACCTAGCACAGACAGTGAGACACTACTTAGGTGAGTAAAGACATGAACCTATGGGTATGTATCCTGCTCGGCTCACTACACACCCAAGAAGTGCCTTCTCGGTCTGCCCTCCTATCTTTAGCAGAGTCACCCTGCTACTGGAGCCTTTCCTCCTGCATCTCTCCTGCCAGAGCCTTTCACTGCTGTGCCTCAGTTTCCCTTATATGTAAAACGGGCACAATGATACTTATTCCCTTCTTTGCAAAAGTCTTTGACATTAAGGGTGATAAGTGCTACATGTATTTATTCAGCAAACACTTGTAAGACCCATAAAACCAGTGCACTATAAGGGAGTTTTTCTTTTGATACTGAATAAGGGCATGAATAGTATATCTGAAGCTGTGTGAGCCATCTGCAGCATGGATGTACATCTGGGGGACCACAGACTCTCCAGTGGAGATGAGAGATTAAAAGGAAGAAAAAGGAGAACCCTAGTGGCAAGGGGACCAGGACACAGACAACCTGGCTGACTTGCAACGGCAAGAAGTGTGCAGAAAAAAGGAAAAGAGCAAACCTAGTAGAACTTCAGTGTCCTATCATGCTCAGAGGAATCTTTACTGACCAGCTCTGGGGGAAGCAAGCAAGGAAAGGCTTAAAGTTTGGCAAAGCAAAAGTAGGGCCTTCCAAGAAAAGCACAAATGAAAGTGGATCATCAAAGCCAAGGGACCAGACAACAAATACACAGCTGCTACAGCTAGCAACTCTAGTAACAGACAGGAGACAACTGCTAGGTGTAAGACATCTTCACCGAAACAGATGTTTAATATCAAAGCTGACCCCCATCTAGCCTCTTAATATCCGCTCACCAAATGTCTGGATTACAGCCTAGAAGGATTGCTGACCTCTGTATCCTCTGAACATAACAGTGACAATGAGGCAAGACAAGCTGCTGCTTGTTTGTGCGTATTGCTTTGACACAGGACAACCCTGCCCCGAGAGAGAGAGGTCCAGATCTTCCAGCTATTGTAAAACAGGATAGCTTCCGTTGTGTTGGGTGCTCTACAGACATACAGAAAGTGACAGCCCCTGACCCAAAGAGCTTACCATCTAAAAATACATGGACCAGTGTCCAAGCCATACATTAATAAGGAGCACTGGCACTATTACTCCCCTATATTCCAATAAGAGGAACAAACCAAGATACCACTACCATCCTCTTCCCCTCCCCCAAATAAACACACACCCCCCAAATCACCAATTGTTAAAACATAGGCTAAAATCTCAAACATTTCCTGGAGCGTGAATATGGACAGCATGACAGTTGAGACTAAAGCCAAGAATCAGGATTCCCGGGTTCTATTTCCAACTCTCCCATTGACTTGCTTTGCAACAGATTATCATTCCTTTGACAAGGTACCTTCATATCCTCATCTGGATTCACAAAAGACCTTTTGGATTATCAGCCTGCAGTGCATTCTGAACCGCAGGCAAATATGAAAACAATCTCACCCTTATTAACGGGGATCTTGATAAATATGCATGTAAAAGAAAAGAGAAAACCTTTAACCAGAGTGACTGTGGACATGTTCCCACCAAGATTGTGAATCAGCTTTTCTATGAATTCTTTATATGGTATTTACACTACTGGAGATAAGCTTCAGTGAGTCAAAACAGTCCCCCACAAATTTCCTATTCTCCCTGCCACATTTCTTTACTGAGAAACTAGGTCTTCTCATTAGATTCAATTAGTAACCTAGGTCTTATGCAGCTCACACATTCCAGCTCTTTTTCGGTGTCCATTGGAGTTTATTCCCTTGCCAAAAGTCCATTGCTTTATCCTTCTGATCTCTTTATTTTCAGCTGGAGTTCTTACCCTGTGCTCCTTTAATGGGTTTGTAATTCTAGAACGAGGCAGGGGAAGAGCACGTGCACACAGTAGAGGTAATCACTCTGCATTGTTAGCATCCAATCAGAAAGAGGATGTGATTTAGTTTGGGAGATTTTTGCATTATTGCACATACCTTGTCAAAGTAATGAAAACTTGCATTTTTCTCCTTTCTACTGGTTGCTGGTGCATAAGGCAGAACTGGAATGGAATCCATTGCATTTGTCTCCTGTTAAAGTCTCGGAATGGGGCTAGGTTGCGATATCTGGTTTTGATGTACTTGATGACCCACGTAAATGGATAATGGTGGCGTTAGAGACTCCAAAGCTGATAGTGCCTGATGACTTTAACATCCACGTGGATGTGGAATGCTTACAATCAGCTGGTACCAGTTGTTCCAAAGTCGACCCAGGAATGTCATCTAGCCAGAGTTCACAAACATGTAAGAGCCTCTATAGAAGCCTGCAAGTGCCATATATGAGGATCTTCCCACCATACATAATCCCAGGGACTAACTAGACCACAGGCCTCATCCCTGATTACAGCATGACCTGTTGACACTTGACAACTTCCATAGTTAGTATCTAACAGAATAAGTTTAAGACTCGGTTTGCCCCAAAACTCTTGCATTCTGGTGGTCTCCCTACCACTCATAATCTTAAGGTTTAAGGAGCTCAAGAGCTCTCAACAGATTGTCCCTGTTTGATTTCCATATCTTCAAGGTATGGCCCTATTGTTCCATCTCTCAGCCACCTTAAGGTGGTTATCAAAGGGATATAGCTGCTGAAGCTATGGGCGAGAATGAGGGTCTCCACAGAAGCCTGCCAAAGTCACCTGTACAAATCCCCACTCCATACTTGATCTAGGGCCTCGTTTGCTTTTTAACTAAGGATGGCCTTCCTATTCTTGGTGTAATTCCATTCTTCTGCTCTGTGTCCCCCCATCCCCCCGCAAGGCGCACAGTCTGAAATATGTGAAACAGCATTTTCAAAGCCAGCACTAGTGACAATACAGCTGCTCTCTGAAGGAACATCAATGCTGCCTGCTTTCATTTCTATTTTCTTCCTCAAGCAATGAGATCTAACTGATACTGAGCTTTCATTGAAGCTGATTCATAGAACAGAAAGCTGTTGGGGATATTTGTGCCGTTTCCCCAAAGCTCTTCCCTAGCCGATATGTTGCAGCATTTTCCGTTCACAAGCAATTTGCCATTGCTTTCAGGGACGTTCTCCTGACCCCCTTACAGGCTGGAATACATTATATACCAGCAAAAGCGACCTGAGATTTTTCTGAAAAGTTTGCAAACATCTCTGTTTTTTTGAACTCAGAATATTAGCTGTACTAAATGCCTCGGCAGGCATTTTCATCTTTAAAAGATTCTGACTGTTAAAATAAATCCCAACTGAGTAGATGCAAGGCATGTCACTAGAGAGGTTATTTTAGGAGCGGGGGTGGGGGAGAGAAAAGAAAGTGATGTGAAAAAACTGAAAGCGAAAACACATCACTTTCTGTCACAGCACTTACATGCTGTAGTGCAATGTATTACACAGGTGTGCAGAAGCTACCGACAATTTTAAAGTGATGTGTGACATATACAGCTTAAACCAGATTTAAAAAGGTTATGTTCAGCATTGGCACACTGTATTGTACTAACTATAACAAATTTTTTACTGCCAAAATTTTTTGCCTAATCAGTGGATCAGATTTGTGGGCAGGACCAAAGTAAAGCAATTAGTATAAAAGGATTCAGTTAAGCTCAAAAACACATATGTGATAATAGAGTCCGATTATGTATTCATTTAACTATGGACTTTTATTCGTCTTGCATCATGTTCCCATATCATCTACAACTTGAGATCTTCTCTGCAAATACTATTATCTAACTCATTTGTATAAAGAAACTGGAGCCCACAGCTGATCCCTAACAAGTTCGTGCTCATCTGCTGATCATGCTGTTCGGTTATTGCAGACAGTCACTTTTTTTGTTTGGAAATATTCTGTCCAGAGCTTTGGGTTTCTGCTTCAGTTCTTGAGCCAGGATTTTTAAAGTTAGCCTGTTAATTTTCCCATCCTAGTTAATTATACTGGTAGAAAAAGTGAGGATTAGCTGCTGTTATTTGAGGTAGGCAGTTAGTAACAGTCCCATTTTATAGACAGGAAAATGGAGATAGAGTTTTAGACCAAGTTTTTCTAAGTGGCCTTATACTTTTGGTTATTTAAACCTGGATACTTGGGGTTTGATTCTCAGAAGTGCTAAACGCATCTGGCTTCAGCTGAAGTCAATGGTATCTACCTGTGCTGAACACCTCTGAAAATCAGCCCCTAGATCTCCCAAGTTGGGCAGCCAACAGTTGGCAGAGCTCAACATTTAGCAGCCACTTATGGCTTTTGGCAAGTCACTTAAGCCAATATTGTATCAGGCCTTATGGGGGTCAATGTCACAACCAGAATTAGAATTCAACTTCCGGGTGCTCTGAGCTGTAGAGTACCTTCTGCCTCTACTCATTACTCTGTGAAATGTTCCACAGTTTACGTGCTGTTTGCTGGCTCCTAGCTACTCCAGAGAGTCCAAGGAGAAGGGGATCATCACTGGCAGACAGCCTAGAAGCCTGATAGAGTCACTCCATGTTCCTCCATTCCACCTTTGAAAATAGCATCTGTGAGGATGGGACTGAATGTTATCAGACAAAATAGATCTCACCCTTTCCCAGGTCATCCGTCAATTCCTTTATAAGGGCTAATGTGTGCCCAGCTACCTTCCCCATCCACAGAGATCTCTCTGAATGGATGGCTCTGTGGAAAGGCCTTAATTCTCAGCCCTGCTTTCCACGAGTTTGTCGACGCATTTCCACATCTCGCTGTCATGCCAGCACAGTCCTCTAATTCTCCATCTCCTCTGATGATCCATGTGTCCTCTTCCCTTTGATGGGATACTTTAAAATCCCTAGAAATCTGACCCACTCTGATCCATATTAATGTGGTTTCTAAGTAGCAAATACACTAACTGAAATGGCTTTAGTTCCCAGGCTTTATGCTGGTGACCAGCACCTCAGTTCTCATCCCTGATTACAGCATGGCCTGTTGACACTTGACATGTTAATTTGACTGCCAAAATGAAGTCCTTGGTGGTCTCCATAGAAGCATCATCTCAGCTCTATTTATAGGCGCCTCTGCTCGGGGTCTAGGGATTTTTTGGAAGTGGGTGTTTATTGTTCTCTTTTTCTGGAGGATGCTGTCAGTTTTGGTAGGACTACAATTTCAACCCATCTTGACATATTAAAGGATTTTCCTTCAGAATTAGAGGGGAAGGATGGTTCAGATGGTAGGTGCTAACGTAGGTCATGCAAGACCCAGGTTCAAGTTCCTGATCTGTCATTGACTCTGTGACTTTGGGCAACTCCCAGACTGTGTAGGCCAGGGGTTAAGTACCTAAATACCTTAATAAATCTGTGCCTCAGTAGGCTTATCTTTGTCTTACAACTGCATTGTGATGACGACTACAGTAATGATTGTGAGGTGCTCAGATATCATGGTAACGGTATGACAACACATAAGTATGACTCTTAAAATCCATTTATTTTGCAGAAGAACACTTCTACCTGGGTGATGAGTGGCCAGGAGGAAACAGATTGCTTTTGGTAAAGACTTCCAAACTAGAGTTCCCAAAAAATCATAGTGGGCCCTGAAGGTGGCTTTAATTTATGCTGGCCATTAATGGTATATCTACACTGGAGATTGATGCAAGCTTCCCAGCCTAGGCAAGTAGACTCACACGAGCTCCGGCCAAGCTAGCGTGCTCAAAATAGCCCCGTGGACATCGCAACTTGGGCAGTGGCTCAGGCTGGTCACCCAAGCTCAGACCCAGGGGCTCAGGTGGCTAGTCCAAGCTGCCGCCTGTGTCGCAATGTCCATGCTGCTACTTTTAGCACACGCGCTCCAGCCAAGCTCTGTCTGTCCAGGCTGGGCAGCTTGCCCCCGGCTGCTTTGTAAACATGCCATAATAGCTGCCAGAGGAAGAAGATGCAGCCTCGGATCGGTGTGAAGTAGGGACACGCCCTGGCCGTGCAAGAAAAGAAGAGGCACCATGGGCAGCCGGGGAGGGTATGACGCATCTGAACCCGTCTAGCAGCTCTCCTGGAGGACAGAAACACTCTTGGGTTAGGGTGACCAGACAGCAAGTGTAAAAAATCAGGACGGGGGTGGGGGATAATAGGGAGCCTATAGAAGAAAAAGCTCCCAGAACTGGGATTGTCCCTATAAAATTGGGACATTTGGTCACCCTAGATGGCTCAGGCCACGTAGGCTGGCTTCATGGCCAAATTATGCCAGTGGGCTGGCGCGGCACGGTGCATTGCAGCTGCACCACTGCAGGTGATCTGGCTTCAGAAGCAGAGTCCTCTGTCCGTGCCCAGCAAGGCCAGGATCTAGGGGTTCCTTCTTCCCAGTGCTGACCTCCCCTTCCCCAAAAAGGAGGAAGGGTGGCTCTGCTCAGAAAGCAGAAGGGGAGCTGCATGAGGAATCAGCATAGCAGAGCCTTGATTAGAGCGGGGAGAAGCGTCGCTTAGCAGAGTGAGCTGGTCCTATCTCTTGCCCTTTCTAGTCTGTATCCTGTAGCCCAGTAGACTGGGTGTCTAGCGGCTGTGATCCTTCTTGGCCCTTTTTGATGCCCAGCTAGTTCTGAGGTGTGTGGATGTTCTGGTCGGTGGGCTGCTGCAGGCGCCAGCTGAACCACAGAGCTTAGAAGAAAGCTTGGTTCAGTGACCTTCTGCAGCCTCCAGCCAACACAGCTTCGTGTCTCACACAAGTCTCAACTCCGTTATTCTAAGTGTAAGGTTTCGCTGCAGTGTAAGTGCATGAGTCCGGGCTCAAGGCAACATCCTGCCCTCCCCACCACCTGTTTTGTCTACACTACAGTTGCACTAACCCTGGGCTCAGATTCAGGGTTCCAGGACCTTGCAGGGCTGGGGGATCCATGCTCAAGTCAAGCCAGGACCCGGGATCCGAGTCCTATTGCTTTGCAATGTGGCCACAGCCTTGCTTGGCTCAAGTCCCTGGAGCCATCCAGAAGTACCCCACGATTCCATGGGACAACTTCCATAGTCCTCTCTATCATGGAATCATAGAGGATTAGGGTTGGAAGAGACCTCAGGAGATCATCTAGTCCAATCCCCTGCTCAGAGCAGGATCACAAATGGCAGCAGCTCAGGTCAGCATTTAACCCATTCTCTCCTGATCACCGATCTCCAAGCACACTGTCAGAAAATCTCCTGGTCTGCAATGGAAAGTGAACCCATCAAGCCTTCGTCAAAGTGAGCTGCTTCCTGGTAACATGCAGGGCAGGCAGTAAAGTTTTCCCACAGTGCACCATGTTCTTACGGCTAGAGTGGGACACTCGGGCTTCTGGGATATGGTTATTTTGACTCAGGTCTGCACACTGCAGGGTGGATGCCAGAGCCCCAGGTTTGAGCCTGGGTCAGAAAAATTTTAACCTGGAATTAAAATACGATGTAGATGCTCAAGTCCAGGGTTCCCAAACCGGCTCAGCTGATTCGAGTCCCCCTAGGCCTACATTGCAGTGTGGACATACTCTAATAGTTAGGAATTCTCCTATGGCCCTTAGTCCAGACTGATCAGTTGCCTCTGGCTGCTTTGCAATGCTCCAGCTGTTTAAACAGCATTTACAGGTGCTCCATACGGCACGTGGCACAAAGTGGCTAGAACATATGGCCCGTTCTGTCCGATGATCAGTTTAATTTTGTTACCCCTACTAATACCTCTTTGGATTCTTTTAACTCCATCGTCTTCATCCCTGGCCTCTACATGCTTCGTGGTACATGTTTGTAGAACAGGTGCTCAGGGGTGCTGGAACAATTATTATAGTGGGGGTTTTGAGAGCCATTGGACCAAACTGTAAACCCTAGATATGATGGAAATAACTTCAAGCCAGAGAGCCCAGAAACACCTCCTGCACCCTGAGTTCCAGCACCTGTGCAAGTGCTATCTTCTGCCCTATGTGGTGTTCAGATTGACAATAAAAACTGATTAAGACATGATGATAAAGGAGCTACACAGAGGCTTACAATGACTAATTAAAATGGTGCCAAGGGTGACAAATTACGTCAAATTACAGCCAGATAAATCTAGGGTAGTCGCCTTTCAAAGAATGTGCAAGATCATCTATGAATTCATTATTACGCATTTGACATTCAGATGATTCACAAGCTTATCCCAGTGACTTGTCTGCAGACAGTGCGCTGCATTTTAGAGAGAGGCCTAATAAAGCCCACATTGCTACATGATTCAGATGTACCTCGTTAAAGTGCTTTTAAAAGCCAAACAGTCAAAAGAGTGGGGTTTTATGGCTAAGAAAAAGTGATGTGTCACACACCAATTTAAGAGTATAGGGACTGAGAAGAGGGATTTCAAAGGCACAATCAGTTACTGACTTAATTGCATAGTCAGTCATAGAATAATAGAACCATAGAGTTAGAAGGGACCGCCAGGTCATCTGGTCTAACCCACTGCCAAGGTGCAGGATTTGTTGTGTCTAAACCGTCCAAGACAGATGACTACCCAGCCTCTTTTTGAAAACCTCCACTGAAAGAGCTTTCATGACTTCTCCAGGCAGTTTGTTCCCGTGTCCTACTGTTCTTACAGTGAAGACGTTTTTCCTGAGATTGAATCTAAATCTGCTATGCTGTACTTTGAACCCATTGCCTCTGGTTTTGCCCACTGTGGCAAGAGAGAGCAACTTGTTTATGTCAGCCTTTCAAGTATTTGAAGATCGTGATTATGTCCACCCATAATCTCCTCTTTTCCAAACTAAACATGCCCAGTTCCTTCAGCCTTTGCTCATATGCCTTGCATTCCATCCCTTTGATCATCTTTGTCACTCCCTCCGGATTCTTTCCAGTTTCTCTGCATCCTTTCTATAGGGTGACCAGATAGCAACTGTGAAAAAATGGAACGGGAGGTGGGGGGTAATAGGCGCCTATATAAGAAGAAGTACCAAAAAACAGGGCTGTCCCTTTAAAAATGGGACATCTGGTCACACTGGTCTACAATTTTTTAGAAGTCGTCTGCTTCAGAGATAAAATGAGATATTTATTATGTATTTTGATGTGCTGAATTCAAATATGACAATTAAAACAACTGATTGGCTACTGTTTCTAAGATATTTAAGTTTTTACATTCTATGTCTATGTATGTTGTGTAGATAGTAGAGTTTTAATCATAAATTGTAAACCTAGGTCTTTTCATGTGTTTATGGTTGCTTTACATGATAATATTTCACCTATCCTGTTTATGTAACACTTTAAAGATCAGCAAAAGGGTTATATAAATAAAATATATTATGAAACAAAAGGCAAAAAACTATTATGTACATAGTTTAGTCCTACTCAGTGTCTGCTCGGCGCTTCTTGGCTTGTCTCTTGTATTCATTAAATGGAGCATCTCTTGTCACTGTCCAGCAATAGTCTGCAAGCATTGATGGGTTCCATTTGCCCTGATAGCGTTTCTCCATTGTTGCAATGTCCCGGTGAAATCGCTCGCCGTGCTCGTCGCTCACTGCTCCGCAGTTGGGTGGAAAAAAATCTAGATGAGAGTGCAA
Source organism: Dermatemys mawii (assembly GCA_007922305.1). Lineage (NCBI taxonomy): Eukaryota > Metazoa > Chordata > Testudines > Dermatemydidae > Dermatemys > Dermatemys mawii. The sequence continues at coordinate 10,640,409 of ML677387.1, forward strand.
AAAATGTATCTTTAGTGACATGTTGCAACCAAGGCTTTTGTATGCCTTGAGGAGGTTTTCCACCAACAACCAGTAGTTGTCTGCCTTGTTGTTTCCGAGAAAATGTATTGCCACTGACTGGAAGGCTTTCCATGCCGTCTTTTCCTTGCCACGCAGTGCATGATCAAATGCATCATCTCGAAGAAGTTCACGAATCTGAGGACCAACAAAGACACCTTCCTTTATCTTAGCTTCACTTAACCTTGGAAATTTTCCACGGAGGTACTTGAAAGCTGCTTGTGTTTTGTCAGTGGCCTTGACAAAGCTCTTCATCAGACCCAGCTTGATGTGTAAGGGTGGTAACAAAATCTTCCTTGATTCAACAAGTGGTGGATGCTGAACACTTTTCCTCCCAGGCTCCAATGACTGTCGGAGTGGCCAGTCTTTCTTGATGTAGTGGGAATCTCTTGCACGACTATCCCATTCGCAGAAAAAACAGCAGTACTTTGTGTATCCAGTCTGCAGACCACGCAAGAGAGCAACAATCTTCAAATCACCACAAAGCTGCCACTGATGTTGGTCATAATTTATGCACCTCAAAAGTTGTTTCATGTTATCATAGGTTTCCTTCATATGGACTGCATGACCAACTGGAATTGATGGCAAAACATTGCCATTATGCAGCAAAACAGCTTTAAGACTCGTCTTCGATGAATCAATGAAGAGTCATTCGATGAATCAATGAAGAGCTCATCTGGATCGTGAACAATGTCGAGGGTTGCCATCACACCATCGATGTTGTTGCAGGCTACATGATCACCTTCCATGAAGAAGAATGGGACAAGATCCTTTTGACAGTCACGGAACATGGAAACCCTAACATCACCTGCCAGGAGATTCCACTGCTGTAGTCTGGAGCCCAACAGCTCTGCCTTAGTCTTGGGTAGTTCCAAATCCCTGATGAGGTCATTCAGTTCAACTTGTGTTATGAGGTGTGGTTCAGAGGAGAAGGATGGGAGAAAATATGGGTCCTGTGACATTGATGGTTCAGGACCAGCAAGTTTCATCCTCTTCCTCTTCCTTGTCTGACTCAAGTGAGAATGATTCTAGTGCATCAGGAACCGGCAGTCCTTCTCCGTGGGGTATTGGGCGTATAGCTGATGGAATGTTTGGATAATGCACAGTCCACTTTTTCTTCTTTGACACACCTTTCCCAACTGGAGGCACCATGCAGAAGTAACAATTGCTGGTATGATCTGTTGGCTCTCTCCAAATCATTGGCACTGCAAAAGGCATAGATTTCCTTTTCCTGTTCAACCACTGGTGAAGATTTGTTGCACAAATGTTGCAGCATATGTGTGGGGCCCACCTCTTGTCCTGATCTCCAATTTTGCAGCCAAAATAAAGGTGATAGGCTTTCTTAACCATAGTGGTTATACTGCGCTTTTGTGATGCAAAAGTCACTTCACCACAAACATAGCAGAAGTTATCTGCACTGTTCACACAAGTACAAGGCATCTCTGCTCACTTTGGCTAAACAGAAATGTGTCCCTTTGCAAAATCAAACACTGACAAATAAGAGAGCACGACACTGTATGATTTCTAGAGCTGATATAGGGCAATTTGTTCATCAGAGTGATGTAAGCTTCGTTATGATTGCATCGTCCATGACTTCTAGGAATAACATGATGCAATTTATATCATGTATGATGCAATACCAGCTTCAGATTGCATCATTCAATGTTTTGCCTAAAAAGCAAGTACTGTCCAAACCCAGTCATAGATTTATTCATAGATCCAGTCAAAGATGTATTTTAGTCATTTCTGGTTTAAATTGAGATCCCTTCCCTTTATAACTCACTTATCCTCCACCATTCCCATGTCAAGGGTCGTATATACTGACCCAATAGCATATCTTGAAAACTAGAGCCAATCAACAATTTTAAGCATCATTTTCGTTCTCAGTGACCCAGAATTAGTAAAGTTTGACTACATTTATTTCAGAAGCATTTTGGCTGTAGAGCGGTGTCACCCTACCTTTCTCTACACTGGTGACTAAAATTGGACACAGTTCTCCAGCTGAGGCCTAATGAAGCACCAAGTAGAGCGGTACTGTCATCTCCCATGACTTGCAGGCTATACCTCTGTGAATGCAACCCAAATATTTCATTTACGTTTTTTTGCAATAGTACCCCGCATTGCTGACTCCTGTAGAGACTGTGATCCACCACAACTCCCAGATCCTTCTCAGCAGGGCTGCTGCTGAACCAGTGAGACCCCAGTCAAACAGTGCAAACAGAAAAATGTAGCCTCAATTCCTGATTGCAGGCAGTAACGGGTTCATTAGCCATATGGGAGGAATGAAGTTTTATCCAGATTTATTGTTTCCTCTGTGATTGCTGTTTGCATATTGAAGAGTCTTTAAACTTCTCACTTTGCTGTATATTATGACATTGATGGCCCTCTCTCATTATGCTTGCGGAATTCCAGTGCATCCCATGACAATGGTGGGGGTTCAAACTGACCCTCAGGGTGTGCAGGTGGGTGGACAAAGGTGTTGGAACAGAGCTAAGGTTAATAAACCTCAAAATATTCAGAAAAATGATTGGAAATCCTACTCAAATATGCTCCCTAGGTGAAATTTATCCCCTGTGCACGGGGCCAGCACAAATTTGCACCCCCTAAGTCCTCAAAATAGAACTCCAGTGGTGCACAGGTCTTGTATTGGCTCTCTGCACAAAGGTGAATTTCACCCCATATGTTTTCAGAGTCATAGCTGGCTACTTCACTGGCAGAAATAAGTGTGTTTTTTCCCTGCATTTAGTCCTGCAGAGCAACAGAAGGAACTGCAGGCATTTATTTTTTAAGAAAACTTTTCCTTATAGCTCAGGTTTTCTACTTTTCTGTTTTTCACATTTTTGTTGCTCTCCTCTAGTCTCTCTCCACTTTGTCCACATCTTTCTTAAAGTGTGGCACCCAGAACTAGACCCTGTACTCCAGCTGATTCCTCACAGTGCCTAGCAGAGAGAGACAATTACTTCCCATCTCTTACATATGACACTCCTGTTAATACTGCCCATAGTGACGTCAATCTTTTCACAACTACATCACATTGTTGACTCATATTCAATTTGTCATCCACTGTAACCCCCAGGTCCTATTCAGCAGTGCTGCCACCTAACCAGTTATTCCCCATTTTGTAGTTGTGCCTTTGATTTTTCCTTCCTAGAGATATTACTTTGCATTTATCTTTATTGAATTTCGTCTTTTTAATTTCAGATCAATTCTCCAATTTGTCAAAGTCCTTTTGAATTCTAATCCTGTCCTCCAAAGTGCTTGCAATCTCTCTCAGCTTGGCATCATCTGCAGATTTTATAAACATACTCTCTACTCCATTATCCAAGTAATTGAAAATATTGAATAGTGACAGACCCCTATGGGACCCCATTAGATACATCCCTCCAATCTGACAGCAAACCATTGATTGTACTCAGAGAGCAGTTGTCTTTCAACCATTTTTGTATCTACCTCATAGTAATTTCATCTAGACTGCATTTCCCTACTTTGCTTACGAGAATGTCAAGTGGGACTGTATCAAAAGCCTTACTAAAATCAAGATACATCATGTCTACAGCTTCCCCCAATCCACTAAGCCAGTGGCCCTGTCAAAGAAGAACCACTCATCTAAAAAAGGAGCTGCAGACTGAGGTGTCAAGTGTACACACTTCACAAGAAGCTACCTGCAAAGTAATTGATGGTTCTGCAGTTCTTTGGATAGTACACTGGCTAGTAAGTAGTATTGTCAAGGAATTTGTGACCAATTTCAGTGTCTCATTGGACACATGCTAGCAGCAAGTGATACATACCTTGTCTTTGAGGAGTACAAAAACTTCAGCACAAAGTGTGTCACAAGACAGAACTACAGGAGCAAGCAGAGTGCATCAGTTGAGTACAAATACACAGCTACCTCCAAAGAAATTTCTTAGGTTATGTTGTTTTGCCATGGTTTGCTTTTAGCAAATACATGTTGGCTATTCCTTATAACCCTGTTATACTCAACTCTGGTCCACTGCTTGTTCAGGGAAAGCCCCTGGCACGAAAGGCCAGTTTGTTTACCTGCTACGTCTGCAGGTTTGGCTGATCGCGGTTCCCACTGGCTGCGGGTCGCCGCTCCAGGCCAATGCAGGCTGCTATGCAGATAAGCAACCTCCTCCTGCAGCTCTTACCTGCTTCTGGAGGGACTGCACCAACAGACCCCTTTCTTACCAGGTGGTTTCCCCAGCCTGGCTTTCATTTGTGGAGGCATGCAGGTTGTGTTCCCAGCAAGTCAAAACAAGGACCTGGGCAGAAATCTCCAGAGTCAGGAAGCCTGTCTGGCCAGGATCCCCACAGGTGCAGTCAAAGGAAGAGCTAGCAGTGGTATTGGCAATGTGCCATTTTCCTCCCTTTGCAGGTTCTTCCTTGTAGAGTCTCTGGAAGTTAAGTGGAGGGAGGGGAAACCTACCTCCCTGCCTTCCTCTACTGGTGAACTAGGCTGGCTCTTTGCAAACTGACCACTGAAGACCTAGATTGCACACCTCTGCATGAAGTCCCCAAGCCTGCAAGCAGGCCCTGGAAAACCCATGAGAATTTTAAAAATAACTTATAATTTTAACACTGTTTTCAACACGCCAGAATTAGAATCCAAATTATTGTCACCTGCAAGCATTACCACCTCAGCTGTTTTCCAGATCAATAAAGCGAAACACTGATCTGATTCAGAGGCTTGAGACCCCCTGCTACAAACCTGTAGGCATGCTGAAGACTGATCATTGATGCCACATACTTATTCCTTCTCTTTCCTTTTGTCTCAGCCAGTTTTTAGTTCATGGTGGTAGTTTACTTCTCACCCTCTGGCTTCATTTCCTTAATAGTTGTTTCTGAGGGACTTTGTCAAAGACTTTTAAAAAGACAAAATAAACTGTATTAACTAGTGAGTAAAGGAGAACCAGGTTTTCTTAGCTCATGTAGTAGATTAGAGAGGCATGATTTTTCCTGGCAGGAGCCATTCTGGTTTGCCTTTTGCTAGCTCAGTGTTTATAATTCTGTCTGTAATTATCATTTCAATTAATTTACCTGGTATTGAATTCCATCACTGGAAGAATTTGAAACTGGAATCTGGGAAATGCCCATGTAGCTAGCAAGCACTATTGTGCTCCCACTTGCACAGAAATGAAATGCAGCACCGCACCAGACTTGTGCAGCAGGTTCTTACCAAAAATCAGCAGGGAGGTAACCATGGAGCTCTTGCAATTCTTCAGCCCAATCCTGTGTAGTGCTGAATGGTCTCAATTTCCTTACATTTCAGAAGTGGGTAAGAATGTGCTCATCCCCTCTCAGGAGCAGGCCCCCATCTTCTGTAACTAGTAGCTCCTAGCCTTGCTCCAACGGTTGTGGCACTTGAAGATATTTTGCACAGGAGATCATAATCAGCCTGATTTTTTTCTGAGCACCTGCAGCTCCCGTTAACTTATACTAGAAATTTGGCACTGCTGTAAAACACCAGGCACTCTATTTGCAAGTACAATGATTTTCTTTTAAAGCTACCTGCACAATCCAGTTTCAGATTCTGTATACCTATATTCTATTACGTGTGAATTTTACATAAACGTCTTAGCTTGTAAAATGTTTGCTGATTGACTGTCGCATAGCGTTTGTTCATTCTTTAGAAGGCAATTTTGCATCCTTTGGCAAGTGTGCTACAGAAATTATTTACAGAGGGCACATTCTGAAATAGATTGAACAGCTTTTGGTAAAGCAATGTTCTTGTGAACAACTTGATGGCTAATACGCCAAGCATCCTTTAGATTACATATCCAAGTTACTGACAGAGATGAATCACTCCACTTGGGGAATATAAACCATATTCAGTTCTGTATGTATTTATTTCTCCCTCCTGCATCTACTGAAAATAAGTTGATTTCAAGTGTGTTTTCCTAGCTGTAAACCAGCCTCTGCTTTGCTGAGACTACATAATTGTTGCCGGTTGTGTCGCTCTTATAGGGCATGTGGAATTCTGGTAGATGTTTTCATCCTTGCTACATGGGCTATCTTTAGGTTTGTGGTTTGAATGGGAAGCATTTGTCCTAACCCTTAGTGGAATGAGATACTTAACTTAACCCATGTTATAAGCTCTTGTCTTGAAACACCACACAACACTCAAAATTGATTCCTCAACCACACAAGTCTGGAGTGAAATACCTGGCTAAAGTAGTTGGACATTTTCATCCACCCACCATTTCATCTAATTAGTGATGTTCGATCCAAACGCAAGATAACAAAGTGATTTTACAGCGCTATCCATGTTTCTTGACTGAAGGGAAAAAATAAACAGAGGCTACTCTGAATCCACATTCCAAAGCACAGTAACTTGTGAGATTTCGCATCGACAAACGAATCAGATAATTCATTGCCCTCGGCATCTTATTCCGTACGACTGAGGCCTTTGCTATATTTGCCTATTGCCATTGCCGATTTCCTTGACCAGTATCTCTTTTTCCCTCAACTGACACTTTATATTTGAGCTGACAGCCCAATTCTTGTGTGATGCAGCACCTAAGAACATACATACTGCTACCACATGCACTAGATTTTCTGTGCATTACATTTAATTTGTCTATCAGGTACAATTTTCAACGGCATCTTAAAAGTCCAAAAGCCTTTTTTGAAAGTGATTTAGGTACGTGAGAGCCTAAGGTTATGTCTACATTAACACTTTGCCAGTATAAATTATGTTGCTCAGGGCAGGGTGTGAAAAAACACACCCATGAGCGACATAAGTTACCCTGACAGAAGCACCGGAGTGGACGTTTTTTTTTTCGTCATCCTCCGCCTATATTATGTGTAATGGGAAGTAATTGAAAATAAAGCAAGGTACTGTGATTGGGGCAGGGGATTGGGGTGCAGGAGCGAGTGCAGGGGTGGGCTCTGGGAGGAAGTTTGGGTGCGGCATGGGGGCCCTGGGCTGGGGCAGAGGGTTGGGGTGCAGGGGGGACGATAGGGGGCTGCGCTTTCCTCTGGAGGCGCGTCTCCCAAAGCGACGGGTGCACACACCCTTCTGGCAGCAGCTCCTAGGTCGGGCGGATCTCTGCATGCTGTTGCCTTCAGACACCGCCCCCACAGCACCCATTGGCTGCAGTTACCATCCAATGGGAGCTGTGGAGTCGGTGCTTGGGGCGGGGGCTGCGTGGGGGGGGCCCTCCCTCCAGGGGCTGCAGGGACATGCCGGCCGCTTTCGGGAGCGGTGCAGGGTGGAGGGAGGGAGGCAGAGTGGGCAGGGAGCCGCCTTAGCCCCTGCTGTGTTGCTGCTGGCATGTCTCTGCATGCCCCTTGGGGGGAGGGGGGCAGCGGGTCTTGGTGCCCTGCTCCGTACACTGACCCCCGCCCCCACCAGGGGTGCACAGAGACGTGCCAGCAGCCAGCCACTTCTAGGAGCGGCACGGGGCTACCTGCTGCGCTGCTGGCTGGGACTCGGGGGCAGGTTGTCAGATATTTGTCCTGCATTTTGGGGGCCCCCATCGCTGGGGGCCCCCATCGCTGGGGACCCCATGCCACCGCACAGTTTGTTTCATGGTAAATCCAATCCTGGCACAGATGTATCGGTACAGCCGTGCTGCTCTAAGCTCTCGAGTGTAGACATGACCTGAGTCTCATTGCAAGTCAATGGGATGCAGGCTGCTCAGTCATTTAGGAGCTCTTGGAAACTTGATCCACTGTCTGAATGCTAGATGAAGCAACTGACAAGACCCTGGGATTGTTTACAGTGTTGTTGTAGCGGTGTTGGTCCCAGGATATGACAGAGACAAGGTGGGTGAGGTGATAACTTTTATTGGAGCAACTTCTGCTGGTGGCAGACTGGCTCTTCTTCAGGATGTGAACATGAGCTCTGCGGAGCTCCAAAGCTTGTGTTTCACCAACAAAAGTGGGTCCAGAAAAATTGTGTGAGAGAAAGTCTGGAATGTTAATGCAACAGATATTCAGCCCCAGGTCTGTAATGACTTACCTGTCTTCCATTAACTGAAAAGACTCATTGGCAAGTAGTGCGGATTTTCAAGTTTTCCTTAGGAAGGTTCTTTACAAACTTGTTATCCTTGCAGTCAATGGTTATTTGAGAACTGTGCACTAACTGAAAAAAAACAAGCTACTAATAGAGTATCACATTTGTAATGCTTTGCAGCCCAAATGACCTCTTTCCACAGTGATGCTGGATAAGTACAACACCCCTGAAATACAGATACTTCTGAGATGCAGGGGAACCACGGACAACACAATATTTGGGGAGGAATTTGGGCAAGGATCTCAGGGCAAGCAAAACCCATCTACTTATTCGGACAATGCAATGGGATCTTCATTTTCCATGCAGAGCAGTTATGATCTTAGGACAGTGCTTCTCAGCCTGTGGTTCACAGGCACTTGGTGGGGGGTCACAGATTATGTCTAAGGAGTCAACGAAAGGTTGTCATTACATAGATGGGTGATTTTTCAACCTGTGGTTTATGGACTCCTAAGGGTCCACAGACTAAGATTTTCAAAGGAGTCCACACCTCCATTCAAAATTTTTTAGCTATCTGCAAATGAAAAAACATAGAAAACCACTGCCTTAGGATAAGATTTTCCTAATTGCAGGTGGCGTTACCATTTGGGATTTGATTCTCCTCTTATTTCCACCAGTGTAAACTCCGTTGAGTTCAGCAGAGTTACTTTGGATTTACCCCAGTGTAACTGAGAGGAGAATCAGGCTCACTCTCTCAAGCCCGGCATGATAAAGAGATTAAACTTGTTAATGATTTCCTGTCCCCTCGTCATTAAAAACAAGCTAACAAATCTTAAGCTACGTTTCACAAGCTGTAGATGAATGAGTAATGACATCACTGTCAACTGCCTTCAGAAATTTCCATTAACTGTCTGCATTTTACTTTTCAAGTCAGTCGAATTCTAACATGTTAGCCAAAATGCCCTCAGCAAAAAAAATGATCTTACGTGATCTCATTTCTAGTTACTGCAGAACGTGCAGATGAGGAAAAAAAACAGAAAGAGTGAGATTCTAGAACACCAATCTCTCTCTATTTTACATTTTAAATACTGAGTGTCAGCAAAGGACCATAACATTTTCTAGGAGGTACCAACAAATAAATTTTATCATCATTTTAGAAAGGAGTAAACTGAGGCAGAGACCTGTTCAGTGATTTGTCCTCAGCCACATAGCAAGTCAGTGAAGAGGTCTGCTAAAGAGCAGCAAAACCCAATTCAGCCCCCAAAGTCCTAACCTCTAGTCCTTTTCTTTGGCTACTAGATCACCATTCAGCCCTCCACTGACCTACGTTTAAACCCCAAGTGCCAGTCTAGACATTTGCTTCTTTGCCTCAGCACCACGTTGGCTGGTGGCTGAATTTGTGTTCTGAGAACAAAATGTAAGTGAGCTGCTGGTATGTGCTGGTAAGCCACAGAGAAAACAGGTGTATGTATCACTCACTATAATCTGTACAAGTCACAGGACAGACAGGACAGCGATAGATAATAGCATTTTCCACCCCCAAATTTGTAATAAAAGCAACATTATTTCAACAACCCAGTTGCTTTTAGTGAACACTTTTCTACCCAACTCTAAAATTTGCACAAGTCCATCTCAGAACAATATAAAGCAACAAATATTGAACAGAACCTTTTCCAGGCAGAGGGTTAAATGCTAGAGGTCTTTACACAGGCAATCTCCAACTGAAATCAGGAAAATGGTTAAGATCTACAGTAGCTGGCCCACAGATATCTGATGCATGTTCTACTATATACTTCATGTAATTGGATTATACCATGGTGTTTTAAATATAGATTTTAGTCTAAAATGAGGAAATCAGGAAAATTAATTACGACAATGAGTGAAATTATGGAGGACAAGACAATAGATTTCCTCTGATTATAAAAAAAAAAACAAGAAAATAGCCACAGGCTTCTCTGGAGCACAATTAAAACAGACCCTTTTCATTAAGCTAACAGCATTTTCCTGAAGAGAATTATCAGGTGGGCAGGGAGTTGGGGAGGTAACTCTTATCTGGAGTGCTCGTTTTAAATATTCTCTCTCTTGCAATATTTGTGTGTGTAGGGAAGAGATCAACAGAATGTTAAGGCAGCAGAAGAAACTACAGCAGTGGTTCTCAACCAGGGGTACCTGTACCCCTGGGGAACCCAGAGGTCTTCCAGGGATACATTAACTCATCTAAATAGTTGCCTAGTTTTACAGTGAAGTCAGTACAAAAGTAAAATTTCATACAATGACTTGTTTATACTGCTCTACATGCTGTGCATTGAAATGTAAGTACAATATGTATATTCCAGTTGATTTATTTTACAATTATGGCAAGTCAGCAATTTTTCCCTAACAGTGGCTGTCATACTTTTGTATTTTTAGGTCTGAGTTTGTTAGCAAGTGGTTTTTAAGTGAGGTGTAGCACACAAGAGAAATCAGACTCCTGAGAGGTTGAGAACTACAGTGCTTTATCATATAAAGTGGGAGAGCCCCCAAAACTAAATAATAAAAGCTCTTATTTTCTTTTCTTGCCCTATGGGCCAGCTCTTTTGTATTCCCTGATTTTCACCTTCTCCCAGCTCCAGCCAGCGCCTCAAACCTGGATTGGGGCAGCATTATAACCAGGCAGGTTGGAGTGGGGTCTTTATAATCTAGTGCCTCGCAGCTTTATGTTTTATGACCGGTTGACTAAAGAGGAGCAAGGACCAGGTTAAAAAAGAAATAATCCACCCATGCTCTGAAACCAGATGTGGTGGCTAGATCTTGGAAGCCTCCCAGTGCAACTCCTGGGCTCCTTCCTCCCACCCTCCTGCTTGGCCCTCCCGGCTGGCCTCACCTGTCCACGGCGATGGCCGTCATGGAGTAGATGCTGGCGAAGACGGCGGCGATGGGGAAGAAGTTGTGGAACTTGCAGTAGAGCAGCCCGTAGTACCACTCGTTGTGGATGGCATAGGTGAAATTGACGACGGTGTTGAAGGCGGCCATGGAGGCTTCGGCGAAGGCCAGGTTGACTAGGAAATAGTTAGTCACCGTCCTCATCCGCTTGTGGGCCAGGATGATCCACATCACCACCACGTTCCCCAGCACGGCCACCAGCACGATGAGCGAGTAGGCGACGGCCCAGAGGCTGATCTGCCAAGCGGGCTGGGCGAACTGGTTGGCGTCGGATTCATTGGCAGAGGCGTTGGGGGCGAGCAGCGAGTCCGCGTTCTCCTCGGCGTACAAGACGTTATCCATGGTGCCCCCGCGCCGAGGAAATTCGGGGTCTTGGTGGGAAGGGGGGGGTCCCCGCCTCGGCCAGCAGGGCTAGGGGCGGGGGGCAGCTGGGGAGGAAGGCTTGGGGAGGTGCGCGGAGCGGGGAGGCCGTCTACAGCTGGGGCGCATCTGGACGCGTGGGGCACATCTGTCTCTGGAGCCAAAGGAAAGCGGGCACCGAGCAGGCGATGGGCTGAGCTGTGGCCCCCTCTCCTCCCCTCCCCAGCCTTTTCGGGGAGAACCCCAAACCCCCTCCCCCGGCGGTGTCAACTTCTCTGCCCCGATCACAGCCCCGGCGCAGAACGGGAGATCGCCTCGCTCCGCATCCCCTCGCCGCGCGAGTCCCAGCGCCGGGCTGGGCTGGAGAGGAGTTTTATACCGGCACCGCCGCCACGTCAGGGGAGCTGGGCAGAGCCGGCGCTCAAAGCCCTCCCTCCCAGCAGCGCCGCAGCAGCTGGCCAGATGTGACCGCCCCGGGCATCGCCTCTGGAGAGGACCTTTCCCCGCAGCCGGCCAGGATCCGGGGGGAGGCGTTAGGATCTGGGGAGCCGGGCCCCCCCCAAAATGTGGCTGGATCGGAGTGCCGCGGAGCCGGGTTTTATTCTGCAGCGCTTGGGCTGAGGGCGGAGGGTTGCTGCAGTCGGGAAGCAGCTGGATTCGAGAGGCTGAAATCGGTTCCTCGCACCGGCTAGTACAGAGCTGGCCGCTTGCGCCTAAATCTAGCCCCTGCCACCCTCTCGGGGTGGGGGGTAGCAGCAGTGATTAGCTGGCCAGAGGTGACCGCCCCGGGCAGGCGGGACCCCCTGGGAGAATCTCCTGGCTGGTGGGGTGACCAGACCAGACAGCAAATGTGAAAAATCAGGACAGGGGGTGGGAGCCTATATGAGAAAATTACCCCAAAATCGGGACTGGCCCTATAAAATCGGGACACCTGGTCACCCAAGGCTGGGGTGCGGGGGGGATAGAAGCGGAGCTTGCAGCTGTGGAATTGGCAGTGTCCGGGCTGGAGGTGCCTGAACCCGCCTAACACAGAAATTAAGCCAGGGCTAGATTCAGGAGGGAGAGTGCTGGTGCCCCCCTCCCTCCGTTCAACAGAGACAGCAGGCGGCTGCGGGGTGGAGGGAGAGATTCCCTGTGCCCTGGGGGGCGAGGGAGACTGGCAGAGACCTGTGGTATTCTGTGCACAGTGCGAACGTGGAGGGGAACATCCTGCTTTCATCTCTGTGCAGGCTGTGGGGGACGTTTGCCGGCTATGCGGATAGGGAGATCTGTGCATCGATCTGTCCCCCACAGGAGAGGTCTGGGTACCGCACATGGTCCCTCTGATGGCTGCCTGGCCAAGTGCCTCTCTTTGCACGGTGCGCAGGGGAGATAGATTGTGCACCTGGACACCTCAGCAGCAGGCCAGTCTCAGAGCCATCTGGGTCTCCCTAGTGATTCTGGCAGTGGATGTTTGAGAGGTGGCTCTCTGGGGAGGGGGGGAGCCCATGTACCTGACTGCCCAGTGGGGGTTGCACATGCATCACTGCTTGCATTCTTGATCCTCCTGGGAATGGGTATTATAGTGCCGGGTGTGTGGGTGATTGGGTGTGTTGCTCTGACCTGTGCAAAGCTTCTGCAAGGCTGTTGTTACTCTCCCCAACTGACTGTGGCTAATGGACACCCATCTGTGGGCTGCAACTAGGGAGACCAGATGTCCTGATTTTATAGGAACAGTCCCCAATTTTGGGGTCTTTTCTTATATAGGCTCCTATTCCCCCTCTCCCGATTTTTGGCATTTGCTGTCTGGTCACCCTAGCTGCAACCCACACTTTAGATGCAAGCACAGATCTGCAGCTTTTTCTAACGTGCAGCTGGTTTTAACTGACCACATTTAGACTTCCAGTGTTTTCTTTGCTTGTGTTGCTTGCCCAGTGCCGTGCTATGGAGGATGTACCATAAACACCTTTCTGTTGTGCTCTACCTCGCCGCTAGCCTGTAGACTCTGTAGCCACCCACTTGGGTGTCTAATGTAGATTGGCTTAAGCTACAACTCTGATCAAAATTTTCCCCAAGTTTGCTGGTGTTATCTGGAGATTTGCCCTGGTATTTTACACGAATGACCCTTTCTGGATCTGCTTTGGTGCTGCCTAGTCTAGGCCACATACCTGGATGTAGCTTGCAGCTAGACATTGCCCATATGCGCATGGATGCTTGTTGAAATCACCAGCTGTGCCTATGGCAGCAGAAGCTTATCACTCCTGCTCCAGGCTCTTGTAGGAGAAGCAGCGGGATGGGAAAGGATACTTCCTGGGGAACTCTTCCACCTAGTGTGAGTCTGGCTCACATCATATGGTGATGTTGTCATCAGGCAACTGTCTGGTGGCCCATGTGAGACATTCACAGGGGAGAAGTGTCCTTAGCGTGGTTCCTCTCATTAGAAGCCTCAGTTTCCCATCACACATGTAGAGGTGCTGGCAGTTCAGGATCAAGGTGCACCAAGTAGGGTAGTGTGGGGTAGCTTACACTGCCTCTGATGTGCCTCCAAATACATAGAAGATTTGGGGCAAATTCGAGCCTGGTGTAAGCAGGTAGAATTCCACCAGGGTGGCATTTAGCGCTCCGTCTCCATAGATGCCAAAGCAGCCTATCAAATACTGAATTCACAAGAGAAAACAGTCAATTTTCAACAGGTCAGGCACTCCATAGAGATGTGTACAAAATACACAGCAGCCAGGCTGCACCCAGACTGCCTTTGATGATTTCCCCAGTCCCCCAAAAATCACACTCAGGTCTTATCCATACACAGTTTTTGTAGCAACGCAACTAGATCAGTTTCTAAACAGAGAAGTGAAATTTGTGCAAAAATAGTGTGTAGAGCAGCCCAGACAACACAAATGGATATCAGTGGGGAGGAGAATGTCACATCCATGTTTTTAAAACAAGCCCAGCTAATGTATGATTTTCCATTTTACGGGCTGCTCTTGGATTTAACAAGCACCTTCAGCATTGCATTAATGCTGGCCGTGTATTTCTAACAGGTTGTTCTTTAAATCTGGCAGGGAATGAGGCGATACTGAAACATCAGCAAGCACCAAGTCATTGTTAATTCATTACTGTCTTGATCCATTAAAAATCCACAGCAAATCCTCTTCTGGAAGCAATTGTAGAAGCTTTGTCCAACAGAGTATAGGAGGGTTTAAAAATCAGCACTTTTTTTCTTCTCTTACCTTTAAAAATCCATCATAAAGAAGCTTCAAAGCCTTAAATTACAAAATAATCACAGCGTTCTTGTAGGGGGGTGGCTGCCCCACTCATGAAGAACAGGAGTTAAAAGCAGCCAAGCTGGCCTTAATAAGAGGGCTGGGGACCGGGAGCTGGAGGAGTCTCACTCTAGCCCTGGAGTGGGAAGGGCCGAGCTGCCTGAGAGGAAGGTACTTGAAGCGGAGTAGTGTGGGGGAAAGACAAGGGGACCTGGGGAGCTCCAGCCTGGTAAAACCCCCAGGCTGCAGGCCTTGTCAAAGGCCCAGAAAGGTACTAGGGCTACAGAGGGGCAGCCCGGGAATAGGCAGGGGGCCGCTGGTCCTAACCTCTTGCAAATGATGAGTAGTGTATAGACTGCAGGCTGCCCCAGTGAGCGGGGACTAGATGAGGACTGGCAGTAGCCACTGAGGCACGGTGGGCTTAGAGGGTTGAGGGTTCCCCTGGGAGGGGACCCAGAGTGTGGGGGTACTGCTGGGGGCAGAATTCCAAGGTAAAGAGGCACTGGGGTCTGGAAGGGATACGGGGCCAGCAACAGGTGAGACATCGGCCTGCAGAGGGCGCTCCAAGTGCTGAAAGAGCTAATTCCAGCAGGAGGTGCTGCACCAGTGAGTCTCCACCTCTCTACAATTCTCTATCAGCTCACTATTTGTTAGTTCTTCTTGGCCTCATTTTGACCCCAACTACACCAATTTGCATCTGGAATCACCTTACACTGGGTAGCGCCGTTGCGTTCAATGCAGTTACTCCTGGTTGACACCAGTGTATGAGGGGAGAACCTGGCTCTCTCTGTATGTTCTGATATCCTTTCTCAGAGTAACACCTGACTCCACAAGTCCTGCCACTGAGTTCAGTGGGACTGACTATGTGCAGTGTAAGGCACTATTCCCTGTGAGGGTTGAGTGGTGAATGGGTACCTGATGCATAGGATTAGGGTAATCAAATGCAGATAGATGTCCTAGCTGCATCACTCCCTTTTGTACCATTGGCTATGGAAACTGACATACTGTATACGGTGGTGGTGTAGCCGTGTCAATCTCAGGATATCCGAGAGATAAGGTGGATGACGTAATATCTTTTACTGAACCAACTTCTGTGGGAGAGAGAGAGAAGCTTTCAAGCTTACCCAGAGCAACATAAGACCTGAGGAAGACCTCTGTGTAGCTCAAAAGTTGTTTCTCTCATCAACAAGAATTGGTCCAATAAAAGATATTCCCTCACCCACCATGACTTAACCATGTCAGCCCCATCACAGGAGTGCGGCTCTGGGCAGACTTTGATTATGATTGCACTGGGATGTTTGTGTATTGAATGTTACCTGCTCATAGCTATTAAAAAGAAAAGTAGTTTTTTAAAAAAGAATATTGTCTGGTTTCCTTTACACTGATCTTCCCTTGCTGCCTTTTCAGCACATTATCCTTGTTTTTGTCCACTAATGTGGTTGTAAACAAAACACATTGATACATCTGAGTCAGAGGCAATTGTTTCCTTTTTACTGTGGTTTGTACTCTGATTTGTTATCTGTTTATGTGGAAATTCAATCGGCCATTAAGATCTATAATCTTGAACCATTTAGAGTTTCTCTAAATGGGATAATTTACCTGCAGAGCTACACTGGTATAATTATACTGATATAGTTCTGCTGGTAGATTTGGCAAATCACTACTCACTGAACTTGTACAGTTTGAAGTCAGTGAGATGGCTGAATAGGGGCTATAATAAGTTAAATATGTACTTAACTTTAGACATATGCTTAATTAAACTGAGACTCCGATTCAACAAAGCACATATATGTTAAGGGAGGGTGTGTGGTTTAATGTATCAGACACAGGAGACCTGGGTTTAATTCCTGTCTCTTGCTTGTTTGGTGACCTTGAGCAGGTCATGTCACTGTCCTGTACCTCAGTTTCCCCATCTGTAAAATGAGAATGGTATTAAAGCACTTTGAAATGTATAGAGGAAAAGAACTTAATAATAATTGCAGTATCAGGCACTAATGTAAATCCCAGGAACATTTTGTTTCCCCAGCATGGTTTTTCAATATACTGGCTATTCATTAGTAAGCATGATAATACGCTAGCTCAAACCTTGTTTCATTTAAGTCATTTTAAATAGTCACCAGCAGTTTAAAATATAATGTTTAATTGTAAGATTCCTAGTTCAGATATTATTCTGAATTCCTAACCAGCAATAGAGCTACAGTAGCACATAGCATTTGTAGTGTATTACTGGATTAACATTTAGCTCACAGTGGTAAGGTACCTTTGCTGCCTCCAGTCCTTGATCAATTTATAGAAAACAGACCCATTTGAAAGCAGCCTTTTCCTGCACAGAGATTCTTGAAGAGTTTTTACAGGTTTTTCTACCTGGCCTGCCCTACACTAACACTGACTATTGTGTGTGTGGTTTGTATAACCCAGGCATATAGCAAATATAACACTGCTCTTTAACAAGAAAGGAGTCCCTTTGAACTGATTTCTTGTGATATACAGCCCTAGAGATTGTTTAACCACAGAAACACTGCTCCTTTGGGGTATCCCAGTTTACTAGCTTTATCTTTGAACCATCACTCCTGTGCAACCCTCAGCACTTCTGAGCATTTATAATAAAACAAAAGAAAGTTTATTTAAGAAAGAATAGAGAGATTCGGCTAGAATCTAGAGAACATGGAAACTAAAGTTTACAATACAAAACAAAATCATGAAAACCTGGGCCTTCAATTTGTAGTAGTCACATTTCCTGTCTAGCAAAGTAGGCTTTTCCCACGAAAGTTCATTCAGTTGCAAAATTGGTTGGCTTCACAGGAACCAGGATCCAATTTTTCATGAGCACACTTTACTTCTCAAGGTGCCTCCTCAGTGAAAGGATTCAGAGTATCTCTCCCTCCTCTGTTATACTGAAACAATCTTTTGCTTCTAAACACAGACAGCACAAACTCCTGTCTTGATGTAATGTTCCTTTTCTATTTTCATGAGATATCAATTGTTTTCAATTGCCTCATGAAAAGTCTTGAGGTTGGGAAAGGCTAAACAATTAAGTTGAGCATCAACAACTAAATAGAACTGGGTGACAGCCACCTTCCTGAATGGGACATAACTGAGACATATTCTACTCTGGTGACTAATTTTTACTCCAACTCCATAACCCATACTTTCAGTATAAATACATTATTCCTTAAATATAACCCATGCATATATCTTGCAAGGATTATGAATCTTAACAAGTTATGAGCTTTCTGCAGATACCTTACAGGATATTTATCCATAAAGAGTAACATGTAATATATGTTTGATGTAGTGAGTTTGTCTGGTCTGAGGTTAGAGGAGTTTGCAAAGAACAGGGGACCCTTTGCCTAGGAACCGCTGTCACACGTGGCAATATCTAATGGAACCTCAACATTAACTCTTTCCTCCGTGGAAAACTAAGCTGTGATATTTGGGATACCACACAAATCTGATCTGGTCTGATGTATTTGTTCGTTGTGGACAGTTTATGCTTTACAGTTGTCCTTAGAAAGCAACGGAAAGAATCATTAAGTACTTGGGGGTTACAAAAAATGCTCTGCTCAAAGCAGATCTGCCCTGAGGACTACAGTAGGAGTACCCAACCATGATACCATGGCTAGATGCAGCAATTAAAGATTAGATTCTACCACACACCAAACATCTCTCAAAGCAGAACTTTACAGCAGACGTAGCCAAGTAGGACGCATGAAAAGCAGAAATCAAATTAACATTACAACAGCATCTCCTAGCACCACTGTAACTAAGGTCTGTCAAATCATTCATTTCATAAGCCCTCTGTCATTAGTTAAAGGTTTATGCCAGGTAGCTGCTGTGAAAGAAACCTTTCATATGCTGAGTGAACTGCAAATAGCTGCTTTTACACTGTTCAAATATGGATATACTGATGAATACTTTTCACCTTCAAAGCACGTTACAAATATTAACCTGTCTTCATGTCTTCCCCATTTTATCAGTGAGTAAAGTGATGCACAGGGACAAGAAGGCTGACATTATCCTGAGTATCCACTAGTTGTGGGTGTCATTTTTCCAGGCATCTACAGCCTGATTTTCAGTTGCCAAGCACTTGCCAAATTAACCGAAGTCATTGGGAGCGATGGGTGCTCAGCACCTTGGAAAAAGCAAGCCCTCGGTGTTTCAAGTTGGACAATCAAAGCTAGTGGACAGACACTTGTGAACATTTTGATTTAGTGTCAGAGCAGGGCGGTGTTAAATTGGGATTAGGACTTGGGCGCACCTAAATCTTTGCTTTCTTACTAGTACACCTCTTCTCTCTTTCCCTATAGCCATCCCTTGCAATTTACATAGTGCATCTACAGTGCTTTGAGTTATTAGTGCCTTCTTCTTTAAGAAAAGAATACTAAATACCAATTCCGTTCTTGTTGTCTATTTCATGTTGTCCAGATTCCAGTCATGTTCTGATCTAGAGTGCATCTATTTTTGTTTGGTTTTTTTTAAAAAAACAAGGTATCGCTTCATTGCTTAAAATACTTGCAACCAAATGTGCTGTAATATCAGGAGACTAGTTTAATTTGTTTGTTGCCAGCCGTCTTGGCTCAATGACCAGCCAAGGCCATTTTGATATCCATCTGTTATCGTACACAGAGGCAATTACATTCATTGGTGTTATTTATATGACCCATCATGTTGGTTGCTCATATTTTGCTCCAATGCAAATCCATTTATATGACAGGAACCATTCTGCAGATCGTTTCTGTTAGTGAAGACCGCGTACAGTGATTGAACCTGAATGATGAACATTTTAACCAGGGGAAGCTATAATAATTAATATATGACATTTATATAGCACATTTATGCGTGCACGAAGTGCTAACAAACATTAATCCCCTTAGGTAGGTGAGATAGCTCTAAAGAAGGGGAAGAGAGAGGCAGAGAGGTTAAAGCTAAGGTTTTGTTTAAAGCTAAGGCATACTGTTTAACTTCTACTGTTTAGGTTTGTTTTGTTTAAAGCTAAGGCATAAGGTTTGTTTTGGTTGGTTTTGTTTAAAGCTAAGGCATAAGGTTTTGTTTAAAGCTATGGCATACTGTTTAACTTTTACTGTTTAACTGTTTAACAGTAAGGCATACTGTTTAGCTTTAACCTGCATAAAGTTAAAGCTAAGACATACTGTTTTGTATGCCTCCAGTTTTGGGAACCCAGCTTGAGACACTTTAAAGGGCCTGATTTGGATGCTAAACTCCAGATTATGCAACTACAAGTTTCTCAGCACTTCTGCAAGATTAGGCATCTCGAGCTGGGCACCAAGAAGCAATGGCTAATTTTGAAGATTTTATCCTTTTATCCATTACAAGTGCAGTCACTTTTCACTCACCAGGAGAATGTGTAGCCATGGGGATTTGCCCGATGTTGCAAAGATTATGGCTCACATTCCTTTCACAGATAGACTGGTTTTAAGTCTGGAAGGGGACTTCTTACGGAAAGAAGTATGACTCTGTTGGCTTCAGTTCCATTACTCCAGGTTTAAACCTCTGAAACAGAGGTAAGAATCTGGCCAGTTAGTTCCAATCATGAGTGGTGGAAGGTGCACCCACAGGAATTGATAGAAGCTCTAATTAATATTGGATGGGGGGGAAACACTCTCTAGAGAACATTTTTTAGAGAGCTTTCTTGGCATGAGCCAGTGAATAGAACAGATGTCCAATGGATCTTCTCATTCATGGTGCCTATGAAGTGTTGCTGTGGATAGTGGAGCTGGGGGAAGGTCAGTCTCAAGATGAAAGATACAATAAACTCAGTGTATCAGAATCGATACACATTGAGCGTAGCTGTTTGGACAGTCAGCCTCAATTATCAGGCCCTGAGTGTCAAGACACTGTAGCTGGTTGCAGGTGTGTGCCAAATGCCAGTCCGAGGTTGTTTAACAGGACTTGATCATTCCAGGCATCCGTCCAACTCTGCACTCCAATCCCCTTGTAACCAAGACTTCTCAGGTGTCCCGAAGATGTTTTCTGTTTTAGTGAACATGTCAGTCAGCCCCTCCACCCCCTCTGGGTAGAAATAGTGCCTTGAATGAAGAGGCAGTGAATAATGGGAATAGGATAATCAGGTGCAAGTGTTTTGAAATGAGTAAGCCCCAAAGAGGGTGAAGAATCTGTATGGATGCAACAGGGAGGTGTAAAGAAGATTAAGGGGATGAAACTGAGTGAAAGAAAACTTAGGCTGAGTATCAGGAAGAATGTCCTCATGCAGAGAGATATTAATAGGCTTCCTGCAATCCACCTAGAGAGCGCTAAGAGGGCAGGTCTCATCTCCATTCTATAGCAGGCATAGAAATGTGAAGCAAACTGCTTAATGTCACACGGTGTCAGAAGCAGAAACAGAAGCCACATTTCCTGGTCCCAGTCTAGTGCTCTGTCCCTGCTTGTAACTCTATCTTCAGATCATCAGAATGGTCTTGTGGTTAAAGTACCTGCATTAGGAATTCCTGGCTGTGCCACGGACCCCCCGGGTCAACTTGGCCATATCTCAACCACTGTCTGCCTCAGCTCTCCGTCCGTAAAATGGGGATGAGATTTTCCTACCATGGGGAGATGTTTGGATAAACTGACAAGTCAACATGGTGCAGTCAGATGCTATTGTGACAGGGCAGAGCATATGGGACTGAGAAGTTCAGAACTACAGACACAGACATTTCCCTTATTTTCTAAGGGAGGCCAACCTGGGATATAAAAAGACTCCGAAGTGTACTCAGATCTGCATTCAATAGGTATAGGAGGTTTTAATGGTCTGAAGAAAACTCTCCTCCATCTCACTCAGGTTTCTTTTCTTTGGTACTTGTAATATTGACAATAGTAACCATTGGAATCAATGTCTACTGACCGCTGTCCCTTGACAGCAGGATTAAACTTTGGCAATCCTGACTCATGTCAGATGACTGCAGCCAGGAAATAAAGGGAGGCCTTATCAGCACTTCTGTGTCATGCCCTTACTACAGATCCCTGCTAGCCCTCGGAAGAACCACGTAGGTCATGAAGTGCAGTACCGGATATCACAGGCAATACCGTCTGATCATCCCATTCACAAATTTGCCAGGCTCCATTTTAAACTATTAGTTCTTTGCCCACCGCTACTGCTATTGAAGAACTGTTCCAGAACCTTTCTCTTCTGATCCGTAGAGCTCAGCAGTGCACACAACTTGAAACATTTTGACGGGGAGCAGAAAATCGTACTTTTGAGGTAAAGATGCCCACCTTTCCGGCCATCTTTATACATCCTTAGAGGTTTTTAAGGCCCAGCTTGACAAAACATTGGCAGGAATGATTTAGTTGGTGCTGGTCCTGCCTTGAGCTGAGGGTTGCACTGGGTGATCTCATGAGGTCTCTTCCAACCTTAATCTTCTGTGATTCTATGATCATAAAAGAGGCATAATCCTACCCTTTTTCTATGCAGGGAATCTTCAAAGCCAAATAGTAGTGCAGAATTAACTGGCTACACAATACAGCTTCAACCAAGCAATCTGACTAATGGGAGGAGTGAATATGTCCCAGACCCAGGGCTCCAGCCTGATCCCAAATGTCTACGCTGCAAGAGCCCAAGTGAGCACTCCCAAGCCAGCCACAGCTCTTTTATCTCACTGTAGATGTACCCTCTGAGGCAATGAGATGGAGTGTGTATAGACCCCATCCTACTACAGCCTCTAAGGGTCTGTCCACACTACACCCAGAGCCCAGGTTCTGACTCAGGTCTGAGTCCAGGCCCCCGTTCTGTCCACACCGAAATCAGTCTGACCCAGGCCAGCAAGAACTCAGGACACAGGTCCTAAAACCCTGCAAAGGGGTGTGAGTCAGCTGCATGGACAGTGCGGACGAGTCAGAAGGTCAGTGTAGTGCAGTGCAGTGCAGATGCATTATCGTGGCTATGAGACCCGGGGCCAGCAATGGTAAACCCAGTTTTACAGTGCAATGTGGATGCTCGACCACGGGCTTGGAAACACTGAGTCCACTGGCTCGAGTCCCACAGTCCCAGGTTTACAATGCAGTGTAGACATACTTTAAGGGGTTAACAGGTAGCCTTCACTGTGGCTAGTTACTGAGTCATTGAGATTTGGAATAAGAAGGCTGGGGGGGGGGTTGCCAAAGAGAACTAATGAGAGCAGTCTCCTTGGTAGCAGATAGGCAGGAAATTACACCAGGCATGGGGAGTTCCAGAGCGGGGGAACGAGAGGAGTCATCCTAGGAAGGAAGCCTTGGTACAAGCAGGCGAAAGCAGCAAGGGATTCTAAGGAACCCCAGCTGGGACTGATGGCCCTGTACAGGATCACTGGACTTTTGGCCTGTGGGGCTGTGTATTACCCTGGAAGGAGTGAGATTATTCATGCCCTGGCTGGAGTCCTGAGGAGAGACCCACCACTGCAGGGCCACCCAGCTGGGTGGTGAGGGAAACTAAGATGGCGGCGCTGCAGTGCCACACCTGGCCATGAGGGGACATGGTGCCCGGTGGTAAGAGACCTGCAATGGGCAGGGGAGCTGTTATCTTCTTCTGTGTTTTGTACAGCACCTAGCACAATAGGGTCCTGGTCCATGCCTTGGGCTTCTAGGCACTATGGTAATGTAACCAACGACCCCCACCCCAATTCACTTCATATACGTTCAGTGGTGCACGAGCCAGTCTGTCCCCCAGTTAGCCCGAAGTTCAAGTGAAAGCAGCATGCTGACGTAGCTTCAGCAAACAACAACAAAAAAGAAGGACGGGGGGGCCCTACCATGTTCTTCAGCCCTGCATCGGTTAACCCTCTCCCTGAAAAGCAGGATACATGCGGGCGGAGGGTTCCAGACTGACTTTCAGACCCCCCGGGCCTGGCCCAGGCGATGGCTGTCAACTCTGCAGCTGCTTCAGGCTCTCAAGCGAGTGCTGCTCTTTCACTTGTACCACAGGGTGGCAGCACGGCCAAGAAATCGGAGAGGAGACAGCAAGCAAGGGCTGGAGAACTGATTTAAAATCCTTCCATGTGTCCGTGTTTAGGAAGGTTCTCGTTCGTTATTATCACCCCCTAGCACCTCCCGGGCCCTCGCCACTGACTTGGTGTCAGCCTAGAAAGCCCTAAGGACAAGGGCCTTTATCTGTGTGCAGTACAGGCAGTGTCTGTTCAGGATTCCCTTGCTGCCCTGCTACAGAGTCACGGCTCAGCCCTGGGCGTAGCATGTCTAGGGGTCAGAGGAGAAGTCATTCTTCCTAGCATATGGAGCCCTTGACAGCATTAACATCCAGACCAAAACTCTCACCTCTTTTCATCCACCAGGACACCCATGTGCACTCGTGCCCCCCACAGCAAGCTCCTCTGCCTCTGACATTACAGCCATCGACAACAAACTCAAATGTGCCCTGCGAAGATTAGAGTTAAGAGTCATGGTACCTACCGACACGTACCTCAGAGCAGTCTCGTTACTGCTACTTCTGTTGTTGGTTCTTTGGGGCAGGGACGGTCTTTTTGTTCTCTGCGTGTGTATAGCACCAGCACTATGGTGGCCTGGTTCATAACTGGGGCTCCTAAGTGCGACAGTCATACAAATACTGTAATTATAACTGTATCTTAAAAGCCTGAGATCCGAATTAAAGAAGTGCAATTGTACACTGGATATGAGAGAAAGCCTGTTGGAGATAAGCTACGTGTTTGGGTGTTAAGCTGGCTGGTTGGTAAGGCATCTGATTTGTATGTAGGCTGGATGGTAATTTTGCCAGAGGAAGTGGTGACTTCCTTTGTTTGTGATTGTGTCGAAAGGAAATACTTTAAGAAAGTGTTTTGGGTGGGAAAAGACTTCCGTATTGCTTTGAGAAATTGTAAATCTGGTGGGGTTACTCAACGTTTGCAGGGCTCTTTGAAGACGCCAATATTGTTTTCTGTATAAAAAACAGCATCCTCCCCATGTTGTACCTTGTGTAGATCAGAGGATTGTTTGTCTATTTCATGGATTTCCTGAGCATGGCAGAATGTTGTTGGTAACAGAGTGGACATCATCATCAAAGGAATGAATTAGGAATTGTACTTCTATAAGGAGCAATATATTTTTTCAGTACCTCTCCCCACACATCCATCTCGGTCATGTTCCCTCAAAATCGCAGGAAGCTATATATTGTGGCATAGGTTTCCCGACGGATTCCTCCAGAGTGTTGATAGGTAGAGCTGTCATTTGGGTGGAAAACCATAGCATAAGTCTCCAAGGAAACTTCCTGAGATACAGGATTTGCACAGCATAGGCAGCTTTGCCCATTTGTGGATCTTACTCCCAGTCCTATGATCCCCAAGTCACAGTGGCTAAAAAAAACCCCTAGGCTTTGATTTCAAGACTCTGACATACAAGGTGAAGCTGAAATTCCCCTTGGAAAGGCAGCTGGGTGAAACTTGGCACTGTTTGTTTGTTTCTTGAAAAACATAGTTTTGATTGACCTGAAACTAGTCACAAATTTGACATGAAATCACCACGTAGTTTTGGCCCAACATTTTTGTGAGGGCTTAAACACCATTCACAAAACCACCAGAGGAGGAAGTGCCGCCCTGAAGGATTTTAGCTCAGTGGATAGGGTACTCACCTGAGAACTGAACCCAGATATTCCACATCCTAAGAAAGTGCCCTTGACTACAGGGCTAAAGGTTGGAAAAAAGAGATGGTGGTAGCTGTTTTTTCACCAATCTAGCCCTTCATGTCCTTTACTCTTATGTTAAAAAGTGTGGGAAAAGTAAATGTTTCCTTGGATCCAAGCAGATTGGCTGGTTAACTTTTCAGAACTGCCAGCAATTTGGAGGAATCAGTTATTCACCTCGCTCTCGTTGGAAACCAAAAGTAAATGACATTATTAAGCCATCTGGACTTAGTGGCAGCTCTCTTTTCCCTCGCTTGATCTAGGTCCACTCGGGATGAATGATTTCCAGCCCCATTGGTTCCAAACCACGAACTAAACTCCCAAGACAAAAGTGTAGCACTTGGGATTAAGTCAGTTCTTGTGCCTTTGAGAGTTTAAAGGGATATCAGCTGCAGTCAACTTCTCATTGCACTTGTTTGTCAGATAAAAAGGACCATTAATACCATCCTGTTGGGCATTTCAGTGAGCTATTAGTGGTAAATACAGGTAAGATGTTGGGTGTGTCCAATGGGTCTTTTCTGTGTTTCAATGTAGGGTTACCAAGTTTATCTTTCTATAGTCAGGAACTTTCCCATCTGCTCTAACTATGGTATTCAAGGCATTTGCTCACCCCCTATAACTTAGTGCTGTCATGTTAGGATACCCTTCCTTCCCCCACCTGAAAAAGCCCCACTGGTTGTTTTTCTCCTTGCTGCTGTCAATGAGATCCATGCAAGCAAAAACGGAGAGGATGCTTTCCTACCAGGCTGTCTGCAAATAGCTCATCAACACCATGAACCATTGCTTTAAAATAAAACACAAAAGCAAGCCACCTCCTTGGCTATGGAACACAACACAAACACACCACCAATTCCTAGACTCCCCTTTCTTCAGGATTGCTTGTCCCGTAATAACCCTCTCCACTGCAGGGTTGCCCTCTCATAGAAACCATTTTTTCCCAGCGTGCCTTTGGGCGTGACTCTTTAAACTTATCAGAGTCAAATCTTTATTGTCCTAAGTGACCATTTTGCAAGTGACTGCTTTTTGCCATGCCTGTCTGTCTCCCAGTTGGTGAGTCAGGCTTGCTTCTGGTATGTTTTTCTCCACTTCTCCTTTCCCTGAGGAGAGGGCATGTTCTAGTCCTTTCGAACAGCGTTTCTCAACCAGCTTGCTGCCTTCCTAATCTGTAGCAGGGAGATCTCCAGGACCAATGCCGGGCCGTAGACCATTGAGAAACACTGCTTTAGAGAATAAAGAGACCAGAAGGAAATAGAGCAGGGATGAGAGATATATACCTGCCTTCAGACTCAGACTGTGTGTAGGTGGGTGCCATTTCATTGATTTCAATGGAGCAGCATCCACTTAGGGAAATATTATTGGACCTGGTCTATATTATAGAGGCTTGTGGTAGAATTCAATAACATTATAAAGCATCTTGCGATCCCTGGGTGAAAAGTACTGTAGAAAGGCAAAGGCTGAGTCACTCTTCTTGGGTGGAGGTGGTAGTGGGGCCTGAAATCTCATAACTTTAAATTGCTTTAAAAAGGGGAAAATTGGCCTTATTATCCAATAAAGAAGCATAAATCTTCATAGCATAAATCCAGCTGCCTGTTAATTGAAGTTTTCTCTGTTAACTGAAATGCCACTATGGTAACCATTCTCAGCAATGTTGTTCACGGGAAGTCTTTTTTTAACATCTCTGGTGGGCAGTGGAGATAATTTCACGAGAGTGGTAGTGTAAAATCTGTGTTTTAAACAGCCGTCTCCGAAATAAGGTTATTGAGGACATCTGCTTGTCGTCTGTCCCATGAGTCAGCACCTTGTCATGTGTCCGGTAATAGGACCCTTTTTTTCCCCAACACATGCCATTCTCATTACTTAAACAGATAAGTAAAAAAGTAAAATGCTTTTGGCATATACTGTATGGGTTAATTCTGGGCCCCAAAGCACTCAGTCAGGTGTTTGAGCCCATCCATATTCAGGAAAGCCTCACTTTAGGCATGTATTCAAATGCTTTATGAATACAGATGCATTTGATCAGGGCCCTAGGGAGGTGCTCACTACCTGCCAGTGCTATGGGCCTGCCCCCAATGAAATCAAAACTACTTCAGTGGGGTAGCTCCAGGGTATATTTGTTTTCAGCACCATTCAAGACTTCTATGAAATGAGTGATTTCCCTCCCCGCTGCACACTGAGGACCTGATCCTGCAAGGTGCTGAGTGCCTCTGGTGGCTCAAAACACTCAGAATGCTCCCAGAAGGTCCTTATGCATTTTGGTACTAATGCTAACAATTACAGTCAGGGTTTCTCCTACCCTATTGCAGCTGCTCCAGTCGCTTTGCCTGAGAGTCCAGAAAGGCATTTGCTACAGAAACTATCATCATAGGTTCCACCACAGGCTTAGAAGGAAGATGAGAGCTGGCATGTCGTTTCTTCCTTTAGTTCTCATTGGGCTGATTAATAATTATGGATAACAACGCCTTGGATTCATGTTGTGCTTTTAATTGTGAAGGATCCCAGAGTACTTGCCATGCTGGTGCTTAGAGGTCATTGAAGTGCAGCCACTCCTGGGCTGGAATGCAGCAGCTGTATAAGAGGATTCTGCAGCACTAAGCACCAGTTAGGACAGGAAGTGAAGAATGCCGTATCCTGTGATAGAGGTGAAGAGGGCAGAGCGTAACCGAGCATGAATGTAATTTGGAATTTAGTATACCTCTTGCAGAAAGGTTTCTTGGAGTTGTCAATGATCAAAAGTGATGAGAACTTTTATTTTAAACTTCCCACAGAAGACGGTACCCCAGCAGCACAACGGCCTCTAACGCCACCGTTATTGGAGGCACTAAAATGATTTAATTGTACTTTTGTATACAGGATTAGGACTTAATACCGAACCAAACACATAGTTGTTTTAAGCCAGTGGTTCTCAGCCAGGGGTATGTATACCTCTGGGGTACACAGAGGTCTTCCAGGGGGTACATCAACTCATCTGGATATTTGCCTAGTTTTACAATAGGCTACATAAAAAGCACTAGCAAAGTCAATACAAACTAAATTTCATACAGATGATGACTTGCTGCTCAATATACTATACACTGAAATGTAAGTACATTACTGATATTCTAACTGATTTATTATAATATTATATGGTAAAAATGAGAAAGTGAGCAATTTTTCAGTAATAGTGTGTTGTGACACTTGTAATTTTCCGTCTGATTTTGTAAGCAAGTACTGTAGTTCTTAAATGAGGTGTCACTTGAAGGTAGGCAAGACCAATCAGACTGTTGAAAAGGGGTGTATTAGTCTGGAATGGTTGAAAGCCACTGTTCTAGGCCACTGCATAGCCCCCAAATGTCAATTTTCACAGAATTTTCATAAAATGGATACCCTCACGTGAAGCAATGAGAGATTGCAAATATTCTTCATATAAGTGGATTAAAAGGAATTGATGTTCATCTGAATTACATGAAATTTTTCAGTGGTTCACTTTCTTTCCAAACATTCCTCCTTTGGAATAAAACAGCCAATATCTCAAGCATTCTACCAAATTAGACATTTTTTTTAATTCAATACAAAATGAAAAAAAATTAGTTTTGAGACATTCAAATTTCGCAGTATGCTGAAGAGCCTTATTTAAAAACCAGGAATCTGTCAAAGAAATATTTACAGTTTAAAGGCTTACGAAATACTTCTAGTTCATAGTCCTGATCTTGCAATTGGATTGTGGGTGAATCCTCGCACTTGTGTGACACGCCATTGATGAGTCTGGATACAGCAATGATGGCACAGTATAAAATCTGAGCAGAATAAAATTGATACTGGAGCTTTGAACAAGCACTAGAATCTTCTTGTGCAAGACTGGGATATATAATACCTTAAGACATGCAACTCTGAGTAGTGGAGGCGAGCACTTTGATGGTGTTTCATAGGTGGTTACACCAGGTTTATCTTTTGTACAGTACAATATGTATTATGAATCTTCCCCAAAATGAGTAGATTGATAGTGTCTTTTAAAAATCCATTTAAAAAGATGGCATATAATTCAGTGTTGATCCACTGATGTTGAACTGAATTCCTAAATTTTCTGCAGCAGTAACTAGTCACCTAATGTATCTATATAAATCACAAGTTTAGACATGCGACGGGGGGAAGACTGGCAGAGTAATATTTGCGTGTTCGTACACTGCTTGAGAACACGGAGATGTAAAGAAAAAGGACAGCTAGTGATTAAGTGATAGAAAAATGCCTGAATGAGGTGTCACAGAATTGTTAACTACATTCCAATTATGGGGCTTAATTCTGCTTGCAATCACGTATGTGCCAATCCTGCAACAAACTCTGTAGAGGCAGAACCTCAATTAAATGAATGGGCTCTATGCAGACACAAGATTCCAGCTGCTGGGAGTTTATCTTAGGATCGGGCCTTTATTACGGGTGACTAGTTAAAAAAAGGCATCTTCTTATTGAGCAGACTGACCCCATAGGTATATTCAAAATTGGTAGCTGACATAAATGATTATTAGTGCAGGTTACTTTTTTTGGTCAGTTTCTTGATGAAAACATTTGATCAAGATTTTTTTTTCTTCCAGACTATTTTTGGTCCAGCCCTTAAACCAAAATATCCATTATTCACTCAGCTCTAATCTGGAGAGATTAGGATTTTTACCTAGCTGAACTTGTAAAAGTAGCACTTAGTTTACAAGCAAAGGATATAAACAAAAGCAAAAAACCACAGCCAGGTTAGTTATAAATAAAGGAAACACTGACAAGTATATGTTGCTTATATGTGGATCTTCCTTTTTTATTTGGCAGTTCACTCTCTGCCTCAGATTATCCATGTGTAAAATGGGGATAAAGCTACCAGGTTCCTCACAGGAACTGCACATTATGAGGAGACATTAAGGTTTTCAAGTCACTGAGATTCTCACATGAAAGATGCTATGGAAGAGAACAGTAACATATTCACTCCCCCCGCCCTCCTTTTTGATTTACTTGACGTTTGGAACCTTGATTTTTGGGTTCAAATAAACTCTAAAGCTGGCAAGCTTTTCCTGGTTTCTTCTCAAACCCAGCTCTGACCAGGTGTGTTTAACACTTAGCTCAAATTCACAGAAAATGTCATGAGCTTTGAAAACCTAGTCCATATTTTATGTTTGCAACAAAACCAAGTGAGGTTTGCCCTTACAAAATTTCCATACAGTTCCAGTTATTGCTTGCTGTGTAAAAAGGACTATGCCCAAAATTACTTTATCATTTGTAATCACTGGAAAGCATCAAGAAATTATTTTCTAGTAAGAGCTACGCTCTGTTAGGTTTACCTGCTCTCCAAAAGAGTGCTGGGCTGAAACCAAGAGGCAGCTAATTAAATTATCCTCAAATCCCATAACCTCTTAAATTATCCTCTTCAAAGACTCATAACTAAGTCAAATTAAAACCATATTTTACCTGAATGTTCACAGGTACTTCTCAATACGGGTTGTTTCCCTATCAAACTTCAACCTTCTATCTCCAAGATTTTCTAAATAAAGGCCACAATAAATGTTAATAATGGGATTTTTTCATTCTTTTTATAATCAAACAATTGACTCATTGGTTGCTTAATTTTTTTTTAAAAAAAATTGATCTTCAGACAGAGACCAGCCTTGGAACAGTCAGCCTCAAAGGTGAATTTTTCTGAAAGGTCTCAATTACTGAAAACAAGATTAGGGATTACGGGACGGGATGATACTGAGAAAGAATGAGGGAGCAGAGCGATTTAGCTCCTATTTTATTAATTCTAGATTATTGTGTAAACCATTGTTCATCCTTGTCCCCTTGCTCCCTACAGCCTAAATGCTTGTCAGATCTGTCTTCCCTCCATTTCCATCTCCTTCCCATTGCCCCAGGTATTCACAGTCTATGCCCAACCAGCCCAGTCTTTTTCAGTCTACTCTCCAATCTGTCTCCATCTAACCGTTCCAGTCCAATTTCCTTGGCCAATCAATCCCAGTCCTACCACCATCCTAATTCAGTCCCAGTCTCTTTGTTCTTATTTTTTGTGCCTAAGACTTGACAGTGCACAGCAACTGGGAGCTGCAAATGCAGGGCATGACCGGGATCTGGGTGGGGGCCAGCTGAGGTCACTCACTTAGGGTGAACTGCAAAGAATGGGGCAGATAATCCTCAAAGATGGTGAATATTTTCACCACTTAAATTTATCAAGCCAGCCTAAAACAGCTTCTTTATTACCTCACTGGTTGTTCAGAAACCAACAGCACAGTTCCCTTAAAGTAACCCAGCCTCAGGTCTCCATCCAGGTACTCAAGTCAAATATAGTGAAGATTTCTGTAAATCTTATTTCATCATATGAAAGAAAAGGTTCTACAAATCCCACAGGATTGGACACATTACCTCCCAGGTTAATGCATATTTCAGATTTTACCCACATACACACTGCATCCAACTCTTATTAACTAAACTAACATTTATTAAAAGAGAAAAAGGGGAGATTATGGTTAAAAGATCAATGTACATACAGACATGAGTTCAATTCTTGAGGTTCAGATACATAGCAGAGATGATGAGTTTTGTAATTGCAGAGTTTCTTTAGAATTTGGTTCATAGGTTATAGTCCAGTGTCCAATATCCTATTGAGTGTACCATCTTAACAGGGATCACATCTTGCAACTCAAACTTCCCCTAATGAATCTTAAGCAGATCTGAGATAAACAAGATCAGGAACCAAGGGTCTTTTTATACAGTGTTCTAGAATCCACCTGATCATACAGTCCTGGGTAAACAATAAGCTTTTGATGTGACCTTCTCTTTTCTAAACACCACCAGTAATTAATGATACAAATTAACGTAGGGCAATTTATCCATTAGGCAGTCTATCACAAACTTCAAAGAGACCTATAGACAATGACATTATTTCACTCACGATTCCTCTAAATGTTAATATTCCCTTTTGATCTCTGAATCAATAGTTATAGTGACAGATAGGAACTGTCTGGTTACATAGCTAACATTTGTGAATACACGTTAGTATCACTTCTAACAATATAGGTTTGCATTTCAAAGTTTTAGCCTGTTTAGCATGCAATGACCCTAATTACCATTATCATACCTTTCTAATATATCTCTAAAGGTCAGCTTTAGGTTAGTTAGCCTGCAAACTGTTTAACCCTTTCTGGTCATGTGCTACACTTTGTATAAGATTTGTTGAAATTATATAACAGTGGTAGCAATAATGATTTGCATGGTTATATTTTAATTAGACAGCGTCACACAGGGAAAGTTCAGCTTTGCCCCTGCTGCCCTAGGCTGAAACATGCTCAGACTGGCTGTAATTTTGGGAAATTTTAGATGCTAACCTCTGGCAAGTCATGGAATGTTCCCCCCACATATTTAATATTATTGCCCCTTTTGCCCTGAGTGGCCAGTCAATGTCTGGGGCTCTGTGAATGTTCCAGTTGGTAGTGGAAATTGGTGATAGAATTTTTTTTTCTGCAATTTTGTTTATTCACAAAGAATGTACAAAGTCCTGTGTCTCTGAATGCAAAAGGAATCAATTAGCAGAAAACAGCTTCTTTTACTCACAGCATCAAGAACATGCACCTCATCCTGCACCCGTGACCCCAAAAATTTCTTCCAGGGTCAGACAACATACTTTCACCTCCTCCTTCAACTATCTCTCTCTGTTCTCCTTATACACACCTCCCACCCAAATTAATACTCAGCAAAAGCTCCTCGATGAATTCACGCACACTTTTTGTCTTAGGTAGAGGTTTGTGTTCACAGTTATGTTAATTGGAAGGTGAGTTCACACCTTTTAATCTCAATGGGGACTTAGTTCAACCCATAATAAAGTTCCGCCTAGCTGATGATATTATATACATTCTCTAATTTAAAAAAAATCACATTAAAATATACATCAGCTTACAGGCTTGTTCTTTATATGTGTTATTGCTCAGCAGGGAAATCCTCTCTTTTAGAAACACTTTCTTTAGCACTCCAAAGTCAGTAAAGAGAACTTCAGTAGTGGAATCATTTTTAACAAGGGCTGATGAGGAGCAGTGTGAGTGAAGTATTAACATGTGAATGTACAATACGAAAAGTGAGGAACAACTCTAGGGCAAAAGTGTTCTCTGAAGGAGGAAAATCAAGTGGAATCTTGCAACTGGAGATGAAAATGAACACTTGAAAAATAATTTCTTGGAGGATTAAGAATAGTAAATTGAGGTCATTTTCATATAGGGGAATGTCATACTTCAGAAGGAAAAACATTTGGAGCAGTATAGTAAATCATTAGGAAAAGGACCAGCCGTTCGCATCGAAGTCTTATATTCTGTTTTTTTTTTTTAATTAATGTATAAGGAAATGCTCTTGTAAGTAGAGGGTATTGGGAGTCAAGGCATCCGGATTCCAGTCCTGGCTCTGCTAATGACTCTTGCTGTGATCCTGAACAAGTCACTTTACCATTCTGTGCCTCAGTGTACGCATTTACCAAATGAGCACAATGCTTACTTTAGGAGGGGCAGATTGGTCCAGTGGCCTGAGAACTGGGGGAGCTAGGTGTTGTTCCTCTGATCGGCTACATTGCCTTAGACAACTCACTTTTGTGCCATCTACCCTATCTGTAACATGGGAATACTACTTTCCTTACTGTGTAAACTGTCTTGAGACCTAGTGTTAAATAAAAGCTAAGTACTGTTGAGCTTCTCAGATTAAAGGTGCTGTGTAAGTATTAGCAATTAAGAGGAACGCTTTCTAACAAATCCACTGTTGTGGCATACCTAGGGGAAACCTCAGTGCCTAGGCAATACTTACAGGGATTACTGTCCATTGTCAGTACTCGTCCTTTTAGGAGACGGATGGCTTATCTTCTTAAGGCATCATTTCCAGAAATGAGACCTCAGCGCCTGGAAATCATTGTTTGTTTTGGCGATGGTGCTGTTCAACTACTGTACTTTCCCCATACTCCCTAATTTTTCAGCACTGATTGTAGGGGAGGGGGAAACGACGCTGTCTCCATCCCCTCTCCCCTCCCATTTGAACTGTACTAATAATATGTTTAAAATATGTTATTGTCTAGAACACAGTTGTGTCGATGTTGATGCTACAGTCACCTGGGACTTCATGATAACAACAGTGATAGAATTCTGCTGCTGCAAAAGCACAGGCCTAGTGCACAAATTGTGTCTCTGTTGTTGCCATGAAATTCCAAGTGACTGACATGTAGAACAGAGAAAACAGTGAAGTTCCTACATAGCTATGGATTTGTTAAAGGAGGATCTCCTTTAGCTGATAGCAGTATAGGGCCTATGAAATATCATTAGCAAGTTCTGAAAACCCATCCACTAGAGGGCAGTGGAGTGCATGCACACACTAGCGCTAGTTTATTGAATTATTTGTGTGAACAGGTGTGCTCAGCATTAGATATAATAGAAGAACACAATCCCTTCCCCAAAGAGTTTGCAGTATAAATATAGACTGACGCAATTTAGAGGAAAGTACCGCTTTGGACCACACATTAGTTTAATTGGTTGGTATCTGCATTTGTACTAGAATGGTTTAGTATTGGTGGGCTTGGCAAAAATGCAGATGCTCACTTGGCAAACTAGCATAAAGAGGGAGCTCTGAAGTAAAGGACACAAAGGAAGAAGTTGTGAAGATGAGCAAGTAGACCTCAGTTGGGGTGTGTTAGTAGAACAAGGGGAGGGAATAGCAAAAGATGCAGGCGTAGGCTGGGCTGTGCAAACTCTTGAAGCTAAGTCTGAACTTGCTACATTGATTTACATAACCAACATGAGATGGAGTAAGAGAGAAAGATGATTGATGGTAATGCATGCTGTAAAAAAACCTGCTGTTTTG
This sequence comes from Dermatemys mawii, assembly GCA_007922305.1. Classification (NCBI taxonomy): domain Eukaryota; kingdom Metazoa; phylum Chordata; order Testudines; family Dermatemydidae; genus Dermatemys; species Dermatemys mawii. Next base: position 10,675,393 of record ML677387.1, read on the forward strand.
GGAACACTTTATTGGTAGTGTAACCATAAATTGAAAAAGTCCTTTACTGGCTATAGTACAGAGCATTCAGAGTTCATAAACTACCGCTTTTTCGATTTAAAAAACATTATTAAGCAAGCCCAATCTCACTCCTTACATCCATCATCTACTTTACGCAAGAACTGCCACATCTCAGATAAATTGTTTCCAAGTGGCACAAAGATAAATGAAAATAAGATGACCAGTACTGGAATTATTGTTAGCCATGTTGGTCCCAAGGTACTAGAGAAACAAAGTAGATGAAGTAACATTTTTCCCAGACCTTAAGAAGAGCTCTGTGTAGCTCGAAAGCTTGTCTCTTTCACCAACAGAAGCTGGGTCCAATAAAAGATATTGCCTCCCCCACCTTGTCAGTGGAGTTAGTGAGACGCTCATCTCATACCTCCATCAATAGAAAGCCATGAATGCCACATACCTAGTTTTTACGCAGACTGTGCTCCTTCATATTCCAGTGCCATAAAGTGGTTGCTGCTTCAGGCAAAAAATGAGTCTCTTGAGTCAATCAGCCATAAACTCAGGTCTGAACAATGCAGAGGTCCCTACAAAGGCACTGAATGACGGAGCTAGGCTTGGAGGATAAATGAATGTGAGTGAAATTGCTACAGATATAGGTAGGAGTGCTGACTCAGAACGAATATGCATGAAATATGTCTTATGATAAAAGTCCCTGGCTGATAGGGGGTTTTGACTGGTGTTGACATAAGATATGATGAAGACCCAAGGGCTATATTTTGCACAGCTGAGTGCTCATCCTAGCAAAAGACTATGGAATGGATGATGTGCTGCTTGTTGATGAAATATGTCTTTATTGCCCTAAGGCCAAGGTACCTCTCAGTCAGGTAATGGATTTATATCTTGCTTCCCCACAATTTTAAAAATCATTTTACTCCTACACAATTATGAATGCCTTTGTCCTCAAGCGTATTGGAGAAGCCAATATCAGAATAGGTCATGTCCTCTGTACCCTAGAACAGTGGTTCCCAAATTTTAACAACCCATGAACCTGTTTCACTAAATGTAAAGTCTCACTAACCCCCTTCTAAAAATGAATATTTCCAGGGATTTTCTCCTTTACCTGAATATAAATTATAAAAGCAGGGACCTTGGAAATATAAAACTTGTTTGTATGACATGCTTATTACACACTATTTATTATTATTTATCATTACAGTATTTTTATTACATTATGAAAATGGCCACACTCTTCCGAGATCTCACTTTCATAACTAGTATCACTTTGAATAGGCCTGTTATAAGACAAGCTCCTATGTTTCATCAAGGAGTATCAGATTGAAACAGCATGAAGGTATTTAAGAAGCCAACTCAGAGTTCCTCCTACACAAGCATTCAGGTCTTGAGCAGTCCGAGCAAACAATGCACATTACAGCAAAGCTTAAACTTGTTTTTCATAATAATTTTAAAAACAATACTAGCTGCCTGTTTAATTTTAAAAACAGCAAAAAATATCCACCTCTCTTTCCACTTCTTATTAGGAGTCTTGAAGTTTAAATCTCCTCAGTGTGATAAATATGCTTGCTTTGATCTGCTTAGCTCTTGGAAGTCCAGGGGCTCCGGGCTGCTGGCCCTGTGCTGCCTTGGGTCCCAAGGGACAGCTCTATCTGCCATTAGGAATTTTTTTCCCAAGAACCCCCTGTAACATTTTGCAAACCCCCAGGGGTTCACAAACCCCGGTTTGGGAACCACTGAGCTAGAAGTATAGGACTAAAGGCAGAAGGTAGACACAGGTACAACTTTCTCTACCCTAGAAATTCAAGTGAAGAACAAAGGCGAGGGGCCACTATGGGGAAAATTTGTCCTAACTTTAACTGTTTTGGAGATACAGGACTTTGCCTTGCAAGGCTGACCATTAACCAGCACTAAAATATAATGTTGTCCTCCCATCCATGCCTTTCGGTGAGGTGGAATCTAATTCATCCCACATAATTCCATTGACATCCAGAATAAACACAGCCCATTTGTTTTTAAAACAGTTGTACAACTTTTTGTTGTTGCTAAGAGTGCTGTTCCCCACATAAGCTGAACTTCTGGGATCTGCTTCATTGAATTGCTTGTGTGGGATGGGCTATCTTGAGCTTAAGGCTCTTGTGGAGAGTTAAACCTGTCTGTGTGTCTCCATCTCTGTACAGATCTGGGTGGCAGCTAATCCATCTGCAAATGGCTGTTTGATAGCTGAAAGGTGGCAGAGTATTTTACAGCCAGGGGCACATCATTAAAATATTCAATAAAACTTTCCGGTCCTTGTCTCTTCCATGTGTATAAGAGGAGCAAAAAATGTCATACTATTGCAGCTCATCAGCTCCTGATTTTATCCCTGCCTTTAGGCGATCTGTCCGTATCTTTGTATGTGTTTCTAATAAGGAAACAAATTTGTTTCTTGAAACTTCCAGTACAGAGATCCACAAGGAATGGGACCATGTTAGTTGGCTTTTGGACAGTGACACTTATCCACACAGGTTTAGGAAACCCACTGACAAAACCATGTTCCACCTACCTACCAGCTTCATCCACATCTCATAACTCAGAAGAGGATCTTCCAAGATGGTTTAAATGACTAACAAGAGGAAAGATACTTTCATCTGAAGGCTACTATTTCAAAATTATCCCAGGTCAGTGGTGACTGAAAGTCATTAACCATCTGGCCATTTTAATGTATATGCAATTAATTTGCTGGTCCTAGTGAAAGCTGTCTACATCCCCAAAACTATCTGTGCACGTGGCACTAATTGGCTCCTTATTTTGCAATGTCAGCACTGAGAACAAAGACTGAAAGGGCTATAGAAAGTGAATTTTTGTTATCGTTGTAGAGGTGGATCCTCCAGGTTGAGACCCATTGACAGGCTAATAACTTGTTGTACTTCCCCCTATGCAATGTACCCTTGGTGTAGCTAAGTGGACCTTAATCTCTCTCCGGGGTAGCAGTTCACAACTTTCACATGACAACTGTCCTAAGCAATTAATATATTTTTTAAAAAAGATCATGCAATACAATACAAGAGTTGGGATAAGAAGAACTAGATCAAAGGTGTAGTAATGCCAAGAAAAGTTAATATATGGTACACATAAATTCAGTGTAAAAGAATACATGAGGCAAAGAGGAAAATTTGCTAATGTTCTTAAAGACATGGTCATAGACTAAGTCAGATCAAGAGGTGAAAGGCTGTATATCAGTCCAACCTATTTGATTTTGAAAATAAATTAATATGGATCCCATCACTGTATTATCTCTCTGAATTCCTCCTAAAATTATAGAGTGGATACACACACTCTTCCCCCTGCCATCTACAGGTTTTGGACTAAGTTTATTTTGTATATTGTTTGGTGGTTCTATTTCTGTTGTTTAGATGGTGTTATTGAGAGAAGGCCAGATCATCCTGACCTTTTCCAGAATCATGTTTTATAGTCGTAGGCCTATTGGCAAGAAAACAGTACACGTTATTTTTAAGGTTGACACGTTTCACGTTGCCCGTGGAACAAAGCTATCAGAGGAGGTCAGATCTCTGTGGTCTTTCTGGTGACTTGGGCCAGTGACTTGGTTGGCTTTGAAGATGTACATCAAAACTTTAATTTGACCCACCATTCCACAGGGACCCGGTAAAGGAAGCTATTGGGATTTAGTGGTGGCTGTTGTGCATTCCAAAGTAGAGGGGTTGTTGTGGTCAGAATGAATTATATGTTTCTGAGGTCAGAAGTTTTATGTGGCACAGAGAACTACAATAATCATGCCTGGAGGCTACGAATGCATGGACCACTGTAACTCAGCCTAAAATCAATAGCAGGAAATACAGCCAGTGGAAACAGAAGTAGTTTATTGTGGTGGATACTTTCATTTCAGTAGTGGGGAAGAATCTATTGTAGTCCATTGCCAAGCCCCAGCGAATTCAAATCTCTAATATGCATGTAAGAAAGGCATATAAGAGATTTGTTTTGGAGTGATACCTACGGGATGCATTAATATATATAGATGCTTTATTCAGAATAAAAGGAAAAAATCCTTTAACACACAAAGTGTGGACACTTTTAAAGGTTCTATGTATTAATCAGCAAATGTTTTGGCACAACTGCCCGCAGCAAAGTAATATTTTCTGTGACACTTGAGCCTCATTTATTAGACACGAGGAATCCTACGAGCATCTTGCAGCTGACAAGACTCATTTTCAGTCATTTCTTTTCCAGTTACTGTATCTAAAGGGCACTCGTTGCTCATCTCGTCTATGACCCAGAAAGAGACACAAGGGATCAAACATAGATCTTTCTGCCTGAACGTCTCATGAGCTTTATTTTTGTAACAGAAAAACAGAAGTGTAGTTTACTTGTAAAACTAAAGTATGATCTTTAAGCCAGTCACTTCGCCTCTGACACAGCTATTGAGCTACGTGTTTCATCCTACAACACTTAGCTTTTTCCATACTAAAAATCTTCTCTCAATTTTCTCTGTAGGCTCTTCCTTCACTTTATATTTTCTCATTCCTGTTTGCTTTTTCCGTGTTTTCAAGCTGACCAGCCTCCTAATTCATCCACTGTCCACATCCCACTGTTTGATTTACTACCTAACCTATTTGGGTTTCTGTGATTCAGTGGCCCCCTCTAACCATCCCATGTTTTTAATCTAATTACCTTTGGCAACCTCTATTTTAAGACTACATTTCACCTTGTTTACTATTGGGTTTTTTAATAACTTTAATAACATCATTTATTTTTCACCCCATTGATTACAGTAATCTGAGGCCCTTGGAAAAGCTGAGTAACTTTTTAAATTTGCCATGTTAGTGGAGCCCAATGCCCCAGGTAAATTTGGGGAGGGAAATTCACTTCCAGTGTTGCTCCAAGCTAGCGATGTACTACTGGCATGGTGCCAGGCTAGCTGTTAGCATCTCCTGGTGCAGGGATGGCTGGACTTGCTCCCTCTGTGCTTTCGAAACCGGTGGCCGTTCAAAGCTGGGGCTGGGAAATGAGTTAGCCCTGTTCCCAACTGGAGCCTGCCAAAAGTTCCAGCTGGGGCTGTAGAGCTTGGCTGGTGATTCCGCTTCTCCCACTTGCTAACTTTAGAGATTAAAATTTTAAACTCATTTGCTGGCAGTAGCAAGCTATTTCTTCACCGCCCTCCCCCCTCCTTCTGCATTCTTGGCTTGGAAAACTGTGCCACGGAGGCCTTTATCCTTCTGGGTCTGTCTGCGCAGCACCTCTGAACCTGCCTGTCCATGCAATGGTAGTGCAGCCTGGAAGCCCTGAAGGAAGAGTAAAAATGTCTTATTTGCGAGGCATTGTTTTCAGACTCCATGGAGGGCTTGTGCGTTTAGGGATGGGGCTCTGAGTCAGAGCAGCATTCTGAGCACTCACCATTCCCCAGAGCTGTGCCTCTACAAAAACCAGGGCAAAGGCCTCTTGTATGAAAATGTTCAGAGCGTCCCTTGGTCGATAAACTGGCCTCCTTCTCCATTCTCCTCGATCCAAGGAAAGGATCGGCAATGCATTCCAGTCATCTACTTTCTGAACTTTTACCTACTGAAGACGAATCAGAAGTTGACATTTCTCAAGGATGATGTTTTGCAAGATCTGCCCTGGTGCCTGATAAGAGCAAAGAAAAGGAAACAGATGGTTTTTAAATCAAGAGGCAAAAATCAAAGAAATGTCAGATGCGAAAGAATGCCTGCTCTAGTTCCAGCACAGTCAACCTGTGGAACTCCTTGCCAGAGGATGTTGTGAAGCCCAAGACTATATCAGGGCTGAAAAAAGAGCTAGATAAATTCATGGAGCATAAGTCCATCAATGGCTATTAGCCAGGATGGGCAGGGATGGTGTCCCTAGCCTCTGTTTGCCAGGAGCTGGGAAAAGGCGACAGGGGATGGATCAGTTGGTGATTCCCTGTTCTGTTCATTCCCTTTGGGGCATCTGGCATTGGCCACTGTCAGAATACAAGATACTGGGCTAGATGGACCTTTGGTCTGACCCATTACGGCCTTTCTTATGTTCAGCTCCTCCGCAATGGATGGGGAATTCTCTGGATCTGGCAAAGATGAAGACTCAGAAAATCAAGACATTTTTTTTCTTCCTGACAGATTTGATACTGTATAGAGAAAAAATGGCAGCTATCTGTCATCAAAGGCCAAAATCAAAACAGTGTTACCTTTTCTCTAGCCCTCCAAGGGGGTGATTGGAGGGGAATGAGAACCTAGCTAAAGGTAAATGTTTAAACAAACAGGCTTTAAACTTCTATAAGATCCAGGAGTTCAAAATCTCAGCTCATCTTGCAAAAGGTGGATGCCATTGTTGAGTCTCTGGCATAGGATAGGGTAATTCCCTCAAACCCTTCAGATAGCAAATTGGACAGCATCTTCAGCAACTCAGTGTCGCTGGCCACCATATGAACGATTAGAGGTTCAGTGCAAGGCACTAAAAAGAAGATTATTTCACAGGAAAACTTTGGCCCTACAGTTGTACAAATAAGTGAGAAAACAACCCTCAAAGGGCTAACAGCAAATATACCATCTTATGCCTCCTAAAGTAGCTTGGGGAGGGGTAGTTTATTGTACAGTAAACTGCAGATGAGTGAGCACTGGGGAAGACTGCCTATCATGGTGGCTCTTCATCGTGTGGAAGAACAGCGCACGTAGTTGGAGCTGATGTTGAATATTCATTGGGTTGAGTATGGCTACAGTTTTGGAAGAACTCTTCTAGCAGCTGTAGTGGAGAGCAGGCCCAACTGCCGTTGCTTGGCAACAGCAAGGCCTGAAGAGTCTGAAGAAAAGGGGGAGCAAGCTGTTTGCCTCCATACTGGGGTGATGTCCTTGCTTAGAAATGACACAATTGGGTAGGGCATTTTCTATTCCAATAGAGGCGTGACAAGTGGTAAATGTGGTGAAGAATGAATGGATGCCTTTTTCATTAGAAACTGCAGGAAGAAGAAAGAGTTAGAGAGACACCACACAGCCCTGGTTCGATACTGACTCCCGGGAAAGAGTGCCATCCAGTGACTCACCAGCACCACCTTCCCCAGTCACTTGGATTTCCCTTGAAAGTCTTCCTTTTATTGCCAGAAATCTCCCTCTAAACGCTTTTCCCTTCATTTCCTTCGAAATGTTAGTCTTCCGTATTAAATGGAAACAGTCTATAGGCACCCAGAAATGACTGCCAAAAGCGATCCAAATGAATGTCAGTTACCTGTAACACAGATTGCCCTGCTCCTGATGATGTGACCAAAATTAAGTGGAGCACTGTTAAATTGAAGGATTGCTTTCAGCAATTGAAGCCAAATTATGCATTGCTGCTGTTGCTTTTTTTGACTTATTGCTTTGGGCACTGTCTCAAATGTTGCTGAGCTAATGCCCAGATATGACATGCTTTGTCCCCGCGTGATTAAAAGCACATTAGCAGATTGGTCTTGTCCCAACGCATTGTTGTGGTGATGCTTCAGCAGAAGCAGTAGCAGGCAACCTCTGTCTGTTTATGGAATTGTTTGAAAGCCATGGTGGCTTCTACTGGATTTCTCCTTGGGGTGGAGCAGTTGCTGCAGAGTGACTGATGGGAATCAGAATTTCGGACATCACATCAGTTACTCTCATTCATTTTGTGACCTCCTCCCCTGACATTAGAAAGGGGAGGGGAACCAGCCACCACTGGCCTTGCTTTCCCTCCTCTTCCCCTTTCCAAGGCCTCTCTGTGCAGCCAGGCGGAGACTGGAAGGTCCAGGTGTAAGGCTGGGAAGAGACAAATCACTCCTCCAGCCCTTCACAGATTCCCTGGCATAGACAATACAGCCTATGAATGTATGTGTGTTTCCCCCTACTTCAGGAATCCTAGGGGACAATGTGACCAAGGAGTCCCTGGGATCACAGCTCTAGAAAGTCTGGGAGTCAAGGAGAAAGAAGGGGACAGCAACTGACCACAGGCCCACTGCAGAGAGTCCTGGTTTTCCCTGTATCTCTGGGGCTGGACCAGGTGTGGGGGACTATTCACGATGCAGGAATGGTAGCTGAACACGACACAGGGATCCCTACAGACACTACCTCCTTCAGATTTTCCTGCACAGGATCAGGAGGCAGAAATAAATCTAAGCAAATTTTTGATTGGTGACAGCTGATTCATGAGGGCTTCTCCAGGGGCAGTGGTTCCCAACAATATGCGAGGGTGGGTTGTTTTTTGTGACAAAGAGTTGCTAGCACTCTGCTACTCCATGTCTCTGAGGCTGAGATGCAGCAGATTTGTCTCAGCTGTTTGCAAGAGTCATTTCTAGAGCCTGAACTTGCTGGATTATAAGCCAATGTACTGCTTCCCACCTCTTGTCAAGATCTACTGACATGGCTACCTGCGCAGTGCTGTGGGAATCAGCGCAAAGGATTCTGGGACACATCTGACGAGTAACAGTTACAAAAGTTGAATGCATGATCATGGTTTGAAAAAGCTGAGAATGTCTGTTTAAAAATCTTTCCTAAGGGTACGAGTTATGGTTCCAAGTTCAACATTTCAGTTGCTGTCACAGCCGAACAAACTTAGCTGTTAATAATGCTTAATCCTTAACAGAAGCTCTTTCCTGCTAAAATTGACGCTACTGTATTGGTGGACATCTTATTCCTAGAAAAGTTTGCTAGTCGGTACAAACTGTGTAAATATAATTTCTTTAATCCATGTGTTAGTTAAATATTTTTTTCTTAAAACAAACAAATGGTTCCTGTTGTGGAACTTGCAGTGGCAACGTCTGTAGTAATTTTTGTCACAAAAAATAATAAGCACATGTAACATCAACAATGCCATTCCTGCCGGAGCAAACTCTGCAAATTCTTTATGATTATGTTGTTATCCATCTATCTGTATGTGTGTGTGTTTCGGGGGGGAACTTGCTTAGAAAAGTCAATATGGGGACTTGAACAGCAGTGACAATGATTTTATGGTCTAAGGCCTAAGGGGGAGTGGCTCGAACTAAGATACACAACTTCAGCTTCGCTATTCACGTAGCTGAAGTCGAAGTATCTTAGTTCGACTTACCTGGCCGTCCCCATGGCAGTGGGTTGACCATGGCCGCTACCCCGCTGACTCTGCTTACTCCTCCTGGCGAGGTGGAGTACAGCCGTCGATTCAGGGATTGATTTATCATGTCTAGATCAAACACGATAAATCGATCCCTGATACGTCGAGCGCTATCCGTTGATCCAGCGGGTAGCATAGTCGTACCCTTAGAGTTCTTTGAGTGGCTTCTGTGTGTATATCTGCTTGAGGGATCTAGATGCCTGCACTGTTATCCTGGAATCTTTGGGGAGCAGTGTCCGTTGGACACACTCATCCCTTCCCATTGTGTAGACTCTGGAGGCCTAAAAGGGGTTGTGGCCTTTCGTACCTTCCATCAATTCCTTCTAATTGCCAAAGGTACAGTGAGCTCTGACTGCATGCAGTGTCCTCAACCCTTTCCTCTTCTGTTCTTCTCTTTTTCTGTTCTTTAGAGGCAAATTTTGCTGGTAGTCTTGCCAGTTCGTTGTGGTTAGATCTTGGGAAAAATACTGTTGTTCATTGTGGCAAAGCTGTGCAACTTGTCAGTGAAGATTGTTCTTTGTCTGACCTATATGATTCATTTCTTAGGTGCAGAAATGCTACCTACAATATATACCAGTGGAAGAGAACAAACAGCACATGCTGCCCAGAATATTACAGGTCTGTGTTTATTTATTTAATTTACGTAAATGCAAATGGCGCTATCCCAGTGCCATAGATGCAAATGATGCCTTACAAAACAAACTGAACCTTCTTCCTTTTCCCTTTCCCTCTCCCTCTTCCCTGTCCCTTCATGTCTTTTCTTCTTCCTCCTCCTTTGCTCCTGTTTACTTTCCCTCACCCAATCCCATAATGGTATTTCAAAAGAAAAGAAAGTAACATACCAGCACCCTAAAGACTTTGCCTGTATGTTGTATGACATAACCTGCTCCATCTTTGTACTGTCTTTTGTCTACATACAGCGTAAGCACTTAAGGCAGTGACTTTGTTATGTGTTTTGCATGACATCAAGTGCAAGCAGACTCCAAACTTGATTGGGGCCTCTGGTTTCTATAAAGGTATAAATAAAAATGGAATTCACTGCCCCAAACTGCATACAATATATACAGTAAGCAAAAAAATAAAGTAGATAACAGATGGAGGAGACGTGATGGGTGAAAGTGAAGACAATGAGCATGGTGGCTAGGAATATCTGAAACATATTGAAACACAATGTAGTTTCGTTTTTCACATATGATTATACCCTATAGGCTGTCTGAAAGGAGAGAGTTTTGAGAAGGTGGAGGTGTGATGGGGTGGGTCAGCATAAAAGGGCATGGAGACAGCTGTGGGGAAAGGACATCAGCTTTTCTGTTTGTTTTCTTGTTAGTGTTCTCCATTGTTATACTAGAAATCAGGATTTGAGTCTCTCAGTTTGGAGATTTTTTTTGCAGAGCTGCTGTCAAAAAATAAAGGAGCTTCCTCTTCTCACTGCGACAGGGACCCTGGTGTCCCAGACGTGGGGAATGTTTAATCCAGCATAACGCCCTGTAAAGTTGATATATGTAGTAAGCATCTACAACACAATTGATCTGTTTTTCTCTCTACTCCATTGTCTCTGCTCCCTTTCAGGGTTCTGTCTCTTTCCCTCTAATTCCATGTTATTTTGGCCATTCACAGCCAGGCATGATTTTTGGGCAATTAATTCCTATTTCAAACACTAGTGAATTCAACATCGAAGATAATTTGCAGGTGATAAAACCCACTAAAAAGCTGTTAATTTCTTCCCCCTGAAGTGTAAGTGGTTGTTTTGATCTCCTGCCCAACTCTGCAGCAAGCAGTAATACTTTTTTTATTTGAGCAGTGGCCAGAAACACTCCAAAGTCATTTCATCTCCTGGCTAGCTCTGTCCTGTTTACCTGCTATCCATTTAATTTAAATAGCAAACTACTGTGTCAGTTACATTCTTCACGTGGCCCTTGGCTTTTTCACAACAAGAGAAAGCTTGTTGCATCTTTGAGGCACCTAGGATGGGTTTAATTGTTTTACAGAAAATTCATACTGAGGCAAAGAGCAGTAAAAGATGATCGGAACAACCTGCTGTGTGATCAGCAGGTCGGGCCCCTGCGTACAGTCCACACTATTGACACACTCAAAAGCATTTATGAGACTTTCTCTAGACACTAAGAAAAGAATGAATTGTTTTGGATTGTCTTGTTAGAAATAATATTTAGCCTACCTATAGTGCTTTGCAGTTGTCAAAGTTCTGTTACAACTGATAAATATTTTAAGTTTCACAGCATGGTCTTGTAGGTAGAGTACTGGACTGGGAGCCAAGCTTCTATTCTTGTCTGCTGCTGGTTTGCTGAATGACTTTGTGCAAGTCTTTTCACATCTGTGTGTTTGTGTCCCTGACTATATAATAGGGATATTGATACTGATCTTTCTTTGTAAAGCACTGGAATACGTATGGATAAGGCCTAAGCATTATTTTTTTTCTTGTCTGGCCAGAGAACTATACAATCTATTGTACTCTCTCTCTATAATGCAAGTGCTCATTAGCATTTGGGTGAGTGCAGTAAAGCTTCTTGCTATAAATCCTAGAAATAGTGCCTCTGTGTTTCTGCTTATGATTTTGGAACAACTGAAGTAGAAGCAGCTCTCCAAAAAGGTCTGATTTTACATAAAAGCAAATGCATGCTAGGCTATGATACCAGGCAAGTGTTTAATCTAGGGAGACCTCTGTTTGAGTTGGGTTTATCCAATGAAGATGCTAGTTATTTACCTCAGATCTTCAGCCTCTTGGAACAGTGGTCTGCCTTAAACTCGGACCTGAGAATTTTCCTGATATAGGGAGCCTCTCTTTGCCTTTCCTGTGTAGAAAGAGCTTGCTAGGGGATTTACAGGGTTGCATTGGTTTAACCCCCAAGTGCAACACCTAGCCGGCTTTGAAGCTGCTATATAACCTTCGAGTTCTGATTGCAGAATCTTAATGTATTAATTCAAGGCTCCTTGTGACCTTGGCTGCAGTCCTCTCAAACTATGCTTTTTGATATGTTGAACTTAAAAGAAGAAATGTAGGCCTTTCATAGTGACTTCCCCTAATTTGCAACATTTTTATTTTCAGCTGACCTCATAACCTAGACTGTCCTTACATTTGCTTTAAGATTTCAGATTCTTTTCTCTAGTTTTTTACTGCCATCTTTCCCCAAAATAGGTTTTGTCATAATGCAAATTAAGATGGTTTTATAAAAAACATCAATCCTCCTAATCATGAAGAGTTGATTAGTTTCCCAAATGCCTTGTAGGTAGTAGAAAAATAGCTTGCATAAATTGTTGAAATTATTTCCAAGAGTTCAAAAGATAAAGAAAAGCACAGAGGAAAAAATTATAGTCTAAGAGGAAGAGTGTTGTCCGCTGGCTAATGCAAGAGACAGAGTCAAGTTTCTTGCGTTCTGTTCTTTGGTTTGCAACTGACTATCACTTAACCCATATATTCCTTGAGTCATCCATCTGAAAAATCCTTTGAGATCTATGGATAAAATATTGAATACTAAACTGCTGTTAATTAATAGTTATTAATTATGTGTATAGTTAATGTGTGTGTGTGTGTACACATTCTCACAACATATAGCATTGCTAATCATATTCAAGACTGGATCTGTTTCATAAAACTGGTCCTTTAACAGACAGACTAGTAGTCAAAACTCAGCTACCTTAAAAAACAACAAGGCGTCTGGTGACACCTTATAGACTAGATTTACTGGGGCATAAGCTTTCGTGGTAAAACCCCCCACTTCTTCAGATGCATGGAGTGAAAATTAATTAATGCATTCCATGCATCTGAAGAAGTGGGCTTTTTACCCACAAAAGCTTATGCTCAAATAAATCTGTTAGTCTTTAAGGTGCCACCAGACTCCTCGTTTTTGTGGATACAGACTAACATGGCTACCCCTGTGATGCTCAGCTACCCTACTAATTTGATCAAATACTTTTATTGACTCATTGGTAAAACACAATAGGTATTTACTTCAGATTCTATTGCTTATCATTTTCCTGATATTTTGTGGAGGATCTGCACCATACGGTGCTCTTCTGGAATTGAAGAATTCACGTTCAGGGTATCCCAGAGCAATGAGACACTTACTGACGGTACTGTAATGACTGTATTGCCAAAGACATGAGCTATTGTGTAGGTAGTGAAAACTCACGCAAAGCCTTGGGTTTTAGGATCAAACTGCTTCATCGAGAGAGGAAGTGTTGGACAGGACACAAGATTTGCTCTCCTTCCAAAACGTACCATGAAAATTTCCAAATCTACTAGAAACTGCAAGGGATCCAGGTATAATAACTAAGCCAAAGAATGAATGTCCTGACTTTCAGAAATCCCAAATACTCATGAATGCTACTGAAGTCATTGGGGACTGCAGGTATTCAGTATTTTTAGAAACCATGCCAAGAAATTTCTTCAAAAGCAATGCCCCTAGTATTGAGTCATCTAGTTCAGGTCTTTGGTGCAAGAATGTTCTATTTTAAATACTCCAGGCTAGTTTTAAATGGTCCAAACAATGTGTCAGTAGTAATTGCAGTAATTGGTCCTTTGTTTCTCTGACTTCCATGTAAGCACTGACAAAACCCAGATTTCGTAGACTGTATAATCTGATAGTCTTGCCTCTCAGGGTGTTCTGACTCTGCTCTGTAAATCTTGCATCTTAATAACAGTAACTTAAAAATTAGGATTTATAAAGTGGTTTACATCATTCTTGAAACTTTTTATTTGGCAAAGAGAAGAATGTAATGCAAATACAAAGGCCACCTGTAAAATATTTTTAAAGAAGTATAAATTATGTAAGGGGATTACTGAATTCCAGAAGCTGATTAGTCAAGAAGCAATGACCTGAAGCTAATTATTCTATAGTTCAGGTTGTTAGCAGTTAAAACAGTTGAACGTTTCAATAGATTACAATGGGACATGGCTGTGCCCCTTCTTTGTAGGTAATCAAGAGCAGATCCAATTAACAAACAAGGGAGAAGCTGGGCAAAATGCAGAAAGTCAAACCGGGTGAATCAAGTGGCCTTTCATGGCTGCTCACATTTATAACTTCACGAATTATTTTCATGTTTTGAAAACTAAATCATAGCTGTGTTTTGCAAATGAGGCTGGTGAGGTAAATATGCTTCTGTCACTTAACCTTGAGCAGTAACTACAAACTATTTGTCTCAATCTTGTTTTGAGAATAGGTTGACAGCTCTTGTTTTGTATGTGTGAATGCACAGGAAAGTGTGAACTTACCCACCGAAGGGAGTACTAAATAAACCTCCAAGATAGAAATGAAAGTTACAATTGCCTGGAAAGGAGATGGGCAGGAATAAAAACCGATGTTTATAAGAAACTTAGGAGGACAAAAGACAGATATAGAAATGTTGCAAAATTAAAGCAAGCCAAAAAAGATTCAAGCCCCCGCTGCGTTTTTCTTTTCTTTTTTTTCTTTTGCACTTGAACAATCTTTCTGTCTGTACTTCTGGAGATGCTTACTGTGGGTACAGTACATTCTCTTGAACTTCTAGTCAAGCAACCTGCAAGAGCAGAGACCACAATGGGTTTGAGAAAATGAATTGAATTCTAGCCCTGTGTTAAAGGATTTGGTTAAAATAAAATTAAGACTTCACTCTGACCTTGAATAAAAGTTTGAGTGGAGAAAGATGGAAGTAGGAACAAGCCAACCTGAAATAGCTTTAAGGATGTAAAAGTAAAACACTTTAGCATCCTGTGTGTGCTGAATTAGAAGCCCAAAGCTAATGGTCTCACCCATTAGATTTGTTTCTGGATAATTGTGCTTCATGGTTATTTCCTAGTTTGATGTTTTCCTAATTAAAATATTTATATTGCTTTTAGCAGTGATATGGTTATTTTTTTGTTTGTCTCTCTCTCAGCAAGGGTAGAAGCCTGACTCCCACCACGTTAATGAATTTTGCCATTGACATTAATGGGACCAGGATTTAGACCGGTCTCTGGTGGATCCCATAGTTCATGCCTCTGACCCTCCCCTTCATTATTAGTTGTATTATGGTAGCACCTGTGGCCCCAGATGAGATTGTTCGCCACCCCCCATTGTAGTAGACACTGTACAAACACATGGTAAGAACAGTCCATTCCTGGAGAGCTTACCATCTCAATAAAAGACAGACAAAAGGCAGCAGGGGAAACAGAGGCAAAAAGAGGCGAAGTGACTTGTATAAGGTTTAAGATTAGCAGCTGTGTTAGTCTGTATCCATAAATAAGACGAGGAAGACTTGTGGCACCTTAGAGACTAACCAGTTTATTTCAGCATAAGCTTTTGTAGGCTATAGCCTACTTCATCGGATGCATAGAATGGAATAGAAGTAAGATGTATACACAGAAAGCAAAAAAAAAAGTTGTACATTAGCATACGAATTCTAAGAGGCTGTTTAATTTGGATGTGCCACTATCAGCAGGAAGAAAACAAAACTTTTGAAGTGGATCTCTGTCTGACAAGTGATAAGAACTTTTGAAGGGAAATTAGGAATACTTGTGGCACCTTAGAGACTAACCAGTTTATTTCAGAATAAGCTTTCATGGGCTATAGCCCACTTCATTGGATGCATAGAATTCTATCCATTCTATGCATCCGATGAAGTGGGCTATAGCCCACCAAAGCTTATGCTGAAATAAACTGGTTAGTCTCTAAGGTGCCACAAGTATTCCTCATCTTATCTGACTTGTATAAGTTCACGTGGCAGGTCAGGAATAGGTCCTAGGTCTCCTGACGCCCAGTCCAGTTCCCGGACCACCGGATGCTGCAGCTTCCTTAATCACGCTAATTCTTTTCACCTTTTTGCTACATGATACCAGATGTACCAGTTATGTCAAAATAATGTTATGACAAGGTGGGTGGGGCAATGTCTTTTATTGGACCAGCTTCTGTTGGTGAGAGAGATGAATTTTCGAGCCACATAGAGCTCTGTGTGGCTCAAAAGCTTCTCTCTCTCACCAACTGGTCCAGTAAAAGATATGATCTTGCCCACCTGGTTTATCTACTATCCTGGGACCAACATGTCTGCAACTACAAAATAAAGTTGTGTCAGTGACTTACCTGGTCTGTGTTTGATCTGTTTTTTTTTCCAGCTACATTGCCGGAGTTAGTTTTGGAAGGGGGCTTCTGTATATTGATTAATATGTCTTAGCTTTTGGAGAATGTAGAATTTAAGGGAGGATTTAAATTTATTTCTAGCATGGTGATTGATTTGATATCATTTTGAATAAGGTACATGCCAAAACTTGAACAGGGCACAGATCTTTTTTCAGGGTTCAGTAGTTTTGTTGCATGGACACAATGTGGGAGGAATCGTGGTATATTGTCCTTGGTTATAATAAAGGTCTGTGGTCCCCATTCCATGCAGCAATCTCAAAGCCCTGCACAAATCCTGAACTGAAGCTAGTAACAGCCCGTGAAGTGTTACTATTGTTTTAATCAAACTGTTTCACTCCCTGATTTGTATGGATAAATAGAAAACTTTTTGCAAGGACTTTTTGACACTTTTTCTTCCTATTAAACATTCATCTTCTAAGGGCAAATCTACACTACAAACTTAAATTATGTCCACATACAGTCACAGCAGAAATTCAATCACTTTTGCATGTCCACACTATGCTCCTTGTTTCGGCAGAGCACATCCTCACTAGGAGCGCTTGGACCCAATTTAACTGTCAGTGTGGGGCATTGTAGGATGGCTTCTGAAAGGCAGTAACAGTCAATGTCTACACTGATGCTGCATCAACCTAACTACTATGCCTCTCGCGGAGGCAGAGTTAAGTTGGTGTCATGGGCGAGTTACATTGATGGGAGTGACATTTTAGTATAGACACTTACAGAGTTGTGTTGACCTAACTGTGCAGTGTAGACAAGGCCTTTTGTCAGCTATCTATTTGAATTTTTGGAGTTGGTTTCATATATTGTGTAATCTAAGCAGGATTTCAGGGCAGTTGTGCTCTGTCTTATTGCTTGTTGAAGCTTCATTTCCCGGCATAGCTGTAGCAGAATAACTACCTTCTATAGCCATTTCAATATAAATTAGTTATTTGGGTATATCTCCCCTGTGTGGACACATTCTGGAACAAAAGTGATTTTATTCCAGGATATTTAGTCCACTTCCAAAGCAGAATAAAGTCACTTTTATTTTGTAATAGAGTGTCTGTACAGGGAGGTGTTCCAGAAAAGCAATAGCAGAATAGTTATTCCACTATAGATACGCTGGTCGAGTTCTTTGTGTAGACAAGCCTTTATTTACAGCATTTCCTATTGCCAGAGGAACCCAGGAGACAACAGAGTAGTTTGTAGTCGAAGCATTTAATTTAGAAGGAAAGGAAAAGGTGATGGAATTTCTCACGACTGAAATTTGCTTTAAATAACAGCAGCTCCTGGCCGCTGGCCACTGCTGATATATTGGGCTATTTGGTGTATTTAACTGCGGGGTGGAGGGGAAACTAACTTCAGTATAGTTTAATACAATTCCTTCGTATTTCATCCAAGCCCTTTAAGTAGTAAGGTGTAGTAAAAGCATTAGGAGCTTCTCCCAGACAGAATGGTACAGAGATTTCATTCTCCAACAGTCTTCTCTTTCTGCATGCTGTAGGGAAACCTGCCAGCTCTTAAGCTGCCCATACTGCATCATGGATGTAATATATTTGCACCTGGGAAAAGAGAATCGGCAGCATTTGCTTACTGATTTATTATTAATGTTCTCTGCTCCAGCACATCACACTCCTATCCAACAGGCATATGCCTTTATGTTGCTGGAGGCACATTTTTGCATGTGTTAGAATAGACTCTTCAAAGGGCATTTGATCCAGAAGCGCACACAAGAAGGCATCCAGGAAAGGCGAGTGTTCTGATACAGCTGTCCACAAATACAAATGTATACTGGAATTGCCGGAACCACATCAGTTAAAAGGATGGTTTCCAAGCTCTAGGACTCCTTGAGTTCTCTGTGGATTGAATTGCAGTCACATGTTTGCATCCTAGAGCCAGTCATGTTAGAGAGAGAGAGAGATGGTCTCAGTGATGGAAGAATAGTTGAGTCTGCTCTTTCCTAATAATACTCTTTCTTATGCAAATTATTATTTCGTATTAGGTAGAGGCCAGAAAAAAGGGGAAAACACAAAATAAGGGCAAAAAACATATGGTAAATCTTTTGCTTTAGAATTATAGTGGGCATTTCCTCCTGGAAGGTAGTGTGGACTGGTGAAATGAGCACAGATTTAAGAGTTAGGAGATCCTTTGTTCTGATTCTGGTTCTGCCACTGACTTACTTTGTGGCCTTGAGCAAGTCACTTCCCCCTCTTTCTACCTCAGCTTCCCCAACTGTAAAATGGGTATAATAATATTTACCCACCCACCTTAACAAGGGAGTTGTGAGGGATAATTGGTTAACTATTTTGACCATGAAAAATGCTTTACGAAGCCCAATGATTATTAAACCCAAAGAACTTGTCATGCTTTTTTGGGTAAGCAGAATGTGGTTCCTGTCAAAAAGTTCTTTGCTGATGATTATTTGAGAAATGAACTTTTACAGTTATGGACTCGCCTGGCAGAGAATGGAAAGAGAATTGATGGATGCCAATAACAGCAAAGTTTATTCCTGTAGACCTGTCACATGATTTTTTTAAACTAACTTATGTTTACAGCTAGCAGTATCTCATTGAAGTAAGGAATGCTATTGTATCAATAAGAATGTGCAGCTCTCTCTTCTGGCAGTCCATGGGATCTATTCAGACTTAACTGGGCAGATGGACCAATTTGCACATGTTACAGTCCCTAGTTTGGAGGGAGGATAAGGGAAGGGGTCTGTTACGGAAGGAAAACTCCCCCTCTGCTGTAAGATATGCAAATGACTTATGAGTTCCAGCACAACTGAACTGTTCCCAACCTTCAAAAGTTTGATCACATGTTTGTGAACGGAATTTTTTGACTTTCATAGGACTGTTCATTTCACTCATCTCCTGTCCCAAATTCTACTGTGGCCTTTCACTTTGTGTAGTAAAGGATTAGTATTCTATACTGACTCGCTCAGTCAAGTTATATAGAAGAATGCAATGTAACTTAATTATGTCATAACCATATGCAGTCACCTACAATATTTGTGTCGGAGTAAAAGAAGATGGACTTCTTGAGAGCAGTCACTGTTATTGTCCTAAGATATAACAATGCCATAGATTTAAAATCATGGTGTCACGGCTAAGGCTGTAGGCTGGAAGTCAGGAGAGCTGGGCTCAATTCCTTTCTCTGCCCTAGGCTCCCCGTGTGCTCTTGGACAAGTCATATACAGACAGATTTTCCAGAGTACTCAGCATCCAAATCAAGTTTTAGGCACCAAAAAAATTTTCAATGGCAGCTGTGGGGTGCTAAGACCTGAGAACTTAATTTCTTTTGAAAATCTTGCCCCAGTTTTGGTCGTTGAGCACTTTTGAAAATTTGGCCATTAATAGCTCCGTGCCTCAGTTTCCCACCTGAAAAATGGGGACAGTAATATCTTCCTAGCTCCTAGGAGTGTTATGGGGATAAATTCGTTACTTATGAGTAAATAACAAGGCACTCAGATGTTATGTTGTTTTAGTCTGTATGGGGTTATATACTATGCTCATCACCACAATACAGTGACCGTGAGGGCCCATATATGTATCTGGATGGATGAATTAAGTGTTGCCTGGCACCATACTTCGGTGTTCCCAATGTGGAGATTGTGTAGCAACTCAGCAATGCTGGGCTTTGCAGCTTTGTTATATCTGTCACCGAGTGCTTTCAGCAGTGACATGCATTAGAATAACAAGTCACCAGAGTTTTCTTCCAGCTAGTCATTAAATTCCCTGATCACCCTGAGGCATCTATGCCCATCCTTGATGGGTATTCAGGCCATAGCTTGGCTTCCAAAGCCAAAATGGAAAGTTAACTTGTATTTTACACATAGTAGGCTGAAAGTTGCTCCCAATGGAAGTACAAACAAGCATGAACCTGGTCACTTTTAGGAAGAGTTGTCCAACTGAATAAATCTTGGTTTCCTGGCTGATGGATAACGCTGCAGAGAACAGGACCATATGACATATGATTGCTCTGACTGACATTTTGAGTGTGTCAGTGTAAGCCAGAAAGGATACCAGATACCTTGGTGCTTGTAAATGCTTGTAATAAAAGGAACTTTAGATGCATCATGGAGGAGTGGAAAGTACACATATAATTCACATAAATACAGCTGGTACTAGCTGGTCCTTCATTGTCAGTTTCAGAAGTTGGACCATGCACTGAATGTACCTGTGAATGTACCTCTCTTATGTTATGTGTGTCATCTCCAGGTTTAATGTTGAGCATGGCTGTTTAAGGACAGCCAAAGGCTTTGCATGGAGATGAATAACAGGAATGAGTATGCCTCAGTTGAACAACAATTCTTTCTTTTTCAGATCCATCTATGTCAAATTTTTCTTGCTGGGATTTAATCTCTAGCGATAAACATACACGTTCAATTTGTTTGTCCAGTGCTTTATCTGCTTCCGATGTCCACTTTGTTTATAAAAATATAGATTCTAAAACTGTGAATGCTTTTAATATTAAAAAGCAAAAGTGGGAGAAAGCTCTTAGCACAACAATATTGATTCTGAACAGCTTGTACTTCAGAATGTTGGCATGGGGACCTCTTCTTTTGCAATTTGCTGTCCCCATTCCTATACCATAGAGCTGCAAATCCTGCCTCAGTGAGATTGTAAATGTCACTGAAGCTTTAACTACCAGTTATTTAGTTAATAGCTTTCTACCTATTTTTGAGCTCAGTATCAAAAGCGTTGCACACACATCTTTCTTACTAACAATGCTTATTACCGGATGCATTGTGTCTGTCTAAGCTATATCTAAGGTGACTAGCACAATAGTATCTACGTGCAAGACAAGCCTCAAGAGTACTGAACTGGAATATGAAATTTTCAGGCTAGGGGGGTGGAAATTATTGGCAAAATGACTGTGCTTGCAGCATCAATTCATGTCAGCATACAGATCTGTGTTTTCATTAGTGTAGAAATTAGCTTGTGGGATGGGTTAGGATTGAGTCATACTTACTTGAACCAGTTAATTAAACCATAGTGAATCTCTGATGACTTAAAGAGACACTTTCACTAGGCTACCTTCTCTCTTTATACCTCAATTTCCCCATAGCTTAGTTCTCAAAATGTTTAAGACACCAAACCTACAATGAGCTCTGTGTTGGTAAGGAGAGTTTGCTCATGTGGAGCTCCTTCCAGGATCAGGGACTTAATCCGTAAACCATGAGGAAGAGGTCTATGGCTAGTGCACAGAATAAATGTTCTGTCTTACTCACCAGACTGTACAATTGTTCTTTTACTAAAAGAACAATTAGTGCAATAATTTCTATGGGATAAATTAGCCACTAGAAAGACATTAGGTTGTTGGATGTAATGACAACAGAGAGTCATTAGCAAGAAAAAAGTTAGTTTTTCTGTTTGTGGTGCTGGAAAGCCCCTTCCTTCGACAATTGCACAAAAATGAAGCTTAATTAAAGGCCTATAAACCACATGAAACAATGGCTAATTCTAACACAGATTAGGACATCCATTTTGTCAAATGCAAGGCAATGAAGCAGAGAAATGTGTAAATAACAAGAACGGCTACAATGTTACTACAATCCTCATGGTCAAATTCTGTGACTTTGGGTAAATCACTTAATCTGTTTTAGTTTCCCTGTCTATAAAAAAAACAGAGAGAGAGAGATTGTATTATTACATGTAACTACAAGAGTATTGTGACTCTAGGGTGACCAGATATCCCGATTTTATAGGGACAGTCCCGATTTTTGGGTCTTTTTCTTATATAGGCTCCTATTACCCCCCCCTCCCCCATCCCGATTTTTCACATTTGCTGTCTGGTCACCCTTCTTAATGTTCGTAAAGCACTTTAAAGGAGAAACAATAGATGACAAGCTATTGGAGCATTACCTAATCCTAAATACACAAGGGGTTAAATCCAGCCTCGTGAGCCCCTTCCTTTGCATGGCTGTTTGTCTCTGGGAAAGGGCTGCTGGAGAGGGGGAGAGAGAGAGAGAGAGAGAGAGAGAGAGAGAGAGAATGTCCATGGAGTAGAAAGGACTTAACATCCAACTGCTGAATCTCAGATTCATCACTGTGTTAGATTCGGTTTTGCAAATGGTAACTTCCGTTGGATTAATGTTGATAAGAAATTGCTGCTGCTGAGTCATCCCAGCAGATTGCAAAGCGCTATTATTTCTTACTATCTACTAGCAGATCCCAGCTCTGCCAAAGATCCCTATGCGTTTGGGGCAAAAGTTCAGAGCAGTTCTTCATCCTCAGTGGTTCATCCATTCCTAGTCTGAAAGATGCCATTGTAACGATGATAATCTTTCCAAAAGTGTCTCATCTTCCTTAACTGCTGTATAATTTTTATACCTCAATTGCTTCCCTTCAGTATATTAAACACTGTTCTAATTTTGGCTCAGCACACACATTTGAAATTATCCTGCAGTTTAAGGTGCTGAGATAATTTCCCTTGACAGTTGGATAATATATTTGCTTTCGTCTCTATGTCTGATGGGCTTCCCAACCCCTACTCCTTCAGAGATTGTACATGCTATTTGGCTGGTCTGACTTCCTGTTTTCCTGCAGCACTTGTCATATTTTTACATTTCATTTACTCTTTTTGAATCTGTGCAGGTAGGGCTGGCAGGAGCACATCAAACCCAATGATTTGCTAACGTGTATTTCTGTGGTTCATAAACTTTCTTTTCCTGTAACTGAAGCCTACATTAGGGTGACCAGATGTCCTGATTTTATAGGGACAGTCCCGATTTTGGGGTATTTTTCTTATATAGGCTCCTATTACCCACCCACCCACTCCCTCCTGATTTTTCATGCTTGCTGTCTGGTCACCCTAGGATAAGGATAAGGCAATTGTCCTATGCCTTCCCTACTTAAAGGGGGGTGTGTATTATATATTAGGGATAGATGAGCACCTAAAATCTAGGCTGGCATGAATTGAGACCTAAATACATACTGTGTTTGCTTCTTCCTTTCCTTCCCCTTGCCCCAACCCTTCCCACTTGATATTTTCTATTTTGTTTGAAGTTTGTGAAAATGGTCTGACTTTACTTGGCACTTGTCTACACTTTCTGGGGGATCCACAAGCGGCGATCGATGCATCGGCGGTCAGTTTAGTGGGTCTATTGAAGCCCTACTAAATTGATTGCAGATCGCTCTCCCGTCAACTTCTGTATTCCACTGGATTGAGAAGAGTAGGGGAATCGACGTGAGAGCGTCTTCCATCGACATTGTGCAGTGTGGACCCCACAGAAAGTAGATCTAAGTGACATCGATTTGAGTTACCCTCTTCAAGTCACCCAAATTGTATAGCTTAGGTCAAATTTCCCTTGTAGTGTAGACAAGGCCTTAGAGGAAAGACCCCAAACAAACCAAAAATCTGCAACATTGGAGATTATCACTCCAAAATTACCCTGTTTTGAAGCCAAATCCTCAGGTTCTTTTCAATTATCACTTAATCTTTACTCCAAGAAATAACTCCCATTGTCTAACCTAAACTTGAGTGAATCGTATACACAAAGCCCTGTTTGTCCCACCTGACTTGACTTTTGTTGTGTCCAGACTTCTCAAAATACTGTCTTGGGGTTAGAAATGTAAACAGTTTTATAACTCACTTTTTGTAAAGATCCAGAAAATGCATCAGAAATATTTTTGAGTTAGGATAGGAAGAACTCTCTGACATATGGAGGTTATGGACCTTAGGTTGTTGGGATGTTTTGTAATTTTGCTTGGGAAGACACGGCTGATGGAAAAGGAACATTCTCTTGGTGTGGAAAGTATATTGGTTCAGTTGGTTGAACTGAGTTCTGGATATTCAGATGATCATTGTTCCATTGTGCTACAAAATACAGTGGTAAGAAAATGTGCCAGGCCTTTTCTCCTAAGCATGTTCTTCATGCTTTAGTCTCCAGCATTAATGCTTCAGACCCTGCATTAATCCATCCAAATATGCTTCATTTAAATAGCTCTATTGAATGGGGCCAGAGATGGAGTTTTTCTCCCTTAGCTCTGATTTCGTTCTGGAGAAGGCAGTATGCCCCTTGGAGATCAGCTGTTAACAGGAAGCTGAGTTTGATTTGCAGATGCTGCAGCCAAAGAAACTTCAGAATAGGAACTCGGTGCAATTTGCAAGAGGTCAGCTTGTCCTTTCCATGATCCTTAACAGTGGAGCCATCTTTTCTCTCATTTCGTGCTGCAGCGTATTTATTACCATGGCTCGGGAAGGGCTTGCAGCATTAAATGTTTTGATTATTCAACGGACTAGAAGCTACCAGTTCAACTATTTTTGGCAGCAGGTTTTCTGCTCAAATTCCCTTCTGCTTGATCTTAAAATATCTTGTAGATAAGTTTGATTGACATTTTAAAGGGAAACATAACTTAGTTGTAAAAAAGGATTTGCAATGTAAATGGCCAAGTATACTTGAAACTGATTATCAGCCTTCATCAAGGTCATTGCACTGATGATCGCAGATTGTGGGGTTTAATACTCTATCTTTTCCTGTCAACCAGAATTTAACCCATCCTACAATTACTGTTACAATCCCACAATGCAGAGCAATGGGAGGCGCTTCTGTAGCCCCCCACCCCTCGAAAGATATCAGTATGCTGCCCAGACACTGCTCCGCACCCAGTTTCACAGTGCCTACCCCATCTCTGCCTGCTTTTACCCCTCTCAAGCCACGTGACTGGAAGAGAACACTGGGGCCTGTACTTTTACTTTGATTTAAAAACACGAAATTTCCCCAAATAATTCCCCACCGCTGCCCTGCAGCAGAGCCCTTCTTCTAACCACTTAATCAGCACAGATGGCCTATCCGATTGGCTATCCACCTCATTGGTTGGAAGAGTCAGTAAATAGGGTGACCAGATGTCCCAATTTTATAGAGACAGTCCCAATTTTTGGATCTTTTTCTTACATAGGCTCCTATTACCCCCCACCTCCTCTCCCGATTTTTCACACTTGCCCTCTGGTCACCCTAGTCAGTAAATGACAGGCTCTTAGCCCCAGGAGCAGCCATAGTTCAACAGTAGGGTGACCAGATGTCCCAATTTTATAGGGACAGTCCCGATATTTGGGAATTTTTCTTATACAGGCGCCTAGTCCTGATTTTTCACACTTTCTATCTGGTCACCCTAATCAGCGGCCACTCTAAGTATTTCCCCATGGCTGTGATAGCTCCTGCCCCTGCCTGTCCTCACTCAACCGTTCTGGGCCTCAGCTCTGATCCCTGACCACCAGCTCTGACCGCTAGGCATGGTGCCCATATCCCTGTCAATGACAGCCAGTGTCTAAACCACCCTAAAGCACCAGTCCTGGAAAGGAAGGAGTATTCAGGAAGGAGGCAAAGTCAAAGAATCAATCTGGGGGACCAGGGTGGATGGGCTTGCTGTTAAGCACTGGATTTGGACTTGTGAGATGTAAGTTTGGTTCCAGTGCAGACCTTGGGCAAGTAACTTAGGGCCACATTTACAAAACTAGTCACTGATGTCAAGGGCTGAACATGGGATATCTTGGGCCTGATTTCATAGTATGGACAGTCGCTATTGATTCCCACTGGAGTTATGGGTGCTCAGCACCTATGAATAGCCGGGCCGAGGTATCTCAAGTCAAGCACCTGACATCAGCAGCCACTGAATCCTGAGAGTGTCCAGGGGATGGCAACAGGCAACTTGACACCTTAAGCCTCCAAACAATTAGGCCCATGAGAATTTCATTCGCATGAGAATTTTATTCATGGGTGGTCTCACTGAGTTCATTTGTGAAGCTCTTGGACTCTGCAGTAATGGAAGCCATAGGAAAGGTGGCACGCCTCAGTAACTGAGGTTGAATAGCATCTGCCATGATCTACAAGGAGGTGCAGCCATATTTAACAAAACGAATATGTGGTATCTTAGGCATCCCTTCTGCTCCCTGTATGTATCCATCGCTCCGAATGTTAGAGATAAAAATAAGTTTTTAGTACTTATGTGAGCATTTCAGTGCCACCTCAGCAAGCTGGATACTATTGAGAGGCTGAGCTGGAGTCGACTGTGACTCACGCAGCATCATCAGAGTTATTAAGCTCCTGCTGCAGCTCTCCTCCCCACTGTGCCCTCAGTTACACTGTCCAATGAAGGTAGAATTTGGCTTTCTGAACTTTATTACAGAGGTCATGTGTGAAACAGGATTCAGCTTGACTTTCCCAGGGTTGAATATGCAAGCTTGGAACCTTATGATTGCATTTTTCAGGGTGGAACTACAGTCTAACTGCAATGATTCTTGCTCTCATAGAACTGGAGGCAGGAGGGAATTTTCCTCGGGATGGATGGGCATTGGCTTCCAGGAATTCTCACTTTCCACTAGAGTACTGAGCAGGGTTTAAGACTGCAGGGCAGATGATGCACATTCGGGTAAACCTGATGGATCAAAGCAAATCTGATCTGAAATGTAATCTCTGGGTTTGGCTCAAAATTGGGCTTAGGTTTGCACAAACGGTTCTGGTTCTCCAAGAAGGGGAGCTGCTTTTCGGGTTGGCAGTGAAATCTCAAACCAGGAGACTCTCAGTTGGCTTTGGGTTTTATAACAGAAGTTTATTGCACCGCTCTAATTCTGATCCAATCCATGTTGTATGTAACACCGTGTAAGCACTGACCAGGAAGAGAGTGTGCAGCATAAACAAGCAATGACATTCTACTTTCATCTATATCCATGTAACTTCACTGACTGTACTTTGATTTCAAGAGGGTGGCAATACTCTAGCAGAAAGAAGAATTTTTGGCCCTACAAACTTGTTTCTCGTGGTAAAATCTTGCCCTTGGATGTGTATTTGCAGCTCCCAGTGAAACTATCCATGCAACCCAAGGGCAGAATGTGACCCAGTGTAGCTAAGTGGGGGCCTCCTTTTTCTCAGTTCTCCCCAGGAATACAGAAAAGTGTTCAGTCGATAAAAATCATGTGCTGCTAGCTCTCTGCATCCAAGTGAGGTTGCCCAGAGGATCTTCAGGTTGTTAAATCAACATGGAGCAGCATAATTGGCATATTTTAAAAGCACTAACGAGAAATAATATTAGTTGATGATGTTTCTGTTCTAATTCTGATTAAAATGTCCTCTGTGTTACTGTTTCAGCATAAAATAGAGCAGATAGGCACAAATATCACCTTGCGGTGTACCTTCTTCTTTAAAAAAAAATCTGTGGGGATGAAGAGTAATATAGCCATGTCCTCCATCAGGACAAACCACAAGAAGGTCTCTTTTGGTGTAGCTCTTGGGTCAAGTTAGGAAGGAATAATGCTGCACCTGGGACAAAAATTGGCTCCTCAGATTTAACTCTCTTTCACACAGTAGTTATACTGGGATGGATTTTGGCCCCCTGATCCACAGAGACACTTTCTTCCATCACAAGACTGCCTCATCACCACCTCATCTTGGAGGAAGTCTGGTTTCTTTCCCCACAGACACCATAACCCAGAGTACTGCATTTGCCTTCCACAATCTGCTCTTACTGCGGATTTCAGCTTTTTGGTCTCCAGGGCAGCTTTAAAGCTTTTCCCTTAGTCATATTTGATTGAGCTGGTTTGAGACATCCCTTTGGGGAACTTGAAAGGATGTAGCGTCAGACATGCTTGGGACCTGACAGTTTCAGCTTTTCTAAGTGGAGGGGGTCATTGTTCCATTTTGTCTTGTAAGTAGTCTCTTGTGATAGCCTGAGTGGTGAGTGCTTTTAATTCAACCTGACATTTTTCTCTGCCAAGCTGATCTGCAGGTCAATTGCAGGTTGTCTTCAGCCTTCCAGTGGCTCTGTTTCTCTTCTCAGTGTTTTCGACACAACAGGGGACAGTCAAAGGCTTAAACTTCTGATGCAATTGGCAATCAAAACAAAGGGGACTTGCAGCTGGGTAAGAAACACCATTACACACTTTAGTGTGTGTTTGTGTACATGTGCTTGCGCACACAGTTGGGGAAGTTTAAAACTCTGGCTACACTGCAGCAGATTTGCTATCCAGCAAAGGTGTACTCTATTGAATAACAGTGGGTTTCTGTAACACACTCTCCCTCCTTGTAGAACAGGTGTAATGTTCAGTCTCCAGGACTGTCTCAACCATCAACAAGATCATCAAACAACACACATGCCTGTTAACTACTTTGTTGCTGTGAACCAAATATACAATACATGGGACAAACGCACCAGTTCTACCTGCTGGAGCCTCGCCAGTGTGCCAACCTGAGGACTAAGGACATGTCTGGTGGTTCTGCCCACTCAGAAGCTTTGAGCAACACCATATGAACACAAAGAACAGACACTGCTTCTGCAGTGTTTTACACACACACACACACACACACACACACACACACTTGAATAGTGAACTTCCACAGGTTTAGTATGTACAACCTGATGCTGAACGTCGCTGAGCAGTTCCTATAAGCTGCCCTCAGCTCCTGCTCACTTCAGTGGAAGCTGTCTTCCCAGATACTAAGGTAATACTGTTACCCAGGGTTTTCAGAACCTCCAACAGGGGCCACTTAGCTATTTCGCTCCAGCTGATGTAAGGAATAAATCAACAGGAACACAGCAATTCTATCTGATAAGATTCATGCATATAAGCATGCTCTATCTAAAATTGTAGTTGATTAGATTTAAGCACACACAGACATAAGCAATAGGTTTAGAACATCCCAGATATTTAACTAACATCTGGAACAGTATTGAGTAATTAACAGCAGGTTCACAGTGGCCAGTTGCTCACCCACTGGAGAGAAAGGGTGTCAGGAGAAACCTCACTCAAGATGGCTGCAGAGGACTGCTCCAAAGTACACTTTATTAGCCAATCTTTTATAACTAACTTCTACAAAACACATAGGTCATAATGACCCGAACTGGATCATCACTTTTCTAACTTTCAATGCACTTTTAATACCAGAGGCATCTGGGTTCCTGTTTTTCCAACCACCAGCTTTTTAGTTTCAGTTGTTTAATTATCTGTCCTCTCCTCCCATTCTGAATAGCAGAAACTGTAGCTAGTTTTGACATTGCTTCTGAATGCCTGTCTCTGAATTAACCCTTATCTATGTGGTGGTCTATTTCATTAATCAGGGTGGCTGAATGCACATAATTGGTTGCAATTAGCTTGATCCCATTCTGGGGTATACACACCCCTCAAATCCAGGGCAATAATATATGCCATCCAAATAGCTTTAGAGAGCACTTCAAATCGGGCTGCTGGTTGCAGATAGCTATACTGCAGCTGGCCGCTTGATCAGCTGAGCTCTTGAGAGGGTAGTGATGAATGAAGGAGAAGGCAGACATATAGGTAAGGCAAAAGAATGAAATGGAGAGAGACACAGAGGTTTTGCACAGGTTGGAATTTCTGATGGAACAAAATGGATGCGAGTAAGGCATGTGTCAATGGCTAAATCTTGGGCCAGGTTCTCAGCTGTGAGGAGAGGTATTTGATAAGCAAGGTGTCACGCAGGGGCAGCTCCAGGCACCAGCTCGTGCTACGGATTCGGAAGCATTTCGGAGGACCTCCCACAGAAACATGGCCGAACCCGCGGGACCGGTGGACCCCCCACAGGCGTGCCGCCGAAGGCCGCCTGACTGCCGCGCTTGGGGCGGCAAAAAAAGTAGAGCCGCCCCTGGTGTCACCTTGTTACCGCCTTAGTTCGGTTGACACAGTGTTGGATGATGTGCCTAGGATGGTTTTTAAATATTCTGCTAGGCACAGAAGAAAGTAGGAGAGGAACTCGGGGGCTAAACAAACTGGAGAACAATGTAGCGGCTATGCAGGTGGGTGTATGACTTGGACAAGAGATTTTGGCTTTGTAAATAGCCAATGGAAGGAAGCTAGTCACCTGTTGGGACTTTTTTTGATTCTGCACTGTCCTCCCAAAAGACCTATTCTCCCAATTAATGTCTAAAACTGTGTTGCTGTTTCTGCTGCCTCCTACTAATCTATTTTACCTGTTTTCTAGCAATATTCTATTCTGTTCAGCATCCAGAACCCCCGTTAGCTGAGACAGAATCCTAGAAGTGATGTTTTCTGTGCTTACATTGACAAATGCAGAAAAGCAATAGGACAAATCGTTGATGAGCCTACAAGCCTATCACTGAGCTTTGTAATTAAAATGGAAATTTACTGTGCTATGTTCAACTGTCCTGATAGGACACACATTTTAAAAGAGAAAGAAAAGGCTGGTGTTACAGAGATTCTTTAATTAATGCACTCAGATGCAGTGTTGATAACAGCAGCTTTACTGAAGCCATCCAGCTTTGCCAGTGTACAATTTGGGAGCTTTGCTTAGGTCCAACGTGGGGAGTGTAGCTATGTGATTTCAGATTTCACTGCTACCTTTCACCCTGGCAGTAGGCGATGAAATTTCTCTAGCCATACGGTAGTCTCTAAAGTGCTTTGGGCCGAAAGTTGCCTTGTCAGTGTAAGCGGTCTCTTGCGATTGCATGTGAAGTTCATCCTTCCACCCTCGGTCACAGAACAGTTGGTCTTTTTTGCTACCTTCCTTTTATCATCATTCCTGATGTGGATTTTAGGTCTCCAATTTGCGGTTCTGTAAGCCTCTAGGGTATTTACTATAGAGTTCTATTGTTTAACATTGGAAGATGCTTTGGGATACATATGAAATATATGTCATAATATCTCTCAGGCATGGTGGCATGTGCCTGTAATCCCAGCTACTTGGGAGGCTGAGGCTGGCGGATGACTCAGGAATTCAGGATTGCAGTATGCTATGCTGATCAGGTGTCTGGTGCCACTGATAGCTTGACTGCTGGGTGGCTGAAGGACTGGCTAGAATAACATGAATGACATGTTGTGACTGGCACTCTCTCTGGGAGGGATGATGGATCAAGGTGGCGAAGGTGATATGTAATAACTCTGTGGCTACTGAACTACAGCTGGTGTGAGAATTTAGGGCCATATGCTCTAATGAGCACAGATTACCATATCATTTGAGCTAACTGAGAATCTCTCTTGGTTGAGCTAATGGAGACTTTCTTAGTTGTAGTACTACAGTTTATTGCCCCTGTAGGCTGCCGCCACTAGATGTAGTCACAGGGACTTGAATAGGTCAGTCTTTCCATCCAATAGAGGGCAATGATGCATGTGCATTTATTATGTTGTGTATTAAATTCATCCACCAGATGCAAGACAAAATGAAATTGTGTAGCATCCACCAAGATGTGTTATGGAAAGCCTCCATTGTTAATGTTAATGATAATTTCCTGTTTTTAAACTCACCTTTCAATCAGTTCTACCACACCTTCACCAAAACCAAGCCACTCTACTTCAGATTTAATATAGTTCATCCCATCCCAGGGTAGAATTGTCCCAGAAAAAAGTGGGGCAAATCACCCAAGAAGTAATTATGAGGATTACAGCTTCCTGATTGCACTGGTTCACACTCTGCAGAAATCTTAAATTAA
Source organism: Dermatemys mawii (assembly GCA_007922305.1). Classification (NCBI taxonomy): domain Eukaryota; kingdom Metazoa; phylum Chordata; order Testudines; family Dermatemydidae; genus Dermatemys; species Dermatemys mawii. The sequence continues at coordinate 10,706,957 of ML677387.1, forward strand.
GAAACTGTAATTTTTCATTTAAAAATAAGACAACATAAAGATATGCTCAAAATTATTTGCAGATGATTAAACCTACTCTGACAACTTCCATACACAGTGGGTGAAGATTTCCCCACATAGCGTCTCTTGCTAATGTACTGAATAAATTTTGTAGCCTGTGGCTTTATCATTTATTCAGCATAAGGGTTCCAGGTATCTCAGTTATCCTGGAAGTAAACTACTAAATATTCATTTCCATGAATAAATCTCAATGTGTACATGAAAAAAAACCAACAGGAAATGGGTTTTTACAAGGGCTGGGAAATGCTACATATGTATTTAAAATAGTCAATTTCAGTTTGGTACATTAATATAACAAACAAACAAACTCTAGTTCCTATTTGCAGAATGGATGAGAGCATCTTGTTGTTGTGTTGTCTTCCTGTTTTCAATGTATTTTAGTATTTTAAATCCTTCACCCAGATCTCTTTGTTAAAACTCAGTCTAAAATATCTAAGGCCCTAATCTTAAAATCTCTGGCCCAGACTTCTAATGGAAGTTAGGTAGCTTGAGTGCCACTGAAAATCAGCTCGTGTGCCACCTTTGGCACTCGTGCCAGAGGTTGCCTACCCCTGTCTTTTATCATGATCTCATCAGACCCTGTATAGTTAAGCAGGCTGGGCTTTGGGTCAAGACTAAGATGAGAGATCTCCAAGAAAATCTCCCAGGGTTGGATAGCACTCATTTCTCTACGTTGGTACTGTCAGTTGCCCCGCATGGCAGCTGGGTGAGGCATTGTTCCCCTGGACACCCCATCTTTCAGATGAGTTGTAGGATGGAAGCCTTGGTCATGAGTGGCCGTTTAAGAAAACCAGTAATGATTGTATTCTTGTGACTGGGAAAACACTGACATCAACGCTCAGTTCCACTGTGGCATAAAAGGGGCCACAAAGCCCGCAGACCATTCCCCTTGGTTAGGGGGCTTCCCTGGGTGTCATAGGACCAGCAAATCCCTGTGCTATTCTCCCTTGCAATCTGCCAGCGTAGGTATGCACCAGAGGGGTGCCACGAGACTGCACTTGCTTTGGTTATTCTGGCAACGTGGCAATGTTTCACAGAATGCTGTTGCAGGCAGCTGAACATATCAGCCGCCCCAGGCATAACCTCGCCCCTACCTGCTTTCCCTGCCCCGAGATGCATAGAGTTTAGCTTAAAATCTGGCCCACTGTTAGTTCAAATGAAGCTTAGATGGTGATGGTGACTGTGAGACGCAGATAAGATACCTGAGGTATTTTCATAAACCTTTTAGATTTTAGAGTTGTTCTCCAGTAACCGTGATGAAAGAAGCAGAACCTATGGCAATTAAATATCTAGCACCTTTCATCTGAGTTCTCAAAATGCTCTACGGAAATCAATTAAGCCTCACAAACACCTGAAATCCCAGCTCAACAGGGCAGTAAATCTGTCTAATCTCTACACTGCAGGTGTTTCTAATACATCCACCAATACAGGTGCCACATATTGTTGCATATCCATGACCAGGAGGTTTTCTTGGTACTTTCACTCAGCCTGAGTATTCTATGCATCCTTTCAAAATCCGGCAACAGTGCTCAGTATCCACCGTCAAAGACCAAATAGGTCATTGCTGAAATTAATCTAACATAAAAGCTCCCATATAGGAGATACATAGGCACTGGTTTCTATCCACTCTGGGCTTGGTACAGCACATGAGCAAGTAGTCCTCCCGCTTTTCCCAATCTCTGTCGTCCTTTTCCCCCGAGCCCTCCTGACTTCCTTATACACACTGCTCGCCCCTTTCCATGAGCACTGTAACAGAGTCTCAGTTTTTCCCTCCCACTCCTGTTGAGCCCAGTCTTCTGCTTCCCTTTTTGATACTATAGTATTTTCTACAGCAAAAGCTCCACGCACCGATCGTAGCCACCATATTGCAAACGGTTGTATTTTGGGACATGACTAGTAGTTTTTACGAGTGCCTCCCAGTGCTCTGCCTCAGCACTCTCCCCATCCTTAATCTCCACCTCTGACTGTTACTCCCACTTCCCCGGGATACAGAAGCCAAAGCAACCCAATTTCGGTCACCTCTGGTGATCCATCATCTCCCTTCAGCTTCACCGGGTGAGCCCCGGAGGTCAGTTCGAACTGTTTTGATGTGCTCCTGGAACGAGCTCCAGCTGCTCCCAGAGATGCTGTAACCCGTTGATTTAGCATTTCAGGGAGGCCTTTGCCCTTAGATGGGCACCATTTTAGAGGCATTTATGGCTATGCGTGCACTTTACGGCGGCGTGTACAGTGCATACAATGCTCACCCCCCGGCGCGGGTATAAATAGCAGTATAGATGGTGAGGCGTGGCGTAGGCATGTAAAGACATGGCAGAACCTTAGGTATGTACTTGACGTGGCCTTCTAGACGCCCAAGCAGTGCACCCCACATCTACACTGCTATTTTTAGCAGTGTGGTGTCCCACTGCCTCCATCCTGCCAGTCTTTCATTGCCACGTGTAGCCACGTAATGGATGCAGACTGCTTTTCATGCTTTTCACGCGTACTCTACACACCACTTCCATAAACAATGCCTATGCGAGATCATGCTGGGGAGAGGCTCAGGCAAGCGGGCTTCTGGGTGCCATTATGTTTCTGCCACTGATGTGCTGAGTGACCTTGGAGAAGTCACCTAATCTCTCTGTGCTTCAGGTTACTGGCCTGTAAAATGTGGACAACACCTACCCTGTGGCAGTGCTAGTGCTTAAGTAATGGGCATAAAATAATTAGAGACTCTTTGGTGAAGAGATGGAGAAGTGGCATTAGGAGAAATGGTCCAAGTATTCATAATGAATTTCCGCAATGAATTTTGATGCTCCTATTGCTTGCAAGCTAGCTTTGTTTTGTACAGAGTGATTCATAATAATTATTTCATGAAACATTGATTCAAACAAGTTTTGGCTTGTGGGCTGCTTGCAGGTGCTTCACAATTCCAGTTGAGTGACTGGTCGCCTGGGTCAGGTTCTCTATTGTTTTGGCTCCCTGAGTGCACCACTGAATTTTAGTTTAGGGGAATGATGAAGAGCAAAATGCTTTTGCGTGAATTTCCTCATTTGCGTGCAACAATACAGGGGCCTTCAGTTCCAGTGGGACCATGCAGGATGCATGCACCTGAATGTCAGGAAGCAGGACTTGCAGGGCCAGTCTCTGGGCATTTGGCTGACCAGATGTCCCGATTTTATGGGGACAGTCTCGATTTTTGGGTCTTTTTCTTATATAGGCTCCTATTCCCCCCCAGCCTCCTGTCCCGATTTTTCACATTTGCTGGCTGGTCATTGTAATGAGTGCAGCTGGCCTGTAGCAGGATGCCTGATTGGCCTCACCGCCTGATTGGTTGGAAGAGTCGGCTCTAAAGCCCAGCAGCAGCTGCAATAGCTTTGGCATCCGCTTGGTCCAGCCCAGCTCTTGTGTTGGTTTCAGTCCTGTTCCTACCTTGCCCTGCCTTCCCTCACTCAAGGTCACTCGGTCCTGACTCTGCTCTGATGTTTTAGTTCAGATCTGACCCTCGGCTCTGAGACCTGGCTTCTGACTCCAGCTCTGGCCCGTTGCCGTCAATTCCTGACTTCTGCTGTATCCACTAGGCCTGACTGCCCACATCCCAGTCACTGACACCGAATACCAGCATGCTGTGATAGCCCTCACAGAGCTTCCCTGAGTTACTGTGATGTTGCAGCGATGGCCCATGCATAAATGACACCATTTGGCCTGTCGTAAGAAAGCTTTCAGAATCTACTACGCTTAAGATATTAGTATGCTGGTCCCATACACATTTTAATCAAAGCATTTTGCAAATCAGAAAATTGCACATTAATGCTTCAGTTTTAGTACTACTTATAATCTTCCAGTATCCCCAATTATTAACTTAACTCCGTTAAGCAATCATTCCTCCCAGCCACCTGCAGTGCCCCTTTGTCCTTTATGGCCCCGCGTTCAGAGCTGTCTAAAGCCAGCGGTCTCATTGTTAGTAGTGGTAGAAATTAACATTTGGAATTTAATCACTGCTTGCCTGTAAAACTATAGGCCGTCATGTCATTACAGCAGTGTAATTGCAGCCTGGCAAGCCCTTTCATTCAGTTGTGTATTTAATAAGCAGGTTGGAGCGTTAATCTAACACGGAGAAGTAGGGTGAAGTCTGGGAAACAGCACGGCAGGGTGTACGTATCTTTTAGGGCCTGTCTTTAAAATGTACCTTGCCACTTGCAAACTGGCAATGTGCAGTGTTTCATTTCAAGCCAAGAGCCTGGTTTACTCACCCTGTAAAGAAAAATGACTGGATGTTTGGCGGAAAAATGGCAAACAATGAAAGGGGTTGGCTGGCTTGCTAATATGACAGATGTGGCTCCCAGATCGACTGTTAGAGAGGCAAAGCAAACAAATCATGACTTGCTGTTCTCTGTGCAGGTTAAAAACTAGGGTGGCAGGCTATTCTTAGCCAGCTCGGTTACTTTTTTCTAAGAACGAGAACCCCTGGATGTTTGCGTGCTAAGGCCTTGTGTCAATGGGCCATTGGCTGCTACTATCCCATAGTTCTAGAATTTGCTTGAAAGAAACAGACGCACATGTTCAATCAAAGGGTTAGCCACAGAGATGTGTTTATATTTTATATTTATATTTAAAAACCCCCATCAAAGCTCACTAATGAGCATAAACATCAGCTAATGAAGTCGTGGATCCTAGTAAACTTGTCTTCCTCTGGCATCCATCAGAACAAAAGCGGGGATTTGCAAGTAGCATGAAATATGGTTGGAAAGAAGCAAACAAACAGTTGTGTGGTTTCTTAGAAAGTTAACACGGGAGGAAGAAGAACTGATTTATTATTAAAGACTAAAGCTCAAATTCTTAAAGGTATTTAGGTTCTATTGAAATCAAGATAGAAACCTAAATAACTCAAGTTCTGGGGCCAATGATTTAGCTTTCTAGCTAGTTACTTATCTCATCTAAACCCATCACAAACATTAGTGAAACACTGTTGTGAAGCAGGGAAGTATTATAACCCCAGTTTATAGACTGGAAAAAATGGGGCAGAGAGAGACACCTGTCCAAGATCACACAGGAAATCTGCGTCAGAACCAATCCTTAATTGCACAATGATCCTTCATGCCTAACCTATGCCAGTGGTGCCTAAAGACAGGTGTGGTGCACAAGAAAGTATAAACCTCTCCTAATGCGATGGGATATCCAGAGGAGAAATGTTCCAAGGGAAGCAGTGGGGGCAAAAGACCTATCTGGCTTCAAGACTAAGCTTGATAAGTTTATGGAGGAGATGGTGTGATGGGATAACATAATTTTGGCAATTGATCTTTGACTATGGTAATAGATGGGCCTGATGGCATATGATGAAAAGTTGGAGGGGATGGGATCTAAGTTACTACAGAGAATTCTTTCTGGATGTCTGGCTGGTGAGTCTTGCCCATGTGCTCAGGGTTCAGCTGATTGCCATATTTGGGGTTGGAAAGGAATTTTCCACCAGAGCAGATTGGCAGAGGCCCTGGTGGTTTTTCACCTTCCTCTGCAGCAAAGGGCACGGGTCACTTGCTGGAGGATTCTCTGTAACTTGAAGTCTTTAAACCAAGATTTGAGGACTTCAGTAGCTCAGACATAGGTGAGAGGTTTATTGCAGGAGTGGGTGGGTAAAATTCTGTGTCCTGCGTTGTGCAGGAGGTCAGACTACATGATCCTAATGGTCCCTTCTGACCTTAAAGTCTATGAGTCTATGAGTTGTCTTGATTTCACCCATGATCTTTTAATGCCCTATGGCTTGAGGATGGGTAGCTGAGTTATGGGACCTCCAGCAGGTTTGCTTGACAAGATTTTGTGCCCTAAAAGCCCCATCTTTTAGGGGCTTTTGTCTTTGCACCTGACCAGCGATGCTGCAATGGGTTGTTGTGAACCCAGGAATGTCTCTGTCCCAGTGATCCTGATATTTCAACATCTTGCTGATTCGAAAAGGATGTGGTTTCGCAGCTTTTGACGCATTGTGAGATGCAAATATCATTATCCTTTGCAAGAGAAGAACAGCCAGAACTGGGCCTCTGTCCTGTCTTCCTGGCACACTTACAACACCACAGGAAGCTGCCCCATTCCAGCCACTGATTGCTTTTCCTCCTGCATCCCCCTGCCACGTAGCCAGCATGAAGTCATGCTTGTTCATCACCCACCATTGCCAGGTAGGTCAATGCAAGTTACACATTTGCCAGTTTTTCACACCAACCCGTCTTCTAACTCACTTTCATCACCGTTTGCATTTGGCTCCATAGTCGAGTTAACAGGATTAAGTTTAATCCAATGACCTGAGCACGGGTGTCAGGAGCCAAGAAGCTCCAGAGTTCTTATCCTGGCTTTGAAAGATTTTCTTTGTGGCCTCGGGTAAGTGGCTTAGGCCAAAGTCTAGAAGTGTCACTGATCTGAGATGCCCCTGTTTTTTGAGTGCCCATCTGGAGACTGCGCTGGCCTGATTTTTCAGAAGCGGTGAGTGTCACAGTTACAAGGCTGGTTGCACCTCTGTCCTCTCTCTGAGTGTGTCTCCTGAGTTATCAGGCCTTGGTCTTGTGCCCCTGTTTCTTCAGTGATGGAATCATGCATTTTCCCCTCTCTTAGACCAGGCCCAGGACAGCAGCATCCTGTAAATCCACTGTGCTTACCCAGCAGCTCCAGCTGGGTTCCTCATCTGTGTTTCTTCCCTTCAGGCAAGTGTGAATATAGCGACCAAAGAGTCATTTAAACATAACACCAGGAACAAAACATTTCAAGAAAAGGTTTTGAAACCAATCAACAGTGTAGACACAACTCTGTCTAACCTAGAGACTTGCCAGCTCTGACTTTGGGCCAGGCAGGCCTAGCACCTCCAGACAATGCAGCCGGTCCTGGGGAGCAGCCTGAACAGCTCCCCAACAACAACTGCCACCTCATGACAGAGAGTCTTCAGCTGTTGCTGAGCCTCTTGGTCAGTTGGCTCCAGCTCTAGCCCCATGTGGAAAAGAAGTTCTGGAACTTGGCTGGAACCCAGGGTTGGAGTGCTCAGTTATTGAACGTGGGCATTGTCTCTTAACCACCCTGAAGTGTTTACCGGGGAGATGGCTTATCTCAAATCATTCTTGTGCTCTTTTTCCCAACAGCCCTGCTGATTTAACACAGTATAGTCAAGCGGTAAATATCCCACTAACTAGGTCACCACACAGCTTTCATAACTTACATAAGCAGTTTCACCTCCATCATAACAAGCACCCAATTAAGCACCCAATAGCTCCAATTAAAACCAGGTCATGTATGTCACTAGTTAGGCACCTAAAATCAGCCGTCACTTTAGGAAACATTAGCCTCTCTGTTCACAAACCTTGTCTGTAAAAGCAGTGCTCACTTTACAGGGATGACTTGAGAATCAGTGCCTGGAAAATGCTTTGAAAATGAGAAGTGCAGAGTTGATAGTGAGCTAAACAGTAAGAGCTGGATTGAGTTTCAGGCTCAGCCTTGAGTCTGGAGCAACAGGCAGATTTACCTCCCCAGGAGGGTAAGCTTTCGTGGGCTAATACCCACTTCGTTGGATGCATGGGTGGGTATTAGCCCACAAAAGCTTATGCTCTAATACTTTAGTTAGTCTTTAAGGTGCCACAGGACTCTTTGTCACTTCTGCAATTCCAGACTAACACAGCTACCCCTCTGATTCTTCTCCCCAGGAGGAGCACTAGGAACTCGCCAGTGACAATTTCTATCCAGGCTCAGATTTTTCAGTGTGGGAAGAGGACAGTGGATGTGAGCGGGGGAGTATGTCACATAGACAGTTTTGCTAGCTGCCATGGGGGAAGAGGGGCAGAACCATGGCTTCATCTACTCCTCATCAGAGGGCATGCAAGAGGGCATGTCCGCTGTGCAACCCTTGCTCTGCCCTTAACCCCAAATCCAGGTAGGTCTATGCTGATAGCCGTGGAGATCTTACTCACCCGTGTGGCTGCTTAGGACCAGAGTACAACAATGAATATTAGAAAGTTTCACTTAGGGAAGGGGGGCCAGGGAACCCCTCCATTCTTCAGTGCAATTGATGCAAACGCTTGGAGGAGTCTGCATTCTCAAACACACTAATATTCTATGGTATATTATGGTCACTGATTTCTGGCAATTTAGCAGCTATTTCTTTTCAATCAAATGGTATTGTAACACATGGAATATCCATAGAAAATGCACCTGTGCCATATAGGATTTGTTCAATGGCATGAAATGGTTGTATCACCTGCATTTCACTATGTCTGTCTATCTCCTTAAAATATGGTTTCCTTCATAAAGGAACATGGATGAGATTGTTAGCAGCACCTCATTTCCTAAGATTAAATGGAAGTCTCTATAATTTAGATCCTATTGTGTTGTTCTGAAAAATGGCAAAGAGCTGATCAGCTACCTTCTGCATGAGGTTATGGTGTTTCAGCCCCATCCAGTCCTATAGATAATTCGATGAGGAGGAACAAAGGGGCAGGGGCAAGGAAAGTGTTGTGTATGTGAGAAACATTCAGGGGTTTAGTGGCATGTCCTAAAGCTTTGCAATCCGTCTGGAGCACTAAACCTAACCCAGATTTACAGTAACATACTCATCTGTAGTTGGTTGCAATGCAATCTTATAGAAATCAATATCAAATCTATTGTAACAATAAAGGTATTTGCCATTAAGATAGTCAGGGGCACAGTAAACATGCCTGACAAACAAGTACATCACTAATGGTCATTAATGATAAAGAACCAACTCCAGGACAGTACAGAGGAAGCTTGAACTGCTGTTGTACTTTCTGTGTGTGCGTGCATGATACACCACCCGAAAGACCACAGCCCCGGTTTATCAGGTGCTTCTCACATGCTCTATATCCAATACAAATAATCTTTTCTTAGGCATCACTCTACATACCCTTTGTTCAGTCCCTTTATTATTTAAACTAGCTGTGTTAATAACATTTAGGTCATCTATCCGGTAACATGATTGTTGGCTAACTTTGCTTAATCACTTTAGCTTGATGATCATTAGAGGGATGCAAAGGTTTCAGTATAATCTATTAAGAAGGAAGCAATCAGGTTGTTAATGACTTGGAGGAGGAAGTGGAAAGCAAATTGGAGAACTCTGCTGAGGATATGAAGTTGGTTCTTCATTTGTTTGTTTTTCCCCCTTCAGTAAAAACAACAAGGATTGTGAGGAGCTCTAGATGGACTTTAAGGGGGAAATTTTCAAAGGTGTAAAGGGTAGCTAAAATGCCTAAATCCCATTGAAAATCTATCCTAGAAAGGCTTTGGGGCTTAGGGCAGTGCAGTGATAGAGGAAATTTACCTGTAGAGTTCTGTCCCCTTGGAAATGTAGTCTAAATTCTCCATAAGTGTATTGACTGTGGTCCTAGAAGTTCTCATCGTCTATGAGCTTTCAGGATGCTCTGAGAATTAATGTGGTTAGATTAGTGACATGCTAATGGCTAAAAGAACAAACAGGATGCCAGGGTGATATTTTGGTTCCATTTTTTAAAATAATGAGATTATATTACGCATTCATTTGAGGACAGTATCCTTTTCGTTGCTACATCTTTTTTTAAAAAAAAAGACCTGGATAAGATTGAAAAAGTCCAGAGAATGTCAAAGAAGATAGCAGTCTGAGCAGAACTTTGTATTATTATTGAAGTATTTAAGAAGGATGAAATAAGAATTGTTCAGTTCATCCTTTTTATGCTGTTCTTCAGTATGAAAACAATGCCACTTTTCCCCACACAGTGTGGTGTTATCCTACAGAATTCACAGCCCCATAAGATCGTGGACTCAAAAGGCAAATGGATTCATTCTGCTTATGCTGGTGGAAATCAGATGCAAATCACAGAGTTACACCAGCCAGTGAGATCAGACTGAAGACCAGATACTATAGCTGGATTTAAAAGGAGGATGCAGGATCATTTGGCTTGTAGTAACATTTTAATGTAGGGTTCAGTCAGTCTAGTGCTTGAGTCTAATGGTGAGTGCTGCAGGGATCAAAAAGGACTCTTCTGCATCCATTTATACAGTGCATACCTACATAGAAGTCACCTTTCCCTGAAGATTCAGTTAAAGGTCTGTGCGGGAGGTGATATACCAGATTTAAAGGACCAACTATCTGAATTGATACGGCAAGTCCCGTGAACTTTCAAGAGAACTGAGAAGTTGATGCAATGGTACATTCTACTGGATTTCATAAAGGTATTTGGCATAATATTGTAAAGAAGAGTAAATTATAAGGTTAAAAGTATTGGCTATGCCAGGAATAGAAGGCACTAGCTTTCCTAATAATCTGGAGCTCAGCTCTGCAAGATCCTGGGCACTTTTGCCCTGTTCCAGGACAGCAGGCTTAACTTTCTGTCTACATGAGCCCCAGCTCATTTATTGAAAGTTGAGCCTGTAATTAACTGCTTCACCGCACTGGGGCCAATGCAGTTAGCACCTTGCAAGACTGAGCCCTTCATTAGCTAGCCAAGATGTTGATAGTAAGCCTCTGTGCGGTGTTGTTGTAGCAGTGACAGGCCCAGAATATAAGAGAGACAAGGTGGGTGAGGTAATACATTTAATTAGGCCAACTTGTGTTGGTGAGAGAGCCACACTTCCAAGCTACACAGAGCTCTTCTTCAGACAGGCCAAGAGAGGAAGATCTGGTGTCTGTGTCTTACCTTCCATCTAGCGGCTGAGAAAGACTATTGCAAAGATCTCTGCAAAGGTCATCAGTGACACTTTACTGCAAGATGGATGAATTGTTGAAGATCTTCTCTCTAAGTATTTAACCTCGGACTTCTCCGTTGATATATTTGTACATAAATGACTTGGACGTTAAGTTTGCCAGTGATGATGCAAGGGGAAGATCAGCAAATAATGTAAGTAGAAACTAATCAGCTCTAGCAATGGTGCCTCCACGAGGCACTCACAGGGAGCCTGGCCTTTGCCCTTTTGAGTCAACCATTAGTGCAGGCTTAGGGCCAGTTTACATCCATCACATTTACATAGCTGTGCTGTCTACCAACATCATAGACAGTCACGGTATGTGAGAGTGAGCGTGTCCTCGAGACTCCTCATACTTGAGGACTATTTTGAAGGACGGCATATATCAGCCAACAATATTTATAGCACCTGCAATCCATTGACAAGTGGATTGTAGATCAGAACAATGTGTTTTTCTAGCTATTGAGTCCTGGCTCAGCACTTTGAATTGGCAGGGCAGTAAATCTACAAAAGGACCTACTGCCTCCTGAAGATACCAATACAACATAAAAATAAACCTTTTAACCCAATGAACCATTTAATCCAGTACACACACATTTAAAATGTCCAGCATCATATATGAGATAGGATGCGTTAATTGCTGTAATAAATCGGAGCTTCAGGTTTACAAAATTTTGCATTAGTCATTTTAAAAACAGGTTTGTGTTTGTTTTAATCTGGAAAAGCTAGTAAGAGGAAGGTGGTCTGTATAGACTGGGTGACTGGGAATTGAAAAGACATGAATATTTCCTTTCAACACCTGAACCAAGACAAAAATCAAAGGCAGCTTATGGGGATGAGAAAGTATTTATGACTCCTTTTTTTTTTTCCATACTGCATCTTTAAATATCTAGACACCTGCCTTCTGCTAGGGGCATTTGCCATGTTGTGTTCACTTCAGATATGATACGCAGGAAATATGCACTGTACTGTCTCTTGGAGACTTCTCTTCTGTTCTTTCATGCAGTGTTCTTTTCCCTTTAAACTAATACTAAAATTCTCCAAATGTATAATTAGTGTCACAGTGCTCATGGATGTAAGCAAACACCATGGCCCGATAGACACAATAAAGCAAATAAAGGCAAATATCTTTTATGAAACTCTTTATCACTATCAGTAAGTTACAGTGATGAGTATATGACTACAGGGTCAGCGATTCAGTTCAATTTGGGGCATATCCAAAAATGTAGATCCAAACCCATCTTTGGCCTGGAAATCTGACTGAAAAGCTCATGAGAACAGATTTCCTCACGATGCTTTCATTCTGTGTTGGGCTTTGCTTTGGATGGAAATAAGCTTTCTTTCTCCCAGGGTATTTCAGTACATTCACTCCTCCTGCCAGCTGAAAGTAGGAAGTATTGAAGAAGATGGAAAATTAATAAACGCAGATAAAACTAACCAAATTTTCTGAAATTGCTGAGAGACGTGTTTGATCACAGCTTAGGGCAGAGATTGGAGTGCTAAAACCCTTCCAGATTTCACAAGCTAAAATTGAATTGTGTTGGGTAAATATTATGACAGGAGACCTCCAAGGAACACCTAAGGAGGTATCGGAAGTGGTATTGAGGACTTGCTGGATGGCTCTGCCCCTCTAGTCATTATTAAATCAAAGCCTCCGTTTAAGTCTTCAAGTGTGTAAAAGCTTGTTATGAAGAGGACAATGAACTGTTGTTCTCCTTGTCCACAAAGGGTAGGATGAGAAGCAATTGGCTTAGTTTGCAGCAAAAGAGATCTAAGTTGGATGTTAGGAAAAACTTTTGAACTAGCAGGATAGTTGAGTTCTGGAACAGGTTCCCTAGGGGGGGTTGTGGAATCCCTATCCTTAGAGGTTTTTGAGAACTGATTAGGCAAAAACACTAGTGAAGGATATGTGCATCAGAATGGGGAGATGGAATAGATGACATCTTGAGGTCCCTTCCAGCCCTATATTTCTATGATTCTACATTGCTAGGGGACTCTGTGCTATTGGAGAAACTGTCCTTCCAGATGAGATGGCTAAGTCAAGATCCTGACCATCTGTAGCTCTTAAAGATCCCATGGTTTTTGAGTCCAGCCGATGTCTTGAGCAATTTCCAAGTTAAGTAATTACATTCTGCTTTCCTTATTTTCCATCTGCCTTTTCAATTGGATACAGCAAGTCTTGTAAATTTGTCATGACATTTACCAGCCAAAGCACTAAATCAGCTCACTCATCCTTTACCAAGATGATTATGAAAAACTAATGACATTTTACATGCCAGACCTCCCCCCCCAAAAAAAATCAAACATGGACTGAATGAGGAAGGTGAACTTTGCAAGCCACAGATACGTGACTCTTTCTCCTTCTCATTCTGAACTGTTGCATGGTATTACTGTCTACTGTTAGACAGCTGTCCACTGGGGTTTTCCTGGCCAATTAGCCTGTTTACCTAGTGCTTTATCCATGTTCAGCACCATCAAGCCACCTGTAATAAATAAGTCAGTCACATTCCTCAGGCCTGATGCACCATGTGCAAAACTGTGCCTACCTTTATTGAATTCCATGGCTTTACACTTATTTACATCAGCTCCAGATCTGACCCTCCATCTGTTTTTGGAAATCTTGTTGCTTTGGGGCAAACGTCCGTTTTTTCCTTCAGTAAAGATTAAATGGCCATAGCAGAAAGTAACAACACTGCCATGCCAGCTGGGATGACCTGGTTCTGCTGCAGGTTTGCAATAATGCTGTTTCATAACTAATATGTCATGGCTGTTTGTTAGGGTAAAGAGCTAACAGCTTTACTGAACACATTCAGCATTCTGAATACATACCAGGACATTGATTGCATGGTCAGCTGTCTCATTTGACCCTGTCAAGCTTTAGCACATCGACCTAGAGCGTTGGTCAGTTGTGGTTCAACCATTCTGAAATTCCTGGCCCATAGTGCCCAGTACTGTTGTTGGAAACTGGTCTTTGTGGTAATCAGATGTGAGGCACTGGATTGTGGGATGTAGAATTGAGTTGGCTGTGGTACTTGTGACTTTCAGGGGCAAGATGCGTGGGAAAGTCTGCATCAAAGCATGGCTTCTGAATATATCCCTTGGTTTTGGGTTGGATGCAGACCTCCAAGGAGCCTATCTTCTAGCTGCAGCACACACAACATTTCTGCCATTTGAGGCTGAAATTTTGCAAGAAGAGCTCTGAAGTGTTGGGGCTTGCAAATCTCGACCTTGATCCCCAATTCTAATTGAGCCAAACGTCAACTCTCGGACTATCTCTGAAATGAAATAACACTGGTTTGACTGGAGAGCGGAGGGGGTGGGGAAATATATTCTCCTCCATTCTCTTAAAATGAGTAACTCTTCCCCTGAAAGTAGAAATGAGAGCGCTGCCAGGAACCATCTCTGCCATATGGGTAGAACAGGTGTTCACTTGACAAAACACAATATTATCAGCAGAAAAAATGTTTAGCAGCTGTTGCAATGTGTGAGTGATTGCAAAGCTGGGTGGAGCAGGAATTTTCCAGGTCACTGAACCCTCCCCAGAGCTTGCCCCTACAGCAGTTATCCCAGTAGAACACCGAAGCTGATCACTACGCAGAAAAGAGAGCAGAAGTTAGTCTCTGCATTGTCGTGCTTCCCACAGGGGGAAGGCTTTAACACTGCACTGATTCAATGAGGCAAATTGAATGCACAAGGTCCACTCCCTGCACCACACCTTGTCCCTGACGCACAAGGGGCTACCTAGCCATGGATATCTAAGAACTTCCTGGTTGTCATGATGCTGCGGGCTGTGGACACTCTGAATTTGCAACATGGGGACTAGAAACTAGAGCAGGGGTGGGCAAACTTTTTGGCCCGAAGGCCACATCGGGGTTGCAAAATTGTATGGAGGGCTGGGTAGTAAAGGCTGTGCCTCCCGAAACAGCCTGGCCCCATCCCCTGACTGCCCCCCTCAGAACCATCAACCCATCCAACTCCCCCTCTCCTTGTCCCCTGACCACCCTCTCCAGAGACCTTCACCCCTAACTGCCCCCCCCAGGACCCCACCCCCATCCAACTTCTCTGCTCCCTGTCTTCTGATTTCCCTGACCCCTATCCACACTCCTACCCCTTATTCAACCCCTCCGTTCCTCATCCCCTGACTGCCCCTCCAGAACCTCTGCCCCATCCAACCCCACCCTGCTCCCTGTCCCCTGACTGCCCCCCAGGACCTCCTGCCCCTTATCCAACCCCCTGACCCCAGCCCTCTTACCACACCATTTAGAGCAGCGTGTCTGACAGGCCGGCTGGAGCCAGATGCGCTGCCCCACTCTCCTGCAGGAGTGCATAGCCTGCCCATGCAGCGGCGTGGCTCCAGGGGGGAAGGTGGAGAAGGGGCTGAGGCAGGACGGTCTCGTGGGCCGGATGTGGCCCACGGGCTGTAGTTTGCCCACCCGTGAACTAGACCCTCTTGCTCCAAATGCAGTAAAAGATCTATGACACACAGTTGAATAGCTCCAATTCTACCCAGTACAGGGTAGTGGTGTTCACACATAGTAGCCACTATGTGATACATAAGATTGGCCTTCCCTTGCCCTCCCTTTTCAGATGAGAATGGTTCAGATACAATCATAAAAAAGCCAGCCATGCTCCAAGTACCTGTGCATGTTCTTGTGGCATGCCAGCCATGCATGGTGTCCTAAATACTGCCTGTTTTCAGCATCTGGACTAAATGACGAAGTAAAATCAGCAATAAGACAAATAAAGTCAGTTCATTATGAGCAACTAAGGAGAAGAATACAATGGCATGTGCTAAAGGTGTGATACGATAGAGCAAATGTTTACTTCTGAGGCACTGCCAGAAGCAGTTCATTATTAAAGCCAATAAATAAGGTTTTGCTCCTTCCTGGATGCCCTAGGTCAGGGTTTAAGTGGAGCAGTGCAGCTGAGCTTTTAACAACCTTCACCCTTCCTACATGCTGTAAACAAATCAAGCAGCCAATGTAATTGTGGGGAAATGAGCGCTTTGGAATTAAAAGATGAAAAAGAGTCATGAGGTATTTGGCAGGAAAATTCTAGCCTCCATGCGTCTGTCTTGGCTAACGGTGCCACATGCACTGTGGCTTCCAATTTCAAGGATCAAATAAGCTGTCAGGAAGCACCGTCAAGGACTCTTTAGTGGTATTTTGGCATCACTGCCCTTCATGTCAAATAGAAATAGTTCAGGGAGGATGACTTATTGGCAGTGGCACTGATTTGGGGCGCTATCAGATTGATTGCTCATTGTTCTCCTGATGCCTCTCTGCACAGTCCAACAGCATCTCGTGGGGAGGGAATGTGTGTAATGCAGGTGGGACGTCAGGACGGGATGCAGATGGAGGTGGAGCAGTAGTAATCTTATAGTTAAAGCATAAGACAGGCCATTCAGAAAGCCAGGCTCTATTCCACAGACTTCCTGCTTAAATTAGGGCAAGTCATTTAGGTCTGGATTCTCAGCTGGGGATCAGCTTTCCTATTGTTTTGCTGTAGGTGCAACTAGGTGAACTTACAATACCGAAGGGTCCATTTTGATAAAATGTAAGCCTAAATTTCTTCAGTAAAATAAACAATGTATCATTCCTATCTCCTATGGGACATTGTAGCCTAAATTAATGTTTGCAGATTGCCTTCTAAGGATCTCAAAGCATTTTTAAGTGCAAATTCATGAAGGGTCCTTGGTGAAATAAAAATGTATCTGTGTCAGGTGGAAGATCATTCCTTAAGCATGGCTGGATTCTAGAGATGATAACAGCCATTTCCCCTTGATTTCAGAAAGGAAGTGATATTATAAAACCATCAATAGAAACAACATAAAATTTAAAAATAAAACCACACCCAGCACCTCTGAAGAAAGATCTGAAATTCCTAGGTGAAGTCCTGTGTTTAAACATTCTAGCTTTGGTATGTGATTTGACTTTATGGTGTGTGACGGAGTCAGTCCAGAAGGATATAGGAGAGTGCTGGAAGGCAGGTACATTAGTCTCAGGGTGTGCAGGTCCCTGTTCCCTGGATAGCCAAACAAAGGCTACTCCAGGCCAATCAAGACACCTGGGGCCAATTAAGAACCTTCTAGAAAGGAGTAGAAACAGCTAGCCTAATTGGGACACCTGAAGCCAATCAGGGACTGGCTGAATCCAGATAAAAACCTCCCAGTTAGTCAGGTGGGCTGTGGGTGTCAGGAGCTGTGGAAGGAAGTTATGCTGTTGGTGAGACTGAGTGGTGGACAACATATCATACTGAAGGAAGGAGGCCCTGAGGTAAGGGTGAAGTGGAGTTTGAAGAAGCAGGGACTGCTGTGGGGAAGTAGCCCAGGGAATTGTATTGTGTTTTGTGCCTAAAAGGTCAGCCATCTTAGCTGATACTATTAGGGTCCCTGGGCTGGAGTCCGGAGTAGAGGGCGGGCCCGGGCTCCCCCCTTTTTCCATCTTCCATACTGGCCTGTGATGAAGGCAACTCACTAGGTGGTAACTCTTGCCAATTATACTGAGAAAGGGAGGTCACTCTGGGGCCTAGATGAGTTTCTGAGGCCCCTAAATCTGCCAGAAAGCGCAGGACCCACAAGTACAGACTTGGAGCTTTGTCACAGGCGTCTCTTAAAGGTAAGTGAGTCACAGATAAGATTCATTGCAATTTACTTTCCATGACAGCCACGACAGATACCCAGCATGCAAGAATAGAAACCCTAGCAGACTCCAGATGCTGTTTGGTTTTTTGATAGTGCTGTTTTAGCTCAGTCTGTGCATCTTTTCTAGGTGGACACATGTTCCTGGGTACATGTCCTTGTGATCAGAAATGGATCTTTTCATGAAACATGTAACTTTAGATTTATATAAATAAAAGTTTGGTCTAGGGTCTCAAGCAGACGAGGGTAAAGAAGTCAGGACTTCTGAGTTCTATTCTTTGCTCTGCCACTAAAATAATCTGTGCACTCGGGCAAGTTTATAAAACACAGAGTTATTGAAAGGTTTAATGGGCCATGAGGTTTTTCCACTGCCTTGTGGAATAGATTCTATCCTATGTTCTTGTCAGCTCCTCCATGCCGCCCTATCTGAGTACCTAACAACCCAACATTTATCTTCACAATCCCCCAGTATGGTAGGGCAGTGCTATAGCCCCACTTCCAGATGGATGATTGAGGCACAGAGACTAAGTGACTTGCCCAGAGTCACATCCACACTGTGGTGGAGCATGGAATTGAAGCTGGGTCTCTCCAGTCCTAGGTTTATGCACTAACCACTAGACCAGCCTTCCTCTTCAGACCTGTGTTGCCATAGGTGCAAATACAGAGGAAAAGCAACTTGTACCTCTTATATTCAAGGTCTGCAGGCTAGGGCAGTTTACAAACAGATGCACAGAATTATCAGGACATGGGTCTGTCTCTGCTGATACTCCCCTTATTCACTCTCTAGCCAACCACTACTCTGTGAGCATCCCATGCCTGGCATACTGGCCCTCAGCACTGGAGATATTCCTGGCATTGGAGGCTTATATAAATAGTACTATCTAGGCTTAAAACATCCTATCTAGTGCCAGGAGAGCACAGGACAAGATGAGCCTGGCCTTGTATAGTCTCTTACTCCTGGGCAAAGTAAGTATCAATTGATTTCTCTGGAGAAAATGAGTGGAAAATTGTGATTTGGTCGCATTTTACAGCCACTTTGCACAGATATAAAGCAAAATGAGGAGTAAGGCAATGGTAAAGCAGGTCTGATGTTTGTTGAAATGTATGGATGAAAGATGCTGCTGTATAAGTATTATCATATATCAACAATGGTACAGTTTCATTGCCATTTTGACCTTCCAAACCTTTGGAATTCAAATCCATTTTCTAGAGTACAGTTAAAATTGTGGTTAATAACTAGGGTGTAGATTAATGTATGCAAGCTCCTGTGCATACATCTGCCAGGCAGCTAGGGAAATGCCAGCATTCAACAAACGGATCGGAGTATGGATGCAATATTCCAGGGTTACTTACATTAACTGTGGCTTTTTGGTTTGACTTTGTTCTCATGTTCCATGGAAAGATGGAGAGCCCCTGAATTCATAAGATAGATGTGGTTTAAAATAGGGTGTATGAGAATTTCACATTGCTTTTCACCAATATTTGAATCCTGTGTTCCTACGCTTGTTAGCTGCTCAAAACTGCATTCAAGTTTCTAAAGGGCTTTCAGGCAAATAAAACTGACAGTATTGATTTCCCCTCCAGCTCCTGTTACTTCCACTCTCCCCCAGTGGAGTTTGTGGACTGCTGTTTCATTTGAGCACTGTCAAGTCTTTCCAGAGGGAAGGTCACATGGAGTTCTTAGCCTTCAGTTTTTGTTGTCCAACAGTTCCTAGCCAGTGATGGTCAGACCTTCAGTTAGGGATCTTATCTGAAAAACACTCAAATTATCCAAAACTTCAGATGCTTACCAAAATACTATGGAATAAATTCTGCACTTACTTCCCTGCGATCCCCATAAAAATCACACCCCTTGGAATACAGGGGACAGAAGGGTCATTCGCCCATCCCTAAGTTGGAATCAGGTATATGGACCCAACTACTAAAAGTGTTCTTTTAATGAGCTATGAATATTTGCATGAACAGTACACTTGAGGATTTGGATGCTCTAACTGTCAGCATCCGGTTTTCCATATCCTTCACCATGTGACTGGAAAGATGATTCTTCTTTAATTTTTAACAACTTTTTGTGGTGTGTGTTTTAACACTCTTAAAGGGCATTTTGTGATTCTCTGTGCCACGTTTTTCAGCAAAATGGTTCAAGATTGGAGCAGATACTGTATCAACATTCAGACTCAATTTGACAGCCACAACTGAGCTTCTGTCCTTATAATCTCTTTCCTCTCCAAACACTGAGCAGGTCCCTGAATTCAAAATCTGCAGAGATGCACTGCTTGACTGAAGAATGCACTCCTCTGATATAAAGCCTTTTCTAACTTAAGCCTGGGATAAACTTTGTTCCATTGTTGAGAGCAAAGAATCATTCACTGAAATGTCACTTCACAGCCAGACGTGAATTTGAGACAGCTGTGTACTGACTATGCTTGGAGCTACTCAACAAGTATATTCCAAAGCTTTCCTTGGTTTAGGAACTGTGATCCACATTGACCCTCGAGTAAGTGGCTCAACAACAATATACTAGAAGATCTAGATTTTGCTGACAACATAGCTCTAAATGACAGCTCCACCAACATGCAAGTAAAGACAGAAGACTGCCCAGCATTGCAATGGGGAGTGGGGTGGGAATCTAATGAGAACTCTAGCAACTCCCAACTCAAGTGTTACCTTAGAAGGTAAAGAAATACAATACCAATACTTTGGCAGAAACATGCAAGCCAGTGGGGATATCAAGAAGGAAATAATGTCATGATCTGGCCAAGCAGCAGCTGCCTTAATCAGTTTAAACCAGATTTGATCTTTGGAAATTAATAACTTAAAGAACAAATTACAAATCTTCAGCTCAATTGTTATTTCCACTTTCTCCTATGGATGAGACAGCTGGAAATCTCCCAGAAGTACAGACGTCTAAAGCCTTCAATAGCAAGTGCCTTGGGAAAATTCCAGGTATTAAACGGAAGGAGCATATAACAAATCCTGATATTCATCAAGCGCTCAAGACCCCCTTATCTCCAGAAAGGAAGATGGAAATGTCTGGGATGTGTGTTAAGCTTGAGGGTCTGCTGTGGCAGCTAGAGAAACACATAAAAGGAACTAACCAAAAGAAGCCCTCCACCGAACAGGACTCAGAGGAAAAACATGGAATTTAACAGAGAGACGAGCAAAGAATCGCCCAAGATAGACATGGGTGATGGAGCCTTATTTATTCTCTAGCCAACATCTGTTAGTGTGGGAAGAATTCAGATTCAAAAGTGAATGGATCAGTTTTGAAATCAGGGGATTTGCATTTGTTTGCAACCAAGCTGGCTACAGCCTTACGGGGTTGGGGTTGGGGTTGGTTTCATTGTTTGTTTGGGTTTACATTCATGGAGCTACTGTGTTGAGCAGCATTCTGAAAAAATCCACTCTCCTTATTCTCTTTGCTTAGATAATCTGATTCATGGGTCATGTCACTAAGCAGTGAATCATCATTGGTGATCCCTCGATTCGAGGACGATCTCTATCACAGATTTACATTTGGGTCCTGAGATGACTCAGGAGTCCTATCCTGGAACTAAAGATCCGCCTGCAGTAGGTACAGACTTTTTGTGGTGGGCCAGCTGCCTACTGGGAGAAAGTTTTATTTCCTTCCTCCTCTCTCTCTTTTCAGCTTCAAGGGCAAGGTGCTTCTCCTTAAAGCAGGCCACTGCTTGATGAAGGATATGGTGACATTGGGGTTGGTTGGCGGCTTTCTCCTACCAGCTTGTGATGTCCACATCAGTTTTCTTGAGATACGTTTTCAGTGTGTCTTTGTAGCGTTTCCTCTGACCCCAAGTGAGCTGAGAGCAGAGGGCTTGTTTTGGGAGGTGAGAGTCTGGCATCCGCACACAATGTCCAGCCCAGCGAAGTTGGTGCATGAGGATCATTGCTTCAATGCTGGTTTCAGTGAGGATGCTGGCATTAGTGCGGCGATCTTGCCACTTGACGCGAAGGAGCTTCCGGAGGCATCGTTGGTGGTACCTCTCCAAACTCTTAACGATAGGTCACCCAGGTTTCGCATCCACAGAGGAGTGTAGGAACAACAGCTGTCGTATAGACCCGGATCTTGGCATCCTGCCATAGGTCATGGTCCATGAAAACACAATTTCCCAAAGGAAGCACTTGCGTACTGGATCCTGTCCTGGATCTCAGTGCAACTCTTTGTCAACAGCTGGCTAGGTGCTTGACCAATGGGCCAGACAACAAGGATACGACATGGTCCTGCCAATGTAAACTGTTCCCCCGGGAAGACCCCAGTTGTATGGAGCCTTCTCAGCAGCTGCAGAGCCAATATAGCTGGCTTTAAGGCAAGCTTCACCCTCCTAAAAGCTCTAGCACTGGAGCAGTGAGAAGACGACCAAGGCGCTCACTATTTCATGGTTGTATAATGGCCCTTGGGGATCACAAATTACGGTAGCTACTTGGGCTGTCTTCAGTTGTGCTTGGGTAGTGAGGGGAGCCTAGCAGTCTTCAAATTGGGACAACATGGACTACCCCATTTTGGTCTCTGAGCTGGATTTTGTCACTCCCGGGCCTCAAAGTTTTCTCCTGTGAAGAATTTACGATCAAAACGAGAGAGCGATGCCCTAGAGGCTGGACAACATCTCATCTGTGTGGCGTCAGCACTGCCAGGAACAAATGGCTCTGAGTCGCTCACAAGCAGGTCTGCTGGGCCAAACCATTCAAACTGCCCGCCCTGCTGTGTGAGCTGTGTAGAGACCAGGCTGGAATAGCAGGACTCACGGGGCATTGAGCATTTTATCTCAAGATTCGCTGACATGAGTCTGTCTACTCGGGCTGGGAGCCTTGCTGCCTGCTGCAGTGTACACCCACCCAGGTCAAGGCAGACTGATGAAACTCTATGAGAGCCCAGGTTTCAAAATGCCTGAGGGATCTGCAGGCCTTGAGAAGCACTTACAGAACATGGCAGGAACAAGGGGTGTCCCTGGGGTATCAGGAATTGGTTAACTGGAGGCTCTGCTGGTTGGGATTAAGTTCACAGGCATTGTATGTCAGGTGCCTTTAACAACACCTGCCTGTGTTAATCCTGGTTCATCAAAGCATCTTTTCCCCTCACTTTCGAAGCATTAAATTTGCTCGCTAATTAAGATGAAGAAAACAAGTTATATATTGAGGTAAGTGTGCGGGAAATTAGTCATCAAACTCAACTCTTTCTCTGCGCACTGAGTTGAAAATATGCCTGTAATCTCTGCACCCACACGCTGTAAAAACTGAAGGATCTGAAAGATGTTTGAGAAGCAAAACAGCATTAGAGCAGCAGAAGGTGGGTTTTTTTCCTTCTGTATGTTTCACATGCTGCAACATCCTTTTAAAAAAAGAAATGAACATATCATCTCACTGGGAACCAAACATGAATATATTAGAGATGAGCCAAGAAGCAGCGTCCAGATCCAAATCGGGTTTAAACTAGTGTTCTGGTCAAGCCAAATGCAAAATTGGAGCTAAGCAGTTACAACAGTAGGCTGACCAGATACCAACTGTGGAAAAATGGGACAGGGGATGGGGAGTAATAGGCACCTAAAGTCCTCAAAAACAGGACTGTCTTTTTAAAAATGGGGTATCTTGTCACCCTATACAACAAGCCAAACAACAAAGCAAGTACCCTTCTGGGAGGAACCCGCGTCTTTCCTACTTAATTTGGTGCATCCCCCTAGTAAATATCCTTCCTGCTAAAACTTGTATAAAACAGGGATGTTTTTCTAGTGTGGGCACAAACCAGCTTGCAAACCATGTTTTAGAACCTGGTTGAAATTAGAGGGCCTAAAGCTACAAAAATCTAGATTCAGATTTTGAAGACTCCAAAGTTTGGCTCCAGTATTTTTGTTTAGTCCTTAAATACATGAGCCATTTGTACAATATGGATCTGGCCATGATTATGGAATTGAGCTACCAAATGGGATGTGTCAATCGAAGCCACTGTATAAAAATAAACACATCCATGCTTGCAGTACTGTCTACACTAAAAACTATGACTAGCTCTGTGATCGGCCCTGGAGAAGGAAGAGCTGATCTAGATGCAGCAAGAGTGCCTGATCCCTGCCTTGACTGCTTGATCCCATCTCTCTGAGCCTGTAGGAGGTCAGCTGCTCAGCATCTTGCAGGAGTCAATCAGCATCAGGCTGCAGAGTTCCAAATCGCAGTCAGAACTTGCATTTCTCATTTCCCATTGCATTTCTCTTCAGTCAAAAATAACTCGCAAAGGGTCTATGCCATGGCAAAGGGAAATGTAACTTAATGTTAAGTAACAACAGCTCATCTGTTTCAGGCAAACAATTACTTGTGCTGAGTAAATAGCTAACATGCTGGTTGTTTTTGAGTATTTTAAATTAAGCAAATCTGCTATGTCTCTAACCCTTCTCTAGATTAACATATGCAGGAATTCTATCTTTAGCACCCGGAGTTGACAACATCCCATGCATTGCAACAGCACTTCTTATTGTAAACTGAGTCCTTTGAACCCCCTAATAATTATGAACGAAGTGGATGGGTGACATCTTTGAGAGGCAATACTGCAGGGGAGGCTATTGTACATTGCTAGCTACAGCCACTTCCTGGATTTCTCTCTCTGCCTTCGGCGGGTAGTCTAGCAAATGATTGATAGTGCAACAAGATTCTGGTCTTGAGTGGAACAACTTTCTTGTTAAAATATCATTCTAAAGTTGATACTAAAGTTCCCTGAATATGAGAGAGCAGAAGAAAGTATGTGTGTTAGGCAGAATGGGTAATGCAACTTATATTTAAGGTTCCTTGACATCTCCCATTTATTAGATCCTGTTTTCAGTTGCTTGTAAGGCTACGATTTAGTCCCCGAGGTCATGGAAACTCATGTGGACAGAACTGAAGAAAATGTTCACAGTGAAGCCAACGCACTAAGCATTACCTTTGTGAAATGTCACTCACTGGATAGAGCAGGAACTGAGGACCACGACTATGACCATGAATACAGGTTCACTAAGTTCACAAACGTTCACTATGACCACAGGGTTCTGTCGGAAGCTGTGAAAGAGTTACAGAGTCAAGTGGTTGGAGCCAAGATAAAATCAGGATTTCTGGGTTCTGTGTACTGGTCTGCCACTGACTTGCTGTGAGAGATCTTTGGTAAATCAGGTAACCTTTCAATCAAGATTACCCATCTATAAATAGGGAATAATAATAATTAAATTATGGGGAGATGTAATGTTTTAAAAGTGCTTTAAGATGGATGGTCAGATGACAGATGCTGTTCAAATATCAGCCATCTTTATTTCCTCTCTCCCTCCCTCCCCCCATTTTTGTTGTGGGGAAATGCAGCTTTTTTATCTAATCAATGGTCAAATCTATGACCTCGTTGCTCCAGCACATCACTGAATTTTAATAGGTCACATGTTCAAAATCCACCACCCCTGGAGTCTTCCACTCATGAAAAGTTTGTGAGGACAGGCAATGCTATTAAAAGTTTCTAGACCAGCTCTCTTTGTAATCCTCCCGCTTAGGACCTGGCACTTCTATATCCTGGGGTGTATATACCTAGACAAGGTTGTACAAGCAGTTTATATCTATCTGTATAGTTTTCCCCAACAGATGGCTTGGAGCGAGGACTCTAATCCTCCCCCTGTTACTGGGCACCTCTTCTACCAGGGGTGTGCTGATTGATTGATCACTTATACATATACCTTTTTCAAGTATTTTCAACAGTCACGGTACATATTTTTCCCCTTTTGCAATTCTCCATCAAAAATGTTATGTTTTTAAGAAGCACACGGGATCTTTTTCAGGAGAAAAGGCAAGATGCCATATTTATTGCAGAGACAACAATTAGCATATGCATTTAATCACACACACACACTGTCCCGCCGGTCAATATTATAGTTACCAGTCCAGAGTCCGGATCAATCTAGTGGCCAGCTAGGTTGATCGGGGTAGGTAGGAGCCGGATTCCATTGGTTGCAACACGATGCTCCGGGGAAGTCTTGGCAGGACGAACCCCAAGGCACCCTGTTTAAATAGTGGTTTTCCTTCATTGGTACCAATGAGTTTTGCGCCGTCGTACTGTAATCAATTGTTGTCTGATGAGTGCTTGTTTTCTTAAACTGTTTTTCTCATCCTTTATCTTGTTCTTTGATCACGTCTCTCAGGGAGTTACCCAGGCTGGTTTTGATCACAGCTATCTTGTCGCCACTGATAGGTGCCTGTCTCATCTTTAGAGCTGTCAATCTGCCTTCCTCTGACATTTCAGTAGGGGGCTGTGGCAGCCTCCTGGCACCCTCGCATCTGTCTCTGATTCCTCCCTAGAACATCTGGTTCAGTGATGGCCTTTACGCTTATCTCTTAACATCCATTCCTCATTCACACACAAAACAGAATTAATTTACACAGAACATTTGGAACAGGAACATCAAATTGCAATGCAGAGGAAAAACACACATGGCATTTTTTTTACTTATTTTAAAACGTTAAGCCTACAACAAAGTGGTGATCCTCAAAGGTCTGTTACTGCAGACACAAGTCCAGACACAAAGAGCTGGTATACACCGGGGAGGTGAGAGGGGTGTTGACCTAAGATACGCAATTTCAGTTGCGCGAATAGCGTAGCTGAAGTCCAAGTATCTTAGGTCGACTTACCTGACCGTCCTGACGGTGGCGAATCAACCGTTGCCACTCCCCCATCGACTCCACTTCCTTCTCTTGCGGAGTTCTGGAGCCACGATAAATCAATCCCCGATGTATCGAACGCTACCCACCGGATCCACAGGTAGTATAGACGTACCCAAAGAGTCCATAGAGAGATTCTGGCTGATGCGTCTTTACCAATGGCCATTAGGCCATTCCTTTCTGCTATTCGAAAAGGATGGCTGGCAGGATATGGTAAATATGTTTAATATATACTACATTATGATCTTTTCCCTTCATTCTAAATTATGCAAAATATAAACATGAAATCCTTCTACTACACTCTCACTAATTAGATCATCAAACTCACCTGTTGGTGACTAGAGCTAGGAGACTAGAAAGGAAAAAGCATGTTCCCACCACTGCTATTGTCTAGGTAACTAAGGGAAATGTTCACCATTATTAATGTAATCACTCTCAGAACAATAGGACTCTTGTATAGAATCACCCGCTTTAAATGCTTGATTGTTTGGATTACAATAAAGGAAAAACTCAGGGTTTACACAGTTTGCAACGTACTCGCTAATCTCCACATTTAATACTATCAACTGTGCTAACTGAATCCTCAGAATTAAAATTAGACTTGGATTTTCATAAAGAAGCTTTATATTAACTTTGCAAGCTAATGAAATACATTAACTCTTCAGTAATAATGGAATAACTTGTCTATTACCTCTAATTAAAACTCTGTGATAGTGCCTTAAGAGAGTCCAATTTGTTTCACCAAATCCAGTTACCCCAGTTACCCTAAGAGACCTAACCTAATTTTACTGTCTGAGGACTGGAATGATAACATTATAACATACACTGGAAGGGACGGTGGGGGTTTAATTGTCTTTAATAGTTTGGGCTCTCACTATCTCCAGTATAAATCAAAAATAACTGTGTTGAAGTCACCAGTGTAAAACCAGCATGAGATTAGAATCAGGCCTTTTATTTATAGGTTTTTCACGTGTTATTGAATCATAAACTCATGTATGTATATTATGGAGGATATCATAATGGCTATCCAGGATGGGCAGGAATGGGATCCTTAACCTCTGTTTTCCAGAGGCTGGGAATGAATGACAGGGGATCGATCACTTGATTCCTTGTTGTGTTCATTGCATCTGGGGCACCTGACACTGGCCACTGTCGGAAGACAGGAGACTGGGCTAGATGGACCTTGGGTCTGATCCAGTAGGGCCGTTCTTATGTTTATGTTATGTTATGGCCAAAATGCCTCTCTCTCGTTCATGCCTGGGATTAGCCTGCAAAAAGAAATATTGGCTTTGTGCAAATACCACACCAACAACAACATTTAAAGCAATAACTAAGTTCTGATTAAAGGAGGTGAGACCAGAGAGACTATCTGAGCCCCATTTTTGATCAGACATTATTCCAATACCAGCTAAACTGACATCTGGTTATTGCTCTGGGATTTGACTGCTATAGTCTGCACAGGGTAAAAGATCAGGGAAAGAACTCATTCTTTTTAATGAATGCTTTCTGCCAACAACTATTTTCTTAACATGCTTATCTGATGTCAGATAAATTGAGCCTGAAACCACTTTCCCTTTAGGTGGTTTTTGTATTTATTTTTTTTAATCACTATGCACGGCCAAGGAATGAGCTCTTGTTAGCAATTTCATGAAATTAAAGCTGTTCTGGATTTTGTAAAATAGTCACATACCTAGTAAGGAGGGCGAAATAACATGAAAAATGTGCCATATATTTGCATGTCTGAGATCTGCGTCTGATGTTTACTAAAAAAAACAACAACCACTTTCTGTTAGACAATCAAATTATGTTCCCTCTTGAAAGATCAATGTTTAAAATAAAACTAATTTTTCCAAATACTTTCTCTTCCCAGATCTCTCATGTCAAGGCTTGTCTACCCATAAGACTTTTCCTTACATGAAATAAATAGTGAAATCCCTATGTACTTTATCTGACACTTAGGCTTTCTCAAGTTCATCCTCTCAGTTTAACTGAATATTGAATATGCAAGCTAAAAAACAATCTGCCTCAACTAATATAATGGAGATAGTTAATATTTGCCTCACCCTTTGTCTGGTCTGTTTAGAATCTTTGGGGTAAGGATTGTCCCTACACATAAGCTAGAACTGAAATAACTAAATCAATAGTAATTCACTCCTTTAGTTATTTCAGCATAACTCATCTAAATGCAAACATTGTACTATTTTAACTATATCAGTATAATTCAGTACAAACACATATGGTAGATGCAGTTGTATTAGAATAAAGCTGTTTATGTGGGTATAACTTAGGCTTGGTCTACACTAGGAAATTAGGTCTTTATAATACCATCAGTCACGGGTGTGAAAAAGCCACACTCCTGAGCAACGCAATTAAACCAACCTAGCTGCTGGTATAGACCACTAAGTGGATAGGAGAATTCTCCCATAAACCTAGCTACCACCTCTTGGGGAGATGGAATACCTACGTCAACAGGAGAACCTCTTCCGTCATTGTATGTAGCGTCTTCACTGAAGTGCTATTGCAGTGTAGACCAGCTCTTATTCCCCTACAGGAAGGGGAGGAAGCTATACAGGCATAAGGCATTTTATATTGAAATAACTGGATTGGTTGTATTAATATAACTATTTCCGAAGAAAATTTCATTCCAACCAAACAGTTAAGCCAATACAAAAGGTATGGGCTGGCCAGGCCTGTGTGTGGATCAAGTATCCATTGTGGTCTTGTTTTGACTAGGAAAAGAGATGTATTTTTAACCCATGTTAAATTAACCCGTGTTAACTAAGGCCATGTCTACACTTCCACATGTGTTGGCAAAACTTATGTCACTCAGGAGGATGTATTTTCACACTCCTGAGCGACATAGGTTTTGCCGGCATAAGCGCTCATGTCCACAGCACTATGTTGGTAGGAAATGCTCTCCTTTCCTTCCTCACCTAGAATCCATCTGTGTTTTTGGCTGTCTTCTGATAAGAGAATCTGGTCATAGACAGTAATTCCACAGAAGCCAATGCCTTTTCCCAGCCCAATTAATATCACATGTGTCAAGACTCTTCTTTCCCTGGCAGAGGCCTGTCATGATTGCACATACTTCCACTTATGTTCTAAACAATCTTTTTTGAAAAGTCCATGGTATTGGTTAGGGACACAGCTTCACAAACAGAACTGCTGTGGCCTTGTGCCTTCAAAAGCATCTCAGGGGTGCATTCTTAATGGTCCCCAGAATGCAGTCCCAGCCATCCAGCTCTGCTTCATTTGAATACCCCCATGAGCTGTCAGCAGCATCTCAAAATTACTCAATCATATCATACAGCTGCAAATCTTTTTGATGTTATTTACCTAAAAGGATCAAAATGAAGTGAAGCAGAAAGGAGCATGTTGCGGTGTTGCGAAGACACACAGTAAGCAGCAGGCCGTGTTGACTTGTGGGACTTGCTTTCCTACCAGCAACTGTTGAGTTCGTGGCAAGTGGAGCGTGTAACACCTCGCTTGTTCCTGATGCGTTGTTATTGCTCTTGTCAATAATATGACATTGACAACTGTTCCTGACCCTGACGGGCTGGCTTATCCAAACTTCAGCAAGTGTGTTTAAAACAGACTCCAATATATCCAGAGCTGCTCTCTGCCTTACAATCCCGCTGAAGCTGATGGGTTTTCTATAAAGTATAAACTAGAATACATTTGGTTCATATTTGACTTTTCCTCTCAAACACCTATTCCAATGGAATTGCACTGGCCCTAGAGTTTTGCATAGCAAATTTTATACAAAATAAGGGATGGAAAAGTTCTATTAGAGTCAATGTGTCAATCTGCTAGTGCAGAATTCCCCCGAGTGTATTTTCGAGAGCTTCAATAATGAGCGCCTCATAAACTGCATAAATATTGTCTGTCCATTAACCCACATAGCTGCAGCCTCAAGGATAGAGAGCTTGTCCTTCAGGTCTAAAACCATTAGCTTCTACCCTTGAGCTAATGGATTAGATCTAGCTGTGGAAGTAGCAGTAAGTCTTTTATCTTCTGTAGTTCATCTACTGTAGGGCATTGTTCAATAAATTGTATTTCATCCATTCTAGTTTTGTGTGTTCCAAGTGATAGGACTTCCACTGTTTCCTTTGTGAGATTCGGCAGAATGCAATATAACACGTTTTAAGCAGTAAGAAAGTTTGCTACCATCTTTGTGTTCCCACCTCTGTGATGTCTGCTGGTTTGGTTATCTATTATAGGTCTCACCTCCTGACTTCTTACCTCAAATCAATAAAAAAAATGTGATTGCAAAATAAAAATAAAGTTATTCAGATGCTTCTAATCTATCTTTCATGCATTGGGCAGTGTATGAGGTTTGAATTTCTGTGTGTGAAGGGTATCTTGTGAAAAATGCTCTGTGCACAAAGGTGTGGAATTTAAGATACAATGACTAAATTACAGAGACTAAGTCTAAGACTAAGTTACAGAGAATTTACCATTTGCACTAGTTTAAACCTGCAAGTGATCCATGTCCCATGCTGCAAAGGAGGGCGAACATCTCCTCCTCCCCAGGATCTCTGCCAATCTGACCCTATTCTGGTGAAAAAAAGTTTGGAATTCTTCCCATGATTGAGACGTAATTTACAATTATCAGTGTCTTAGGGTATGTCTATACTACCCACCAAATTGATCAAGCAGGTGGGAATCGACTTATCACGTCTAGTCTAGACGCGATAAATCAACCCCCAAGCACTCTCCCATCGACCCCTGTACTCCACTGAAGTGAGAGGTGCAGGCGGAGTCGACAGGGGAGTGGCAGATGTCAACTCAGTGCCGTGAAGACGCCGCGGTGAGTAGATCTAAGTGTGTCGACTTCAGCTACGTTATTCACGTAGCCGTGTTTAAACAGGTGTTGAAATCAATTGACTCTTTCCTGGGGCCAGTTGAGTTCACTTCCATTTGGAAGGGATGGAAGCAAATGTAATAGAGAGGAATGACGCTATTGTGGTTAAGGCATTGTTCTGGAAACCACATTTAAACTGAATCCCTGGTTCTACTGCAGACTTAATATGGGACATTGTTCAAGTTAGTTACTTTCTGTGTGTCTCAGTTCCCCATATGTAGCATAGGGATTATAATCCTATTCAGTTTTCTCTATTAGATTTAAATTCTTTGAGACAGGATCTGTCTCCTTTGTGTGTACAGCGCCAAGCACGGTTGTGTACCACTCTTGGTTGGGACTTCTAGTTACTACTTGTAAAACAAATAATAATCAGTCAAAGCCTAAATGTGTCTGGTTATTCAGACCATCTCTGCCTGGATAACTGTGAAGCATTTTGA
The DNA here is from genome assembly GCA_007922305.1 of Dermatemys mawii. Lineage (NCBI taxonomy): Eukaryota > Metazoa > Chordata > Testudines > Dermatemydidae > Dermatemys > Dermatemys mawii. Next base: position 10,738,302 of record ML677387.1, read on the forward strand.
CTAAATGATACAACACAGTTCTGTAGCACAGGAAAATTCAGTAGCTTCCAGGAGACTCTCAGCAGAGCCACTCTTCAAAATAATACTGGTGCTAAATAGTCTGTCAGTAGTAGCTTTTTAACAGAAAAGAGGCCACCTGTCCTCTCTAATAAAAATATATTTTGAAAGGTGAATCCATAGTCATCTTTTTGTCATTCAGCATGCCCCTTAAAATGAAGGCACCCTGCCTAGCAGGTGCCTTTGTTCTATTGTTTGTCAATTTTAATTTTCCAGATGTGGTGAAAGAAGTATTGTTCTTGTCCTTTCTTCAGGTTACTTCTCCTTAAAGAGAGACAATAGATCTAGTAAACTTCACTTGCTTTTTTTATCAGCAACATATACGTGATGACTCATATGTTAAGGTGAAGAATAAGCAGATAAACGTTTAAGGCATGCAAGTGCCATGTTTCTGCGGATGTCAGTGAAAAAATAGAAAGACAAAGAGATACAGGAAATTATGTATGATATGTACAGACTTTTCACTAAAGAGAATGGTTATTTAGAAGTTTTCCAACAAGATCAACAGGTCTATAAAACAGAGATTAACAATAGGATTGTTACCAACACAAAATAAAATACAGAAACAGAACTGACTGTTGTTGACCTGGTTCTTGGGATGTTTGTTTACATGGTTCTTGAGATGTTTACCATGTGAATATATTGATTTCATTTAACGGGATTGTAAGGAAAAACAAACAGGAAGGGAAGAATAATAATTCAAAATAAGGTACTCCTCCGTGAACACTTGAGGGTTGTTATGGGACAGTGGTAGAAGCCATTGCATTGAGATTTCTGGTTCAACCCCCTGCTGAGCCCACTGAACTGTTTTTTCTAGAAGGGCCAAAGCCCAGGAAATGACAAGAACAAAAGGAAATCAGGCTGGATCAGTGTGGAAGAGGGTGTGTCTCTGTCTCTCAGGTAGAGGTGTCTGTTCACGTATTTGTTTGGGGGTAACGAGACTGACACATAGACAGCTGGTGATGCCTGAAGAAGTTAGGCCTGGCTGTTTTCCCTGAGCTTCAGGGAGACTATAACATCAGGCAGGCCCCTTTCTTCTGTGCAGACTCACTGGGATCCCCCTCCCCTTGCCAAATTTTTCTGGTGGGCACATTAAGGTGGAGGTAAAATGCCAAAGAAAACAGTGCTGTCATTGACTCTAGTGTTGGTAGGTGGCTGGTTATCTGAAGCCTTGGTGCTGCTTTCGAGGGGCATTGAAATAACTCCTGAACACCATCTTGGCAATCAAACAGAGGTACACATAAATGACACAGATCTCTTCCACTTTTTTCAAAGTCACAGTGAAGAGAATGTTGATGTTTATGTTTTAAGTTCTACTTAGAGGACATTGAGTGTATAGAGAGGGGCTCCTTTTATGTGGTATGCAGCTAAGTAAATACAAAAGGCTAGGTTTTCATCCGCACTCCGTTTGGATGGGAGTGGGGTTGTTAGGTCAGGCGCATTAGCCCTGATCCAACATAGTCTGGTCCTAGAGTAATTGAGAGACACTGAGGAGCTGCTCTATTTTATGCTCAGTGACCTTTCACCAGTAGAGGAGCAAGCATAGTGTTCTGCCCACTCTCTGCCTAGCACTTAGAATGCTGGAGGTGAGAAGTGATAGAACAGGAGCAGCCTCCGCAAGCCAAATGCTAGCAGAGTTTTCCCCTCTACTAAGGAATTCTCCAGTGGCTGCCGACAGCTGGACTCTGTCCATTTTGCACTGCCGAGCAGCATGAAGTGGACTTAGCCCAGAGAGCTGGCCCACGAGCCTGGTTTTGTTATGTGTTGTTAATGCAGCTGCTACTAGGCTACTCCTTAATATGGGCTTCATTAAAGTACAGACCTTGTTAAATCTTACCATAACTGAAACCAGATGACTTGGAACTGGGTCGCATACTAAGTAGCAAAATAGAACCCACTGGGAAAAATGCTGGAGAGGAAGCTATACAAGCAGTAATAGGAAGTAACTCGGTGGGTGCGAAGGCACTTTGATGAATACTTTATTGTCTCCCCACACAATGCATGCCAATAATAAAAATGCAAACTGCAGAGTAAGGACAAAAGACTTAATAAAAGGGCACATTGAGATACCAGGTATTACAAACATAACATGCAGCTGAGTAATGTTCATGATGGTGAAAGAGACCAGTTTCTCTGACTTTTTCAAATCAGGTCTTTTCTCTGTTCAGTGAACTGTGGCAAAGTAATTGGCATATATGTCATTGCTGGAGATCTCTTTCTCCATGGCTATGATATCTCGAATGTTAAGGATGAGAATTTCAAAAATACATGACAGGAGCCTACCTGTCTTTAAAAATCAAACTCTGCTGGGGGCTTCTGAAAATCCCATCCATTTAGACTATTTACTGAAGGAGGAGAGGTACCAAATCATGCCATTCTGCTACTGATAATGAATGAATAATCAGGAAGAGAGTGTAATAAACAGTGAAATTTGGGGTTCTTGTCCTTATTAAGCACCCACAAAGCATAAAGCACCACCACATACAGCAGACTAACTCAGAACAAGAAATTCAGGTTGCAAAGTCAAGCCCTCAAAAGTTAGGACATGTCAGAATTGAGATTGCTTGTGCACCTTAATTTGGCCCTTTTGTGGTGGTGGTGCTAGAGTATTTCAAAGAAAAAATGGTGGTGCTAGAGTATTTCAAAGAAAAGGTCCGAACTTTTTAAACAACATATTTTCCCCTACCCTGTTTGCAGGAATAGCTGCAGTGTTTTGGCTGATATTCTCCCTTCTAACAAAAATAAACATAAAGAGTCAGCCGGAGGCAGACACCTAAGATGTACACTTCCAGCTCCAACATTTAAAGTTTGGCAAAGTTATAAGCAGCTGAAAACAGAGTCTTATAATGGGAAGTGTCAGGCAACCTTAACAGAGGTGGTGATATGAGCCCCGTATACAAGTATGGCTTTCCCATCAAATCTGAAAATATCTCACCCTGCTGCATTTGTCTGGAAAATACGCCAGTTTATTAAAGCATTCACAGCATCCATTAGCATGGGACCATTTCAAGAGCGAGTTTGCTTGTACTATGCAATCAGGTGTATTAGGATGTGCCATGTGTGCCCTTAAAGACTCTCTTGGAAGATTTAGAGAACAAATGTGAGGCCCAAAATAAGTTGATGAAAACTCTTCACCTTCTGGGGTTTACAATGTAGACACTTCCCTTGGGTTATTTCATATTTTCCCCCATCATAAAATATTACCCGTATCCATAGCAGAAGCAGATGTGGTATGTTTGCATCTCTGATAATCAGACCCTACAAGCCTAGGGTGGGCGTGGGAGCCAGAGCCACGGTATCCACATCACTGTTTTAGCATGCTAACTCAAGCCTGCTAGCGTGAGTCTGTGTACGGGGCTGGGAGTCTCGCTACCATCTGAAGTGTAGACATAACCTGCTTGACTCAAGCTGGCCTTCCCTCTCCCCGCAAAATAGAGCACTTTTGAAACTTTGACCTAACACATAGTAACTCCTTGTCAAAAGTGGAATATCTATATTCAGTCTCCACCTCCCCGTCTTGTACCCCATTCATTGGAAAATGCTGACTCTTAGACCATGGAGCCCATCTCCCTCTGTAAGGATAATGTCAGCTGTTAGAGGATGTGGCACAGCAGTAACTAAAGGATGAATGCAAGACGGGAAGGTGGGAAATCTGTATACCCAACTCTGCCGCTGACTCCCTCTTTGACCATGAGAAGTCACTTAACCTCTTGATACTTCAGTATCCACATCTGTAAAACAGAGCTTTATGGAAGGGGGTAATACCCCTGAGATCCCATTGCAGTATGCTTTTCATGCCATAAAGGACAAGGCAAGTGCCTCCTCCTATGATTTGTTGCCTGTAGCCCAGTTATTTTTTAAAAGAAGGTAGCTCAGAGTCTAGGCAGCTGCCTGTGTTGTTGATTGCACCTATTTTCTGAATATCCATATTCCACTGAAATAATCAAAAAGAGGTGAATCTTGACCTGTTCAGTTGAGAAACAAATACAGGCTACTTCCATTAGGCAATAAATGCAGCAAAGGGTTAATGTTCCTGCCTCTCATCTAATTGCTTTCTGTTTCTCCCAGGCGGAAGTTGTAGAGAGCAGTTGAAGTTCAAGGGTGGTTTTTTGGATTTGTTTTTTGTTTTTATTCCAGCCACTGAGACTAGGAGGCAGTGCCCTGAAATTGTCAAAGCAGGGAGGGTCCAAGCTACACACTCAGGAGCGTGAGCTGAAAAGATGACAAAAGAATCAGAGGGGAAAGACCCCCTGCTCTATTACTACTGCATCAAATTTGCTCTCTCTGCCTATTCCACCCTGTTTTCGGTAGGTGTTTCAATCATTTCCAACTTTTTATGTTGTCTGTGGGAATTAACACACAGTACCTGCCTGGTGGTTTGTTTTACTTTCTGTTTCTTAGAGCTTCACCCTCTGAAATATAAAATCTACTGGTTAATAATGGTGTCTGGAATTGGGCTGCATTGTACGAGGTGCCCACTTGTGCTGCTAGAATTCTGTTTGTACTTAATACAGGATGATCTCCATTTTGCTGGATTTAATATTCCTTCTGCCTGATCTCTCCCCCTCCCCCTGCCCCTTTAAAAAGCCATGACCTGGCTCATATATCTTTATTTTAAAAATACAGATCACTTCAGGAATCTAACATTTTAATGGTGAAAACGTTTACTTCGCAATACTCCCTCGCTGATTGTTTACACTCCTCTACATTTGTGTCTGGGTCCATACTTAAAGCCTTGTTTCTTTCAATGGAGATCAGGCAGGAATTGGATGTGAAATCTGCGAGCTGTGGTTATTAATATCCTCATGTTCTTAGTGGTTGTGTTTTGGGCCAGATTTCTCGTTTTTAATTTGAAAAAAAACCCCTCCATTTAATCAGCAGAATTTTGAAGATGTTAATTCTTAAGGCAAGCCAGGTCAGTGTGATACTAGCCGTGCAGACCTTGTTGTGAACCTGTGTAAATGAGAGGAAGGGAAGATTCACATTAGTCTCTGCAAACAGTAACTACACACAGTAGAACAGCGAGTGGGTAGATTATTTCTCTGGCTTTAGACTTTGTGCATTACAGTATTGCTTGTGAAACTTTCTTATAACTAAATTATTCAGTGAGACTATTTATTATGAAGTTATTCCCTTTCTTTGATTAGTCCTTCGTGAACCAGTCCTCTTGATCATTTGTAAATATTTGACAGTTTGGACTAATCATGTTCAGCTTATGAATTATTTACTATTAGGCATTCAGCATTTTTAGTGCATTGTTGGTCACATGGTATTGTTTCAGCTCCCTGATTTGCTGACTCAAACAGGAATACAAACAAATAATGACCCTTTGAGAATGAATTTTTGATGAGTGAACTCATACTGGCAGTGTTTACCTGTAATACCCACGCTGTTAGTAGGTGGTGATCCTGCTGGGAAAACGTTAAGTGGGTTATAGCGTTTCACTGAGTGGCTTGAGACTTCCGCTAGATGTAAGGGAGTGGGAATGGGAGAAAGGAGCTCAGCCCTGAGGGAGCAGCCAAGCCTTTGATTTGAGTGGAGCTTTGTTATCTTGTTGATTTCCTTGTTCAAGCCAAACCTCAGGAAGGGAGGGTACGTTTGGACTTTACCCAGTGTGTAGATTGTCTCTCTACATGAGCTCAGGAAAGAGAGACATTCTAGGACCAGAATATGGAAGGGGCTGTGTCCAGGTATAAAACTCTTAATAAAGCCAGATGCAACTTGCATGATTTGCATTTCCTAACACATTTGAAACCCCAGCAAATACATCCAAACTCACAGACCCTGTAACTCAATGTAGTCCAGTGTTTGAGCTATGGGAGGCAACAGTATAATACACTAGGATTCAGATAGTTTGTCCCAAATCTTAGACAGTCGCTGATGGTTTCTCTGGAATTCTCTTTTGGACTTTTGTGGCTTATTCAAGCCATAACTTGGAGAACGGTTGAAGGGAAAACCCAAATGTAAGTAGGTGGTTTGCTGAAATCTCAGAACCAAATCTGCTGACTTTACTAAAGTGCCCAGCAATGTGGGTTCACTTTCCATTAAAATGGAACTTATGATCCAACTGGATGTAGGTGCATTAGCCACCTACCATCCTCAGGAGCCAATTCAGTGTCCTGAAGTGACTGTGTGTGGTAAGTGGCATCCTGAAGACTGGCTGCCAAAGGAGTCCAGGCCTGGAAGAAGAATTCTGCCTTGCCAGCCCCTCTGTAGCCAGATTTGAACTTAAATGATCCTCAAGCATATTAGCTTTGTGCTGATTTCCCCTGCCCCACCAAATAACTTGGCTCATGTTCATGAAAAGGGTTTTTGTAAACTTTGGTGAAACTCCTGTTGAGCCAGGACTAAGCTTAGGGTTTAACTGCAAACCAAAAAGCAGGTGGGTTTTGCCTGGTTTGGAGTTTCTTCATAAAAGTGTTGAATGGTTCTGGTCGTGAGGCAGGGATATATTTTTCCTCCAGTCAAACTCAATCAATTTTACATTTGCAGAATGTCAAATGAAACCAACTTACAGGTCGTGCTAAGCACAATATAAAAGCCAAATAATATTGAGTGATCCTAGGTGCAGTCAGGCCAGGGCATCTTTGCAAAGAGGAAAGTAAGCTGCTTTGCATGCTTATATGAAAAACACCTGTCCATAAGAAATACAGAGAACAGATTGTTTCACACAGCGTAAGACAGTACTGTAAAAAGGAAATAACTTTCAATTACTTCTAACGGGGACTGCCTTCAAACTGGTGACTTAGTGACTATTACCAGTTTCTAAACTCCCCAAGTGATAGCTTTTAAACTGCTCTGCCTCAGAAAAGTCATTGACCCATCAAAACTGTAGAAACTGGAGAACATTCTTGACCTTTTTAGCCAAGTGACTGTCATAGTTCTGCTCATTTGTGTTACCAACGGTCTTGGTAAAGAAAACTTCAGTGGAAAACACTGAGTTTCATCACTGTTCTAAATCAGAAAGTTTATACTCTACTAACATTAAATGGTTCTAAATCAGAAAGTCACAAGCCCTGTAATCTGTGTTCAGCACCAAGCACAATAGGGCTCTAATTCTGATTGGGGCTTCTGGGTGCTTTTGTATTACAAAGAATAATCCATTTTGACTGAGATATTCAAAGCCATCCAAGGCATTTGAAGGTGTACAGCTCATTAAAATTAATGTAGCTCTAATTTTCACTGTTCAGTTTGAGTAAATGAACCGTGCACAGACTGTTCAGTTCCAGCTGTGACTGCAAGTGCATTACTTATGGTAGTCACTTGGTTTTTATGTCCACTCCCCTCTCTGCACTAGGTACTGATGAGAGACACAGCCCAGGGGTAGGAAGTCTGAGGCAGCACCACTGCAGGCTACCTTTCAGCACATAGATTTTCCCTTTCTTTTTTTTTTTTTAAGGGATAATAGCAAAAGCCGTATATTTTTCAGAGGGTTTTGCAAACAATCTCCTTGGTTTTGAGCTGAGAAAATTCATACCACTTCTATTTCATCTGGTTCTTGTGTCTGGTCATTGTTTCTTGAAGTGATATACAGTAGACTCTCGATTATCCAGGACTGGGTTAACCAGAAAGTGGATTAACCAGGATGTCAAAAAAAAATAATAACATGCATAACTCGCAGGGCTGGTTCTGGCTTTGTTGCTGCCCCAAGCACAAAAAAACCCCAACCCCACCAGGGCACAGGGCAGCCAATGAACCAACACTCTCTCCCCCGTGCAGGGTGGTTGGTGAACCAACCCCCCCTCCCCATATTTCGTATGGATGGTGATTATCCAGGATTTTATTAACCAGAATTAATTTTTTCCCTATTATCCTGGATAATCGAGTCTACTGTACTATAAATTGACTCCACCTTGCTTGAAACTTGCAAGCCTTATGATGAGCCTGGGCCAACTTTCAAACATCATAAATGCTCCTAGAGCTGCCGAATTTTGGCTTTCTAGGGTGGCAGAGGATCAGCCCATAAATGCCTGCTAAGAGGCTCTTCTCAAACCCAAACACCCCCCAAAATTCTTTCCCTCCATTTCTTGCAAGGGTTAGGTGTTCCTTGTAGGCACTCTTCTAAGAAAAGAGCTCTCCAATATTAACAATTTACAGCTTGATGTAGGTGGGAAGACACAATAGTTTAATTTGTGGTAATTTTTGCTGGTCTGGTGACTTTTTTACTTGTATTTCCGTGAAAGAAAATGGTAAACTTTTGAGCAAACACATGATCTTTTCCCTCTAAACCCGTGACAGCTCTACGGATGCTTTCAGGCTGAGCTGAATAGTGCAATAAATGTCCTAGAGGAGAAGTATGTCCCAAGGAAAGGGCTGTGAAAAAACTAGAGCAAAACTTGTTCAGTATGTGAGTGGGAGCATGTTAGTTTCACAATTACTCCGCAATGACCTGCTTGGTGGGTGGCTAAAGCAATTGAGTGTTGTCATTTAGGCACAGTTTCTCAGGGAAGTTCTGTTGGACAGTATTTCCTTAAGCTTTATCAGAGCCTTGTCAGTTGCTCTTCTGGTTGCGCCTAAACCAGCTGGTCTGTGCACCAGTGAAAAAGGCCAGCTCTGATGAACGTAGCTACTATTCTGCTTTCCTTTGCGTCGCATCTGTAAATAGTGAACTTGTTGCACAAGACATTAGTGTCAGGAATGCTGTGTGCAGTTTTGGTGTCACTCATGTTCAAGAATGACGACTTCCATCTGGAATAGGTGCAGGGAAAGGCTACTGGGAAGATCAGGGAAGTGGAAAGCCGAGGAAATTAAAAGAGCTCAGCTTTGTTTAACCTAGCAAAGCAAAGGTTGGGAGGGGAAATGATTGCTCTCTATTAAAAGGTCAGGGCAGGAGAAGAGCTACTTGAGCTAAAGGACAATGTTGGCACGGGAACAAAGGGTTATAAACTGATTGTGAATAAATGTAGGTTGGAAATTAGAAGGTTTCTAACCATGAGAGAGGAGAGACTTTAGAACAGGCTCCCAATCAGAGGAGTGGGGGCAAACAACCTTCTAGTGTTAAAATGGAGCTTGGTAAATTTATGAAAGGGATTATATGACAGGGTGGTTGCGTGTGACAGCAGTGGATTGCACTCAGTGACCCAGGAAACCCCTTCCAGTTCTACATTTCCAAATGTAAAAAGTCTGCTTGCCTGCTACAGAACAGGGCAGTGAGGGGATATTAAGATGGCAGGGCTTGGAGCAAGAGAGACACTGTTCTCTGCTCCCTTTGTGATGATTTTATATTATCGGCTTAGTTTTCCTTTACCTAAAATAAAAATCCAAACTTAGTGTTACGTATTCTTCTGTGTGGGTGAAAAACCCGAAATAGCTGTCAACTGTAACTCGTACTCTAGTCAGATGCCAGGAGCTTAGTTTCTTGTCCGTGTCGTTGCTATTCTTGAATTTTCAAGGCAGTGTGGCTTAGCTGAGAGATGTCTCATCCCCTCCTGTTCTTAGTCGCTCCCACTTCTGAGAAGTCACATGGTCATCTGACGGGGTCATTGCTTGATGACACAATGACTCAGTACCATGATCAATGTGCTTGTCACTGTTTTACTAGACTCATTTCTCTTTTCCCTGCAGTTTTTTTCAGTGACCATTTCCCAGTAGATTATGTTCCTATGGACCTCTGATCAAAATATGTTTGTTTCCAATGGGATGCACCAGTGAGGAAGATTCAATTGTAGTGGGTTTCAGCAAACTTTATTTATTGGGTTATTGGGTTTATTGGAGTTTATTGGGTTTTAGTTTTGCAATATTGAAAACTAGGGTGGTTTGGATCTGGGGAGAAATAAAAGTTCTCTATCAATCCCTCTTTTAGGATGGTTAAATTCCACACATGTCCTGCCAAACTCCGTATGCACACACTTCAGATAAACATTCCAGACATCTGGAGTGGGGCAGTTGCCCTGCTCCTGGAGAAAAGGAATAAAAGCAGCCCTGGAGAGGGCTTAGGCTGTGAGAGGCTGATTGGGGAAGCAGCCACAGCTGGGGCTATGCCCCAATCAGGCCACAGCTGGCCCTATATGAGGGCTATGGGCGAGAAGCTGGAAAAGTCTGTCTAGCAGTAGAGAGAGAAGGACCTAGCTGCTGAGAGCAAGGTACCTGAAAGCAGAGCAAGGTAAACCCCCAGAGTGCAGGCCTTGTTTAAGGCCAAAAGGTACTGGGGCTGCAGAGGGGCAGCCCGGGGATAGGCAATGATGAATGGCCTTTACAGACTTCAATCTGCCCCAATGAGCAGGGGCTAGATGATGACTGGAGTAGCCACTCAGGCAAGCTGAGTTTAGAGAGTTCGGGGTTCCCCTGGGAGGGGAGACCCAGTGTGAGGAGATACTGCTGGGAGCAGCACCCCAAGGTAAAAGGGCGCTGGGGTCCGGGAGGAACATGGGGACCCTGAGGCAGGCAAGACACCGGCCACCAGGAGGCACTTCAGAACTGAAACAAGCTAATTCCCAGGACAACCAGCAGAAGGTGCTGCACCAGTGAGTCTTCGACCTCGCTACAACATCCCATTCTATCTTTGTTGTTTTGGGGCATTTCTGTTTCGAGAATTGCATAAATTCTAGTTGGCAGACGCTGGCTTTATAGTATTTCTAACTCAGCTAGAAGCATGAGCTATCAAAAACCTTGGTTGACAAGTAATAAATCTGAACCGTAGGTCTAGAAAGGCCAATATTTTAGGCAGAGGGATTGAAATCCAGATTTGAATTTTGCAGCTTGGGCCCCAGTTGGAACTTCCTCTTGTGAGATTTTCATCCAAATTTTACAGATTCTTGAGAGTCTTAGGTCTTGGCTACACTTGCAAGTTATACAGCAATAAAGCCACCCAGAGCACTCTACCTCACTCACTGTCCACACCGGCAAGGCACACAGAGCACCCTGATTCCCTGGCTAGAGCACTCCTGGTACTCCACTTTGGCGAGAGGGATAACGTCTGATGCGTATTGGGTGAGATGCTTCAGCATCCATGTGAACGAGGAGTTATGTTACTGCACTTGAATTGACCTCTGGAAACGTCCCATAATCCCCTTAAATCAAGTGGCCATTCTTCTCATTGTTGCGAAATCAGCTGCAGGAATGCAGATGTGCCCTTTCAAAAGCTCCTTTTCTGACAGCTGGCATGCTTATCTGCTCTGAGACAAAGCAAACATTTACTCTTTGCTTTGAATGAGAGAGAGAGAGAAGTGGCGGGAGAAGAGGGGCTGAATTTACAAGACAGCATGCTGACACAGTCTTAGCACCTCAAAAACCCACTCTCTCTCCCCCACATACACACCACACACTCCTTGTCACACTCCACTCCACCCTCTCCACCCACCCCAGCCTTTGAAAAGTACGCTGCAGCCACTTGAACTCTGGGATAGCTGCCCATAATGCACCACTCTCACTGCAGCTGCAAGTGCCACAGATGTGGTCACGCCAGTGCGCTTGCAGCTGTCAGTGTGAACAGACTGTGTCGCTTTCCCTAGTGCACTCTCCAAAGGCTGGTTTAACCCAGAGCGCTCTACATCTGCAAGTGTAGCCAAGGCCTTTGAGTTCAGATAAGTATCCAAACTTGTGGGGTCTTATCCAACCCCAGATCCACCCTTTGAGGTTCACCCACCCTAAGTAACACCCCTATGGAACAGAAGCTGAGCCCAGAGGGATGTATCCACATCATCTCCCTCACCCCAGTCAGAAATTATGCAGGAAGTCAGTGCACATCTACAAACCCCTCTCCTGATATGGACTTGGCGTCTCAGAGTAGTCTGGTTTTTCTAGGAAGAGCTATGTGGCCTTGAAGCTGTTGTCATCGTGACCCATTGATGTTTCTGAAAGCGATGAATTACGGGCTTCTCATTCGCATCTTGCTTACTCATCGGATACAGCAGTTTGTCCCTGAACTGAGCCGCTTCTCTTCTCCAAAGATATTTTAAATGATGCCCTAGCTTGTGCTCCTCTGCTCTTGTTTGTATACGAACTTTCTCCCGTTATGCATTTCCTTTCCTTGAGTTTTGTCACCAAGCTGCAGGGGTCACACAGAGCTTCCGGCTCTTGCTTTGCAAGAGTTTTGACCTCTGGGACATGGACCCCAGGTCCTTGAGTTTTACATTACTCATATCCAGCAGAAGGGAGGCTCTGTCTCTATGACTAAATGTAGCATGGGGCTGTCTTTATATGTTTGGAAGTAAGTGATTATGCATCATTAGCAGCCCTGCTGACCGAGTCTTAGTTGGTAGGAGAATACATTTCCATTTTCAGATTACATTTTTCTCTTAAATTCACAGGTTGAGGATTGCCCCATATGCAAGTCTGTTACTTTCTCCTGTAAACAATTATGCATGGTTGCCTTCCTGAGAGGAAATAGCCCCATGACACCAATATCCAGGCTAAGTGACAGGTTAAAGAGCAGCATCTCTCAAAGGCAGTGGGGTTTAGAGTGCGGGATCCCCGGCGAACTTATCCTGAAAGCTAATTGCTGCTTTATATGAATAAGTTGGAGAGGAGTGCTATCGTGAAGTGTTAATGAGCAGATAAAAGGAAAGTATTAAAGATCCTTGAAAGTTTGAAATTGCCAACTCCATCAGCAAACAGAGGGTGTATACAAAAATAAAAAGGTCATGAAATCTCATGCCCGGGGTGTAAATGGAGAACTGCATGGGAAGGGGTAAGTAGGAATTTCCTTTCCAGTCCAAGGAAAGCATTGCAAAACTGATTGCATGCATAATAGTTTCTAAAGGAGAGAGGAAGGCAATTTCTTCTTCCGAAGCATCCCATTCTGAGTGCCAATAAGAGGCTCCTTTTTGAAAATCTGGCGCTGCATCCAAAGTTTGTGTCAGGGGGAGTGAGAATTAGCCCGTGGAGCTTGCTGCCTAGAGATATTGATGCAACGAACTTACAAAGAGTCAAGAAGAAGATGGATATTTCTATGAAAAATAAGACCATCACTCACAATTGCACTAGCTAGAATACAGATTATAAAGGCTATGAGCCTTCATGCTTTTGCACAAAAAACCTTATTACTTAAGATTAGGGGAAAAAAATCTCCTATAGGTTAGTCATTGCCAGATAATTTGGGGAATTTACACTTTCTCTGACACATTTGATGCTAGCAGACATCCAAGACAAGTTACTAGAAAAGATGGTCCGCTGATCCGATCTGTTGGGGAGGTTCTTTTGTTCTGTATATTTGCTCATGAGCAGTTTCACAATGTAATTCCCTACATCATCACTGTGACATTCATTTCTACCCTTTTCATGAGCTCACAAAAAAGGGGAAATAATCCATTTTGCTTTTACTGAGCATTGGTTGTAAACAAAACTGTTGTTTTTCCATACAGTTGTATGAAGAAATTTATGGACAAGGTGTCAAAAGGATATAATTTATTTCCCCACAGTCCTCCCAAATCATAAGTGGGATAGAAGTGGAAGAAGTTTCAGCAGACATGCAGTTCATCGTAACCTAGAGAGAAGTGTTCTTTAGACTGTCAGTGTTCATAAAATCCAGAGTTTAATTTCTCATGGCTCATGCAACATCAGGCTGTGTTAGCACTTTCTGTCACAGCAGATTCTAGTGTAATGTGCAAAAACATGTCACAACATGGTGCAACTTGTCAGAACTTCTAGTCTTTGCTACATTCCACCCCCAAGATCTAATTGCAATTCTGAAATGCTAAAATGATAGCAAGCAATTTAAGTCTTGTTTAGTGAATTTCTTGCCTTTGGGATTGTGGGTCCCAGTGACTTGCATTGACATGAAAAATCCAGCAATTCAAACTAAATATCCTGATCTGAAATGAACAGAGTACATGGGAAATAAAGCAGATACACACCGAGTCTCTTTGACAGGGAATTAAGGCCCAATCTTGCAAGGTATTGAGTGCCCTTGTCTTGGTTTGATTTCAGACATGCTGTAGGGCCTGATCTAAAGACCTGGAAGTCGATGGGTGGGCTTCGGAACTGAGGGGCCTAAGAGGTAGGGTAGAAGCAGTCCAAGTGAGAGAACAGTGTGCAACTCACGTAATTGGAGCAGGAGTGGTAAAAAAAAACAAACAACTCATATGACTCCAGAGAGATCCTTCTTCTAGAACAGTGGCTCTCAGCCAGGGAGCCAGGGAGCCAGTTTCAGGGGGTCTGCCAAGCATGGCTGGCATTACACTCACTAGGGCCCAGAGCAGAAAGCCGAAGGTCCTCCACAGGGGACTGTAGCTTGGGGCCCCCAGCCCCACTATGCAGGGCTGATGCCAGAGCTGGAGGAACTTAGGGTTACTGTGCCCCTGTGGTGTGGCGCCCTGGGCAATTTCCCTCCTTGCTACCCTCAATGCAGGCCCTGGCTTTTATACGCAGAAAACAGGTGGGCCGTGGAGTTTCTATATCATGTTGGGAGGAGCCTCCAAAAAAAAAAGGGTTGAGAACCCCTGCTCTAGAAGCAAAACCAGCAGGCTGGCTTGCAGCTGGTCAACACACCTACTGTAACATCATACTTGATTCAATAATGCTGGATCAAGTAATGCCTTCCCTAGTGATCTTCTGGTTTTTAACCTGCGTCACTGCAGATTTGCTCTCTAAATACTTTCCCCCTGCCAAACTTTCTGGTACTCTTCCTTTAAATATGGCAGCGCCAAACAGTTGCTGTTCCAAGGTTGCTATTTTGTAAATAGTTGCTGCACAATTGCATGCATCACTCTTCCAAAGGGTGAGTATTTCTATTTCTTATATTTCCCCTTAATTATTGTTTTTATTTTATTTAATCTTTTCAAAAGTAAAGGGATAATGAGGGTGGAATGGAGGCAGAAGGCTGTAAAGGTGAAGGAATGAAAAGAGAGGTGTGGGGGATAATAGCAGGGCAGGGAGAGAAAAGGAGAGGAATACATTGATTTCTATCTGCTAAGGTTTAATCAAAGAGGAGAATGGAATGTTGTTATAAATATACCCCAGAAAGCTGAATCTAATCACACATGCCCTTACACTTTGGGGAAAGCAGGTGGTTAAAAATTAGGACTCAAATCAAGATATGAAGGTTGTAGCTTGGTCCTGTCTCTATTTGAAAGGCTTATGAATTTTAGCCGGTATTTTGAAGATGAGGTTTGAGATTTGCTGATTAGTTGTAACAAAACCCTGATACTGGTAGGAGGTTAGGGAGGTTTTGATTTCAGCTGAGAACACTTTTCTTATCCACTGTGATATTTTGACAATAATTCTGAAAACTGCTGTAATGCCCTAGGGCTGGCTTGGTTGAAATGCACGGTTCAAAGGACTTGCTAGATAGCCAATTGAGAAATGGGTTTTCCCCCATTTTTTGTTAAAAAATATTTCTTTAGTTTTGTCAATTTTCTTTGAAATTTTGTTGGGTTTGGCAAAGACCCCCAAACTCAAATGTTGCCAAAATTAACCTTCTTCACCTCTTTTCTGTTTTTAAACAGAAACTCACATTTTCATTGGGAATGCATTTTTTCCCCAAAACTTCCATTTTTGTCAAAAAGTCATCTTCCATCAAAAAAGCGTTGTTGGGGAGTTAATCAGTTCTACTCACCAGTCTGTAATTGTGAAACTTCCTGCATCTCTAGTTCCGAGCCCCTCAAGAGGTTTAAATGTCAAGAGGTTTAAATCTCTTGAAAACACAGTTAGCCTAAACACAGACTGTCCTTAGGTTAGTTGGCATGGTGATGATCCTTAAGTTCCTCAAAGACCTTGGACTAAAATATTTGTAGTTCTATTAGTCTTTTCTTTTTGTAATTATAGGGAGGTATATGGGGATATTGCAGAAAGGTTGGTAAAGTTAGCTGTTTATCCTGTGTCATACAGGAAAGATTATAATAAAAATAGTCAGAGATGGTGATGTGAGACCAAAACAAGAAGAGCAAATACTATTGATTTTTCTACCAATATTGTGGAATACCGAGTTACTGAAATATTTGCATGTCTCCACAGGCAGATCGACACCCCCCTACCCCCAGCCCAGAGTGAGGCCTGTGCGCAAGTTAAACTATATAAAGATAAAATTCAGACTAGACATGAGGAATAATGTTGATTTCCTCAGGAAAGACATATGTGTTACCAAGGCATTTGATATAGCATTTGATAGTTGTTACCATGGCAATGCAACCAAGTTATTTTTTCAGAAAGCATCTTTACTGATTTAAGGAACATTGAATAAATTGGATCAGTTTTTAACTGGCCCATCAGTTTTTTTCAGTACACACTGCCTTGGCTTGGTTTAAAAGAAACTAATCCCCAATCCTGTAAATACTTACACACATTCATGAAATCAAATGGGCCCACATGCCTGTGGGTTCAGAGATTGTACTTGTGTGTGTGTGTAAAGGTGTTAAGATTTGACTTGTCAAGGAATGTGGGTTTGTTACTGTTATACCATCTGATGAAGTAGATTCTAGCCCATGAAAGCTTATGCCCAAATAAATGTGTTAGTCTCTAAGGTGCCACAAGTACTCTTCATTCTTTTTGAGGATAGATTAATATGGCTACTACTCTGAAACCTGGTATACCTTTGTTTGCTATGCACTGCACGTATACATTGCAAGTGGACTATGCTCTCTAAAAGGAGAAACGGTTATTTAGAAGAAGAATTGTTACAGGCCATTGCAGGATGGCATACTTCTGCCTCTGGGAGACTTTGCTTTTGTTTGTTGTTGTTTTTTCCTTCAATCTAAACTATTCTATCTGGACTGAAAGTATATATTTGTTGTTTGTGTAGGGGCAAAACAGAATGATAACCTTGTTGTAAATCACCAGTTTACTCTCTCTTCATGCTTTCGTCTTGTAATGTGCACTGAATTTCTGCTTTTTTCTCTGTGAGCTTTCTTCCCTGCATAGCAGTTGAACATACAGTTTGAAATGTCTGGGACAGTTGTGCTGAATTCAGATACGTTGTCCAAGATCCAGAGGGAAAAGGTGAAAAGCCACTACTCTGGTCAGTTCAAACTAGAGGGGATTTTAGGTTGACGGTATATAATTATCCAAATGGGAATCTGGCCACAGTATAAGGGTTACCTTGAACATTGCTGCTCTTCCAAGAAGTGCTATTGAGTCCTGAACAGCCACAAACCCTTGCTTACGTTGGCTAGGAAACTCTACTAACCTGCAAAAAGCTCATTCTATTTCAAAGAAAGGAAATCCATCCCCAATCATTTTTCTTGTGTTTAGCCTGCTGCCATTTTGTAACTGTCTCCCTTTCAGCTTACACACAAGCACCTGCCTATGTAACAACTACCAATATAGCTGTAGAAAAGCCTACATGACAGGCTCTTAATGTCAATGTATCCCAGGTCAGGGACTTGAAACTTCTTGTATCTATAGTTCTGTAATGATGGATTGGTGAGCCTCACCTTGGAAATAGGGAAAACCGAGTCAAATTGAGAATAGGCTAGTATAAGATATGGATAAGAATCGGTATGAATTCTGTAAGGGAACTGCTCTAATCTCTTAGGCATCTTTGAAAAAGTTAATGAAGTAATACAGATTAAAGTGACTCCATGATGATAACTTCACTGGTGCTGAATTTTTTTGTAAGGGCCCATGTTGGACTGGAACTCCAAAGGGTAGAGAGAAGCACAGGGCTAACAAGAGAGGGTCGATTAACCTTGATGGTTCTTTATTCCAGTAGCAGCATGCTAGACAAAAGTTTGCCTCCTACCCAACAGAACTGGTTTTGCAGGGGAGAGGTTGTCTGGTAACGGAGTCAGCTGGTGAGGTTCTGTGCTCATCTGTTAAGGCTGAGCTGAAGTTCACCTGACAGAAGAGATTGGCAGGCTATAACAGGGCAGGAGCTGTTCTAATCAGAGTCTTTGGCCACTTTCATCAGCTCAAGCTAAGGGAAGTCTGATTTGGGGAAGAGGAGGGAACCATGGCTACCTGAACACAGACTGATGCCCAAGGCAAAGATGTGGTGCAGTGACTAGCAATCCATTCAGGGGTTTTGTTTTCTAAATGTTCTGTTTTCTCTTGTGCTTTGTCTTTTGAGTAAAGAGTCATTGAGTTAGAGACCTTTTGCTAATCCTGGGTCTATTTACTTTCACGGCCACATGCCCTCAAAGAGTAAGCTGTAACCTAGAAGGCTCATGCCTTCCATGGGATTCTGGGGGACATGGACAGGGGGAGGCCTGTAGGAGACAGCACTAATGTCAGCATCTAGGGAATTGGACCGGAGGTTCCCCAGTAACACCGCTCCAGCAAGGGAAGGAAGGGCATGCGGGATTCACCCTTTGGATCCCTTCACAGCAGTGTGCAGCAGGGGGAGCTGGATCAGATCTGGACGACGACATACTAGCCATCAAAGCGTTGAATACATTTGTTCTCCTTGGAACTAAAATTAAACTCAGCCAAATAGAGTGAGCAGATTTGATTGGCACAATATAAATTGACTGGAGGAAAAACACTACAAAAGTGAGTAAAGGGCTCAGGAGCGTTTAAAATGGGAAGCGTCTGATCATGCACTACTGTCCATGCATGCAGAAAGCTAGAAACAGAGAAGGCTGTATTTCACTCAGAGAGCGTCGTCTGCTGCTTGGCTGAAATGGCTGACCTTTTACAAAATGAAATTAAACTGGTGTTTGATGGGAAGAAGCACTTGAAGATTTTCTGCAGCGTATTAGTTCAATATTTGCCAACTTTGATTCCTTTGCTCCACTGTCGTGCTTGGAATCAGAGGTTGCAGTCTCTTATAGTACACATGAGAGATGCAGGTCTCTCTTTAATTTGGGCAATGTAAAGAAAGCTGTACTTGAATGTGTTTATTGCCAGCCATAATAGCTCTTCTCCCCTGCATCTAGCCTTTCATCGGGATCTCAAAGCACTTCAATATCAAATAAGACCCACAATACCTCCTCTGAGATAGGAGAGTATTTTATGATATGAGGACATTTCGAACCGTTGCATAGATCCAACAGCCGGGGCTGCGGGAGCCCATTCCATAGTGTGGAGCTGAGTGGATGCACTTTTAAATACCAGCTAGCATCAGGCTGCTGCAACCAAACTCAAGTTCTGTTTGATTCAGTAGACTCTAACAAATGGCCTCTGATCAGCCAGCATGCTAAAACTGGCTATGAGGATATGGTGGCGCCAGTGGAGAGACAGGCTAGCCACCCGAGCTTGGATCCAGTGAGTCATGTGGGCTTGAGAGACTGAACTGTGCTAGCTTGAGCCCTGCTAAGGTGAGTCTGTCTATCCGGGCTGGGACATTCACTGACAGCTGCAGTGTAGACGGTTTCACTGATCCTGTTTCCTACCTTCGGGTAAGCAGAGAAGAGAAGACTTCAGTAGCTTTAATCAGTTAGAAGTGGGAGCAGGTAGATATTGGGAGCCCAGTAGTCCACCACTGGAGGTCAGTGCGGGGTTCTGTGCTCTTATGAGGAAGGCTGCTTACAATTAGAGCTATGCAAGTAGCTGGATTTTTTTGCTTCACTGACACTGCAAAAAATTAAAAAATAACTAGTTTGGCCTGTACTGAAATATTTTTGATATTTAGCTTTTTTTTAAAAAAAATTATTTTTAATAAAACTGAAGTCAAATTCTAAATGAAAAGACCTTTTGAATAAAAAGGAAATGCATTTTTGTTTGTATTTTGTTTGTTACCAAAACAGTTTGGCAAAGTTGACCTGAATTTGCAAAACAGCCGTTGCCCCAAATCTGCGTTTTTTGGGGAAAAATTCACCCAGAATTTTCTGCCCAGCTCTTCTTTATGAAGCCAGCACCATCTAAATATATTTTTTTAAAGTATAAGGGCCTCTGAGCAGCCCCACACTTTGGAATATGCCTAGAACAAACCATGCTTCAGATAAACCAGGTTAATCTTAGTCCCAGAAGGGTGACTTTTAAAGAAGCAAGCAACAATGCTATATTCATGGTTAGTGTAGCACAGGGGGTGTACTTCCTTTGGCCCTGCTTTGTCAGTTTCACAAGCTTTCCATAATTAATGGAAGTCAAGATTTTCTTGCTATAGTACATGAGCAGCCAACTCTTCAACCAGCTTCAAAATCTTATATACACACAGGTGCCATTGAACTGTTTCATAATTCATTATGACATACTCATTAATTAAAAAACAAGAAGTGTTCAGGGCTTATTAACTTCAAACAGTGACACAAAGTTTAGGAACAATAGAGAAACTGATCAAGGAGGGACTTGTTTTTTCCTTGATTTCCTTGATTGCCCAAATCTTGGTATATCATCTGGAACGCCAGATGAGATTTAAGGTAACTTTAAGGCATACCTGGCCCCTGTGCCCAGTAGAATCTAAAGATAAAATGATGATTAATGTCACTTTATCAGAATAATTTCTGCCAGTTTGATTTTAACTAAATAAAAGTATCATGAGTAAAACCCTCACTTCTCTATAGATTTAATTTCCTTATAAAAATGAAAATTTAGTAGTCTGAAGGTAGACCGTGATTGATGGACATAAACCAGATGTTAATTATGTTCCAGAAATAATCTGACTACAATTTTTAAAACTTCAGAAAAGAGCGAGGATTGAAGATGCATGAAAGTTAAGGATAGACATAACATAAGAAATTGAATGAAATGGTTAGGACAGAAGCAGTGAAACTGTGTAGCTAGCTTGGAAAGGCAAAGTGATGCCACTGAAATACTTGCTATGCAAAGGGAGGGCTCAGTTTTCACTTGTGCGATATGAAATTGCATTTCTGTATTGTAATATTGATATTATAGTGTTTAGTGTGATTAGTGTCCAAGAAATTTCTATCAGTAAAATAAGGAATGCTTTCCTTTCAGAGGGCTACACAAGCACTTTATAAAGCAGTAGTGTGACAGTAGGAACTACACGCTACAAATGAGATCAGAGGCTTATTGGGCTACATCCCGTATATGCACTTAGTAAGAGACCCTGCCTCGGAGAGTTTGCAAGCTCCATAGATTATAGAGCAGTGGTTCTCAGACTGGGGGTCATGACCCCTCAGGGGGTCACGAGGTTATTGCGTGGGGATCACGAGCTGTCATCCTTCACCCCGAAACTCCATGTCGCCTCCGGCATTTATAATAGGATTAAATATAAAAAAGTAGTTTTTCATTTATAAGGGGAGTCACACTTAGAGGTTTGCTGCGTGAAAGGGGTCACCCGTTCAAAAGTTTGAGAACCCCTGTATATAGAGAGAGTGTGGGGGAGAGTGTTTCATCTTGATTCTACACGTGGGGAATGGAGTATTTGTGTAAAACCACACAGGAAACCCATGGAAGAGCCAGGAATTGAACCTAAATAGCCCAAGCACTAGTCTCTCTCTCTCACCCACTCCCTCCCTGACAGAAGAAGCTGAAATGCACCTGCTAGTGTGGAGACACAAGGGGAACAGGAGTCTATGGCAGACAGGGAAGCTGGGGTTCTCTCATCTTTGGAGATCGGGGTTCTTCTGAATCATTAAATGCTGTTGCTAAGTGTTCTTCTTATTGGCAGACTTATTAGACAGACAGGCTGAACTGACATGGAGCACGTGTTACCCCCGTAGCTCTAGAAATATTTCATCCTTGACATGCTGGGGGAATTATTTGATGGGACAGGATGGAAAACTCAGCTCTGCATTGCTCCTGCTGTATTTGAACTCTCCTGGGTTGTCCATCTCGTATCTTTCCCTAGCTCTGACAGCACCTAGAAGAAAACAAGTTACGAATGCATACGTGGGGAATACTGCAAAGGCATCCACTGTGTTTTATCTCCTTCACCTCCCATATCATCATGGGAGTTCAAGTATGGGCACCAACCTGGAGTGCCATCACACCCCCTCCCAAACACTGAACACCACGTGGGCCCGATCAGCCCACTCACAGTAGTTTGAATGTTCCTTCCTCATGCATTCACCTGGTTCTTGCAGACTGTCACTGGTAATTCGCACACTACGTGATTTCAAATTCCCTCCTACCACTCTCTAGCATAGAAGGAAACTGTTTCCTGCAGTGCTTGTGGAAGCATGAAGCTGTTAAGGCTGAATGCACCTTGGGTTTTCTTGCTAACCTTTTCAGATGTCAGCTGGAAGCTGGCTGAGAAGGAATCACTTCTCTTCCCCTTCCATTTCTGCAGAGCCGGGGTGCTGCATAGTTGATGGACATAAAGCAAACCAGCGTTTGACAACATGAAGCACTTCAGAACTAATTGCCAGTTTCAATCTGAAGCATGCAAGTGGCTAAGATAAATTGTCACCCATCAACTTAATCTGTATCAGTATGTGTGCAAGAGCCTATTCTTAGACAGAGCTTTAAGCCTTCCCTTGTTAGGAAACTTTTGCAGAAATTTTGTGTTCTCTTTTTCAATTAGAGCCATCTCAAAGAGGTTGGGGAGGGAAGACTGTTTTCATAGGAAGCTCTTGCATAGTGCTTTACAACCATAGGTCTCAAAGAACTTTTCAGTCCTGAATAAGTATTGTTAGCTTAATTTATAAATAGTGAAACTGAGGCAAATGGAGACATGACTTCCTCAGGATCATGCAGCCCATGTCAGGAACAGAATCCAGCCCATTTGACACTCTGTTTAATATCTGAACCACTGGACTGCCTCTTGTTTGCATTATTTCCTGTTCTCTCTAGTGGATAGTCTAAGAGACTGCCTGTTGGGAGCAAATTAAGGAAAAGAGATGTGAGGTCTGATTCAGATCTCATTTAACTAGCTTTACGCTGGCGTAATTTCACTGTTTTAAGAGGAATTGCTGCTGATTGGCACTAGTATATAAGGGATATTAGACACTAAGCATCTTTGACTGATAGGAAACCAAAGCAAGTCTAGTGTAGTAGGCAAATTCAAGTATCCCTTATGAGAATCATGCAAAATCCTTTTAGTAAACTGTGTATATGGTGGAATGATTCCTAAGAATTACAGACAACCCCAGAGAAACAGAAGCCAGGCTTGAGAATACACATAATGTTTGCCTCTTAACCATTCTTTGCTATATTTTGAGTAGATTCAGATTCTGCACCTTTTGTAATGAGCACATTTATATCATGCTTTCATCCGAAGACCTCAGTCCTCTTTATGGACATGAATCATTTAAATAAGCAAAGGCACCTAATTAGCCTCTGCTCAGTTAGCCCAATAAGGGGAAATAGATTGGGGCTGGGGAAAAGCCTGATTCCTGGTCTAGGATTGGCTGCACCCGCTGGCCTGAGGCCCTAAGGGCTATAAAGGCTGGAAGGGAGGCAGCAGGCAGGGGGAATGGCCAGGGTAAGGTCAAGTCTCCTGGCTGAGGGCTGAATCTGTTTGTGAAAGGAGCCAAGTAGGCCTCCAGGCTTTGTATAGAGCTTAACACTGGTGGTGGGAGAACACTATGTAAATAAAGACATGGGTGCTGCATACTTGAGGCCTCACTGAGCTTTACTGGGGCAGCAAGTGGGCCCCAGGAAGAGGGGCAGGCCAGAGGACCCTGTTACAAGCATCTTAACAGTCCTGTGGGATATGCAAGTGGGCTGGACCTTGATTTTCCAGGCTATCTGAAAGATGCTAGTGCAGTGTGGGTGATGGTTGTGGTTATTGCTTGCTTGTATTATAGCAGTGCCTAGAGGTCCCAACCAAGTTTAGGGCTCCTTTTCTGCCCGTCGCTACACTAGCACTCCAAGAGACAATCCATGCTCCAAAAACCTTAGAATTTAAATGGGTAAGGCAGACAAGGGGATTAGAAGAGGGAATGGAAGCACAGAGAAGGAAAGTTGTAATATACAGAAAGCTGTCTTAAAATTACTTAGGGCTTTAAGTGTAAGGGGTTTCCTGGTCCTGCTTGCAAGCTAGGAGGGTCTGTAGGGAAGCATGCGATTTGGGACTGGGTCTTGAGCAGTCAGTCTGCACAGAGCCAGGCTAGAGCAAATTGCGGTGAGTTGTGTCTCTTGGCTTTATGGAGCCGCCTGCTTTCAGCTTCTCTCTGGTTTTGGTTCTTGTATGTCAGGATTCTGGATTCTAAGAAATAAAATGGTGTTATGTTGGCACCTGCTCTAAAGAGTGTTTTATGTTTTTATCTAACTTCTCTTTGTGTATGCTGGTAACATAAAAAGAAGCAACTTGCCCCACGTCATGTTGGTCAGTGGTAGATCTGGGAATAGAAACCATGTCTCGACTCCCAGTCCAGTATCCTGTCCAGTGCTGTATCCATGCTAGGGTGTTGCGTCACTACTCTAGACCTGCTGTTTCCAGTGAAATGCTGAACAGTAAAGTAATTCATCACATCCAAATGGAGTAAAATGGCAAGTGAACATGTTGGGCACTAATGGGACAATTTTCAAAGGTCGTGAGCACCCACTGCTTCTGTTGAAGTCTGAGGCATTTGGGAGGGCTCAGTAACTTTCAAAAACAGGCAGCAAGTGTTTGTTCTTGAGTCCAGAGAGTAACAGCAGATATTAAAATGTCACTGCTGCAGAACTCCCCCTGTTCCATCCTTTACAGAATACCTTCAGGAGAAACAGTAAGGAACCTTTTCGCTCAGAAGTGCTGCTCTAATATCTCACTTAAGCTGAACAACAAAACGCTAGCACGGAGCATCAGCTCCCAATGAGCAATGGAGAACAAAACGTGGGCTCCTCTGCTGGTTTTCCATACCCTATCACCCCTCTCTAATTCAGGCTGCCACAGGGTGTTTCACTCGCCACAGGTATTGAGGGGCAGAAGCGGCAATCTTTGGGTTCACATTTCGAAGCACCTAATGTTTGGGATGTGTTTACATCTAGAGTATTTTTGTTGGTTTGGCCCACTAGAAATTTAGAGGCCGTTTGCAAAAGCCAGATCAGAGTTTATATTTCAGACATGCAGAGTTTGCAGGTTGGGTTATGAGGGTCCAAGCTGAGATGGATCTTTTTAATAGAAGTTTAGAGGCCTGATCATTTGGATCTTGCTGCTTTCCACCCATTTACTTCAATGGAATTAGCCTTGATATATGACTAATGCTGAATTCACTTTGCTATGGTACCCACAGCAGAGCCAAAACATTTCAATGGTGATTTCAATCCCCAGTGCTGGGTGGCTACCATGGCACATCAAGTTTTCTAACCATCCCTTGTGGTACGTTGACCCCTGGTGAGTTTAACTCCAAAGCATCTCACCTTACTGTCTCTCCATACAAGAACTGGTTTTCTTTTATTGCAACCCTGTTGCAGCCCTTGAGTCTGACACAGCGTATGTATTTCTATTGCAGATAATTGGCTTGGTGATACTGTGCATTGGCATCTATGCAGAAGTGGAAAGACAGAAACACAGAACCTTGGAAGGGATCTTCCTTGCTCCAGCTGTGGTTCTCCTCCTGCTGGGCATCACAATGTTTGCTGTCTCCTTTATTGGAATGGTTGGGTCCCTCAGAGACAACAGGACGCTGCTGAAGATGGTAAGAGCTTTATACCTTTCTTGTGCTACACTGTGGAGTCATCATCCCATGTTTCACAAGCTGAAGGGTGTGAGACACTTAACCTTCCAGGATCACCCTGGACCAATACTGGAGAAGGCTTTTTTAAAAAAAAAACTTGAGTAGCTTTTCCCTCTTCTGCCTGTGGCATGGATTCTTCTTTATGGGAGAAGGTGACCTAGAGAAAGGGTGACCTAGTGTGTAGTATTTCATTCATGAAAGTTCTTTCCAATGAACCTATTTAACTGAAGCTGAATGATTAACTCAGTTTTACATCATGGAGGCCTTTCAAAATACTCCTAGGAGGCAACTGATTCGTGACCATGGGTCTTTGAAAATCCATGGATTCTAAGAAATAAAATGGAATAAATAAAAAGAATAAATTCTAAGAAATCCTAAAGATTGTTGGTCTGAGCAAAGAGTGCATTTGTCCTTTAGCCATAAATTTGTAAGACTCGATGTAGCTCCATTGATGAACACAATAAAGTCAATGGTAGCACCACTCGATAAATGCTAGATGTATGGCACATAGTGTTGTGACTTGAAGCTGGATACGTTTGAAGGTCTGGAGTAGGACACTGAGCACATGTTTTGTGGAAGATATTTATATACTATTTCATCAAAAGTTCATAGTGCCTCCAGGCAGAAATGGGAGCATGACGCCTGAGATGATATGTAACTCTTATTTGTGGAGATTCATCGTTCTGGAGAACAGATTTTCAAGGCAAAATCTTTCCCGTAGGGCAGTGGCAGCTATTCATTTAATAAAAAGTTTATTTAGAAACAGGAAGGGAGGACAGGGGAATCCAACACATGTTCTTTCCAAACTAACTTTTCCTTTGCTACAAATGCTTTTATCTAGTCTTGGAATTCTTTTTTCCCCACCCTTACCAGAGTTTTGCATTTTTATTTCCTAAACGCATTGCAGCGAACTGACACACAAGCGTGTGTGTGCAAATGTGTGCACCACAGATGTGTCATAGCAGAAAAGGCCTAACAGGCACTGGAGATTCTCTATCACTTATGCAGTAGGAGCCTGTGCTTCTGGAACTGGAAAATCATTCTCTCCCTGCTGCTGCTGTTAATTCCAAGTGGCCATGGTGTGTTGCATAGCAACAACCATGAAGTCCTAAGTAGCAATGAATTTGTTACAATTTAATGTGTCAGTTCCATCCACAGCTTCAGCCCCTTCCTATGGCATTCTCCCACCTATGCCCTATAAATTTCACATATATCATCTTCCACCTTGCTAATATTTGTACCTGATCTTGTAGTATTTGTATGGAATTACTACTTGATATTTTAACTTCTGTGGAGAAGGCAGCACTGTAGCAACAGCCTGGTATAATTTAACTGCAAATCTGATACCTAAGCATTCTCTTATTATCTATGGTTGAATGCCTAGTAGCGTCTGTGGAAAGTGTTGCTAGGTTTCTTCTGGGTTAAAATATAAAGTTATTTTTAGACTGCAGTTCTATCTCTGGTTTAGCAAACTCCACATTGCTAAGTTTATTTTAGTTCAAACAGTTTCAAGAACAAACAGCTTTGGTTTCTTTTGTGAGGCAATTTTTATGGGGGTGGGGGGTAGGGGTTTAGAAGAATTCCCTTTTCTGTAACAACTCAGAGCTGCAGGATATCAGGAGAAGAGCCCTCCCCTTTGATTCTTAACCTTTTTCTGAAGGTTTTGTTAGAGCCTTGAGTTACTGCATTCGACTGACATTTTTGGCTCGTTGCATTTTCATTGTCTGTCCTTGCTCTGGAAGGCTAGAGTGGAGCATGGCAAACCCCTTGCTGTACAACTCTGCTCATGTTGACCGGGCATCAGAAAGATACCAGGGGTTCTGAGGAGTTGCACCTCCCAGATCTCAGCTTATCAGATAACACTGACGTTGAAGCAGCTAGCCAGATGAGTCACCTAGAACCGATATAGGTCTTCTAAGGTTTGAAGGCCACTTTCCCACAGCTGGGTCTCTGCTGCTGCACTATTTCAATCATGTGGAAGGGCCTTCCAGTACCTCCTGGAAAGGCCCTGATTTCTAGAGATGTAATTCATCCCATCCACTGGGTTCGTTCTACCATCAGCCAACTATCGTCTACCCAGTGGCCATCACAAGGTTCCTATTCTCTAAAATAGTACGTTATCTTTCTGTGTCTTCCCTCCTGTCCGGTGCATGGGTAATGATGCCCTTTGCAGGTTGTTTGTGGGGCTTGAAGCAGGGACCTCTAGCTCTAGCTCAGGCAGTAGAGGCTCATGGTTTTAAAGAACTAGCTCCATTCGTTTGGAGGCAGGAGTTTAGAATCATAAGCCCATATGCACACAGCATCAGAATGGGCGTCACTCCCCATGGCTGGGGAAGCTGGATCTGATTGTCTCAGAAGTCCATAGCAATTCAAATCCCCTTACAGGCCACCATTTGTAACAATGCTCAATGAGAGTTTCTTGGTGGGGATTGAACCCAGGACTTCTGCTTCTAAAAGCATCCATCTGTTGCTATCTGTAAGCTAATGAAGCTGGTCCTTCAGCTTAGAGACAGTAGTTAGTTCATAATGGTGCCATATTTGTGCTCTGGTCAAAAGAGTGGGGCAAAGTTTGGGCTGCATACTGTTGCTTGTTGTCTGATTGTGTATTAATTATGTGGATTGCTTAAGAATTCCCCAGTTAACACTTTGAAGTTTGGTAGGTTCTTGTCCCAATATCAGGTCCACGGCTATTGAAATGAAAGTTTAGCTGGTAATCCTGACATGGGCAGTTGCAACACTCAGACTTAAGAAAAGTTTTCTACATTTGTAATAGTTTTTAATAACTGTTAGCAAAGGGTCAAACGCTCAAGCCCAGCAAGATGGATGGAGATAACACAGAATGTGCATCTGAGCAGCCATATACTCTCAGTATCCTTTGCAAAAGGACCCGAAATGTTATTCATCCTCACCAGTGGTCATTATCCTGACATCTCCCAAGGCACACTGGCCAGGATACAACTTTTATAATGCATTACACTGACTCCACTATGCCTAATGCATATTCTCACCCTGCTAAGGTCGAGGTGCCTTTCTCCCATAGATTACAAGGCCTGGTACCTCAAGCTCATTAGCAGATACGTCAGTCAGTTACCAATGGCACTTTGTGGTCAGACATGTGCTGAAGTTCCCAACGTAAAATATCCCAAACTGGAATAACTACCACCTGTCAACAGTGTTAATTGCACCATTCTACCTTGTGATAGTTTATGAACTAGGATTACTCCTGGTTAGACTACAATACATCTTGCCACTGCCCTCTGCTGAAGGATATGTCAGACCTGCTCAAGTGTATAATCTCCCGTCACCCTCCAATGGCTGCAGACTACAGAGGAAATGAAACCCAGTACTCCTCTCTGCCTGCAAGGCTCCTTGCATCTCCTGGGGGATTTACTCTGAACAAGGGCAGGTAGTGTTGCTGCTGCCTACCTTCCCTTAGGTAGGGCTCTGTTGAAAAGGGTAGATTTTAGGGTTGTGTAGGCTGCTGTGAGATATGCAATATGGATTCATCCCCAGCTGCCTAAGTTATGTCCCCTCCCTAACTCTCTCTCCTGGGACCAGTCCCTTCTGGCACAGATGAGGTCAGCAGCTTTTTCATACTTGCTCAGCCTCTTATCCCTGGGCTCTGGGCTCCTTGGGGTCTCCATCAGGGTCTGCACAAATGGAAGGTGCTCAGATACTCTGGAAATGGGAGCTCCATGAGTACCTATGTAGGTAGATAGTCCTTGGCCCAACTCAGTGATGCTGCAGAAAAGCTATGCCAATATTTTAAGTCAATCCATGCCAGCCATTTTCTGCTCTTAGGATTTGGATTCTACACAGACAAAGCTTCCTGTTACACTGCGCTAGGTATGACCTCAATATGTGGCTTCATGACAGCTGTTTACACATCAGCAGTTGTTCAACCACACTCAATCCCTTTTCAGTAAGTATCTTTTCAATTCAATGATCTGGGCTGCTCCATAGAGCATTTTTATGTATGTGTGTGTGTGTGTGTCTGTGGGTGCAGAGAGTATTAATTGTTTGGATAACAAATTTAACAACGCTCAAGTCTCTGTCTGCTGCCAATCCTGTTTGTTTTTTATTATCATTTTAATTAAATGCCAATGAGAGCATATGGTCACTTGCATTTAAGCATGGGGTTGCTTTTAACTGCTGTGCACTTGTATCTTGAATTGATATCGATGTTCCCTTAACTGGGGAAACAAATCACCATTGTCTTTGCTGCTCTGGCGATAACTGCCTCTGATGTTATAAGATTATCATAGTTTTTCAGTAGCTTCTGTGTTCCCATCTTGCTTTGCAGTTACTAGGCAAGTGAATATGTATGTATGTAACACATGTTTCTTGAAGTATGTGATTATTCACATTATACTGGTAAGGATTCAGCTAATACCAAGGAATCTTAATGAATGTGCAAGCAGAGAAAGCAGTTGTTTCAAATACTAACAAATATGTATGTATTGTTCATACACTATGTTCACTGATACGAATTGCCAATTTCAGTTAATGCTGCCTAGTTATTTGTGACATCAAAATATCCTGCTGAAATGTCTTGCAAAAGGAGGCAACTCTAAAATTTTGCACAAATTTTTAAAATCATTGCACATACAAGCGTGTTTAAGGCAAAATTTGAGAATCCCATTGTGCTTCTCTTTATCTATTCTGTTACTTTTGCCAAACTATTTAGTTTTGGCTAAATGTCTTTATCAATTTTTGATTATATTGCTTTTCTGCTTGTTATTAGGCAAACACCTATTAATTTCAGTGGGAGTTTACCTGAGTAAGGGATTAGTGAAAAATGAGTTAATGATCTCCCTTGCAATCTAAATAGATCCAAAAACATACCACATCGTAGAATTACCATCACCATCTAAATACCTCCACTAACAAGCCACATGGGGATTCATGCCAGAACATGTCACATGAGGATTGAGTTCAGATTTCCTAAACATGCGTGTTCAGTAGCAGATCTTAGCTTTCTCCCCAAACACTCCTGCATACCTAACCGTGCAAATAATTGTGGGGAGTGGGTGGTTTGAGTTTAGTGGCCAAATCAAAAAATGGAAGGAAAAAATATCCAGTTGAACTAAACATTTTTTTAACCCAAATATAAAGTGTTTGAGGGTTGTTTTTAACCCAAATATAAAGTGTTTGAGGGTTGTTTTAAAACCTTTTTAAAGAAAATTGAATTAAAGTTTAAAAGAAAGTCAGTTCAAACTGACAAATCAACACATTTTGAAACCGTTAAAATGAACACTTCAACTCTTTGGGGATATTTTTGTTTAACAAAACAATTTAACAAATTCAGCACTAATTCGCAAAATATTCTGGTCAATTTGAATCAGCCTTTTTTGGTGGGGAAAAAAGTTTCATCTGCAAAATCTCAACCAGCCTTACTTGCATAGAACTACAGTATTTCTTTCCTGTTCTTTATGGCTATTAAGAAAGCTCAATCTTTTCCTTATAAAACAGGGCATTAGAATTTTTTTCTAGACGTTACGCTTGATGTCTAGAAGCAATTTTATTACCCTTGCTTCTAGACATCAGTAGTAATGTAACATCAATGGTGGAATTCCTTTACATGGCTCAGCTCTGAGGGGGCTTCCTCCCACACAGCAGGATAAAACCAACATTTACTGACATCCTTCCAGGGAGCAACTTTTCCCTTTCTCTTTCCTTTAACATCCAACATATATAGAATGTCGTCTTCTCCCTTCATATGATTATTCTACAGAAGGATAATTCATCAAGCATCTCACTTTTTTCCCCTCTTTATGCTGATAAGCACTATTTCTGACTAACGTTCTATTTTCTCTGCCTATGGACAAACAAGACAGTGGGGGGAAAGGACACACAATACAGAGATAATCTTACGCTTACTGTGACAGAGGGCAGCAGAAGCAAAATCTCATCAATTTCATGGCCTAGGCTCGGTTCTGCAGCAAAATACTGCCGTGTGTGTGGATTGATAAAAATATTTTATAGTGAATATTAACAGTGACATGCCCAGCATAGAGTAGAGTGATGTAAAATGTATGTTGTGAAGTTTTGGAATTACCACAATAAAACAGCAACGCCTATTAGTGCTTTTTATTTCATGCTGCTATGTTCAACTCCTAAAATAAATGCGTTGGCAGGGGTTGTTCAGAAGGAACACTTCATGCTGATTTAGGACCCTTAAAAATCACTTATATAGCACAAGTGTTTTCTTACATACTGTGTGAAGGATCAAAACTAAACCCAACTTTTTGAATTTTATATGTCATTTGTAGAGAAGTCCAGTAGAATTTAATAGGGGGGTGCAAGTTTTCATTTAGTAACAATGGAAAAGTTTTGGAGCTCGTCGGCTGGGTTCTAGCTATTCTGAGCCTTGATTAACAGTTAGACCTGAGCAGTCTGTAGAGACCAAATAGCAGTTGATTAGGGGATTGACCATCAGTTCCAGGACAGGATTCCATTGGTCACAGTAACCTACCTTCCCTAACCTCTTGGATAATCTATTGCCATTCTCTTAGCACAGTTCGTGTTTTTGTGAGAGGAGACGATTCTTCTGTTTGATCCTTCTGCTGTTTCACAGCTTGGTGGAAAATCCCCACTGTGCTGCCAGGACCGGCCTTCAAGTGCAATCCCTCTGCTGTAATTCACTTTCACCTGTGCCTCCAAGCTTAAGAACATAGGAACATAAGAAAGGCCATACTGGGTCAGACCAAAGGTCCATCTAGCCCAGTATCCTGTCTACCAACAGTGGCCAATGCCAGGTGCCCCGGAGTGAGTGAACCTAACAGGTAAAGATCAAGTGATCTCTCTCCTGCTATCCATCACCCCCCTCTGACAAACAGAGGCTAGGGACACCATTCCTTACCTAGCCTGGCTAATGGTCATTAATGGACTTAACCTCCATGAATTTATCCAGTTCTCTTTTAAACCCTGTTATAGTCCTAGCCTTCGCAGCCTCCTCATTCAAGGAGTTCCACAGGTAGACTGTGTGCTGTGTGAAGAAGAAAGTTCCACAGGTTGACTGTGCGCTGTGTGAAGAAGCCTGGAGTGGTGCAGTGAATTCTTTGCTTATAAATGCAATTCCAACATGCCCTGCAGACAAGAACATGTAGGAGGGTAGTGAAGCACTGGAATGGGTTACCTAGGGAGGTGGTGGAATATCCTTCCTTAGATGTTTTTAAGGTCTGGCTTGACAAAGCCCTCACTGGGATGATTTAGTTGGGGATTGG
This sequence comes from Dermatemys mawii, assembly GCA_007922305.1. Lineage (NCBI taxonomy): Eukaryota > Metazoa > Chordata > Testudines > Dermatemydidae > Dermatemys > Dermatemys mawii. The sequence goes on from ML677387.1 coordinate 10,770,904, forward strand.
TCCTGCTTTGAGCAGGGGATTGGACTAGATGACCTTCTGAGGGTCCCTTCCAATCCTGATATTCTATGATTCAATGTACTTTGTTTTAGAGAGGAGAGAGGCAGGTCTAAAGGTTTTTTTATTTTATTTTCATGCTAAGTATCGTTTGGAAGTCCCCATGTGCAAACTCATCTGGGAGTGTAAGATTTCTGTTAATGGAATGGAATATGGGCTAGCTGGATGGCACATTTTAAAGCCAGGCTGAGAACTGCCATCCTAATGGACGTTGGGTACAAATTGTTTAAGAAAGTGTTTTGGCTTGGAGGAGAATTCTGTATTTTAACTTCTTTTCTTGTCAATGCTAATCAGTGGGCAGATGTATATTAATTGGAGAAATGGGTGAAGGTGAAAATAAAAGTAATGTTGGGATAAGTCAATTTGGTGATCAAACAAGCAATAGCTTGTTAGACGGTTACCTGGAGGACAGTTCATAAAGATAATTATATAGGAAAAGAAGGGGTATATGTTGCTCTGTCCCTTTCCCCCTTCATGTATTCTAAGCCCTTTAGAGTAAGGGACTGACTGGTGTCTTTTTATTCTGAACAGCACCTAACAACATGGTGCTCCAATGCCAGTTGGGGCAGCTGGCCATTCTCCCAGTAGAAATAATAACTTACTTGTATTATGGTAGCACCTCGAGACCTCAGTTGAGACTGAACCATTGGCAGTGGCCCCATTGAACGAGGCACTGTACAAATACAGAATAATAAATAGCCACTGCTCCAAAGAACTTTAAATCTACACAAAGGGAGGGAGGGGAAGCAGAGGCAAAGTGACTTGGCCAAGGTCATCCTTCTGATCAGTGTTATGGACATGACTAGAACCCAGTGCTTTATTCACTGAATCATACTCCTCCTGGAAATAATAACTCAGGATGGCCTGGGGCTCGCTCAGCTTCTGTCTTCCAGTGTGAATTAGATGCAGAACAAGAAAACAAATGAAACTGGGACAATGAAGTTGCATTTTTCATTGTGATATCAGTGTCTGTCTTCTGTTAATAAGAAGATAGATATTTCTGAACACCTGTTAATCTCATTAGGTTTTAGTCCTTTCCCCTCTTTCTGGTTTAGTGTAAAGGAATAATGAGTGGTATAGAAGAATGAATGAATAAGAGCTGGCAGGTGCATCTAACTTTAACAGATGTGGCAGGAAACTTGCCTTTTAGCAAGGACCCCAAATGCAAAGAAACAGGAACGCAGAACATATCACAATGCGTCGTGCCTTGAGGGTGTTGCTTTAATAAGATCTAGGGCACAAAAACATATTTGTAAGCCGCAGTAACATGATTCAGTAACCAATATTATGGTGACTCATGATATGTTTGAGGCAACATTCCAAGTAACTGAAGCTAAATGACTGTTATTGCCAATGATTTGAGGAGTCTATTAAGGAGCATTTTTTAGTCTAGACTAGTTTTTAAAATACAGCGGACAGGAAGGAGTAGGCAATAAATATACTGCATAATAGCAAAGTGGTAAAATACCTGATGCTGTTTGCTCGCCACTCAGTCCAACTCACAGAGGAAATTACATTAGCCCTTTAGGGCTTTGGACACACTGTTGAGTAATTTGGAGTCCATCCATTAGAGGACATTGGTGAACATGCATACAAACTAGTGGGTGTACTGATAAATACACACTAGCTGGTTGATTACATTATTGTGATTCAAATGGCTGTGCATAGTTTTCTCAACCAATTCTCTTTGATATTGAATGGTTCGGTGTGAGAGTAAGACTTAATACACTCCTTTGGTGCTTTTAGGGAAAACAGTTATTTGCATTTATAAAATCATAAACTGACTTATTTCTGCGCAAGTCTCTAGATTTCCCTTCAGCTGTCTATGAATTAGAGTCCTAGTCCAACCCCCTGCCAAGATGCAGGATTTGTTGTATCTAAACCATCCAAAACAGATGACTACCCAGCCTCTTTTGGAAAACATCCAGTGAAGGAGCTTCCACAACCTCCTAGGCATCTGTTCCATTGTCCTGCTGTTCTTACAGCTAGGAAGTTTTCCCTGAGATTTAATATAAATCTGCTGTGCTGTAGTTTGATCCCATTGCCTCTTGTCCTGCACTCTGTGGCAAGAAAGAACAACTTTTCTCCATCTTTTTTATGGCAACCTTTCAAGTATGTGAAGACTGCTATCATACCCCCCCTTAATGACCTCTTTTCCAAACTAAACTTACTTAGTTCCTTCAATCTTTGCTCATATGGCTTACATTCCAGCGCTTTGATAGTCTTTGTTGCTCGCCTCTGGATCCTTTCCAGTTTCTTTGCACTTTCTCTACAGTTTCTCTAATATGTCACTTGTATTTTATCATGGAAAAAAATACTGTTTTTTCAAATTGCTATTCCATTTCTAAACTTTTCCATCTAAAATGTCCAGAAATATCAACAATGACACATTTCCAGTGGAAAACTGTACCATCAAAACATTTTGACCATGCCTACTAGTTAGAAACTACTATAAGTCAGACACCCAAGTACACCTCTGTTGCTTAAATATCACTTTGGAGGTAGGAATTTCTCAGACAAAACAGGGAGAGGTTTCATGTCTGATTGAAACAGAGCAGACCTGCAGCAAATGCACTAATTTTTTGTAATTGTGGTTTCATTAGACACTGACGCTCTCCACTCCATGCTTCAGATTTATTAATCAAATGATTTAAAAACAAAAATACAACCAGATTTGTTATCAGTGGGAGTGGTTGGTTATGAGTATTTCTGAAAATCTACCAACTCCATTTAGGTGCCAGAATGGGACACTCCGCTCTCTCGAAAATATGGGCCTTGGAGACTTGCCCAGCATCAGTCTTGTTGACGAGCTGGGCTTTGAACCTCTTATTGCTGGGTCCCAGGTCAATATCTTAACCACAAGACCATCTTTTTCTAACAGTGTTTTAGTGGAGACACCAAGGACCCAGTGGACCATGAGAACTGATCACCTTTTTCAATCCTAGAGAGGTCTTTGAGGTACATTTATAGGGGCCTGTGCTTTCATCAAACCTTCTGTAAGTGCAAAATTTCCCCTTAGATAAAAGGCATGTCTTTCAGATTCAGTGTCCTTGGGGCTTGTTGCATTGATCTGACACTTTGAATAGCTACTCTCAGATTTTTATAGCAACTATCAATTACTGTAAATAAAAGTAGTTAATCTTGGTAAAAGTTTGTCAACTTGTTTTGTATCAGCTCAAGAGACACTTTTAAGTGACTTCCCTCTGCTCCTTTGAGAGGCAACAGATGTCTAATTAAGAGAGCAAATTCTACAGCATTGGTAATAGCTGGGCTGTATCATTCTGGAGAAGGGGAATAAATTGGAGGAGGCAGAGAATATTTGCCTATCGAGTGGGAATGTTGTAAAAGTGGATCAAATTTGGCTTTGTTCCACCACTTTAAGTCCTGAATTACTGGGTGGAACGACTCCTTGACAATGGCATGAAGGAGCAGAATTTGGCTCATTGTGTCTTCACTCTAACTAATCTGTCTGATATTGGATCTGCCCTGACTAGTTAATGCTGCTTATTTAATAACCTTTGTGCAGGAACAGATGTAGTATTGGCAAAGTGAGTCAGTAATTCAAAGTCCATTCCATTAGGGCTTGTCTACACTTGAAACTCTACAACAGCATAGATGCCACTGTAGCTCTTGAGTGTAGACACTACCCGTGCTGATGGGAGGGGTTCTCCCATTGGCATAAGTAATCCACTGCCCTAGAAGCAATAGCTAGGTTGGTGGAAGAATTATTCCACTGACCTAGCACTGTCTACACCGGGGGTTATGTCAGCTTAACTACATCTGGGGGATGGATTTTTCACACCCTTGAGTCATGTAACTTGGTCAACCTAACTCTTTAGTATAGACTAGGCCTTAGACTGTTGTGCAGAAAGAAATTTGGAATGGCACAGGCAGTTTGCTGGAACCTGTACATTTCATAGGAGGCTAGCACTCATCCAGCAGTTGTTTCTGCCTGGGGAGACTCCTGAACTCCTTGACTTCGGTGAGCCTCTTCGTGGGCCTGTTTGCATAGATCAGAGGGTAGGATCAAGGGCTAGGTTTCAGTTGCTAAAGCAGTATCGTCCCGTGCAGCTAAAATATCCTACATATTTTTAATTAACATTCATCTGAAGCTAGGTTTGTTAAAAATGTGAGTTACTTGACAGCCATTGCACTGCTGTTAAAGTTTTATTTAGTTTTATAACTCAACACGCTCGTCACTGGAATAGTGCCGACTCAAAAGTAGCTCCAGCTGTTACCTGAACAGCTGGCTTGTACACATAGACGTTCATTGCCAAGCGGTGCCTTTACAGAGAGAGAGCTGCTTAAAGTGAAATCAAGTGTCTTCAGCAGCACTATTCACCTGAGGATATCAAATCCCCACATAACTAAGAACTGGAAGGGACCCCCTGGTTCATCAAGTCCAAGGCTGTTATCACTGGCAGTACTGGCAGACAATCTCTTATCAAGCTCCAGCTTAAAACTAGTTAGGTTGTTTGCCCTCGCTGCTCCTATTGAAAGGCTCCTCCAGAGCCTCCTTCCTCTGAAGGTTAGAAACCTTCTTCTCATTTCCAGCCTGCATTTATCCATGGCCAGTTTATATCCAGTTGTTCTTATGCCAACACTGCCCCTTAGCATAAATAGTTCTTCTCCATCTCTGGTGTTTTACCGCCCTGATGTATTTATTGAGAACAATAATATTCGCTCAGCCTTCATTTTGCTAGGCTAAACAAGCCAAGCTCTTTCAGTTCTTCACATAAGACAGGCTCTCCATTGCCCTGATCATCTTAGTCGCCCTTCTCTGCACCTGTTCCAGTTTGAATTCATCTTTCACATCCTCTGTTCTTCTGTTTGTCCTGTAGACCACTACAAAAGACTCCATGAAACTGCTGATATAGGCTATTGAATCTTAAATATAAATGGATCAGAATACTCAGAAGAATGCAAACTGCCAGGATTGTCCTGCCTAAGGGTTTTTGAATGTATTATGACATACCATAGTGCCTATGGATCAGCCTTCAATGTCATTTCCTGCACTGCGGTGTGTACAGATGGCTCCCCATGGAAAATCAGGACTTATCCATGACAACTGATGTGCAATTCCTTCTGCCTAATTAGGCTTTGTGAAATAGAACTTACCTTTTGACTGCTTTTTCCTAGCCCAAGTGAAGCAAACCTGGAATAGATTGTACACATGGCATTTTCCAGGGATTGACTGTACAATATTCAAAAATGTAATTGAGAGACTTCCAAACTGCTGCTAGTACTTCTTCGGATCCCAGTGCGCCATGCAGTAAAGGATGGTTTCCAAACAGATATCTCACATGAATGGCTTAGGACACTCAAAAAAGAGGAGTGCAATTGTAGGTGATCGATGGAAAATGGGGTATGCAAAAGTTCAATACTTAGCTCCAAGGGCTTTTCATCTGGAGGAAATTGAGGCACAGAGAGGGGAATTAACTTGCCCGTGGTCATCCAGCAGGGCACTAGGAGCTGGAGGACTCAAACCAGTGCTTAGATTGTGCCAGGGCTGACTCCCAGCACTTCTTTCATTACAAATTGTGCACTGACTCCAACCCATGTCTAACGCCCAGTGCAGACCACAGTCCTCTGGGAAATTCGGCCTCCTTTCATAATAACGAATAGATTAAACAAAAGAAAAGCTTGTAGAAATAATGAATTCCCATCTACTGTAAAAGACATATAGATTCCACTCTTACCTTTTAAATTAGAAACTGTTATAGATGGTGTATAAAGAACCATTTAACACAAAGTACAGGTGCTTCTTTAAGTGCTGCAGGGTAGTACAAAGCATTCCGGCTGTGTTTACTTAAACCCTGATTTGAATCTCAAGTGGAAGTGTTTGGTTTCTCTCTAGCTTCCATTTTATATAACAAAATGTAGCATGATTGACTGGCAGATCCTTTGCTCAAGGGAGGTCAGGGCTGCAGAGGCAAGGTGATAGTAAGGAATGGAACACACTGGTAAAGATCTATGGAGCTGTAGGACAGGAACAGTAGGTGTTAACGGTGCGAGAGATTGGGAAAGGACTAGAGGAGCTGGATTTAGGAATAAGGGCGTTACCAGTGCTATGTGGGTTTCTCTGAGTGGAATAGATGGAGAGGCTGCAGGGTAGGATATAATTGAATTACAGAACTGCACCAAGGCCTTGAACTGGAATTTTAGGGATTACTGCAGGTCAGGATTGTGGTGCATTGCCAAAGCTGTGAGGCATCAGGATAGGCAGAGAACTGCAGGTGAGGAAAGTTGCCTGGCAAAAATATGAATGTGAAGCATTGAATTTTCTTCAGAATCACAGAAGAGCAAAAAAATGGTCTTTTTTTTTTGGTCTCAAATATTCAACTGGAGGGAGATCAGTTTTTCACCAGGAGACATTCAAGCAGCGTGAAATAGGGAACTGGCCCAGCATTAATTTGCAGCTTGCGCTCTGCCTGCCTTGTGCTTATCATTTTCTGGTTTTATTAATCCCTCACTTGGAGCACTGAAATTGGATATCGATATTCGGAATCTGGAGGAACACTGTGTGCTCCAATCCTTCCTCTTTCCATTTAGATTGCCAAAAAATAAATCATCGCATCTGTTGTAAAGAGGGAAGGGTCCGTTTAAAGCTAAATTGACTAAGCTATCGGGCTCACTGAGTTAGGTAATAAAAATCAGTCTATTAAATTGGACTTTACCTACCATCTAAAATATTTTCCTTCTTTTCCCATTTGCAAAGATAATACATACCAGCTAGAACCCTTTCATAGGTTGTCCACACAAAAAACATCTCTCTGTTTAGTTGTCACAAACATTATTATTTATAAATAAATAAAACTCTTCCCCAGTTCTTACAATATTGATATACCACCAGACTTGGGAGTGGAGTCATTACAGCAGAGAGCTGTGAGCTTTTACATTCTAATCCCAACTCTGATGCTACTGCCCTGTATGGCCTTGGACAAGTCACGTCAGTCCCCTGCCTCAGTTTCCCCATATTCTAAGGCCCCATGTCCACCCCCTCATGGCATGTATGAATTTATTATTATTAATAATAATAATTAATTATTTGTATTGTGGTTGCATCTAGGAGCCCTGGTCATGAGTCAGAACCCCACTGTGCTAGACGCTGTACAAACAGATAAGAGAAAATGATGGTGCCTTCCCCAGGGAGCTTATGCATGGAAGTAACGTTCCTCACTTGAGTATCTCATTGACATAAATGGACTATTTGTGTGATTAAAGTTACGCACACACAAATTTCTCATAGAACCATAGAAATGTAGGGCTGGAAGGCACATCAAGAAGCCATCTAGTCCAGCTACCTGCGCTGAGGTAGGACCAAGTAAACCTTAGACCATCCTTGACAGGTGTTTGCCCAACCTGTTCTTAAAAACCTCCAGTGATGGGGATTCCACAGCCTAGTCCAGAGCTTAACTACCCTTAGAGTTAGAAAGCTTTTCCTAATATCTAACCTCAATTTCCCTTGCTGAAGATTAAGCCCATTGCTTCTTGCCCTGCTTCCAATGGACCTAGAGAATAACTGATCACTGTCCTCTTTATAACAGCCCTTAACATATTTGAGGGTTCGGAGCAGGATTAGAGCCCAAGCCTACACATTCAGTGAAGGAAAATATTCTGCACTGTGTAAAATCCATACTGGGTAAATTCCTACCAGTAAAAAGAATAAGGAATGAAAGCAACAGATTTCAGAAACTAAATAGCGTTGTAGAAAAATTACTCTTAAAGTGGGAGATTTAACAAAAGACTGTTTGGCAACCAATTCCAATTTGTGCCTTTTGAACATTTGGAATTTAAGGAGACCCTTTCTATAGGTATCTTTTAAACCAGCCAGTTGAATTGTATTCTTGCAGTAGAATTTTGTAGATTGGTTTAAAAATTCTGTAGGATGTTGATTAATGTCTACTGAAATTCTTCCCTAAGGGACTTATGGTAAAATGATCCTGCAATATCATGTTTAGACTGACTGATTTCCCTGCCTTCAGCAGCAACTTGGTCCGGGTTTTTGAAAGGCTTGTTTCATTTTCTTTTGCTCACAAACATCCTTATTATCTCGGCGACGTTTCAGTTCCAAACTTTGCTCTTGCTCTGCTGAACAGGACCCAGTCCTTCCACTGGAGCACCAGTTCTCATCTTCAGTGTCTGAAGCTTGACAGCTGTCAACACAAATGGCAGACCCACCAGAAGAGAGCAAAACAAAACAAGCCAAAACCCCCCCCTCCAATGGGCTGTCAGGCTGCATTGCTGGGGAAAACTCCAGGAGAGTTTCATTTTCACCAAAGATGAACCATTTAAAAATTCCGTATGATGGTTGCTTCTGCTTGAGGAAAATAAAGGATTCTGCAGCATTCAGGACTAGTCTGTAACTGGTGAAAGTAGTTTTAGAGCATGGATGTGCACTTCTTAATTCTCTGCACAGAAGGTACTAGCTTTATCCACACACATACTGACAATGAGAATGGCCTTTCTTTTGGATAGAACCAAATTAAGGAGAGAGCAAAGAGGATCTCCTGTGGGATGAATCTCACTGAACTGAACACAAAACTGAACACAGCAGGGGATTAAGAAATAGCAAACCATCAGTCATCATGCTGATGTAAAAATACACCTCAAAGGCAGCCTGAGTCTCTCCCCAAAGAGGCGAGCCTTGGGTTTCTCGTTCCATCTCTGATGCCAGCTTGCTGGGTGACCTTAGATGAGTTACTAAGGGTCAGAGCTTTAAAGATCTTTCAGTGCCTAGAGGAATTTTCAAAAGCACCTAGGCACTGAACCCTCACTGAAATTGATTCATGTCAGGCATCTTCATGCTTTTGAAAATCCCACTAGCTGCTTAAAAATCTGGCCCCAAATCTCTCTGCTGCCATTTCTTCACTTTTTAAGTGGGAACAGTACTTCCCTACTCTATAGGATGGAGTTTGTGGCTTTGTGTTAACATTCTGTGAAGCACTTTAAGATCATCCGGTGACGAATACTGCCAAGTCTCTGTTGCAGTTATCTTCCTGCTGTCCCAGGACTGGACATCACTCCCCACTGAAGCTCATCCAGGAGCTCTTCCAATGACAAGGCTTGCTATATAGAGCAACACAAGGTATCTGGCCCCTTTGTTTTAAAGGGCTTCTGTCCCTGCAGTGCTCCTTCCTCTAGAGAGGCTGAGTTGGGAGCGACATGTTGGTTTGCTTCCACATGAACAAGCACCCTGAATGTGTGGGAAAATATGACCTTCACTCATTTGTAGAGTAGTATTTATGTGGCAGGAGATAGTTACATAAGTTAGAGCGGAAAGATCGTCTTAGAAGAGAGTTGAAATGGGTATTGAACTCAGTTGATCTTGTTCAGAGCAAAAGGACAAAACCATTTAAAAACTGAATGGGGTGAAAAGGAAGCTGTCGAACATGGTTGAAGTGTTGTAGTGTAGACAGAACTTAACAGCGCACTGAAAATAGCTCATAGGGTTTGTGCTATGACATGCACAGTATAAAAAACAGATACTAATTACTAAGAGCCAGCATGCAAGTCCTCTCAATGGGATTCAAGTAGATTAAACGAGAATGTTTGTGTTCTCTTTTGCTGAATGTATACCACACGCTTTCAATATACTTTAACTGCATGCCAGTGCTAAAGAAGAGCCTTTTAGCTGTCAAATCATGGGCAAATAAAAATGGAATCTGTTATCACTTCATCTGAAAATTGGAATGTTATTTTGCAAGAGCTTGCATTTCAGAAAAAAACATTTTGGTACCTAAAAAGCCAGGAGCTACAACAAAACATTTGTAACACATCTTTTTAAAATGAGATTATAGTAAGTAGGTGCAGGTGCTTTTGTTAACTTTACATCATTCTGGATAATTTTGTGCTAGATGATTGCTTCTTCCTTCCCAATTCTCTGGACAGAAATCAAACAAAATTTACATCTTTCATAACTTACTATTTTGCAAACCTCCTAACTCTGGAAATTAATATATGGTTCCAATATCACTTCTGAAAGTTTTTTTTAACTGAAATTACATTTAGGTTATTTTTCTTATCAAACTTAGTTTCCTAAGTCATTATCCCTAATTCTCATTCCCTCTTTGTGTTGTGGAAATAAATGCAACTCTTATTTGTTGGTGGTCTGAGTTATCAACCTTTAATTACTTCTGTAATATCCAAGACAAAGACTACTCAATAAAACCTTCAACCCACTTGCAGTTCTAACCACAAGTTTATTAGAAAAATTACAGAGAAGACCCAGGGATTTTGGTTACTGGTATATTTAATCAGCATTATGAATACACACATTTAATAGGTAGGATAGAAATTCCTACTTTAGATTAAATTTTATGAGTTCATTCCTTTGTCATAGTTAGAAATTTGCAAAGCTCAAATGAGCAAGCAAATTGTATCTGAAATTTAAAATGCTTTAAAATTATCATGAAGGTTTGTCTGTTCATTTCCTAGGTGGAAATTTACCCTTCTGGGTGAGTTCAGTAAGTACACTGTATCCTTGGTTTTCTAGATGATTTAAATGACTCTATATGGGCAGCTTGGTGTGGCTGAACACTTTGTATGTTCAGTGCTAATCACAGTATTCTGCATTTATAGATTGCCAAATTCTCTTCTTACTGGAAGCAATGGGAATTTTGCTATTGATTTCAGTAAGACCAGGATTTGTTCCACACCATCTTTCCTACCACCTTGTCACTACACTAATCAAGTTTCCTTGGCTCACCAGGCTGCTGTGTTTGGAACCACATGCTACAGTGCTTTTATCTCCCTTGTGTCTGAGTAGATTCCTGGCACTGTCTCCTTCTTTGGCCTCTAAGCTCATTCCCCAGGCGTAGGCTCTATTTGGTGTTCCTCAGAAATGGGACCTCAGAATCCAGCTGCCCTAGGCCACAAGATGGGTGCTGAATCCCCCAGCAGCTTTAAGCGCACCCTTCCTGGAGGTCCATCCTAGCAGGTACTCTGGTTTGTAGTGGATCCCTCAGTGGACACATGATAGTGGTAGCCAGTAAGATGTAGACTGTGCAGGGGGATTTTTCAATCAATCATTCTTTACTTTTAAACCACCCAAGAGATATACAGATTCATCCAAAATAAGAAATGTCCATATATGATTCCATGCCTCAGTTTCCTCATCACTCTTGAGCATTCCTTGGGAACTCGATCAGTGTCCTTTCACAGTTCCAGGTCCCCTCTCTTGGCCCTGGTCTATACTGGGGGCAGTGGGGGAATCGACCTAAGATACGCAACTTCAGCTACATGAATGGCATAGCTGAAGTCGACATATTAGGTCTATTTGCCGCAGCGTCTTCACAGTACTGAGTTGACTGCTTCTGCTCCCCCATCAACTCCGCTTGCTCCTCTCGCAGTGGTGGAGCTCCAGAGTCAATGGGAGAGCGGTCGGGGATCGATTCATCACATCTAGAATAGACGTGATAAATCGATCCCCGAAAGATCTATCGCTACCCGCCAATCTGATGGGTAGTGTAGACCTGGCCCAGTGGATTTCAGTCTTCTCTTCCTGTTACAGTTGGTGAGAGGATGCTGCTCCGAGCTGATCCGGTCCTTTGATTTCTTCCAGTCCCATGATTATGTGCAGATTTGGTGGTCATGAATATAAGTAGCTAATAGCACTCGGTGACAGGCATAGCGTGGGCTTTGTCCAGTTACCTACTTAGCTGTTTATACCATAGTCATCATGGTAGTAATTGTATTGTTAAATCTATTCACCTAAGTTGGGGTTATTGCTGATTATGTACTCTATGTATCATATGACTTTTAAAAACTAACTTTATATTTGAGCATAATCTACGTACTATACCCAGATGTACAGACACTCATTTTCCAACCTATGTATTATATTGATATTTTTAAACATTCACTTTAATAGCATTTTAAAATCTGACTTCTCACGATTGGCGCAGTTTGGAATCAAATGCATTGTGAAAGTCACAGCAGAGCATAGTTGCATGTCACTTTTGCTCTAGCATCTTTCATATCTTACAAGGCCTGCATATACAAAATGTTATGCATGCTTCTGTTAACACAGCTTTCTACTGACTTATAGCACCTCCTGCTACTGCTCTTTTGGGTTCACTGGCCAACTCAGCCAATGAACTATAATCCTGAAAAACTCCACCTTGGTCCTGGGCTGCTGAGAAATAAGTGCCATTTATGATAGTACCATGACAGAACTGGATAAAAGATGGTTCAAATCACTGATTTTTTTCCGTTCAGTGGATGAATTGAAAAATCATTTTAAAAATTCAAAAATCTAAATGAAATATTTTTTGAATCGTCTGGCAAAACAAAAGTTTTTTTTAAAAAAGTGTTTTTGGTCAAACAAATGTTTCATTTGATTTGAAACTAAATGTTTAATTTTCTATTCACGTTTTTTTAATGAATTTTTTTCTTAAATAACATTTCAGTAAAATTCAGAACAAACAAACAGGCATTTAAAATGGAATGTGTTAAAACAAAATGTTTTAATCCCCCCCCCCTTATTTTGAACTGAAGAAATTCAGTACATTCTGTGCACATTCGAAAAACATTTGGGTTGACTTGAATCTGCATTTTTCAGTGGGAGTGGAAGGGTCTTGGACAAGAAATTTTACCCACACCTACTCAGATTCCCACTGGGGGCTAGGTTGAAACCACCACCAAACTCATTTTCACTTGTTACCTTAGGCAGAATTTGAACTCACATCTTCATATGATAGAGGAAGAGTTCTGTGCAGCTCGAAAACTTGTCTCTCTCCCCAACAGAAGTTGGTCCAATAAAAGATATTATCTCACCCACCTTGTCTCTCTCCTATCTTCACAAGTGAAATGTCAGCTGTTATATTAATGACCCACCCTGCCACTCAGCCTCTTACAAGTGAGGTTTTAAAATCTTTCATATTTCAACAGTAATAAAACACCAAAAAGGCAAATTGTAGAGCCCTCAATAATTTTACTGCTCATTTTGTTCGCAAGCTTTTCTATTAAAGGTCAAGCACATGATGAGACTTCAGAAAGTGATCTTTAAATGCACCTCTTACTACTCCAGGGCCTTTGATTCACACACATCAATAACAAGATCAAATACTAGAAAAATGCAGTTATCTTAAACTTAAAATGGAGGAAGAATAACACAAAGGTTAAATTGGCTGCATTCGCAGAGTTGGCGTATTGTCATTTGTAGGGAAAGATAAACTCCTTCTTGGAGAAAGTCAGATGCTACAGTGATTTGAAACTTGACCTCCTGCTGTTTCTGAAAAGCAGCTATTAGAATAGCAAATACTTAAACCAGCATTTCCCTTTTGAGCCAGTCCAAGTGGCTAGATTTTCAGTTACAGAGAGAACTATATTTTCATTTCATGTAGCCTTCAATTATGCCCGCGCTGTACAGAGCTTTCTTCCACATTGCTAAGATCTACTTGCATTATCCAATTATTTGTGTAGGCTGGTTAAAGGAAGCGCTAAGTCAGTCAGCATGAAAACACTCAAAGCTTGTGTCTCCAGTTCAAAGATGTTATTCCTTTTTGAATGGAAGTCGACTGTACAGCCAAATTGTCAAAAGTGTGTGTTAATGTACATATTGTGACAAAGCTCCAAGTCTGTACTTCTGGGTCCTGTGCTTCCTGGCAGATTTAGGGGCCTCAGAAAGTCATCTAGGCCCCAGAGTGACCTCCCTTTCTCAGTATAATTGGCAAGAGTCACCACCTAGTGAGTTACCTTCATCACAGGCCAGTATGGAAGATGGAAAAGGGGGGAGCCCGGGCCCGCCCTCTACTCTGGACTCCAGCCCAGGGACCCTAATAGTATCAGCTAAGATGGCTGACCTTTTAGGCACAAAACACAATACAATTCCCTGGGCTACTTCTCCACAGTAGTCCCCGCTTCTTCAAACTCTGCTTCACCCTTACCTCAGGGCCTCCTTCCTTCAGTACGATATGTTGTCCAACACTCAGTCTCACCAACAGCATAACTTCCTTCCACAGCTCCTGACACCCACAGCCCACCTGACTAACTGGGAGGTTTTTATCTGGTTTCAGCCAGTCCCTGATTGGCTTCAGGTGTCCCAATTAGGCTAGCTGTTTCTACTCCTTTCTAGAAGGTTCTTAATTGGCCCCAGGTGTCTTGATTGGTCTGGAGTAGCCTTTGTTTGGCTATCCAGGGAACAAGGACCTGCACATCCTGAGGCTGATATACCTGCCTTCCAGCACTCTCCTATATCCTTCTGGTCTGACTCCGTCACAATATGTTCATAAATCTAACACTCTTTTTCTGTCTGTGCATATATACATATGCAGGGGATTTACCTATATTTAAAATAGCTTCTGCTCTGATATTTTTTTACTCTTTTTTTTAAAACAAATTCCATTTTTCTTTTGCTTACTGTGTACGTCTACACTGCCAGAAAAGACCCATGGCAATGAGTCTCAGAGCCCATGTCAACTGACTTGGGCTTGGGCTATGGGGATAAAAATAGCGCTGTAGACATTTGGGCTCAAGCCAGAGCCTGCCCTCTGAAAACTGGTGAAGATGAGAGGGGTGTCTCGGAGCCTGGGCTCCAGCCCAAACCCAAACATCTATACAGCTCTTTTTAGCCCCATAACATGGGCCTGAGTCTGTTAACCCAGGCTCTGAGACTTACTGGTGCGGGTCTATTTTGCAGCGTAGACAGATACCCAATGTAACATTTAGGCAGGAAGACATTAATTGTCCAAAGAGATCGAGGGTACTACCTGGATCGGCGGATAGTGATTGATCTATCGGGGATCAATTTATCGCATCTAGTTTAGATGCGATAAATCGATCCCCAAATGCTCTCCCCACCGACTCCGGAACTCCACTGCCGCAAGAGGCATAGCTGAAGTTGCGTATCTTAGGTCAAACCAGCCCCCTCAATGTAGAACCACCATCTCTTGGCCCACCCTTCATGTCAGGATTGTGGCATTGTGCCAGCTTCCGCACCCCACAGCTGCCAGGGCGTCTGCATGCCCCCCGCTGAAGCTGTCAGACTCGAGGCCGGATGGGAGGCTTGCCCTTTATCTGCCCGTCCTGAATCTTTCCTCCATTTCCAACAGCTGTCAGTCTTCTGTTTGAGAGTGATCTTTGTCTGCGGGAGATGACATTTCCCCCTCTCCATTGATTTCCGCACCGCTGGGTTTCTTGGCATTGTTAAAAAGCAGACGTAGCCCCATGAGGGATGAGTGGGTAGTGAGCAATGCAGCGTGGTCCTTTGCCTTTCTGTTGAACGTCCTAATTTGGGCTGCATTTTTGTTTTTATTTTTTAAAAAGCCTAGGCTGCCTAGAGCACACTGTGAACACAGCTCCCACAGAGAACTCCCTGCCACGTCTCCTCTTAGGGGTGAACGGGGTTCCAACTTGGGTTCTCCTTCTGAGCTGATCTTCTGTGATAGAGTGAGAGGTCTCGCACTACAAGCCATTTAAAGGTGCCGCTCAGTTTGTCAGCTTCTCTTCTACTTGCCAACTATAGAGAAGATGTTACGGACAAAGTGTGGGCAAGTGACATAATGGAATGGACCAGCAGAAGGATTTGCAACTCTAATGCCTAGTGCAATATGAAAGAAGTGTCTAGGAATTAGATTAGTTTAAAATGCTTCATGCTTTTATGAGAGCGTTGACTTCATGGTACCGTACCACCTTTACCGGCATATACTCCACATTGCATTGGCTGAAGCCCATGCCAACTAGGTGTAACAGGCTATCGTGAACCTCCCCAAACTTTATTTTCTGTATTAATGATTTTGTAAGTAACTAAAGGTTTTAACAGTAAGTTAATTTTTCTAGATGCAATTAAATGGGGAGTGACTTTTGAAAGGCAACATGACCATCTGGAGTTAGGATAATCTTGCTTTTGAGCAGTAAGTTTTTGTTCAGTCACCAACTTCCAGGAAAAACAGCCAGACAGTAGAGACTGTAACTTGATTCACTAAAAATGGGCTTAGTTTATTCACCTCTCTCTACTTTTATTTGTTCAACTCTGGAATCAGCTTCCTGCTCCTAAGCCAGCAAAACCACGGGAATGCATTGTGTGTTACTCCAGCAAGGAAGGAAGCTGTTTCCCATTGATCAGTGCAGTACGTATGGAAGCAGTAGAGCTGAACTCAGCAGAGTCCTGTGGTGTCTTTTGGGTATGAGTTTGAAAATTATGTATTCTTACTATGTGGTAATGAAAGATGGGGAAAACAATGTTGCCCAGCTGGTGAGATCTGTCAGGGCCACAGTGCAAAATGACCATAGCTGCATGCAAAACTACTCTCATTTGCACAACTTGCATCCTTTTAAATGAAGTTCTATAGCTATTGTTTCATGCAGTTGGGAAAAGAATGGGGGGAATTAACTTAAACACATGCAACCAACCAATGATACTCCAAATAACTTCTTGATTATAAAGCAGAGGTGTCCAGTAGAAGGAAGTTGTGAGCATTACTGATTCAGAGGTTCAATGTAAAGAATGTTTGTCTCTCCCTGAATTCAAAGCACATCCATTACTGCATGAAAAATACAGTTAAGTATGTATACAGGTGGGATTTCCTATATACATGATGTAGGTCAAATTTGGAAAGAGCTGTCTAGTAGTTACAGAAGGAAACTGGAAGTGAAGGTTCCTGGGTTCTAGTACCAAATTTCCCAATGACTTAATGTTCTTGTGCAAGTGGTTTAACTTCTGTATGCCTCAATTTTATGCCCCATAGCAGTTGTACATTGTCTGCAAATAGGCATTTACTATTAAATTGACTGAATTCTTCATATCTTGGCCTCCTACCTGCTAATGTAGGATTGATTTCTGCATTACAGTGGCACATCCAACTCCTGTGTGAACTTCAAATGTCAAAGCGGTGGGGTTTCTAGCACTTCTCTCAGACATTATTCTCAATCTAATAGACTTTACCACTAATATTTTTTTCAGTTCCAGTGCCTCTGGATGTTAAGAGCTGAAGGAAAATGGCTGTTTTTCTGCACATGTGTGAAAAAGATTGATGTGAGGGGAGTAGCAGTGGGGTTTGTTCGTGTTTTATATTATTTTTTTTCTCTCTCCCCACTCCACCCCCAGTGACTGACGTTTCCCCTTCGTAATACAGTACTGTCAGGGAGGGTAGATTTCTAAAGATGGAGATCCTGGTAATTAGAACACAAACATAGAACAACCAAGAAGGGAGGCGTTTAAATCATTCTTACAGCAATTCTCTCAAGGATATTTATTTATTGCCAAGTGTAGTAATTATACAATGCTCTATAATTAAAGGATTTCTAAATTAACAAACCACTTCCTTAATTTTCTGCTTTAACCACTCAGAGGGCTTTCAGAATCCATGAAAAAGGCTGACAGAGCAGAGGGGGATTGAAAGGAGTTGACAAAAGCAAAGCATAACATTTCAACACCAGTAAATGTGTCTGAGCACTAAGGGGGCCCAGTCCTAAACTCAGGAAGCTGAATGCATTGGGAACTCCCGAGTAGCTGTCTCAGACAGAAGGACTGTGTTACCGTGGGAGAAGATTGGAACCAAAGAGCAAGATTCTCAGCTGGAGTAAGATGGCATAGCTCTACAACTGCAGTGGAACTATGTTGATTTACGCCTGTTGAGAATATGGCCCAAGACCATAAATGAAAGCTGGGGAAGAAGTGAATGAGCACAGCGGGATGGAGTAGAATAGAATCATAGAATATCAGGGTTGGAAGAGACCTCAGGAGGTCACATCATCCAACCCGCTGCTCAAAGTAGTATCAAACCCAACTAAATCATCCCAGCCAGGGCTTTGTCAAGCTGGTCCTTAAAAACCTCCAAGGAAGGAGATTCCACCACCTCCCTAGGGAACCCATTCCAGGGCTTCACCACCCTCCTAGTGAAAAAGTTTTTCCTAATATCCAACCTAAACCTTCCCCACTGCAACTTGAGACCATTACTCCTTGTTCTGTCATCAGCCACCACTGAGAACAGCCTAGCTCCGGGTGATGTGGAAGCAGAAATATCAGAGGAGGAAAGTGTGTCCCCAGTAAAGGCAAACTCCTTTTTACCAAAAGTCACTTCAAACTTGGTTGAACATCCTTTCACACTGCCTATTCGTTGTGCTGATCCGCAGGAGAGAATATAAGGCTTTATATGCCACCTGTCTTAATTTTAAGGCCAGCCTACATGGTAGGGTACTGCTCTATACGGGGTCTGATTTCTAAAGCACACTAACGTTGAGCATTAACTAGTCCATATAGACCCTGCTGGTGCCCTTTAACATAGTGCTGTTTGAAAAAGTACTTGGTTAAAGCACAGTAGGGAACCTTTAGTGTCCACCAGCTGAGTCTACACAGAGCAATTAATACACATGTTGGTGCACTTTAGAAATCACACCTCTGTAGAGCACACATCCCCCACCGTGTAGACAGTTCCTGAATTCACCTTGGTATTTCTTTCAGCATCCGTTGACTGTTTTTCCTTCTGCATTCAGGCAGCGTTTTCTGGTTCATAAATGATTGTAACAAGTGCTTTTCCTCTCTAAAGAGGATCATGCCACCCCTCCTTGAAAACAAGTGGCTTTTCTGATTTGACTTCCTTCTCACTGTTTGCCAAATAATTAACAGAGCCTCGCACAGTGAGCAGGTGAAACCATTGCACATTAATACAAACAGAATGGAAACATTACATATCGGACGAACTGTCCGTGGCCAAAGGGAGGAAATAGATCTATACATTTCTACCTGTCCAAATAAGAGGTGGGGTTCAGACTTGAAACCCTGGACTAGCAAACTCTGAAATCTTGGGAAAGCTCTATCCCCCTTGTTCAGTAGTGAGAAATGATATAGCAAAGGGGTGGTGCCCCAGTCAGACCGCTACACTTTGGTTCAGAGCCTGCAGGCTGCAAAGGTCTGGATCCCACTGAAGTCAGTGGGAATTTTATAAGCGTGATAGGTATAGAAACAGCCCTGAGCTCCTTAAGAGTCCAGGAGCTTGGCTCTGTTGGGCTGCCCAGAATCCAAACATGTACTGTTTTCTTTAGTGATGGAACTGGGCCCCAGGGTTAATGCATATCTGCCAGCCATTTCTCTCCTCCAGCCCCTTGAAGGAGAATCCTACATCACGGAGGTTCCTGCATTCCTGAGACTACAGCAGCAGCCAAGTAATGGCTTTACTGCTGCTTTCTAACAAAGCATGGGAAGAGAGACTTATCCCAAAGCTCAGGCTCTTAAACTGCTCACTGGGATCCAGGATGTAGCCTTGAATCAGCATCTTCTCTTTGTTTGGAGAACTGTCATCATGTACTTTGGAAATGCTAAAAATTGATCTACAAGTGAAGTGAACGTGCTCTTTGGAACCTACCATGGGGAAGTGGTCTGTCCTTGTAGCCATGTACTAATGTTCAATGGCCCAGCCGCAAAGCTTTTCAGAATAAACGATCTATCTTCAAACAATAGGTGCTTAGAAGAAGAATACGACCAATTGTCCCGTTAGCAGTGGGGAGTTGTTTTTTTGCTTAGTAAAGGCACAGCTAAATACTGAATGTAATTTGTCTGTTACACTACAATAATTCAGCTGTGTTTGGGGAATTGCAGCAAATTCTACAATAGCAAAAGAACATTTCCTTGTAAATGTATCCCCCGACTTCTATTTTGATTCCTCCTCCATCCCTTAGAAGATCCTTCTCTAATACTCAGCTGTCAAGGGATTTTTTTTTCTGCATGAGTTTAAAAATCGCCCAAATGATTCTAAAGGATTAGGAAAGATAATGACAGACAGATACTGACAATCTGAAGGCTTTAGTATTCCCAGCATGTTGTGTTTGTGCCTTGTGCTGTTTAAATGGTGTGTGTGTGTGTGTGTGTGCACGCGTGTGTGCACGCACGCATGAGCACAAATCAACTTAGTTGTCGAAGAGCACTTCTATTGACAAGTGCAAGCAATAACGCTATCATGTCAGATACTGAAATGCTGAGTTCACTTTTTTGCACAAGCCATTATTGCTTCATGCAAGTGACTAAATCTGTTTTTTTTAACGGCCTCCAGCTGACTGGGTGTCTGTTGTGAGCATAAAATAGCCCGTTTTCCAGACAATGTCTTGGCAAATAGTCCCTAGCACTTCATCAAGCTCCAAGGTTATTGATGCTCCTTTACATGTTTTTAAAAAGGGTGAGGGAGAAGGAAAGGAAGTGTGCATTGGAATGGAGTGTAGCATTAGGAGCCAGTAAACCTTGAGTTCTTAAATTGACTCTGATGTGCATATCCTCGTGGGTCTGGGGAAGTCTCCATAAACTCTTTGGGCTGGATATACAAAGGTATTTAGGTGCGTAATACCAATTGATTTTCATAGGAGTTGGGGGCCTAAAAACCTTATAAAATGTGTCCCAAACTGTGTCTCACTTTCTAATCTGCAAGTGAGGATAACTCAAGGTATGTGTCTATAGTACTCGCCAAATTGGTGCGTAGCAATCGATCCAGCAGGGGTCGATTTATTGCGTCTAGTCTAGACGCGATAAATCAACCCCTGAGAGCTCTCTTGTGGACTTCTGAACTCCACGGAAGAATTCTTCCATCAACCTAGCACTATCTACACAGGGATTTAGGTCAGCTTTACCATATTGCTCAGGGGTGTGGATTTTTCACACCCCTGAATAACATAGCTGTGTCGATCTAAGATCCATAGTTCTTTGCTTGGGCAGCAAGACAGCAGATCAGATGTATAAAAATCTGATATTCTGCTTTTATATTCAGGCCCCATAACGATTTGGATCAGTTCTTTGTATTCCAAGCAGAAAGGGGTGGAGAACATGCATTTTGAGGGTGTTTGAATTTGTACGTCTTTTCAGAGTTTATCTGTTATCTAGCCAAACATCAAAATTGCAACTTGTGGTAATCACTGAACAATGTTTTTGTGATACTGCTGTGAAGTTGTGGGAGGCCCAAAGATTTTGTTTTTTAAACAAAGTTATCTGTGTTTTTACCCACCTAATTTGGTAACCCTGTGGGGATAAGCTTAGTACTGTGGAACTTGTAAGCACTATATGATTTATTATGAGCTCAAGGGTTGATTTAAATTAATTGTCCCTGAGCTCTAAGACTTTTAAATCACTTGAATTTACTTTTGCAGGTGACACATTGCTCAGTATAGCATGTAATTTTTTTACTGGATTTCTCCAAGGGAGATAATGTCTCTTTTGACTTTATAATAATTTGAACTTTCAAATTTAATTCAGTATAGTGCTCCCCCCATTCATCCTCATTATATGAACAATTTGGGAAAATTGAGTGACGTGGGGGAAAAAAATCCATTATTCTCTCCATGGTGCTTACTGTCTATACCAGCCAACTCCTGGTACATTAAAATTCTATACGTGGTATTTCAGCTCCATGTATTCCTGCATCACATTTCTTAAACCAGTATTGTAACAAAAAGAACAAAACTTTGTAGGGAACTAGCAGGGCCCGTTTTTCAATAAAGCCTATTAAAGTATCAATGCTAAAAAGTGAGTAGGAGAATTTATTAGCCAAAGATCAGTTGTGGAGGTAGGTGGCTGCTCGTGCTTCTGAACCTTACCTTTATTGTATCTTTCCATCCCCATATGTTCTTGGGTCCTGATCCTGTAGTCATGGATCCTTGAGTGCTAGGGTCCACCCACATTGCAGGATCATTTTCTAGGTCAGTGGCTCTCAGCCTTTCCAGACTACTGCACCCCTTTGAAGAATCTGATTTGTCTTGCGTACCTCCAAGTTTCACCTCACTTAAAAGCTACTTGCTTACAAAATGAGACCAAAAATACAAAAACGTCACAGCCACACTATTACCAAAAAGTTGCTGACTTCTTTTATTTTTACCAAATAACTATAAATCAACTGGAATATAAATATTATACTTATATTTCAGTGTATAGAGTAGTATAAACGAGTTATTGTCTGTATGACCTTTTAGTTTGTACTGCCTTTGCTTGTGCTTTTTATGTAGCCTGTTGTAAAACTAGACAAATATCTAGATCAATTGATGTACCCCCGCCCCCCGGAAGATCTCTGCATAGCCCCAGGGTTGAGAATCACTGGTCTAGGCGATTTTATCCAGTATCATCATAATCCTCCTCCCTTGTCTATAACCTTTACCAGCTTTAGATAAAAACTCTTTGGTGCTTGCATAAAGGGAGAATTGTTTGGAATTGGTATGTTTAAAAACCAGCAGAGCATATGAAAAGTTCTTTAATTTAACAATACAAGTAAATAAAAACATTTTTAGAAACCAAACAGATGCTCTCCCTCCCACCCCCTCCAAACAGAGCTTTTACTTCAAAAAGGGGAATGCCAGAAACACCATGAAGTCCACTATAGACTTTGCTGTTGACTTTTGCATGGAAGATGCTCAGATGGGCAGCACCACAAAACCCTATGAATGTTAGGTATGCCTGGTTCGAAGTGGAAATCATAGTGGTTTAGAGACATACAGTCATGTCTCTGAATCAGAGATGGTGATCTCTAAGGCTCATCTCCACTTACCAGCGATGAATGCATCAGCAGTCGATTTAGAGGGTCTAGTGAAGACCCGTTAAATCGACCTCCAATTGCTCTCCCGTCCATGCCTGTACTCCACCTGAATGAGAAGCACAAGGGGAGTCGATGGAAGAGCATCTCCAGTCGACATTGCATAGTGTGGACCCTGCGGTAAGTAGATCTAAGTATGTCAATTTCAGCTATGTTATTCACGTAGCTGAAGTTGCGTAACTTAGATCGATCTCCCCCTGTTGGGAATTAGTCCTTCTCTGAACAGGGGTTTGGACTAGATGACCTCCTGAGGTCCCTGATATTCTATGATTCTGTCTCAGAAATCTCTTGCCCCTCAGGTTTCAGAACTAGCATGGTGATGTATTTTTAATTTTAAAATCTTTTCTGGGAAGGTAATATTAATGAAACTAACTAGTCTAAATCTGTATTAATAGTTCACCTTTAAGTGGCCGCTTCTTAATAAAGAAGCGACCCTAAAAATCTGATTTTGCTCTTGTAGACTGGAGAGGGGTGGGGGAATAGATACACAGCTAATCCATGGAAACAGATTAACCTCAATTGATTTGCCATTATGGAAAAACCAAAGTAGATTAGATTTGGAGCAAAATGTTAATCATGGAGTCAGGAGAACAGATCAGTATATCCAGGGCACTGAGTGATGACAAATTGCTTAGTTTCTTCAGGTCTAAGTGATTGATATATGCAACTAATTAGAGTACGTTTCTAAAATGGTCCCTTCTCTGCACCGAGTAGCAACAAATACAAGCCCTAATTTAGAACCTGGATTTTTTCCAGGTCCATCTGTCAGTACATTAGCTGAAATCTCTGCATCTTTACATAAAATGCCTTGCTTCCAATGTCTGCCTAGTTTGGGAGCATTTATTTCTACAGGATGTTGAAATGAAAAGTTAGGGGTGGACTAAAAGGAAAAGTTAATAAAAACAAGATAGATGCTGAGTGGAGCCAGTGGGGTCACTTGTGAGCGGGCAAGCGTAAGGTCATTGTTGGACTGTGGCAAGTTGTGAATGGTGTTAGGGTGCAATGATAAGTATTTGAAAGTTCCCCCCTGTAAATTATATTTACCATAGTCACATGATAATAGTTAGGCAGGTGGCCATTAGTTTACATCTTAAAATTTCATGGGAAAACTTTATATTCAGAACCAGGTACATGTCGGCATAACCCAGTGTTCCAACCCATATCCTTACTTTCCCATCCCCTTTGTTTGTTTTACACTCAACTGTTATATCTTCATTAAGATTTTCCAAAGCCAGTGATGTTTCTGGATGCCTCCATTGTTTTTATGCCAGTGTTGACTCTTTTAAGAGGCCAGACCCTTTTTATGCTGCCTCAAGTTGGGTACTGAAAATCTTGGCATTGGTCTTTAGATTGTAAGGTCTTTGGAGCCGGGGCTGTCTCTGAGCATGAGTGTTTGCAGTGTAACTGTAGCCAGGTGGGTCCCAGGACATTAGAGAGACAAGGTGGGTTAGGCGATATCTTTTATTGGCCCAGCTGCTATTGGTGAGAGAGACAAGCTTTTGAGCCACATGGAGCTCTTCTTCTGGTCTGGCAAAGGTACTCTGAGGCCTAGTCTACTCTACAGAGAGAGGTCAATATAAGACAGCTTTAGTCAACCTAATTCTGTAAGCGTCTACACTAAAATGTAGCTCCCACTGATGTAACTCGCCCACTACTCCAAATTAGGCTATGTCGATATGTAGAGCGGTGCAGCTGTACTGGTACAGTTGCACCACTGGAGCATGTGTGGTGGAGATGCTCTGTGCCAGTGGGAGAGAACTCTCCAAACCTACCTCTGCGAGCGGCATAAGCTGTGTTGGTGGGAGAAGCTCTCCTGCCAACGTAGCGCTGTGCACACGAACACTTACCTTGGTGTAATTTATGTCACTCTGGGTGGTGGAATATTCATCCCTCTAGGCCTTGGTCTACACTGGGGGGCGGGGGGACAGGGGGGAATCGAGCTAATTTATGCAACTTCAGCTACATGAATAATGTAGCTGAAGTCAACTACATTATTAGACCTTAGACCTACTCATCGTGGTGTCTTTGCTGCGGTGAGTCAACTGCTGCTGCATTCCCGTCGACTCAGCCTGTGCCTCTCTTGGCGGTGGAATACAGGAGTCAACGGGAGAGTGCTCGGGGTCGATTTATTGCATCTAGACATGATAAATCGACCCCGATTTATTCGATCACTGCCCGCCAATCCGGCAGGGAGTACAGATACCCTGAGTGACATAAGTTTTGCTGGCATAGGCTATAGTGTAGACACAGCCTTCATAATTCCACCTCCTCAAGAGCCATAGCTTGTAAGTCTGTGTAGTTAGGACGATGCAGTGTCAGATGCTGCATTGCTTACATCAACTGTTACTGCCTTTCAGAAACTGTCCCACAACGTCCCACATTGGCTGTTAAACTGGTGCAAGCACTCCCGGTGAGCACGCGCACCACCGACATAAGAAGCATAGTATGGACATGTAAAACCAATTCAATTACTGCAGTGACTGTACGTCAACTTAATTTAGGTGGCCTTAATTTTGTAGTGTTGACTTGCCCCCAAAGTCCCAGCAAAATTCAGCATAGAACCGATTGTTTAGAATAAATAAGTCACTAATCCCCTCTTTTTGTCCTATGACTGCAGAGATGTTAACAGGCCACTTCCCTTGAATGGTCCCTTACAGTCGGTGCTAAACAATCTGTTTCACCCTGCATTTTGCTGTGACACTGGGAGTGACTTTCCCAGCCCTGAAGAACAGCTCTGTGTGATTCGAAAGCTTGTCTCTCTCACCCACAGAAGTTAGTCCAATAAAAGATAACACCTTGTCTACCTTGTCTCACAGAGCACTACTATAATAGAGAGAATCATATTTTGTGTATTATGGAGCATTTCTCTATAAAACCTTCAGAGTGCATAACAAGTAAATGTGTGGTTCGTGCTTGCAATCTCAATAGCCCATGACCCGACAGGATGCTGAGGGGAAGAGACATGAGAGGAATACACAGAATTAGGTGATAGGGTTCCTTGTGCTGCACAGTAAACAGTAAGTTCCTGTTTTATTTGTATAGTGACATTCTGTTGTTTAAAGAGAATTGATTAAAGGAATCTTTGGACTGTGAGGAAAAGATGGGTTTTGAGGAGGGATTTCAGGGTGGAGTGGTTATATGGCTAGTCTTTGGAGGACCTCCAAAGCCTTTCTCATGATATTCAGAGACCTTTTTTTCATGCCCCTTTTACAGCTGTGGAAACTGTGGCACACACAAGCTGTGACGTGTACACGGTCACTCAGGAAACTAAAATGGAATAGAGCTCAGTCTTAATTCCATCTTAACTCCCAGTCCTCTGCCCTAACAACTGATGTCCCTCTCAACCAGCTGTTTTGTACTTTCATTGTACTACAGTACCAGGATGTTGGGCATCAGTTTCTCTGTGACTGCCCAAGTCTTCACTTAAATCTATTGAATTAGGTAGTGAATGCAAATTTATCCCCACCAACGTTCTGCAAGGTAGTTATAGTTACCAGCCCGGAGGTTGCTCGTGTCAAGTCACAGGCCAGGTAGCCTGGACACGAGGATGGAGCCGAGTCTTGTTAGATGCACATCTAATGCTCCTGGAGGGTGGTTGCAGAACCAGACTCAAAGTCCTCAGTCTTTAGGTTCTGTTTTCATAGGAATTCATTCCTATATCAGTCTATGGGATCTGCTTCATCATGCTGCTTGTATGTGATGAACAATCACTATTCCCATATTTGAAGTGATGTTTAATCAGCAGGTGGCCCATCCTTGACAGCTTGGTGTTATCTTGTTCTTCGGTTCTTCACCCCCACCCCTTCCATCCTTGGTGTACTTGGGGGTGGATTGTGGATTCCAGTTTGCTCTCAGGGTCAACCAGTCATCTCACCATGCATTCTTCAGCCAACTGATGTCGGGGCTGTAATTCTCAGGCAGGCATTTTTACCCTTTTATCACTCATTCAGATTAAACATACATTCACATCCACCCTCTATTTCACCTACCATGTTTCTTATTACATTTCTATTTTATTACTTATCCTTTCTTTAACATAACCCTTCTACAGTTACTGGGGCATGACAGGTCTCAATAAATCTGTTCATACCACTTGCTACACAGGAAAAGAAAACAAACAAGGGGAATGAAGGATAAGAGCCAACAAATCTTATTGTTGTGTTCCGGAGGACAGCTGTTTTTACAAACTTCTTATCACTCTTTAGAACAGACTCTTTGTCTAAAGTGTACTGGTACAATTAGCACCGACCTTGTAAATTTTACTGAGAGGCATTCCAATTAGCACAGTGTCGGTGTGTGAGCTGGGAAACCCATCTCTTTCTAATAGTCAGGCACAACTTAGGGCCTGTATTGAATTATGCTTGTTGCATATCCAAAAGAAGCATTGATTTCTATTTTAATACAACAACTGTCAGTAGACAGGATACAGGGCTGCATGGACCTTTGGTCTGACCCAGTGTGACCATTCTTATGTTCTTATGTAAAACTGAAATTCTCGATTTCCGGTCCCTTGTTTACCTGTCAGCTGACATTACCTCACTTATATACAATATTGTATATTGCTTGTTTCGTCAGTACAGCCGAATGCATAGGGTGTACACTAAAGTGTTGCAGCCTTTATCTACATAAGGTTCATGTTCTGCAAGGTAATCTCACAGGAGTTTTTGAAGGAAACATTTTTTCATATGGGCAGAATCTTACATTATTGAGTATAGGATAGTGAATTGTCATATGTGGAAACTGACAGTCTTATCCTGTCAACCCTCTTCCTGGGCTTAGTCTTTTTGATTTCAATGGGATTACTTGTGTAAGTAAGCTCTTAGGAGAAAATGCTATAAAACTTAATGGAAAATAAACCAATGGGGTTCTACGGAAATAATTCTTAAATCCTTTTAATACAGGGTCGGATTCTTTTGATAGGTTTTTTGAGCATTCCTAAATAATTCTGTAACAGGCATTATCTTTAAATTCCAAAAATCTTAGGTTATCATTTTTGTTTAAATGCTGTACAGCTTTCCTATGTGAGTTTTGTAACATCAGGCCCCGAGAACTGTAGCCTTTGGCTGAAAAAAATCACTTTTCATGGTACAATTAAGGGGTCTTAATATATTAAATTTGCTTATTGTTGTAACCAATACACAGTCAAGGGAAACCTATAAGGTGTGTTGCCTTTTTCAAAATAAGTGAGAAGTGGATTATTATTTTTCTTGGCTGATTTGCAAATGGTGCAATTATTTCCCCATGCAGTTCTATATAATAAAGATACTATATAGTTATATTATACCTGCTTTTCAAAATGATCCCATCTAATGAGCAAACCTGCTTCACTGAAGTTGTGAACTGTTATTATACTCTGCATCTATTTATTCTTTGCTCTGGATGTTTTGACAAGGATTAGATTTCTTAAGATCGTTTCAGTGACATATGATGTAGGCAAAAATTATAGGGATGCTTCTAAACAACTAGGGAGAGCAGTCTGGTATGTCATCCTTTGTCACAATGTTCTCATAAGAACATGAGGGGAAAATACATCGTTTTTAAACTCTGAGTACCAGGTTTGAGAGACGCTGTTTAGTTATACCTGTCTTAAATGAGTTTCTTAATTGCAGGATACTAGAGCTTCCAGATCAAAAGTCTGGGGTGTATTCTCTTTGATATATACAGACATACAACTTCCCAGTAATGCTAATGGAAGATTTGTACCTCCATCAAAGTTTCGTTTAGGTCCGGATCCTGCAGTTAAGCACATGCTTAAGTGCTTTGCTGAATCAGGACCTAGGGAGACTAGGTATCTAACACAGACTTTGTTGATCACGGTGTAATTCCTGTAACTTTCTAGGCATCTAAAATTTAGAGATTGTGACCCTGAGCATTGTAATTACCTAAGTTCCTTTGTGGCTCTGGACCTAAGTTTCTAAAATATCCCTTTTAAGAAACAAGGTCTGAGGAAACATTTATTGTAGAACGTTGATGATGCCGCACTACAACACATTTTTGTTTGTTTCTGTATTAAAAAATGGACTTTGAGGAAAATTTTAAAAAATCCTAAAGCCTATATGCTACAGTGTCTTTGGCTAGAGTACCTTCCAGCATTTTAGTAGGCCCCTTGACATCCTCGTAAAGAGTTAAATTGATGCAAGGCAGCTTTCATTGACTTAACTATGGAAGTGTCTGCACTTAAATTTTGCTCCCACCAAGGTAACTGCCCTGCTACACTGACTTAAATCCACATCCACGAGCAGCATAGAGTCCTGGTGGATGTAATGTAGACACGGTGTTGCTCCTGTCGACTGTCACTGGGTTTCAGGAGCCATCTCACAATGCCCCATGCTGACAGTACAATTGATACAAGTCCTCATAGTGTGGACGTGCGACATGTAGACATTCCCAAGCGATGGAATTACTGCATGCAGATGTAAATTATGTCGACTTAATTTTGTAGTGTAGATGTGGCCTTTTTGGTAATCCTCCAAAATTTTTTAAATGATAAAGATATATTTCAACAACAGTTTATCCTAGGTCAGTTCATTGTCATGTGAATACACACTTGCACAGTTTTACCTTACCACTCTCTCTTGAAGCCTTTATCAACAAATCCCACCTCATTTACCTTGCAGGGTCAAACACCAATATTCAATCTAGACTTCAGTGTCTTTACAGAACCATTCTGCTCAGCCTCCTGTGTGTGATTTAGCTTAATCCTAAAGTAGTCCCAAACTGAAATTACAAGGGACAATTGTCCCAAAGAAAGAGCTTTAAAAGCTAGTGAATTCTGTGTATGTTTAGCTTTTACCTGTAGGAATCCTGTTGTCCCTCTGCAATATACATGGGATTTTATTTATAGATTTAGGCTTGTAAAATCTGCACTTTAAAAAAGAAAGTCATTTTCTCTGCCGTGGGCCTTTTTCCTGCGACTGTTGAGCTGAATTAAGAAATTGAAATACATAATCAAGAAGGAAAGTGCACTCTTTAACATTTCGAGGCTCTAAGCAGCATGCCACCTGCTGTATCAATTGCATCTTCAAGAGAAAGCACTTAAAGGAGCAAATGCAGGTGAAGTCCAGAAAGCTTTGACATAGCTGATGCTCACCCTTTTTTGATATCCTTACAGGCCATGTTTAGAGTAGAAGTGGATAGAGATGGGTAGAGGAGATGCATGTAGTTGTGGTCACCCCATCTCAAAAAAGATCTATTAGAACTGGAAGAGGTACAGAAGAGGGCAACAAAAATTATTAAGGACATGGAACAGCTTTTGTGTGAGGAGAGGTTTTAAAAAACTGGGACTTTTGAGCTTAGGAAAGAGACGACTAAGTAGGGATATGATAGAAGTCTACAAAGTTGTGAATGATGTGAAGAAAGTGAATAAGGAAGTGTTGTTTATTCCTTCACATAACACAAGAAACAGAGGTCATCCAAAGAAATTAATAGGTAGCAGGTTTAAAACAAACAAAAAGAAGTACTTCTTCAAAAAACACAGTGTCAACCTGTGGAATTCATTGCCCAGGGAAGTTGTGAAGACCAAAAGTATAACTGGGTTCAAAAAAGAATTAGATACGTTCAGGGAGGATAGATAGTACATCAATGGCTAATAGCCAAGATAGTCAGGGACACATGAATTCCACGCTCCAGCATGTCCTAAACCTTTGACTGCCAGAAGCTGGGAGTGGATGACCGGGGATGGATCACTTGGTGGTCGCCTGTCTCGTTCATTCCCTCTGAAGCACCTGGCATTGGCCACTGTCAGAAGACAGGATACTAAGCTAGATGGACCATTGGTCTGAACCAGTATGGCCATTTTTATGTTCTTATAAAACGGAGGGCACAACCACATTGCTCAGGCTTTGGGTACTTCAACACAATATTTTTTTATCCCATTGGGGTGAAATTCTTCCCTTTTCTCAGTGATGCATCAGACCTGTGCTGGCCCATTTCATGGATCACCAATCCACCTGTCCTCACCTTTTGTCCACTGTGGTGGTGGGAAGGTGGTTTTTCTAGAGGAACCAGCTAGCCTCCTCATCCATAAGCCAATCTGTACCAATCAGTGGCCATCTAAAGTAGTAACTAAAGGTGGTCTGAATTTCGAAGATGCTGAGCACCTAGTGAAGTCAATGGGACCTTCTGGTGTTCAGTACCTTTGGAAGTCTGGCTGATAGTGATGGATAATTACCCATAAGTCTAGACATTCAGGCTTTTCCAGAGCGTGGAATTGGGCAGGAAATCTTGAGGCACTTTCTTGCAAGACTTTGGAGGCTTTCTGTCCTGGCCGTAAATATCTGGCAATTCTGGGTCAGCGGAATCCTGTAAAATCTAGTGTGGGATGCATTTTTTCCAGCTCCTGGGTGTTCAAAGGGAGCACTTGGGTCCAACTACCAAGAGCACCCCGCCCCATGCTTGCTGTTTGAAGGAAATCCCATTACACCTGTGTGTACAGCAGGGATCAAGTCAGATTCAATGAGGGGGTGGGGGATATGTTTGGTTTACAGCCCCCTCCTGCCCTTGTGACCTGTCTTAAGCAGACAGAGAGAACCTGCTGATCTTGTAGGCGAATATCAGTGCAGCCCAATTTAGGGATTTTGCCTTATGCACTGGATATAATAGGACCAGGTACTGCATTGCTACTAGATTTGGTTTGGATCCAGGTGTTGTTAATTCATCCAAGCCCCAGTTAAAGGTGAAGTGTGGGTCCGTCACTGGTTGGGACAAAGGGTATTGATCATGTTTTATAATCCCCTCTCCCTGTGAGCCTTGCTTCAATTCTCAATTTTGCTGTAGACAAGACTAATAATATTTTTAAAAAATAGTACTGGGCATTTGTTAATTGAGTAAAAAGCAGTCTGAGGAGCGGCTTCCCAGCAGTTGAAGTGATTAATCGTTTTCCAAAGCATCCGAGAAAATGATAAGTATAATTTATTGTCCACACTGGGATTGATGAACTTTTTAAAAGGAACTGGCTCAGGCAAGCGTTAATTTAATAAGAAATCAGGAACTTGTTCCCACTTCATCTGGCCTGTTTGGAGCAGGATAAATTGGTAGTAAATAACCTTTCATTAGATATTTTTGCTCTTTAAAGTTGAGTGGAATTTTGTTGCCTGTTTTTTAAGGTGGCTATTCAATTGTTAAGGGATTGGATACATTGAGTTAAATCAGAGGTGGGCAAACTGCGGCCCATGGGCCACATCCAGCCCACGAGACTGTCCTGCCTGGCCTTTGAGCTCCCAGCTGGGGAGGCTATCCCCCAGCCCCTCCCCCCACAGCCACGCCACCATGTGGCTTCCAGCCCTGCTGCTCTGAGTGGCATGGTAAGGAAGTGACGAGGGATTGGATAAGGGGCAAAGAGTCCCGGAGGACAGTCAGGGGACAAAAAAAGAGGGCAGTTGGATGGGGCAGAAATTCTGGGGAGGGCAGTCAGGTGACAGGGAACAGGAGGGCTGGATAGGCATGGGAGTCCCAGGGGGCCTGTCAGGGGGCAGGGGTGTGGATAAGGGTTGCGGCAATCAGGGGTCAAGGAGCAGGGGGCATTGGATGGGTTGCGAGTTCCGAGGGGGGCAGTCAGGGGGCAGGAAGTGGAAGTGGGCATATAGGGGTCAGGGGCCAGGCTGTTTGGGGAGGCACAACCTTCCCTACCCAGCCCTCCATAGAGTTTCGCAACCCTGATGTGGCCCTCAGGCCAAAAAGTTTGCCCACCCCTGAGTTAAATGTATCCCCGATGTAACTTCCTTGAGTCTAGTGTGATGACTTTGGCCCCTTTTGGCTATATATATTGGTATATATTTAAAGTCTTGCAAAGGAGTCGTATTGACAAAGAATCTGTAGTCTAACAAAGTGTTGCGGCTTGGCCTAGTGTCGATGGCAAGTGGCTGCCCAACTGGTAAAATGTAATGTTTTCGATAATTAAGACAAGCAAGAATGTAACAGTGTTGAAGAAGAGAGATGTATTAAGGTGCATGAGAAGCAGGGGAAAGGTTAAGGAGCAAATTCTTTTCTGCCGCTTCACAGAGACAATGAATGAAGGTTGTCAAATTGATATCTATGTGACCTCAATAAAAAAAATGCCATCTTACAGTAGTTCCTAAATTTTGTGAGAGCTAGGAATAGAACTTTGGTCACATGACTCCCGACCCCTGCCCCTGTGCACTGAGCCGTGCTCTTCCATCATCAAGAGTCTCCTTCTCTTTAGTATTACTTAACCCCTTCCTGATCACAGAAGGCTCACAAGGTGCATCATCTGTTGACACTGCCAGTGCATTTTGTGGTACTGAAGTCATTAAAATTCTGTTGAAGTCCTAAACATTCCCTTTTTTAGGGGGAGCATTTAGTTGGCTTGATGAAATCAGACATGAACAGGGTAATTAACGACTAATAATGGTGCAACTTTAGGATTGAAAATTAAATTCAGAACAATCTGACAAAAGCATCTGATAAATCTGATAAAAGAGAGCTGGCTAAATTCATGGAGGTTAAGTCCATTAATGGCTATTAGCCAGGCTGGGTAAGGAATAGTGTCCCTAGCCTCTGTTTGTCAGAGGGGGGTGATGGATGGCAGGAGAGAGATCACTTGATTATTACCTGTTAGGTTCACTCACTCCAGGGCACCTGGCATTGGCCACTGTCGGCAGACAGGATACTGGGCTGGATGGACCTTTAGTCTGACCCAATATGACTGTTCTTATCAACATCAAGAGGGCATTTCTTTTAATAGGAGGTGCAGCATTTAATAACTCAGACAGACATTAACCATTGACTCTTTATTCAAGAGGAGGAGCTAACCTAAGTGTCCTGGACATATTTCATTTCCTCTGCCCTATCTAAGTATTTATCATCATCCTGATATCGCAGCATTTTGATTGATTATGTTGTTATGTTTCCACATAGACTAATGGTATGTCTAGACCGCACTCACCACATGTTTTTGTAGCTTAAATTGACATTCTCAAACTCACTATAATCTGGCTAGCTCAGGTTACTGAGCAGACTGTTTCAACTTACCCAAAACCCAGGGTAGCATCTCTCAGAACTAACCTGTACTGAGTTTCACAGTGCTGCAGTCTCGCTATTTTGGGAGTTAGCTAAATGAAAGCTATGTGGGCATGCTGTCTCCAACTGCAGTTATGCCCAGTGACTACAGTCTAGACATACACTAAGAAAATAATAAATCGTTTCGGTGTGCATGGCTTTTATTCTAAAGCAGAGGAAACAACTAAGAAAGACAGGCCACGTCTAAAGTCTCCACAAAGGAAAGCACAGTGTGTGTGACTCATTCTATCAGTCAGCAACCACTTTGACCTAACTCTGGCATTGCTATGCTAACAGGCAGGGAGGCCGACTTCACCCTTTAAGGTTGAGTAGAATGCCGTTAGTAGCTACATGCATCGCTCACTCTTCTTTCCTAAATCCCTCCATTCTCCATTTCTTGTGCTGAGCTGCCATGTGGTAGGGCTGTGCGCAGCTCCTGAGTTCTCATCATCCATTTGACTACAGTTAATGATGGTTGAAGTGACTGCTATGGGTGTGTCTGTGTAATCAGTTGAACTATGTAGGTGTGAATTTGACCCACTGGCTCAAAGGAAGCATTTAGAAGCCAAACATTAAGCACACTACAATGTAGCAGAATAAACAAGAACTGCTCACCACCCCTGGATTTATGCCAATAGCATACAAATCTGTGTATAAGCCAAAAAGGCCTTTTCTTTTTTATCAGATCAAGTGTGTTCTTAATGAACACAGAGGAGGCTGAATTCTCTAATAGAAACTTAATGATCGTCACAATTTTAGAAAAAGTATTCAATGCAAAATCAGAGATACAGCTGTATTAATAACAGAAATGACTAGAGAGGATTAAAGTAAAGCCCAGAATTGACAAGGAATTCAGTATATGCTCTGTGAAAGATAACCTTGTTGCAATGCAAAGAAAAATTACACATCTAATTATCTACTTGGGGTTTCTCTTTGACAAACTGAAGCTTTGCAATTTACAGAGTTAATTAAGTTGCCTTTCTTTGCAGACTCTCTGCTTTCTAAGAGGTCTCATTTCAGTTTTCCACATAACTACATTATCAACAATTCCTGTGCTTCCCCTAGGGCTACATGAGTGTTGGTCTAGGTGGCCCTTTTATAATTTTTTCAAGACCTCATCATGTTTGACTGTGATCACAAGAAGTCTATGGGTATGACAGTTTTGTCCCTTCTAAAATTACTTTCCATTGAGCTCAGTAATGTGGGATTGGGCCTTCCTGATGGAAACCAAAGGAATTTGTGGGGGGGATGGACTGTTGAGGCATGACGTGGTTAAACATCCCCACTCAAGCAATTAGAAGGAGCATCCTAGGAGACCCTGATCACCTGCAGTGACAATAAAGCAAGTTGGTGATGAAATCACTGGTATCCTCTGAGGAGAAGCCAGGTGTAAATCACTCTCGTGAGTGTTTCATTACATTAAATCTATTATGATGAGGAGCAGTAACATTGATCAGACATATGTGAAAGGCAAGCAATAAAAGCAAAGGCATAATGAGGATATTGCTAACAGATTAATGATAAGCACTGCTGTCGCTATCGAGTTACGGTTAATAAGATGTCATGAGTACGTGGGTATAAAAATTATGAGCGATCCTCCAACCAATTCTCATCTCCTCCTTGGTCTTCTGGCTTCTTGCCTATGTGTTTCTACGCTGGTCTATACAGCACCTGGATGCCATGCTGATTAGCACTTTGGGAGAATTGCTCAGTAAAAACTAACTGATGGCTAGTGACTGTTTGTCTCCTCATGGCAGAATTTGTAAAAGTAGGAGTGTTAGTGCTGGAGCCCTAGCTAGAATCCAACTGAGACCTCATATTTTGCTTCCCTAAAACTGTTCCTGTACTCCCAGTTGAACTGGAGATTTTTCCTTTCCTTTTTCCTTTCCTTTCCTTTTTCCTATCTTTTCCTTTCCTTTCCAACTATTACCAGGGCCTGGTCTACACTAACAGAGTTAGGTCAACATAAGGCAGCTTATATCTACCTAACTCTGTAAGCATCTACACTAAAATGAAGCTCCCACTGATGTGACTTGCCTTAATAACTCCACCTCCACGTAGTGCTTAAGTTGATGTAGTAAGAGTGACTCAGCGTCAGAGTAGACGCTGCATTGCTTACATCGACTGTTGCTGCCTTTCAGATGCCATCCCACAATGCCCCACGCTGGCAGTTAAGGCGCAAGTGCTCTTGGTAAGGACATGCACTGCTGATCCAAGGAGCTTAGTGTGGACATACAAAAGCAATTCAATTACTGCAGTGGCTGTACATCGGCGTAATTTAGATCAGCTTAATTTTGTAGTGTAGTGTAGCCTTGCCCAAAGTCTCTTTCAGTGGTGGGTGAGGTGATCCTTAATATATACCTAGTATGTGATGTGCTTTTGGGCCCTTCATGATAAATGGATGCATATATATTACTGTTATAACCCCCTAAGATTTCTTCAAAGAAGAATTTGATGTAAGTAATAACACCTTTTTTTCATGTCTTATGACAATTGTAATGAATCAGAGTCATCTTTGGCTAGAACGATACTAATAGGCCTTTCTTTCTCTTTCCTATGCAGTTCTTTTGGGTTCTTCTGGTGATCTTCATCACTGAGATGCTGTTGATATTCATTGAAATAATCTTTGAAAACAAGGTGAGCTTCTTGAACTTCTTTCTTGGAGAGCGCAGATCACCTTTGTCCTGTCTGAAGAAGAATGCGGACCTGCCTGTTGAATTAATCATTGACATGAGCAAAGGAGGGTTTGTTTTCTCCCAAGTCATTGTTTTAAGTGTTATGCTATTTGAGACTCTCTTCTCTTTTGTGCATGGCCAAAAGCTAAATATTTCTCATTGACCATTTATTCCTATATTATATATCAGATTTTCAGTTGTATAGTCTCTTGTACAGTCTGAATTTAGTAGAAATTGTCAGAATTATTCATAAAGATACAATGCTCTTTAACTTTCCACTTGCCCACAAATTAGGTTAGAGATGCACTAGATGTTGGCACCAGAGCTGAACTCTAGATTTCAATTTACAGACTCAACTGACACCTTCAAAATTTCTCTCTACTGTTACATGACCACATTGTTAGAAGGGTTGGGTAAATACTGTAAGCAAAGGATGAGAAAGACTTTTTTGTCTCTTGGATGAGAGATACAGCTAAGATTCTCTGACTAAACTGGGGATTAAAGTTCCACATGGGAAAATTTTTAAAGGGGGATCCTTCCACTGGCTATGCATCACCCACTGCATCAAGTTTCAAATGCCTGTGAAGAATTTAAGGGTATTAAATCAACTGAAAGTAGAACTCAGTGGGAGTTGGGTGCTTAATGCATTTCAGTTCCTTTGGAAAATCCCAATTGGTATTCCAGGCTCCCTATTCCCTTGGGAAACAATGTTCTGAACTTTAATGGTGAGATTTTCAAAGGCACGTAGGTGGGTTGGATGCCCATTTCTCATTAATTTTAATGGAAACTGAGCATCCCTATCCCTAGTCAGCTTTGTAAATCTCCAACTAAAAGCTCAGGGGAACTTTCTGTAAGGATAGTGGGTTTTGTGGAAAACTGCTTTGCCAGCTAGTGCACGACACCCTGCAGTACTGTCCTCCTGTAGTGGTGGTTTTGTTCTGTTACTACAGTATAGACAGTGAAGTACTGTGGGATGGGAAATGGTCCTAGAAATGTAAAATATACAAAAGTGTTTTAACTTGTTGCTGAAGAGGCTGTACTGTGTATTCTTCTGCAGCTAGTTGGTTTCAATAATGGGATTTACGTTAACAAATTTCACATTGGATCTTAATTACACGTGCTTAATGGGAGTGTTAAATAAGCATTGGGAAAACATAGTTTCCAGTCTTCCTCTTGTACCGACCACTGAGCTCTCCAACTTTAGCCACTGTTCTGTATGGAAATTTAGTTACATCTGTCAAAACAATAAAGGGCCCAGGAAGAGCAGAAAGTGGGCATGAATACTGAGTGAGCATGTCACTCCAGGAGGCTGCTTTTAAAATAGCAGGAGGGTTGGTTCAGGAGCTTGAAATTGCTAAAATTGCTAAAATTTCTGCAATGCCAAAGAAAATAAAGGCCATTGATAAATTTTTCTTTGTTAATTGATTTGATAGGGCCAAAAGAATTGTGAGACAGGGACAGAGAATTGTTTCATCAAATCCAATATCTCCTCTCACCCAGTGGTCAATGCCAAGTGTCGCAGTGGATCTGTGAAACTCACATGATGCACCTACTTAAATATGCAGCTCTGTGTTCTAATGGGGACGAGATATCTTCCTGATCTTAGTTAATGATCCAGATTTGCCCTGAAGCATTAGGATTGATGGTCCTTGTCACTTTTACCCTAGTTTAGTTATATACGGAGGGTGAAATTCATCCCTATGTACAAGGCCCCACTCAAAGACCCTGTGCATCACTTAAGCCCTTTTGCAGCCCTTCCAGCAAAGGATTGATCCTTCCCCCATGCTTCCTCCCCCCATAAATCCTCTTTGGAACTTGCTAAGCTTTTTGTCCTAATTATGTTAAATGATGCTTGAAACTTTTGCATATGATGCCTGTATATCACTGTAATGGACAGATTAAAAATGCTTACAATAGGTGTTCTTTTCTGCCGCTCTCTAAATTAAGCTGAAGAAACCCTGCTACTTCCAGTATTAACTTGACATCACAATCAGTTAAATACCTTAAATACAGAACCATAATCTCTGCTGGCTCACACAATACCCAGTATGAATGAGTCATTTCTCAAATGCATACTTAGGGGCTTTATAAAAATCTGCTCTGTTTGTATAAATAACTTAATGGCTCCTTTAGCACTATAAATAGCTGGGGCAGGGATTTTAAAGAGTGTCTTATCTCCTCAGTGACCTCAAACCCTACACACAAATCAATACTCAGGAGGGTAAATCGGACATGAGTCACAGCCAAAGAAAAGCCTTGCGTGAGTCCCTCTAGTGAAAGAGAAGAAACTCATATGGCTCATTGTTGCACTGCAAGTGTTGCAGATGACATTTGTGGTGTGATAGGCTTCCAGTTCCTCCTCCTGGGTTGGTACCATGGATGGATTATCTCTGCATTAGGCCATCATATTCCAAACAAGCAGCCAAGGCACCTGAAGTTAGAGATGTGCGGCCTGATTCTTCATGGCCAAGCAACTTACATTGTTATGTGTATAGCTGGGGACAGTGAGTGTAAAATGCTTCCAGATGCATGAGGCAGCGGAGAGCTCTCATTTTGGTGCACAACCGTAAATGCAGTGAGGATTCAGGCCCTTCTTCGTCACATAGTGTCCCTACAGATGCTGCATCCTAGGAGTGCTAGTGCCCCCTGCGTCTTCATTCAGAGATTGCTTTAGCAATGTCCATTGGGCCCCGTGTCACTGTTGAATAGAACAACCCTCATTTCCTTCTCCACCACCTTGGCCAGAGGCTGAGCTCTGGAAGTTGTCCCATTGAGATTTTCCCAGCTTTTCCTCTTCTCTTATTAGCAACACATGCCCAGCCACCAGAGGAAGAGGATGATCAGCGGGAGAGAGAAGAGTTGCAGACGTTTTTAAATGGAATTGCAACCCTTCCATTAAACTTGTGGCTTGAGTAAAACCATTAGCATCTAAATCATCCCTTAATTTAATTTAATGTCTGATATAAATATTTAATTAAAAATCAAACAATTGGTGAGAGAGAACAGAGATTTAACAAGCGATGAATCTTCTTGACCTATAATTGTCACACTGCACAAAGCAAATGTGAATCTGAATTTGGAATAAACTACTAGGCATTTAATTACGCCAATTGATATGTAAATGTGCTCATGGAGTTGCAGATGATTTAAATTAAGTACCTGATTTTGCTGCCTTGTGCCAATTGAAGTAGAGAGTTTATGCAGCTAGAATTATTTAGCTCTTGGCCATTTAACCACTGTCTTAAAGTCTAGATTTAATTCAGGGTGATCTTGGATGGTACCACTGGTCTAGGTTATAAGATTATTTCAACTGGGGAACAGTATGTCCCCGTGGTGTCTACAATATAAAATATTCTGTAGCATGTAGCTTCTGGAAACAGCTAAACATAGAAATGGTCACAGACAGCCTCAACATGAGAGTGTGTCTTGCTTTAAATTGCTTCATCATGCTAAACAAACAGTTACTTAATTTATGGGTGCAGTGAGTTCTTAGCATGCTCTTGAAAGTTTCTGGATAGCTATGGAAAAAAGCATTACTACCATGGGCCTCATTCATCACTGAATGGCCAAAAGAGGACAGGCCTTAGGAAGCAGGACGATTTCTTCTCTGTGTGACCTTGATCAACTCTCTTTGTGCCTCAGTATGTGTATCGGAGCAATAGGGATAAATCCTTCCCTACCTCAGAGGGGAGTGACGAGGATAAATTCTTGAACGTTTATGAAGTACTATGGTGACAGGGTCGTACATATGTTACAAAGACTAGTGCCCCCACACCATGCAGCCCGAGTGTTCGCTTTACATGGATTCTCAGGGTGTACTTTGCTTCTTCCAGATGAACACAAGTGTCAAAGACTTCTATCTTTATTCTGCCAGCAAAGTGATGCAGCGTGTGCACTTGTGTCTGTTCTAAAAACAGTGTTGATTATCCCATGAAGACATCCAGGGTAGTGCTGGATGCACAAAACACACACAATGAAAGCTGTTCAATATTAAGCCCAAAAAAATCTGTGTTTTCAATTGAAAAACCTAAAAAGATATTTTGGCAACACAAATCAATTTTTCATAAAAAAATTATTAACATTATTTTGGCCAAAAAGTAATTATTCACTTGAGAGTTGCTTTTTAAAATGGAAAAACATTGATTTTTCATCAAAAAATCAATAAAAATAGTTTTTGGCCCAAAGAATACATTTTTCATTTAATACCTAAAATAAAATCTTTTGGGAAAATTTTTGATTTTTCAGCAATTTTAAAAAAAAATCTGGCAAAAATTGATCTTGCAATTAAAAATCTTGATAAAAAATAGCAAAAAATTGCTTTTTCACTGGAAAAAATAAAATGAAATTTTAAGCCCAAAATATATTTTTTTAATTGAAAAACCTCAAAATATTGAATTGTGGCAGAGCTGTGAGCAATGGCAAATCTGCGGCTTTATCTTGTTTGTCTTCAAGCTAATGATGGTCTAAAAAAAATGCCCAGCAATCTGTCTTTAGATGTGGAAAAATCAGAATTAACATTTTAATAAACTTCTGCATGAGCGGTTTCTTAAAAGCCCTTTCAGAATATCCTGCTGATTTTACCATCTCAGCAGGCTGTCTCTTCTCCTGTGGGGAGCCTGCCTGTCTTCTCTCGTACCTTCTTTTTCAAGTTTCTCTAGCATTTTCTTCCCTATTCTCCAGCTTGCCCAACATTTGATTTTCATGTCAGAATTAATTATACAAAACAACCCCTCTCCCAGAACTCCCTTCCTTCATTAATATTTCTGAGTGTTTGTGGCTGGCGGTATCTTGTCAGAAGTCAAATCGCAAACATACTCGGGGAATAGGGCCTGCTGTTTAGAATTAAAGGCTTTGCTTTGAGCAAGCTAATAAACTTTCCAAGCATCTCTGTAAATTGCTTTTTATATTGATCTACAACTTAATTTGAAACATCTGACATGTCAAAGTATTCTTGATAGGTGCTCTAGAAATTGCAGGATGAGTCCTTGACTGGCTACCTCTGTCTCTCCCTTAATGTAGCTTCGTGCATAATTAAATGACCAAAAAGTAACTGGATAAAGGTTGGTAAGCAGTGATAGTGCCGGTAGGGGACTTCTTTCCTGTTTGTAGCTCCCTCGCTCCATTGAAATGTTCTTTACTTCACTTGGGCCAACTCCACATGCACACTTGTGCTGGGTTCATGACCTACACTTCCGTCTGGCATCTGCAGTTTGACTGTGAAAGGTGGGGGGGAGAGGAGGTGCAGGCTGTGGGTGGAGGGAGCTGTAATGTTTTTTCAGGTGGTGTCCCCCCCACCCCCCAAGATAACACTTTTTCCTCCACGCTCAAGCCTCTAAGGCAGTGGTTCTCAACCTATTTACCATTGTGGGCCACATCAAATACTACCTGTATAGCCCTGAGCACGCCACATGGGCCGCAGCTCTGTGCTGATTGGGCTGCAAGTGGGCCACAGGTTGAGAACCACTGCTCTAAGGACACAGCGACCCTAAGGATGTGGGGGAGGGATAGTGTGACATGATACTTCAGGATATACTCCAACATAACTGGCTTTTTAAGTGCGGGAGGAGGAGCTGAAAGACACACACAACCCTCCAGCTGCAGCAGAACTTCTGCAAGCTGTTTGTTGTGTTCACCTGTAGCAATCCATTCACATTTTCAAGGCCATTTCTGCTCTCCTCCCTGTCTTGTAAACTGGGATTTTACACAGGGGTCCAGAATACAACCCTTTCTTTACTAGTGAATAGATAAGCAGGCTTGATTCCAAGCTTGTCATCCTCAGCTGGGAACAATTTCCCCCTTCCACCACATTCCACTTCATCAGGATACTCCACTAAGCAGTTTGACCAGCTGGGGTTGAAAATGGAATATCCAAAGCAGAGAGTCGTCCCAACAGTCCTTATTGCAAAAGAATAAAATTGCACCCAACTGAAACTCTGATGAAATTTAAAGCAAAGGACCTTTCTTTAAACTTGTTTTCAGCAGCATGAAGAGGTTGCTGTTCAGCGTGATAAAATGCGGGGACCCAATGTCAGAGTTGGCAGCAAAAGGGTTTGTACAGTCCCTGAGAAGAGACCACGGCTGCATGCTCTTAATTCAGTGATTGTGAGGGTGGCAGAGACAGGCCAGCTGTGTTGAGTTAAGTAATTTCTTTCAAGCATGCCAAAGGCTGAGCTCTGAAGAGACAGGACTAGCCCATGTCTAGACACCACTGGGGGAAGGAACTGTTGAGGAAAGCCTTTTGCATGTGTCCATTTGTGGTCTCAGACTTTAGCTACACATAGAGTTGCCAATTTGGTAATATTTAAAAACCGGACACTCCAGCAGAAATGCTAGAACCTCCCCTGCCCCATCCTTTCCCAATACCCCACCCATACCCCACCTTTTTCCTTCCAAACCCCACCCCTTTCCCTGAGGCTCCTGCCTCTTTCTCTGAGCCCCTTCCTACCCCACCCCCCCATCCCATGTGCTCCAGTCAGACACCGGTACTAGATCAGTATCTCTTGCTATTAGAAATGGGAGCTGGAACCTTAGTCCTGCAACTCTTAAACACACAGATCCTTACTACATGAGCTAAAGAAACTCTTTAAACTATCGGTAATAATATGTCCCATATCCCCTCTCTATGCAACTAGCTATTATGTTGCAATACAAGCTCTTATGTGATGCAGTCAGGGGACAACATTACAAACAGGATGAAACATGTAAAGTAGGGAAGAATGAAATGTGCAAAGGACTCTATGGAGAGAAAACTCAGATCTCTGGTGTTAGCAGCAGCCTAGCGTTAGTTCACTAACACCAAAACACAAACCATGTAAAATGTAAACAAAGAAACACGGGGGAAAGAATCAGATCCAATGCAACAAATCGTAATTATAGCCAACAGCCCTGGCTCCTTGTGCTGCTTAGCCCTGTCTTCAAAGGCTGAAATACCTATGTATTCATAAATCCCACTTTGGGGAGGGATTTCTCTACAGACACAATCTAAGATGCTGACAGCTCCCCTGACAGCTATCTGCACGCATCTCGCTGATAATGGCAGGCAGGTGGATAAAGATGCTTTTATTTACTGGAGGTAGTGAGCTTGTATAGAAAATAAGGGATTTGTGTTTGTTTAGAACCAGCTGGTGCCTTTTATATTGGCTCTGCCTTAGAGATCTTTGTCAGCTTGTTGTTTGTGAGTCCCCTTCTGCATAGCAGAGTCCTGTGTTTCATGACCTTCAAGGGGAAAAGTAATACATGATTATAAGTCTTTGGCCATAAGGGTCAGATTCTGCTCTCCCTTACTAGAGTTGCCAGTCTTCCTGGAGTTTCCCAGAATTAAAGATTAATCTTTAATTAAAGATTACGTCATGTGCCGAAATCTCCAGGCATATATCCCACCAAAATCAGCAACCCTATCCATTACATGGGTGCAGCTTCCATTGAAAGCAATAGGCATTGTAGCTGCACGAGTGGAACAAACTTCTGTAAAAGAGTTGGCCATCGCTTGTCTGTCCCCTCATGGTTGAAAACCTGAAACAGCAGAAGGCAAATCAGAATCCAAAGTTTATTTTTTGAAGTCTCATGATTTCTGGGGCCTGACTCTCTATGCCACTTTAGTAACACCTCCTCTGCCTCGACCCAGTTACAACCACCATAGAGTCAAGGACGCTGCTTCGCCTGTGTCAACTGTTATTGACTTTCAGGAGGCATCTTACAATGCCCCACCCAGACAGTACAATCGATACAAGCGCTCCTAGCTAGCCAACACAAGGAGGCAAGTGTGCACACAGAAGCAATTTAATATCCATGATGGCTCTTAGGTTGACATATTTGAAGTGCAGACATGGCCTTAGATATTTAAAGATGCAGTATCCAGCAAAATAAAGGCAGAGGTTGCATACAAGATTGCTAGCCCTGAAGGTTCAAAAATCAAGAGTCAGGCCCCAGAAATCATGAGACTTCAAAAAATAAACTTTGGATTCTGACTTGCCTTCTACTGTTTCAGGTTTTAGGGATCACATTTTCAAGCTTTTCTTTGCAATCACAGAGACTGGGATTTTTTTTTTTAATGAAAGTTGAGATTCTCATGTAGTCATTCTCATGTACTGGAGTCACTGACTCCAGTAGTTGGAGCTTTAAAAAAACACCAACTATTGTGAGATGCAAAATCACAAGACATGGCAACA
Organism: Dermatemys mawii; assembly: GCA_007922305.1. Classification (NCBI taxonomy): domain Eukaryota; kingdom Metazoa; phylum Chordata; order Testudines; family Dermatemydidae; genus Dermatemys; species Dermatemys mawii. Next base: position 10,815,319 of record ML677387.1, read on the forward strand.
CTGATGCCCAAACCTTGGACAGTGATCTAAAAAGATGGTGGTGGTTTGTAAAAAGGCATCATCTCTCTAGCCTTGTATTTGTCTTCTGGTCTTGGAATATTTTGAAGCATCTTTTTCACTTTGGTATTGTTCTGTTGCTTCTTTTTGTTTCCCCAGATGAATGCAGTTTTCCATTCCAACATCCAAGAGGGGATTAGGCACTATTACGATGACCTGGATTTCAAGAACATTTTGGATTTTGTACAAGAAAAGGTTAGTTTTACTGCGGGTTTGCCATTTTTTTTAAAGTGTTGGCATGTTATTGTAAAGATTGATTTGCCGCAATAATTCAGTCAGTACTTCCAGAAGAGCCATCTATGCTTCGTTAAATAGCAACCAAATAATCAGTAGGGGAATATTAATTTGAAAACAATTATTGATTTTTGTTTTCCTTTTTGAAAACAATGTCTCATGAGTAATAAGCTGCAATTTCTCTGCATGAGAGAGAAATTAAACAGTTTATTGAAGATGGGTGATAATTTCCCTCCTCTCTGGAATTCACTTCCATTTCAAGGAATGTTTTATTCAGTTTTCCTTAAAAATACATCTGTCGATCAATCAATTATTTTTGGTTCTGCAATGATCCCAGCAAACCCGACAGATACTTTATAGTTGCAAATCACTCGACTAGGGAGGCTAACCAGTCTTTCTGGTTAGTCTCGCATGCTTACTATGAAGAATCTCACCCAGAGCTTATTTATACACTCACAATGCATAATGGTGTGGGTGCACCCACTCCAAGACAGAGCCCTTTTGTGTGAGGAAGAAAGTTATTTTTTTTAATCTTCAATTTTTCATGGTTAATCTCTGTTAATTCCCAAGAACAGTCCAGTGCTGCCAAGAACATGCTGTTCTGAGCATAATTGAGTCTCAAGGTGTACAGACCCCTGCTGCAGATCGCTAGTGACAGTCCAGGATTCAATCTGGTCAGCGCATCTTCATTGTACAAGTGTAGAATGCAGGAAGTGAGTTCCTTTCTGACTTGATTAGCGTCCTTTTCCTTGCTTTTTTGATGGTTTTCGGACCAGTGAAGCTGGAGAGAGAAGTAATTCAAGGTGCTAAAGCTGCTTCATATTCTTTCCCCATCACTGCTGCTGACAATGTGCTTTTATATCTTAGATTCAATTTGTTTCTTTAAATTAAATGAGTATGAGCCATTCATGCACAAAACACCTTCACATAACTGGTAGTTCCTGTCCTCTGTTCTGCATTGTCTTTTCCTCCTCCATCCCTGGCTTCCCCACATATCTCCAATATTTAAAGCTTGAACCCCCTCATTTATGTTATTTCTCAGCAATGCCAAGCACCTAGACTTGTCTAGCTAAATCCCAGAGTGTTTTCTTATGAAAACAGGGATAGTTTCGACAGATCATTAGGGTTTTGCCATTGATGATCCCATGTATAGTTAAGACTGAAAAAGAAAAGGCTTTGAAGGTCCCCGTTAAGCATTTTCTGGTGACTCATCTCTTATATTCCATCGCGGGGAATAAACAGGACTTTTTTTCAATATCCCTCCAGTGTTGCTTTTTTGGGAGGGTAGGGGTTATTGCAGATCAGTGAAAACTGGTGAGATGTCCAATACAAGGTATACACAGCAGTAGCACCTTGAATGCACTATCTGCTTACACTGCATCTAAGAACTTGACATGATTTGTTTACCAGTGATACTGTCTATCAGTGATAATATCATTGGTAGACACATCATGCCAAGTTCTTATGATACATCAAACTTTAGCTAATAGATGCCATACTCTTGTGAGAGAGGCTGTTCTTGTGGCATTTCCACCCTGACCAGAAGCAGGAAACATCAGAACATAGTCATGTTCCCAACTTCCAGTACAGTATCACTGGATAGTTTGGAAGTCATCTTAAAATCTCTGTACTCAGCTGGACATCTTGGGATTTTCCCATAAGAGCTTCAGGTGCTGTTGGCTGTTTGACCTTTTCCTGCCTCCTCTTCGTACTCCATCTGCTTTATGTACCCCACTGTCTATTGTTGTTTTTTTTAATTCATTAATTCAAGCCTTCCCTCTGGATTTTATTTCAGGCAGCTTTGGCTAGATTTCCACATGTTAGACGGGAGGTATGCAGTGTTTGCACAGTTTTTTACATTTGAGACAAAGTAATTTGACTGTACCATAGTTTCCTTTAAAGGGCACTTGATCAAGCATTATTGCATTAATTTCTGGTATGATCAAATGGAAGTGTGGGAGCAATAGAAGTTAAAAATATTAGCATAATAAATACTGCAACTCACAAGCTTGGGGAGCTGTTCCAGGTCCCGATTTATAGATAAATATATCCTTGAATAGAATCAGAGGGGTAGCCGTGTTAGTCTAGAATTGCAGAAGTAACAGAGAGTCCTGTGGCACCTTAGAGACTAACTAAAGTATTAGAGCATAAGCTTTCGTGGGCTAATACCCACTTCGTCGGATGCATGCAGTGGAAGAATCCAGGGGCAGGTATAAATAGGTAGGCAAGAGCCAGGTTAAAGATAACACGGTGGGTCCAATGAGGCTGAACCAGCTGTTATCTCTAGTCAGGGAGGGTGAGGTATTCCTCTAACAGCTGAACTGGAGGTGTGAA